>CM057007.1:37785193-38422693 GCA_029891345.1 Dryococelus australis | reverse complement strand
TACACACATAGATAGTATACATGACACACAGAAGAAGACATAGATAGACAGTAGAATATAGAGACATATATATGACAGATAAGACAATGACATACTGTACCCATACACTTACAAGACCCATACCACGAATACATAACCCATACAAACAGATATACAGTGAAACAGACCACAACATTACCCAGTATGTATATATGTACAGACTACATGACACCCATCATACATAGATAGGAGACAAAGAGATAGTACATAGATGAGACATATTGGACAAGATATGATAAAGATATATACACATAGAAGTATACACAGAGAGACACAAGAGAGTGACACTGTGATATACACAGCTTAGATACACATAGATAGACACAGATAGAGACACACAGATTTACACATATAGTACTCATAGTACACACAGAGACACACAGACACCACACATAACCCCCATACACACACAAGATCACACATGACACACACCAGATACACACATACACACACAGACACTACACAGATACACGACAATACACAACACCTATACCCACACACACACACACACACCCCGAAGACACATACACACCAGCAGCACAGCACGATATACACATCATACCCACTCGTACCCCAGCGAGACCGGAACCCCAACGACCACGAGTATATACACAATCAGCACAGCCCGGCCAACCCCCCTCACACTAATGAAACAAGTAAAATAAAAACAAATCCGTTCCCCAAAACGAGCAAACCACACCTTAACCCAGTTCATAACCAAACCGCCAACAATACCCCGTGCTCACACCCCTGAAGCCCACTCAAAAAGGGACCCACCTCCGAAAAGAACCTTGTAACACTAGCCCGATCTCCATGAACACAAAACTACCCACACCCAAGCCCTTCCCTGTTTCCTTTTTTTCCCCCTCAAAATAAATAAAACAGAGCCCCAACAAAGTTAACTTGGCAATTACAAAAATAAAACAAGTTTGAATGCCAAGCTGTGTTAGGAGACATTGTGGCTGAGCTACTTTTATAGAACTGTCAAAATTTAACCCACTTAACATGAATGGACAATAGGTGAATGTTAGAATAGTAATTCAAGTTGATCGTATACATCTTTGTAAATTTTTACTTAAATTAATATATTGCAGTACTGCTGTTTTCTTGCATTTAATAATTACTTTTCTGTTTCTTATTCAGACGCTGAACATGTGTACTAATTTTCTTTCAAAACATTGTCATTTACCAAATTTTGGTTATTTTTTAATACGGATGCACAGAAATTCATTATTGACTTTATTTATACACACTAAAGATGAAAGTTGTGTTAAATTTCAGTAAACACCAAAATTTTACACTGATTTTCACTATTTTTGCACTGAAATCAGTCATTCTACTTTTTCCATTTTCTGGGGTCCCTAACCATAAAACATGCTTCACTTCCTTTCATGATGCAAAAATGAGTACTGTACATAAATGTAATTCATATACATAATAATACTATAGTACATATGTATAACAGTAGAACCCTGTCATAACATTCCCTCGTTAATATGTTACTTTCTCTTGTAATAGAAATTTTTTTTGAGTCCCTTCAGAAATATTATAACAGGGTTCAAGATAATTCAGCCATCATAATCAAATATCATTAAAACTTGCAGACTCCATTTGGGAATTACCAGATTCCCATCATCATGGTGCTTTTGTCAATACAGTATACAGATGCAGCTCTGCATAAATACACAAATGGTACATTAATATTACTGCAATGAAATTCAACTACATAAAATCATTAAATGAAACGAGTCACAACAAAGGCAAACATTACCTGGAACAGGTAACGGCTGGAAGAAGTTGCTCAAGTGAACATCAAGAGGTCTCAGAGGGCAGGTATGAAAAACATTTTCGATACTGAATTCTGCACTGCAAAACAACAACATAAACTGACAGCAAAGCTAAGCAAGCAGAATAAAATTATCCTTACAGTAGCTACATCTTTCTGATACCATGCACATTCATAGAAAATCACAGTGAAATCTGTATTAACATTCTAGCGGTCTATTTGCAATCTTAACATTCTAGTTATTTATGTTTTCCAGTGATTTGCATCAAAATTTAACATTAAGTGCAATGAAATATTATCCTGCAAATTACAGTGCAGAAATAATATTGTTCCTGCTCTTTAAGTAATGTATAAACGTAAGCAACTGCTGCCAGAGGTAGAAATAACTAACTTGTGAAACTCCGTGGTCACTAAACTATGTTTAATACATAGCCTACTTTGATCGGAATGTTCGCAAGCGCTGCTGTCGCTGCAAGTGTTGATAGTATTGCCATAAACATATGTTTGCAATGAGTCACATATTGGTTTCTATGAAAATAGCCATACAAAACGAAAGAAAATTTATTATTGTTGAAAAATATGTTACGAAAGTAAATAAGTTCAGACATTTTAATGCTTTGACTCAATTTACACGTCCCTGCTTTCTGCACCTTTTTACTTTAATCCTACGAAAAGTGAAAATAAGGGGTTTTGCTTGATGCATCATGTATATTAGAAATGACAGACATCACTGTCGGGCAAGGGTTCTGTACTGCCGGTCAGAGGCACTAGTGTCGCTTTACCTTGTTCGTGTCTCATCCAGGATAGATTCTGTCCTAGGACAGTTGCTGTGCTGATCGGTGGTGTGGGTGGCAACTGTGTCTGGCTGGTTGGTTGCGGAGTCTGGAAGTGTGGGTTGGCACAGCAGGGGTACTGGTAGGCCTGGTGGTAGACGGACTATGATCGGGTGCTGTTAGCTAGCGATCTTCTGGGGATGGCTGAAATGACGTGCTAGTGGGGACTGGGAGGTAAGGCCTCGCCAGTTATTGGGTGGCTTGAGCTCAGTCCCGTTGGGAGGTGCTGCTCAGGGTAGAAGGCAATAGGTTGCAGTGCAACTGACAAGAAGGCAGCTACCTGCCTCTAAATCTAAACTCTCCTCCTTGCACTGATTCTATGGTAAAGAGCATACAGGAAAGGTATTATGGTCTACAACACGAAGTAGGAGCAGGTGACGAGTTCCCTGGCTTAAGTGTAGCCAGAAGAGGTTAGGCCATCCAGAACACGTCCTGTCAATCCAACTGGCATTGACTGGGTTGTATTTGACAATGTACACGCGCCTGATAAAGGATAGGTTGTAGTCCTACACTAATTTTGGCAAAGTGGGTTTCAAGATGTGGTCTCTGCTTCTCCTTTGTGGGTTTGACGTCTACAAGGTCTGAAGTCACAATCAGCACATGAGGTTACGTAAGAATAAGTGTTATTCCCCAAACGAATAGACATAGTGGCCCATACTATCTTCTAACTATGAATTGTACTGAAACTGGCAGAAGTAGACTAAATTAAACCAGTTGAATGTGTCCTGGAGCAAAACTATACAAGAGCAGAAAAAGTTAGGTAGCTATTATAACAACTGACCCTAACTAATCCACACTGTTGTCCAGACAGGACTCGTGGTTCATTACCAAAGTGGCAGTGGGTGTAAGGGGGGAAGAACTTCTTCAGACATCGTTGGTGCTGGTCTAGAAAACTTCTGGAAGGTAACAGTGGTCCTTCGTGAGGAAGGTGGAGGTAGAGAGCTCCAGCACACAAGGTGGCGGGAGTGAGGAGCTGCAAAGTGTACAACTGCCATTCTGGGGCTGAGCACCGGCGTATATAGTCGACCCGTTGCGGGTCCTTAGACTCCCTTCAGCTGGTTGGATGTCTTTGGATGTGAGCTCCTCTCCTAGCAGTGCAAGCTGCATTCTCTCAGGGGAGGCTGCAAGTGGCACTTTTACTTGTGTGAAGGTTGTATCAGTCATGAACTTACGGGCAGTGCTGAGCTTCTGTTGCATGCGGGGTGATTACAAGACACGTGACGTCTGAAATAATGGCGTAGATGGCTTTGGCTGCGGTGTCCTTGGGTGCTCCTTGCCTAGGGATATGCAGGGTGGCTCTGGAAGCATGTAGTCCTGGGTTCAAACCCTGCTCTGGGTGATGTGACGTCACATGAAGATGAGATGGAGTCGTAAAATATTTATATGCCGGCACATGTCACGCGTACATTGTCCCCCCCCCCCCCCCCCCCCGTTTCAACGTAGACTTATCTGATAGAATTCTGATGAGAGAGTGATGTGGCATTGTCACTCGAAATTGTCAGTGGTGGCTTCTGTAGCATTCCCTCTTCCGCGGTGCTCGCTCTCTGCTCTGGTACGTGAGATTTCACTTTCGCTTTTGGCACAGTGCTGTCTCTCTAGCACACAGGCTTATCGAGGGAGCATCCTGCTAATAGATTTTACATACTTGGAAGGACAGCTGTGATGCATAATGTACCGATGTCTGGTGAATGCTCGCATCCCTTCTTTAGTAACAAGTAACGCGTCACTCACACAAGTCAGTTGAGGGCTGTGTTTTATTTACATTACGTTATTCAGTTTTAACCTGGTGGTGTGTGCCACTTCTACATCTATTCTATTATGATTACGACTCATCGTCTACAAAACCTCTTCCAACTCTACAGGCACGAACACCACGTTGCCTACCCTACAGACAACAGAAATTTACAAGCAATTCCTTCTCACCTGGAAGATACGCAACCCAGCAGGCATGTCCCTCCCCCTCCTCGCTCTCAAAGCCAACAAGCTTCCCACACCTCGGGCAAGGCCAAGCACACCCGACGAGGCATGAAGCAGAATTGTTGACCGGAGGATTCTCACACCACCCAGGGCCAGAGGACGTAACATCTCCCCTGTGCCGGCAGCCTACAAGCTACCCTATATAAGTCCGGTCGCAGCCGAGCTCGGGAGTCATTCTTTTGCATCTCTTGCAACCTCCCACAGCACTGCTAGTGCTCGGGATCTTCGGAGAAGTTACCAACTTTCGAGTACGCCTCGCGGCTACTTACTACATATGTTGACGACCAGTCAACCCAACAACATACGAACACAAACATTTTCTTTTAACTTCACTTTGTCTCCTCTAGACACCTTTATTTAGCAGTTTAACTTTAACTCTATTTTTCGTCTAGAACCAGGTCACCTACACCTGGAACCACACAGTTACCTTCATCTATCCTCGACTTGGTAGGAGGTAGCACAGATACGTGTTTATTGAGCTTTCAATAAACAGACGTTGCTCTCTACCGTTCTGTTTTTATTTCCAGGGTATTTATTTGTATCCACAGTTGAAGGTAGATTACGCCATGCACTGTCGACGGAAACTACGAATTTTATTAAACCAAATTAAGACATAAAAATTAGACTGCTACCTGTTTCTTCCCAGCTACACATCAGCACTGTTAGTGCTCGTGGGGGAGAAACAGTGATGCCACAACCACTAGCAACACCTTCACACCAGGAGGCGCGACAGACTCAGGTTGCTTCTCACCATCTGCACTTAATAGTACGCGGTGACTGTGGCCTGCAGTGTTGCCGGGCATCCTAGTGTGAACGCACAACCAGTAAAGGTTTGGCGGTCCACACTGCTTCACGTCCCTGATCAGACCGCCTACGGTGGGGGAACAGTGGGGACTCTTTTATCAAACTTGAGCCAGCAAGTCACTATTGGGTTACACTGTTAGTATTTCTGTCTCAGTGCACTGTGTGAACTATAGAGCTGTTACCCTATGCCTCACGAGAGGAGGAGTGGCAGAAAACGCAGGGAACGACATCTGGCTCACCCTGCTCTCAGGTCGAGGATAGCATTACTCCATCTTACGCAGGAAAGACAGGTGGAATGGAACTGTGCTGCCGAACTGAGATGACGAGCAGTCGCGCCTGCTCCGTTTGTGTTCATTGACTTTCCACAGTGTGTCCGTATCAACACCAAGTGTCACCGATTGTCACCGGACTCCTGACCAGTACTGAAGTATGCCGAGGCTGGGACAACCACATCTTTTGGTCTAAAAAAGCTAGTCTGTGGAATATCCATTCCGGTATCGACATAATTTGTCCTGCCTATGGACATACCTACCTAGACTACACAACTAGAAGTAAGAGTGTATAAGAACTAGCCAACACCCGTCGTCTCATCCCAGCTTCCTAAGCCGCTTTTGGTCTAGCAATTAAAATGCTAGACTAACGTGTCCAGTCAGTCTAAGCAGGCACGCGTCACTGGAATAATCAATTTACACATGTACACATGAAAAAATAAGTCTAACAACTACAGCATGTGTTGTATCCCACACATGAGAGGCGTGTCAACTAATTGCTTACCTGTCGTGGCGCTGAAGGTGTTTTAATTGGCTCTGCTCTGTGGCCCCCTAACTGGTCACACAGCAGGTAGTTTACGTGTGATAAGTTGCTACCTACGCCGGCTGTATGCCTTCAGTTACTTAGGCTGGCTTCTACTTACGTAACACACAACATGAATTAACCTTTTAAATTTATATACACTACCAATTGTTGCACGGGCCATCTACAAGTAATAAAAAAACATATAGCACTCTGAAATATTAATATTATACAAGCAAAATTTTTGCTACACCAAATTATGCAATTTGTATTATTGCGGTCCAATTCCATATTTTATGGCTGCCTTTCAGTGTAGTTTTTACTTTGGGTGTCACTTGGTGTGAGGAATCCTTGGTTTAGACGGGTAGCCTCGCTTCTTGCGTAAGGTCAAGTGTTGTGGATACAGCTATGTGAATTCAGCAGTGAGGTGCCTGGTGACTTCCTATACCATCCCCGCTGACCTTGGGAGGCGGGGGGGCACCTCCCTCATTCGGCTGGACTCATCGAGGTCGTCCTCTGCAGTGGCTAGCTCGGGGCCACCAGGCACCGAGGCAGGACACCCGAACACCGCCCCTCCTGCCTCTGCCCCTCGGCTCTGCGGGACTCGTCCTTCCGGGCGAAAGGTGGTGCAGTGGTGGCCTTGCTGCTGCCCAGCATCAAGGCCCGGTCTGTAACCACATCTTCCTGGGTGGACGCAGTTGGGGTTATCACCTGATTAGGGGATGGGGAGCCTGAGGTAGGGGCTTTTCAGGCTCCCCTACCTAGTCGGCACAGCTGGGGTCTCAAGGTAGTCTGGCGTCAAGATGCTGTAGGTTACCATGTCTCCTTGGTGGATGTGGTCGGGGTCACCGTCTGAAGTAGGGGCTCTTCGGGCTCCCTTACCTCATTGGTGCTGCTTTCACTTTCCTCCTGGATGGTGAGCCGCCTTCAACCCAGCAAATTTCACGATTCTCAAGGCTACCCCACTGCACTGCAATAACCCTTAACCCACTACAGTACACCCGGGTAGTTAGGAAGCTCATTTGATGTTACAGAGAGAAATAAGTAATGCTGTATTTGCACTGTGGATAACTTAACATGCTAAATACCAGCCACAAGTTGATATAGTAATAATCATAATAAATTATTGTAATTCGTACATAAAACAGCAGAGGAACTATGAGCTAGAACAAATTCACACTCCGGAGTTCTTTTTCACGGCAGTAATATTTATTTAAATACATATTTGCAGATTTACTTTTATATCTATACGAAGAACAATTTAACAACATACTGTATACATGTTGACACACACTGTCGTGGCGGTTGGAGGTACCCAGTCTATACATTGATACTCCCTAATGGCACAGAGTCTCCCATCTCGTTACATGGCGCCTCACTGGAGGTGCTCCTATTGTTGTGGTGGATAGTTAGGAGTGCTGATTTCTCTCCGGGTGGTTAAAAAAGGGCCCTTCAGTGGCATATAAGTTTCTAATGAGTGTTCCTTTGCCTGGCAGGTCGGGGTTGGTCCCATGTTGGGGTCGTTACGGGGATACCACCTAGTGGAAGGGTTGTGTTTGAAGGGAGGGGAAATCAAACCCCAGGGTGAGAGTAATGAAAAACTAATCCCTTCCAGCCAGCGTGACCTTGCTCACCCTGAAGGTTGCCAATATACGGGATGCCAGCTGTTCAAAAAGAATGAAATACCACAAGTGGTGTTTGGAGATGATAATGGAATAGGAATGAGTCCGACTTTCCTCTGATAGTTCCTACTCTGGGTCTCGTTCTCTTCCAGGATGTCTGAAAGGGGTCTGCCTCGTAGGCTTCCGAGAAGGAACAAAGTTGTGTGGAGGGGAAGCTATCCGGAATTTTGGTGTAGTTTTGGGAGGTATGGCGAGTTTCATTACCTTCCCGGCTGCCGTTCGGATTGTATACGTCTTTGGTGATGCAGTGTCGTTAACTTAGGATGCAGGAGGTTTGATGCAAATTACGTGAAGGCAACCTGTTACATTTACGTTACGTTTTAGACTTTTGGTTTTTAATTAAATTAAATAAATGTAATTAAATGAAAGAAAGCTAATTAGCTGTGGAACCTAGCTGACTTAGGCAGAGAATGTCCAGAAGGGACCTCACAACCTGTATACTGGGGTTACTCAACTCGGGTGGTAGAGCGACCTGGCTAGGGCCTTAGTGGCTATGTTGCAGTGACCTTGAGGTTACCTGGGCGGTGCAGCATTTAATGAGAGGTTAGGTCGCCACAAGAGGTGCTCGAGATCGATGACGACTGGAGGCGCTGTTGAAGACATCCTTCAGGGGAAGATGGCAGAGTGTCGTCGTCATGGTAGGCGGCGCAGGTGTAGGATAGTCAGTTCTAAGTCAGGTTGCCCTCGGCTTACAAGCTAGGAGCACAGGGTTGGAGTGTGTTGATCCTCTGTCAACATTGCAGAGTTCCCTGTGTCCTGTCTCCAGTACTGGGAGTAAACTTGCCCATATAATCAACCATCTCGGATGGGACGAAGTCGTGAATCTATAGTGCGCTCTATCTAGCGCAAATTTCATCATGCGTCACATTATTTAAATACAAATTTTGCACGGACCACAAAAAATTGTTGGTGAATGTGATTTATCAGTACGTGTGATAATGATACTTCAAGAGTCCACTGTATGTCATTATGGGTAGGAAGTGTTGGTATTGTAGCACTGTAACGTTTTTATTTTTTTGTGCAAAGCTCAACAATCCTAATTTCTTTTTAATTTAGGTGTGTGTTAATCTACACAAAAGATGACTGAATATGCTGGACACAAAAGAAAATGTTAAAAAATTCAGAACTCGTGACAGAACTGACATTCCCTCTCTAAGTCAAACATGCTGTGAGAAAGGCAACAAAGACAGTGTATTAGTAAACCCACCTGATGTCTATTTTCACTGGGAATGGTTTTTGTGGATAACAGTGAATGTTGATCTCTGTATCGCCCTCTGCTTCCTTTGACAGATGCCCAACTATCACATCCTCAACTGTCCCCCAGTTCTCAGGGATACTGAAGTACAGCACGAGAGCTGGAAAAATAATCCTTCACAACACACGCAGAACCAATTTTTTTTTCCAGATAATGTACACATGTTCAGTGATTACTTAATCATTACAAATACGAAATACAGCACATTATTATAACATGGAAGCAAAACGTACACTCTGGTCATTCTTAAGAGCATTTAAACTTGGCATATGAACTTACACAAGCTTACATAACGTCCGAAAGTTGTTTCAAGTGTGCCAGCAGTATTACATGAAAACTGTCACAGCATATAGTGAAACTATATTAGTAATATACAAAAAATAAATTTTACAAACTTGACGCATGCCGCTTATACCAACTAACTAAAAACGATTAAGACTCATCTCACTGTGCAACCCTAGTGTACTACTTCTACACACGTGAGATTCAAACCCCTCGCCATTTCGTATAAGGAAGTAACGGTCTGCCACAATCCTGGAGGGGGGGGGGGGGGGGGCTGGTCACGTGAATATGAGGGGTTGCGAAAGACAGCGGCGCATCACCCCCCTCCCCGCGCTGAGAGCCTACAAGCCATCAGCCGCCTCGGGCCATGCACGAGCGCCACTGAGGATACGTGAAGGCCGAGAGATGACCAGAGGGTGCTACCCCAACTCCGACCTCGCACCTGAGGGATGTCACACGCCTCCCCCGCAACTGCCACGACACGCACTGCCCGCTATATAAGACAGTTGTTCCTGCAGTCTTCTCCGAGCACCTGAGTGCTGGAGTCTAGACTACTACGAAGACCTTCAACAGCCCTTCCAAAGGCTGTCACCAATGACCTAACAGTCTTCAGCAGCCACCAGAGGGTGCCACCATAGATGTAGCAGTAAGTGCTCTGCAGCCCCGCTACCGGATGCTCCAGTGATGCCAATAACTACTAGAAGCTTTCTGTAGCACCATATACATACCACACGTAATTCTTCTTTGTCTCCTACAGACACCCCCTATTTAGAGTTAGGTTTGTAGCTAAGTAATTTTCGTCAGTTTTCACTTAACTTCCCCACTTAGCTTAGGAACAGGTCACCTCCACCTGGCTACCGTAGGATTACTTCTATCGGTCTGCCTGGCAGGAGAGCACATATCACAGTATTTAATAATAAGTTTTTAATAAACATGGCTTTGTTTCGCTTACCCTTGAGTCTTATTCATATAGTAATCTGTCCCCAATCACTGGGAGAACCTCGAGCTGAGTACCGCTGACCGGAAACAGGAAATTATTCTTATTCCGAAATGAACTACAACTGGAGACTCCCCCTCAGGCGACTCCAAGTTGAAAACACACCCAGACGGCCAGCTATTTTATTGCTACCAAGTATACAGGTACTGGAGGAATAGAATAGACGAGCCACGACCACTTGCAACACGTCTCAAGCAGGAAGAGACGGTACATCTTAGTTATATCCCTACCAGAGCACCTGAATGCTGGCGGGGGTATTTGCTTAAGTGCTACGGCCTGACCTTGGTTGGGATTGCACACCCAGTGGTAGTCTTGGCAACCCACACGGCTCCAACGCTTCTGATCAGCCCGCAACAGTGGAGGATCTTCTGAAGCACCGGAGCTCGCATTTACAAGACTGTTGCCAGGCAACACTAATTTAGGGTAAGCCACGTCTGTGGTGCTCTTTTTGAGTTTCTCAGTTACACCTACTCTAAGCCATTCAAGGTGAGGCACTGCACCAGGAGAGAGGAGCAAAGAGTTGGGCGCCTTGCTGCCAGACAACTGGCTGGTCTAATCACACTTACAGCTAGCTGACGAGCCAAACGAGATCGTGCCGCCTTACTTCGGTCACTGGCACTACCTACAACGCCTGACATCAACCCAGGTACTTTCCCATCAGCACCACTACGTACACACCCGACCTGCCATCCAGTGGTAAGAGAGTTACTGAATAAGACCGAGAACCGGCAAGGCATCTCCAATAGTAACTTCTGGAGCAGGGCATCCGAGGACTGGAACGGCGAGTTCTGCGTTGTGTCACGTTGTGCCCTCGCTACCACCCGAGCCGAAGACGAGCGACGCAATCAGCTATATCCCGCTATCCCTCGCCTGCAAACTGACAAGGCACCAACCACTAGCACCTCCCACCCGTCGTCGACAACGACTAGCTCCGAAACGAGTTGCAAGCCATACCAATCCAAGGGACCATTAAACCACAAAGTCGAGAATGTTGTACCAACTCGTAAGCATAAGACAACCCGCACGCACAACTGACCAAAATGCAACCAAAGCCACACGACCATGATCCAGGCTTAGCTAATGGGACACGTGTCAAGTGATTTTCTGGCGCCCTACATGGGGCGTCAGCTAATTGACAGTATGCAGTAAAAGGCTGAACAAGGTCACCCGACACAGAGACCCGAGAGTCTACCAAAATAACCCACTGGACTTCGGGGAGTCCATTAATAATCCTGTGGCGCCCAAGAAACAATAGCCATGTTAAATCCAGAGATCCATGCAGCGTCAGACATTTCTAATGACTCTGGTTTGGTCACTCAAGACCCAAAGTGTAGCTACACGGAATGTCATGGTGTAAGTGCATACCGAATTGACTGCACATCTTGTCTGAAGTCGTTCCATCACCTCTGCCTAGGTTGGCCAGACGAGGCATGAGACATAGTCATCTCGAATACAGTTGCGAAGACTGTCATCAGCAACCCACAAACTTTTGTAGCAATGCGACTTGCCCCGGCCTGGGCATTAACCGGGTTAGATGCACAATGTGTAGCAAACCCTTCCATAATCTGTGTATAGGATGGTCTGATGAACACATCACTATGCCAGGTATGGCGTACCAATGTGAGAAATGTAGGACGAAACATGTTATCTACTCCCAATGATCAAGGTCATCCCGGGTCTATATTCAGCCTGGGACAGCACTCAGCCACCCAGCCCCTGAACGGGATGACGACATCCAGATAACGGACTCTGCCGGCCGGCCCCATCAAGTCCCGGTAGCGTTTACCGAGTGCGAGAAGGAGTTCCGGGACACCCATTTACCTCCGAGAAATGGGTAGACAGGGCCCAACTACACTTGAAAGGTGTAGCGCTAACCTGGTGGGAAAAATACGGGGACTTTCTTACAGACTGGAAGATGTTCTGCAATTGCATTGCAACATAATTCACCGGCGAGGAGGTGCTAGAGTGGTTAACAACCCAGTTCTACAACCAGACCCAGAAACCCAAAGATGAGGCGGAAATTTTCATATGTCGCAAAGAACAAATGCTCCAGTGCGTACTCCCGAAAGTTTCGGAAGCCATGACCATTCGTTCAATAGGAAGGATGCTGTTACCCAGCCTGAGGAACGCTCTCTTTACAGCCCGGCCAACAACTATCAACGAACTAGGTGAGAGCGCATGAGAAGCCGAACAAAACTTTACAGCGCAGGCTAGTATGGAGAAGCCACTACCTGTGAAAACCCTGGAACCACGAGCCCCGCCGGTCGAATCACACAAGAATGTGCCGGCACCTCAGATACACATAACCTTCATGCCAAAGTGTTGGTTCTGTCCTGGTACTCACTGGAATAAGGACTGCCCCTGCAAGCCAGCTGGGTCAGCCGCACCACCGTCCAAATCCGATCAGACGTCTAACCCCTCAGCTGTCAAGACTATAAAAAGACCGACTCCTGCTACCAAGTTGGGAAATGCCTTCGTCAGGGTGCGAAGTGGGCCGCCACCATTGGACCACAAGGGCCCAGAATCCAGGGCTTGGATGAGGATCAGAACCTGCCAACAGCCCCCCACATTGAAGTAGAAATAAATGGAGACAGAGTCTTGGCGCTGCTTGATTCCAGTGCCACAGGGAACATCATCAGAAGTGATGTACTCACATCAGAACAATTAGCCAGCATGCGGCCACAAACCAAACCTGTAGAATGGCCCAACCTAACGCGACTCTACAGGTAGATGGTCACACCACGGTACAGGTGAACATACATCGGCTCGCAGCTCCCTCTGAATTTATAGTACCATCCACTCTGACAGAAGCGGTTGTACTCGACTGACCATGGCTTAGGCAGCATCAGTGCATTGTTGACCATGAACAATGCCGAACCTACATGGGCGAGCACAAAAGGATAACGATGAATTGGGACCACAGCCCAGAGGACATTATACCAGCACCCAACGATCCTACGAGGATGAATCATAAACTCGACAAATCCGAGTTTAATCAATTACAGCAGGTACTAAACGAACATGCCAATGCGTTCGGACAGGGGGGGGTTGCTGCGTCAGACTCGATCCATCCAACACAAGATCTGGACCACGACTAACACACCTAATTATAATTGACCGTATTGGGTATCTGCCAGCCAACGCGACATGATAATGGACCAGCTAAACGAAATGAAGGACCAGGGGATTGTAGAACCCTCAAATTCACCCTACAATTCTTACGTGGTCCTAGTACCCAAGAAGGACAGAAAGCTGCGTTTCTGCATTAACTAGAAGGGCCTAAACGAAATAACGCACACAATTGCTCCCCCAGCCATCGACCTTAATCATACCCTGCGGGGCATTGGCAAAGCCACGATCTTCAGCACCTTGGATATGGAATTCGGATAATGGCAAATTGTGGTACACCCCGATAACCACAAATATATGGCATTCACCACACAAGAAGGCGAAATCCTACAATTCCTAGTGATGCAGTTCGGGCTAAAGAATGACCCAGCCACCTTCCAACGCCTAATATCCGCAGAGGTATTGACCGGGTATATCCGAGTTTTGCTTTGTATACCTTGACGATGTAATTGTATACTCAAACAGCTGGGAAGAGCACCTCAAGCATCTGCAACGGGTACTGGAATGCTTGGAACAACAAGGGATGACTTGCAAACTCTCCAAGAGTTACTTCGGCAAGTCCTCTATCGATTACCTGGGACATGTCGTGTCACCGAAGGGAAACTTCCCACAGAAAAATTCCATACGAGCCATTGAAGACGCTGATGAACTGGCGAATAAACGACAGTTACGACGATATCTGGGTCTGTGCAACTGGTTACGCGACTTTGTGCCGAACATTGCACAACTCATGGCACCATTACATCCACTACTAGAAAAGGACATGCGTTGGCAATGGGGCCCGGAACAATAACAAGCATTCCATGACCTGAAGACAAGCTTCTACAACATACAGCAGTTACACCGACCCCAAGGAGATCAACCATTGATCCTACAAACCGACGTGTGCCAGAACAGATTGGGAGCCATCCTCTACCAGCTGGGCAGCGATAACCAACCCCGAATGGTAGTGTATGTCTCCACCCGCCTCAACGAAATGGAGCAACATTATCACATAAACTAATTGGAATGTCTAGCCGTCATATAGGCAGTGCGAAAGTACCAATATTATCTAGAAGGCCAGCACTTCATCTTGCGAATGGACTCAAAAACCCTCCAATGGCTACACGAGTCATGGAACAGCAAAGCCAAGCTCGGTCTGTGGGATATGTTTCTCATCGAATTCGACTTTGAGGTACAGCACTGCCAAGGCAAAACGAACAACCTGCCCGACGCCCTGTCCCGCTTTCCTACGCTGGAGGAGAAAGCAGAAGAAGAGGAAGGGGAAAATATGTCCCCCCTCCCCGCAAGTAGAGCGAAACCCCGATGAGCAGATCCAGCTCCTCCAATTACAAATCACCAGGCATCAAATCTCGATAAGCCAACAGGAGGACCCTGATGTACATCAGCTCTTACAAGAGCATCCGTAACGATTTGAAGCCTGGGATGAAGTTGTGTGGACACAAAGTGGTCAGCCAAATGCTCGGTGGAAAATCTGGGTACCACAGCAACTGCGAGCAGACATTTGCTGCCACCACGACCACCCCCAGGCCGGACATCCGGGGACCCGAGAAACCCTGCTAGATATTAGGATTTGATATAGTTGGGATGGAATGAGCCGCAACGTCCAACAGTACGTCAGCAACTGTGTGAGATGTTGCAGGGGCAAGGTCTACCCAGTCCCTCCTCCCACTGCATGACCAAGGAGACCCAAGACGGCGTGGACACATATAGCCGCCGATCTAATGGGACCATACCCAAAGAGCACCAAGGGAAACTGCTATCTCCTAGCTGTCACCCATCAGTTCTCCAGGTGGGTGGAAGACTTCCCTCTGCCCAGCCAGGAAACAACACTCGTAGTGCGCGAAATGGAAGCAGAGATTTTCGCACGTTGGGGATACCCAAAGGCGATCCTAACTGAAAACAGTACTCAGTTCACGAGTCACCAATGGCAGTCAGCATGGCAGGGATGGGGAGTCGATACGTGGATGACACCACCCTACCACCACCAGGCCAACCCCACTGAACGGAGGAACCAAGAGATTAAGAAATGCTTCCATATCAGTGTGGGACAAACATATTCCCACTATCTTGTTTACACGACGTCGTCCAACTAACAAAGCAGTGGACACCAGCCCAAGTACCCTCCTCCTGGGACAGACCCTCTGCCGAGCAGGTGACTGGCAATGGGACAGTGAACCCACCACCATGCCTCAACCTGAGGACGTCCGACAAACCATGTTAGCAAACTTCTAGTGCTCTTACCACTAACATGTTTAAACATAATAGGACATTCTAGCCACCACCACATGCATTAACACACACATCTTATCAACCTTTCGGTCCTACATCAGTGTGGTACCGTAATCATGAATAAAAGGTATTCATGCCAAATCCAGTACCATACTAACTGAGAATTACTAATGGCGTCTACCATTGTTGCCTGGAGGAATAAGCTGTTCAATTGCAGCTGTGAATTGACAAACCTTGTCCCAGGCTGCCAACAAATATCCTCCAAAATAAAAATATGGTCTTACAGCAGTTTTCTCACCTTGGATGTCAGAAGAGCAATTTTTGTTCTGCCTGACAATACATTTGATGCCAACTGGTGTGTTCACCATCTGAGACAAATGATCATAGTGTGCTCTGAGGATATCTGTAAAATAAAAAGTACACAAATAAATTTTGGTACAAGATACAAAATAAATACTGTAAAATAAAATACCTTGGCACCATTATGTATACATATTTAATCATTTGACAGTGGCAAATTTTTTTTATTAAGAACTCAAAGAGTTGATGCGTGTTGCCCTATGAAGCTCTAGTGCTCTGTATGGGAAGGTACACTGCAACAAACTAATTTGACACACAACATCTAAAAAGAGCGCTACAAAAATTCTGGTTATTGACAACTGAACTAAGTGGCAGTCGTCGTGACCAGTACTATAGTTTTGGTTCGTGACGTCACTATCACGAGAAAAATAAGATGGTTATCTTAGTGCTTGACTGTTGCTATGTCAGTATACAATGCAGGTCTGGTGGCCTGCCTGAGGCACAAAATCAGGAGTAATTGAAACAACCTGGCGAACGGGCTGGCCATTAATAACTGGTTTACCTAGCTGTGCGGAGCTCTGTGGAAAGTGCTGCCCCAGTTGAGGTGAGGGTTGGTGGCTGCCATCGACTTCTCCAGGACGTGGAGTGCTGCTGATCGTGTCGGAACCCTGAGTACGCTGGTGGTTGCTAGACTGAAGGCCTCCAAACCATGGGTTGGCTATCCTGAGCGGTGGCTCTTCTCCCCGGTGAATAGCTTCTACCAGTGGATGGGGTACTCCTTCAGTCTTGATTAGTGGAGGGAAAAGTGGTGGTTGTAATTCTGAGGGTTAGGCCTCTCAGGTAGGCGGGTGGTAAGGAAAGAGCTGTCGACATCTTCAGGAGCTGGTGGTTGAATCTTTCAGAAGCCCTAGGGGCATTGCCGCCGGTGCAGAAGAGTCTTCTGGAGGGGCTGACATCAATGGTAGGCTTCTTCTGACCTTGAAGAGAGCGGTGGAATCAGCAGGCGTACCAGAGAGCACCAACCGCTGGTGGCTTCCTCCGGCCCTGTCCAGAGCTGTGTAGGAAACAGACTGAAGATTTCAGGTCACGCCGGACCTTATATACTGATAAATGCTTGGACCAATAGTAGACAAAGGGTGAGGAAGGATATAAACTCCTCCTACTGTGTTATCAGCTAGCATCTTCTGCTGCAGGAAGAATCGTTGATGCGGCAGGCTTCATCCCTTATCTCTCTGCAGGAAGCGTGGTGCTCACCCTGTGCATCGTAGAATTATGTGAACATGGGTGGCGGGCTCAGTGACTCAGTAGATAATACAGTCTAATTTTGGGGGGGGTTGATGTGACGTCTGCTTCTAGTAGTGGATGAACAGTACAAGCAGACTGGCGTGTCTGTAATATCATTGATCATTACGGATACCCTACAGGCACATGTCCAGCCTCTTCAGTACTGTGTAATGACTTGCCCAAAGCAAAATTAAATAGCGTTCAAATGGGGCAAAGTCGAGTGTGCATTAAAGCTATGCAGAGCATCACACGTCACAGTTATATTTTAATGTTTACTACACAGTGATTTTCTGTAAAATTTTCATTAAAAACACAATGGAGCAAGTAAAATAACAAAAATTAATGAACACAGCTTGTGAATGATAGGACCACAGAACTTGAATATCTATAGAATATTTAATTATTTGTATGCAAGAGACATACCCTTCATGGTTCATCACAAAATATTATGGATCTTCCCTACTAGCCAAGCAAAAGGATAGGGCATTATAGCGCATCTCAGTTAACTCTCACGAAATCACTTTCAAACAAAAAACATTTTTTTTCTCTTTGAAGAGAAGAACCATGCTATAAGAAGGCAAGTAGGAGTAAATTATAAAAGACCTTGTGTTTGTGTGTTTTTTTTAAGAATATTGCAACAGTTTTTATGAGCTTGTTGAACTGTGTGTGAGCAAAGTTATGTCATAAATATCAACTATGTTGTGTGTGATTAGTGTGAAAGGGAGGGTTTGGTGTTTTAAGTATGTTAGTGATTGGACCATACCATACTACACATTGAAGAACACAATTTCAACAACACATACAACAACACTGTTCTATTTACTACGAAAAGATTTTTTTTAAAATCACTCAGAAATTATAACAACACTAACTACAAAAACAATAGAAACCAGCATAGAGCTATTTATGGGGAATTTAACTTAACTCGAATTATGCAAAAAATGGAAAGAAAAAATATCAATTCATTTAGTGTAATCACAACTCTGACTGGTGTGCGACACTAGCCCACGCAGTATAACATTATTCTTCTAAGATGGAAGTATGAGTACAATAAAGTTTCCTTGTAGCATTTAAATAAATCAGTCAGTAAAGATGAAAACTCAAAATTATTAAAACAGTTCTCAGGTATCTGTAGGCAAAGTAAAAGATAGCTTGACTCATTAAAATAAATTTGAGTTCACAACTGAAGTTGTTCAAGGAATGGTAGAAGACAAAAATCGACTTATCAAAATTAGGAAATTCTCCGCTCGTTCACGATGCTAGTATTTATTTAACTGCCCTGTGTTCATGCACAGTGGAAAATGAAGAGCCTCCTGTCGTAGTTTCACACCAGTGTAGAATTACGGGTGATAAACTAGACACTTCCAACAATTTCTTTTGCCTAGGGATGCCATTTCTTCTAACCAATCGTTCAATCACAACAACCAAAACAATAACTCCATTTAAATGTACATGTATTTGATGGGACTAGCGCCAGTCGTGCGCTACGGGATGCTATGAAAACAGGACTAACAGGTGTGTACACATTTAAGTAACTGGCTGCACATAAACAACAATTAGCCAGAATGATGCCTAAAGAAACATAACTCACATTTATTAACCTTTGAATCAAATTGCATTAAAAAGTAATAATTAATTGCAAGTTTGTTATAAATTCAACATGTTAAACTATAAATCTTTATTTACCCAAAAAATTTCCAGGTATTAAAAATTTTACAAAAACTTTTTGTAGTAATGTAGTCCGGGCAAAGATGAACTTACTTTTGTTGGACAGCATTGTCATGAAAGGTGGCTGAGACACAACTACAACAGAAATCATTTAACATGATGTAAATCCCTATTCTTTAACTTGGCCGGTCGTGCACTAAGCAGCCGTGTTAGGTGATCACTGTTCAACAGTGAAGGTTTGTACCATTTCATAAAAACTTCTCTTAGTGAATAAGTTTTGCATTTGTACAGTGCCATTTGCAAAAATTTTTAGAGAAAATCCTCAGAAATAAAAATGTCTTCACTCACCTCTGAATGAGCTAGGGAATTTAATTATTGATTTGGATGCTTAATAAAATATTTAATTTTTATTTAGATGTAATGTTAAATTCCACTGGTAAAAACAAGTCGTGCAGGAAAGAAGAACGTATTACTGTATCTTACAATTTGTTGAATCAGTGACAACATTTACGTTTTTTTTTGAGATTTTTTACAAGTATTGCAAATACAGTAAAACTCTGTTAAGAAGTTTCTGAAGCCATTGAAAAAATTATACTTATTAACTAGGAAAACTCAATAAAAGGGTAAAATTATACATGTGCAGATACACAAGGTGCACAATTATTCAACTTATTAAGCAGGAAAACTTCTTAAGTGGGAATTTCTTAACAGGTTTCACTGTACCTGTTAATACAAATCCCATTATTACAAACTGCAAAAAATACAGGTTCCTTGAGATTTGTATTACAGAAGTTTCACTGTAAGTGGCGCAAAATACATAATGATAACCTGCTGGCAAAGTTGGAGGTTCTGCCTCGTCATAACTTGCACTCCCCGCTGAGGAGGACAGCTTGTGCTGCTTTGAGAGGAAGAGGACTGGCTCCTTCAGGTGCTTCACTAGAGCAGCCTGCTGCAGTTCCACTTTGTCGCTCATCAGTGAGGCCAGGCCAGGCCCAGGAACATGAAGGACTTCCTTCAACTGTACATGACACGACAGCCTTACTGTGAGGCCTGCACAACCTCTCTCACTACAGGGTGGCTAGCAGTATCCTTGTAACATATTACCTGACATTTCTCTCACTTTTCCAGGTATCCTTTAACATTTCCCTAATCAACATAACTCGCAAAAATTAGAAATATTTATGTTGTATCCTAAAAAATTACAACTTTTCTAAGGGCAGCAGTAACATAGCCTATCTTTATGAATGAATGTTTTCCTACTAAAAAATAGTGTGTATGTACAAAGATGGTACATTGAAAAGAGTGACAAAGAGGTTCAATACTACTATAGTCCATTCCAAATTGGAAGCAACTTATGAAAATCAACCTTTGAAAAAACACTCTAGGCATAACATGTCAATCTGTTTTTTCAATAACCTGTATTCCACAAATATATAACACTGTGGTTAACTTTACAGTACTGTATTATTGAATAAATGAAACTGTACCTTAATATATTCTGTAACTTGTCATATGTATTTCTTTTTAAATATGAATTAACAACAGCGACGTGTTGGCAATGTCCAGTAAGAAATAGTTCACAGTTAAAATATTATTTCTAACCTAGGTTTTTAGTACATAATTTGTAAATTAAACTGTGCCTATTTACTAATGTGCATTACATGTAATGTGCTATGTCGTGGGAAACAAATGTATTAATATAAAATAACTGTAAGAATTGTCGTAAATTCAGGCATTTTTTTAAAACGTCATAAAGGTGACCTAAATAATGTTGGAGGCCTAAACTGTGACTATTCATATGGAATGGTTTTTGGAATATGACAGAATTATTTGAAAAGCTGTAAACAGTAAACAACACATTTGACAGGTATAAAAGTAGAAGTCACATTTTAATGTTGATGTTTAGGTGTAGTGAAAGTATACGAACACATGTACACATGCAATGGCATGTAAACATTGATTTTGACAGATGCTACATGACAGTCACATGGCAATGTTTGTTTAGATTTGGCGGAAGAATACGAAACAGAACTGCAAGTAGATATTTAGCAGGGCTCCGAGAAATTCGCTTCCAGACGAAGACAAGACATGATACAGTGTACCAGTTTAATGAGAACCACTGAAAGTGTTCGGATTATTATTTCAGTACATATTTTAATATTTGTGAAATCTTACACTTGCATCTAAAATCATGTTTTCCACTATGCCAATGCATGCTATATCAACAACAACAACAATAAACAGCCAAGAAATAATATATAATAGTAGTTATTATCACACACACGACAAAATTGCCCACGATCTACAAAGGTGGAATAAAGTGAAGTAAAAGGTTCAATTCATGACATGGCATATAGCAGAAGTGCTAGAGTTCAATAATTATTTTCTTATTAAATACATTTATAACTATTTCTCTAAATTCTCTGATAGTGCACAAATTTCCCTGGCTTTTCCAGAAATGTGTAATTCCCTGACATTTACACGATTCCCCTGATGTTAGCCACCCTAAATTGCCAAAAATGGCCACGTAAACCATCTTCTTGTTTCAATAGTACATGATATGCCACAGCCGTGGTAAAATAAATTAGGAGGGGATATACTTTCAGGTGCTCTCCTACGGGGCTTCTGATATTTTAGCTTCTCTTGTAAATTTCATTTTGCTGTAATCAAAACGTAAATTACATTCTGCCCAAAAGCAAAGATACACAAGAATCATAAATACATGATAACTACAAATTAGCGATTGTATATTAGTGATGGGTAAATTCAAATACTTTATCAATTCTGAATCAGGACCAAATTCTGTCTGTAATCATTGAAACTCAATTTGATTCTAAATTATAATGAAATTTTGTACCTAAGCCAAAGATTAGTAGGCCTACTACAATCCTAATTGCAGCACAACTAAAATAGATAGCCTTAAGCCCTTTTGTGTTTTTCCCCTGAATACATATTATTAGAAATAAAGTGTAACTTCTTGATGCTACTGTTATGCGTCTTAATAAAATACAAAAGAAAAGTTCCTAGGTGAACCTACTTTTTAGACAGCCTTAAGGCAGTTCTGCAATCACAGTGATGCATGACGTCTTTTATGACTTGAATAAAACAACTTTGCCTCATCACTGCATACCTCCCCGTCACACCTGGCAGGGTTTGAACTGAAGTACAACTTACCAGAGTGCCTACATAATACGCCCCTTGTTGTGGGGTGTATTTCAGATGCTGCCCAAATTGTACTGCTCACCCATGGTCACGACGCACGCCAGCCTCCCCGAAGTATGAGTGAGCTGTCTACAGAGCGGTTGAGACCACATCTCGAAGTCCACATAGTCTACAGCGTGCCGAAAGATGGCACCCGTACCTGGCTCGGTCCGACAGCAGACAGCACAAGCAGATGACGTCCGAGCGGACGTCATCAGCACCCACCACCCCAAACGAGGACAAGCCAGCAGGGTATAAGTACCTGTGCACGGCCCATAAATGTCAGTCTATCTCCAGTAGCTTGCTCCATCACCTCGTGTGCTGGGGTTCTCTACTGCTAGCCAGGTCCTCAAGATTCATTACATGATCTTCAGTGACTTCGCTTACAACTACCAGATCTCCAAGAGGTTCTTCAGTAACTCCTACCAGAGACGTCTTTGAGCCTCCAGGTTGTACTAAGTCCACAGTGTTAAACTGTGCAGCCTGAGGATAATCCATCACTCTATAACCCCCATATTGAACTGTGCCAGATTTAAGAGCAATGGGTATACCTCTCTTCTGTACGACTGCCGCATTGGCAGAATACTGTAGCTAGGGACCATCGTTGCCTGCTTACCCCTTATAAGGCCGGTAGTAGATCCCTCCCATATGCCATACATCCAGAGGAGCGGTGTTCCACAGCAAGTTCGAAAGGCAGCTACCGCCTCGTCACCAAGCAAGGTTGCAAGTTGCCACCCAATGCTGCCTACACTCTCCAGCCTTAACCCCCGGGAACAAATTCACGCTGTCCGACAGCTAGTGAGGCCTCCCCTCCCAACTCCCTCCCATTCGTTCTTTACAGTGCCTGTCAAGCTCACCGGCATTCAGCACCTGATTGCAGCCACCTTCCTCAGGGGCGAGGGCGTACCATACGGCATCACCAACCCTTGGTTCAAGGGAGGCCGGTGCACCAGGCTACCCAAGGCCACAACCAACGTCTGCAGCCGCAGTACCGCTACCGCTAAACCAGGTTGCAGTCTCAGAAGCAGCAGCCACCAACAGCCGACGCAGCTGGGGCAGCAGTCACTCCAGGCCACCAATCAACCAACCAGGTAAACCCGTGATAGTGTGTCCACCCATCAGGACAGTAGTGCGGTAACGGTAATAGACTTTGCACCAAGCCCGACAGGCCACGTGACCGATGCTTTAAACCGACAGAGCTCCAGTGAACATCAGACAGTGTAACTCCGTGTTCCTGACCTACGCGCACAAAAACCTTCCCGACCATGATGTCACCCTCAGTCACTATAGGATGTCACGTGTCAACAGCAAGAAATAACAGAGGAAAATTTAGCACATGCTTATGGGACCTGCTACAACACAACTAGTCCAGGCACTTTAAAATAAAAATAGTCTAAACTTCTGAAAAAATATGAGAGAGATGATTTTTGGAACAGACACTAATTTTGATATAAAGAATTACACATCAAAAGTCATATTGGATTTGAGCTGTGCTCGCTATGCTACATTGTAAAAGATGTACAAGAGAAACATTTTTTACCATATTGGTAACTTTGTTAGTATTGCTTTTACGGTAGATAGGTTTAATGAAAATAGAAGATGATTAAATTTACTGCAATAAAGTTAGGAAGCTTTATAATCATTACAGTTTTCATTACATTACAGTTTTCCCATAGCAGCAATTTGAAAGTCTTTCAGCATAATGTGCTCTTTGTCCATGCTATCAACAACTAAATGCAAGGGGATAATGCCATTTGTATTTTTTAATAATTTGTTATTACTCACCGAAGTCAAAACAAAAGGCCCTAAATATTACATTTAATATATATATATATATATATGACCAACGTCCAAACACCACCCAAGGCACTGACGGTGTACACACAGGCTGCTACTTTTACAACATCTACACCCAAACCGGAAATTTAGCGCTTCTGTTACTGGAGGTAGAAATTTGGTTCCTGCAACCCACACATTTTACTGGTACGTGTAATTACAACTTCTGCACATGGTTGCTACATCTTCTACACAACTTTGAGGAGATTTATTAAAAGGTGTAGAATATGCAAAACAAACACATAGGTGGGAAAGACAAATTCAGAATTTCAGATAAGTTTAATATGTATGTATTTCAGACATGATAAAAAATACTTGATGGAAGAAAATGTTCCGTGACATATTGATGCAAGTTTCGATTCTAAACAAATTATTTGAAATTGAGGGATATTAAGCAAATTCTGGTACACGTATTGATATTTTATAACATTACACATTGACGCATGATGTATTCTACAATATTATGACAGCTACTCATCAGTGCAACTGCATCCCTAGCAGTTTGCCTACAGGGTCGAGATACCACAGCCATCTGCAAGATTGTTGTATCTACCGGACCTGGGCAGACGTCCCAATAATAATTTATTATTTTGCCTGATGAGCCACACGTAAGACGCCTAGAATCCACCACTCTCCACTACACCGCACGCACAAAGGATCTAGGCGCTGGGCTTGCACTTGCTAACCCCGTCTCCAGACGCCCTATGCCAGTGAAGAAAGGGATGGCCGAGGAGTATAAAAGGAAATGCGTCCCGGCCTCCGGATCATCAGTTCTGCTTCAGTACTTTATCATCTCTCTTGAGCTCTCATCGCTCCAGCTATTGGTGCCGAGGCTCACACCACTCCTAGTACTTCACCGCTCACCTCGTAGGGCACAAGATCCTCTCCTATGTTACCTAAGGAAGAACCAGCACTGCAGCCGGCTACACATTGAGACACGTCCGGTTCCTTACGGACACCCGAGAGTAGAGATCACCCCGAGGATTAATCATACGCAACACGCACTAGCTACTGCCTCTCATATTAGTTTTGCACACTGAACCTTCCCCTGTTTAAGATAGGGCATTCACCTTCTGCCTAACCTGTGTGGAATTAGGAGATAGCACTTTTACCATCTGTGTTTATTTCCTTAGGGTCAATAAACACAGCTCTTACCAGATCTCTTACCTTTCACTCTGAGTTCCTTCCTTGAGTCATTATCGGAGCTGGAGCACTCGACAGGAGACCAGGTTTGAATGTACCGAATTTACACGCACAACACAACATCCTTGGAAGGCCACCCATTCTCTACCCCGGTAGTGAACGGTAGAGTTACGACATTAGGATACCATCCCTACGAAGCTGGCTTGACGGCTCAAAATCGCCCCCCACCTCACCGCTTACTTTGTGGTGCTGAGGAGGGGAACTTCTTAGAGTCCAGGGAGACCAGCGACCACTAGACTCTCACCTCACCAAAATTGGAAGGCCGGCCTTGCACCAAGTGGGAGGAACGGGAGAGTCACAACATTAGGTATGCTCCCGTGAGATCGGCTTGCCGGCCAGGTTGCTCAACAACTCTCACCGTTCACATTGTGGTGCAGAGAGGGTTGTGCTCTGGTGCAGGGAAACCTACCTCTGCGGGCAATAACGTGCAGTTCCCGCACCAATGCCCTGCAGCTAGAAACCTTCTCCACCTGGTGGAGGAGTCAAGAGTGGTGTTGGCGGCAGTAATTGTCACCCACACTTGGACACACACACACAGTCAACTGTCAACCTCCTGCAGCCCCGACTTTTGTGCTTAATACCTTGCACCCATAGGGGTGGAGTTGAGAGATGGGCCAAGAAGGCGAGGGCTATTTCCAAAAATTCACAGAGACTACACATCCTTCCTAGCAGAATTGGACTGCTCAATCAATGTGAACAGGCTGCACTGCTAGGACGTCTCACCGTACCTGTACCCACTGTCACGCCAGTGAATTTGTTTGAACCGCCTACCAAAGTCGTGGAAGGATATCACCCTATAGTGCAGGAGGTACTGTTTGGCGAGAGGTACACCAGAACTGCAGCCTAGCACCTCACCCACACACACCACCCCCCAATCGAGTGCCACCCAGGTAGTGGGAACAGGGGCAGTACCGCCACGTAACGAACCACCAAGCCACACTACTGCACCACAAACTAAACCTGCTTCATGCCGGGTGACACTCACCAAACCCAACTTCATACCAAGTCGTCGACCAACCAGGCCCGTGCTGTACACCGGGTGGGCCCCAGTGCCCAGAGCTGAATAACTGCCTTGAGACGCGACTCGCCTAGCATCGAGTAAGTCACCCAAGACAGGGACAGTCAACCAGCCGGGACTGTCATGCATCAAGGAGGGTACTTTTTGGCGCCCAATGTGGTGCACCCGTCATAATTTGGTAACAAATTAGGCTGAACCAGGCCAGCACGACTCTATGGCGAAAGAACTAGCCGGGGCTTAAAGTAAACCCAGACCAGACTTCGGGGAGTCGAAAAACACCCTGTGGCGCTCAAGAAACACCAAAGATGTCAAATACCAACGAGGTAGTGTGTTAGCACACTGAGGAAACCATGGACTCCATCCCTAGCAACCACTGCGCCAAGGCAGGATGCCCTGGAGAAGAGATCCACAGAATCGAGTGTGCACATTGTCAGCGCCAGTTTCACTAAGCCTGTTAAGGCTGGGATGACATCGCCCACCACACAGACAGCCTTGAATACTGGTGCGAGGAGTGCCGGACGCACCAGATAGCATATTGTAGCTGGGTGATCTGCCATGGGTTGATGTCAGGACGTGACCATAAGAAAGCTTTTCGACGAGCTTTTTCTTGTGAGATTAATAATCTTAACATTCCACTTATCACTAAAGTTCAGCACAATTTCATATATTCTTCCAGATTCTCTTCAAGACTTTTTCCACTGCAGTAGATCCCTGTTATAACAAATCTCAAGGGCTCCACAAAATGTCAGTCTTTTAAGTGAAAACTATAAATTAGTAGTTTTGTATAGAAAAGCATGTTTGTGGATACTAAGATAAGAAGGCAGTTTATTAAGTAACAAACTATTACAAGAGGGGATGTTATAACAGAGTTTCACTGTATTTCACATTTATGATATTAAGGACATTCAAATGTTACTAGGAACACTGTCTCATTGCTTTCCTAGACATACTAAGGTTGCTATTGACAAGGATTGCATTAAGTATCACATATCATCCTGGGCTGCGAAAGAGGGCAGAAGAATGACATGTCTTGTGAAAGGCAATTAAAGTGCTGCTGTTTTTCCCAACTGCAACATCCAGATACCTACCATGTTTATAAACACTAGAGACCACAAGTATTCTTTCAGTACATGAAAAAACTTTTCAAAATGTGTCTTATGCAGATTATTCACTTGCCTTCTTCCTTGACAATGTGTGCAGCAGTAACAAATACATCCTGGATCTGTCCTGGACATCAACATCACTGCAGGCAGCAATGCATGCCTCCAGTAGTGAGCATAGCTCTGAAACAAAACACCATACACCTGTAAACACCATATTACATAGGTACTGCATTTACTCAAAAGGAAGATGAGGTTTTTTGACAGAAAACGAATAGAAAAAATACGGGGTTGTCTACACTTCGGGGTAGTCTTCAATTCAAAACCTAGGCACAAATACCATAAATGTGCGACACAGCTAACAGTATTTAAGTTTATGTTACATGCACAAAATTACTACGAGCTTCTATTCATAATTTTTTACTCAAGTAGCAGTCAGTCCTCCAAAATTGGCGTGACGTGAGGATGTCGACAAAGGCTTTTCACGCTTAATACAGTGTGTCCTATGTTTGTACGTATTTTTGTAGTGCTGAGACTGTACCTATTAACTTTGACAAGGGTCTCTTTATATGAAGTCACCTTAAAATATATCATATTATTCATATAATAGCATTTCTTCTTGAAGGATTTGTCATAAATTCATGCAAAAATACCTACAACATAAATAATTTTGTCAGTAATTCATGGGGTAGTCTTGAATTCAGGTTTAAATATTTTCCCCCTCGAAAATATTTTTTTAGGAAGGGGTCATCTTCCTTTTGGGTAAATACGGTACATTTCCACATGTCCACTAAAATCACCTTTGGAGCTAACACAGTATCACATATCATGGCCATGCCAATCTTAAATAATTACTGCTATATGCTTGCTGGTCTGCATCACTTCCCTTGCCATCCCGGTCGTGCGAATGAGGGAGCGCACGATGGGTAGGCTAGTTTAGTAGCTGAGGAATAAATGCAAGCTGCTGTAATAAGCCTATCACGACTTACATGCTGCTGCCCTAAAGCGGATTGCATTTCTGCAGTTATCTGTGAAAGAATGTTCTGGTTTTATACTGTAGCCTCTCTTAGCGATACTTAGGGTGCGGGGAACCTTCTGGATCAGGCCAGCGAAACTACTTCATTTGCGACGGGCCTTCGAGCCAACAGTTTCGAGAGCTGAGAATACGGAGGATTGTGCGACTTTAAGCGACAGGTGTGTGAAGAAGACGAGCCAGCCTAGCGACAAGCGGTGACGAAAGTGACCACGGGAAGTGAAGTCTGCAGACTGCGAACATCAGTTCAGTGGAGAATGAAACTGGGAGGTGGGACTATAGAACTGGATGCCAGAGTGTAAAACATCTGGAACGATGGCAACAGAGACTAAAGATGTGTAAATAATGAATGTGGATTGACTGTAACAAACGTAGAAACATTGATAAAAACTGAGAGACTTTAAATATTGTGCTTCCTGAGAACGAGAGTAATAGTGGAGAGGGAGAGTTTCATAGTATAAATAAATAATAACTGTATGATAGGGCTGCCACCAGCCTTGAAGATGAAATCCTGCTTCCTGTATACAAAAATCCTGGAATCATTGGGTCAAATCCTTGGAATTAAAAAAAAATTGCAAATTACAGTAAAAAAAAAAAAGTGGATATGAAAGATGTTTACATATTTAATGTAATTATTTTGGTTTGGAATGTACAAACCATGGTAATTCTTTTCTCCACTCACACTTATACTTTCGTTTATATGATGACTGTATCTGCGATAATTTTTGTTTCCTCACCATTGTAATATCAATGCAAATTCAAGGCAAAGGGACTTTTCAATAATGGCCTTGGCCTTCGCACGTGATCATACAGCCCGTAACAGAAATATGTAGACAACTGTATATCCGCGTCAGTGAATAATGAAGCAAAAGATTTTGGGAGTACACTATTGAAGCAATGGCGTATGTCCCATACATTGCGCTTAATTATCCACCTCCATTATAAATATCTTTCAAACAAATGAATCGGAGAAACTGACACACATCGCTGTGTTGTGGGTACTAGTGTCGCCACTTTGAGCAAAGTGCTTTAAAAAAATCATCTTAAATTTTGGTTTGTATTTTTCTAGTTTGGTAAAAAATCCGTAAAAACGGATAAAATCCATTAAAACGGCAGGCCTGCTGTATGAATGGATTTAAAATCAAATTTAGTTCTTTTAATTTTTTACTAAGACCCCCATCCTTCACAAACTCGGGTACGCCCTTCTGGTATCTTGTAACATTAGTTCAGACTGAAATTTAGTAACTTTATTTGGGCAAAGTATAGCTCCACTTATTGCAGGCCTCATTGCAAGGTCTCAGTATCAATTGAGAAGACGTGAGATCACATAGTATATAAATGGCGTGGCAGTTCATTTAATATGGAAGTACCCATTCCCTGATTGGCAGCTCAAGACTCTGAGAAGAGGCCTTATGTCCGATTGGCTGCTGTATGCTGCGAAAGGAGCCTGTTGGCTGGGCTGCCAGCTGGCGAGTATGTTACTAGATGCTGAATGGTGGACAGTATTTCAACATGGCTGGTCAGCGACACTGTTTTGCTGTAGTGTGGGGCTGGAATTTGTTGAACAAGAGAATTTTCACCTCTGTATTCATCAGTACTCTGTGGCAAGGTGGAAATGGTGCAGTGATACAATTAAATGGTAGGAGTATTGGGAGTACACTAAGAAAACCAATCTGCCAATTGGCAACATCCATCAGGTTTCCGCCATATACAAAAAATTTGGGGCTGACCCTACCAGGAATCACCAGCGTTGAAGGTGAGTAGTCTGCTACCTATACTCCACTACAGCTGCTAGTTCCTGCTGGTGGAGAAGGGGAGGTCTTCAGATATAACAAAACTACATTACTTATAAATTAATTAATTTAAAAAAAAACCAAATAACATAACGTAATATCAGCTGCTGTTAAAGAGAGAGCTGATGCAGAACCAAGATTGGGGAAAACCAGTATCACAAGTTTTTGACTGACAGGATGGTTTGGGTGGGAGGAGGAACAATATTACATTCTTGATTTTGGTCCTGCAACCACCACAGTACATAGATATACATACATAATTACATGCATAAAATTGCTGTCAATTTGAACCTACCTTTTACTTCTGGCCAACAAAAAAATACTACTACTACTGCACCACCATTCACATGTTATACAATCACTCCAAAATACATTTATTCCAGGCCCATAGTGTCTTTGTTTCACAATGAAAATAATAATCCACAAAAAAATGAACCCTGTCAGACACAAAACATTGTTACACAATTAAGCATAACAAATGGCTACTGTGCACTAATCGAAAAATAAAACATACTAGGCCCACCATTATAAATGTCTGAGGAATCAGACTTCCTCAAGAAATGGTAGCACAGCGAAAGGATGTGATGACCTGCTGCCCAGCTGAGATCTTGGCAGTTCTCGCTGCTTGCTATGTGCTTGGCAACATCAGACAGGAATTTCTGCAACATGCCATTCAAATACTCAATAACACAGTTCAGGATGGAGCCATGTTTCACATCTTGTCTCTACAAAGACTACAGAAAATATTCAGAATCAATGTATACATGCATGGAGAATATCAAACTGCAAATAGTCCAAAATGACCCCATATATTCTTGCTCATACTCCCAAGTTGTTGGCTCCTCCGGCAGGAGGAGGAGGAGGGTCTGTGATGCCAGCCAAGTCAGCTGTTGATCATTCACAGCCGCCTGAGGACGGAACAGTGAGTGAGTTTGCCTGGAGAAGGGAAAGGTCGACGTGGGTCACCCCCCACAAAGCCAGGTTTGCGTATAGCAAGGTAAACACAGCGCCTGCACCAAGTGCAGCAGTCGCTGTGTAACACTATAAAACAACCACTTGCCCACACACTACAACACTTTTAATTAATTTTTCAATGTAAGTGACCTTCCTGGAAAAAAAAAAAAAAAAAAAAAAAAAAGTACTCTGAAAATTTCCAGTAGACATGTTTTGTGCGAATGTGGCATGGGGTATTGTGCTGTGTCTGTGCAGATGTACTATTTGTGTACTGTATGCATGCTGTTGAAAGTATAGCCAAGTATTTTTATATTTGAATTTTAATGGCAATGGTGAGTTCATGTGGTTATGATGGTATGATTGTACTGTGTCCACCTGAAGAAGGAAACAGATTCAAGGCCCTGAAACGTGGTAAAAACTTGTAATTATGTTTATGTTATAATTTTTTTGTCATTCTGTGTCCTCTTTGTTGGTAAAGAGGATATTGAGGGAAGTGTAAGCGAAGTGGAAGAAGGTGATTTGGAAAAGGGGGACAATGTGCTTTTGTGTGATGTTATTGAAACCCAGGGGGAGAGTGAGGGAGGTTTGTGTGAGATTACGGGCGTTCGAAAGGACAAGATGAAGGATGGTGTCACAATACAGGAAGGAAAGGAAGAGTTGCAGTTAGTGAATGTGTTGCAATTATTCCCTAAGATGTTTAAGGGCCTGATGGAATACCAATAAAATGACCTGGAGTGCCAGCGTATTCTGGGGGAGGTGGCTAATGGAACTAGTGAGTACAGCATTTTTAAAGGTTTGCTGGGGAAGAGGACGAGGAAAAGAACATATGTGGTTTTTGTTCCCTCTGAATTAAGGCAAATGTTGTTCTGTTACTACTATGGATCCATGACGGGAGGACACATGGAACGTGACCGGCAATTCAGAGGATTCAGGAGGTATTTGTATGGACAGATATGAACCAGGACATCGAGGAATGGGTTTGTGTGCGTGTAAGGACTGCCAAATGGCTAAGGCTCGAAACTGTAGGGCGGTTGGCAAATACTGTGCTGAGGTTGCTAAGTTCTTTTGGGAAAGGGTGTATATTGATGTGGTAAATCTGTTGCCCAGAAGTATGAATGGGTTCGTATATATTTTGGTAGGATTGGATAGCTTCACTAAGTTTGTTTTATTCTTCCCTATGCGTTCGGTGAAAAGGTGGAGATATGTAAGATCTTGGAAGCTGGGTTGTTTGGGATTTTTGGTTCACCAGCCAATATAGTTTGTGATAATGCTGCGTACTTTAGTTCTGGAGATGTCAAAAAGGTCATGTATTGTTGGGGAGTGAAGTTGATTGTTACGTCTCCCTACCACCCCCAAGCAAATGCTGTAGAGAGGTACATTAGGAACTTGATGGTAGTACTGTGATCTTCCAGTCAAGGATGCAGCGTAAATGGGAAGAGGTGTTGGTTCATATGGGGTTATGTTTTAATAGTGTTACTAGTAGGGTCACAAAATATACTCCTGCTAAACTATTTTTTGGTTGAAAGTTTCTGCACCCACTGCTGAATGCCTGGTCCCTAAATGGGCCCAGGTGGGATTTTGTGGATGTAAAATACATTGAGGCTGTATGGGAGGAGGTGACTTTGAAACGAAAGAGATATCATAAGACTTTGGGGGAAAAGTATAATAAAGTAAAAGGGGATGTCAATTTGAGGGTAGGGGATAAAGTTTTAGTGGAATCTGATTTCTTGATCCCTAAAGCAGATTATTTCATGGCTGGAATGGCTCCAAAATGTATAGGACCATTTGAGATTGTGTCATTTTTGACTCCTGTAACATTGTTATTGAGAGATGTATCTAATCATCATAAAATACAGAAAACCCATGTGGGAAGTGTTAAATTGTACTATGAGATTTTATATATGTGATATGTGTGTTATTTTATATCAGGGTTCTGTGTGTATTTTAAGGTGTATGTGTAATTTTAGGGGGTAAAGATGCGACTGCTATGTGCCACCACAAATTGTGTTAAGTTTCTTTGCATTACTGTGTGGTGTGATTTCTAGCTTTGCGAACATCTGTGGAAATTCTGCCTGTTTGGCGGACATATGTGGCAGGTTGCCGACTGTGGCCACATAGGCGAGTGTCTCTGCTCCACGAGGAACAAGGCGCCAATTTTTCCCGCCCCTAGATAGGAGTGTTTATTGTGCTAATAAAGACATCACATCAAGGGTAAAGAGTGCATGCTGATTGTACAGGAGGTGCACTAGTGGTGGTCTCGAGGTGGGTGTACCCTGGGAGTAGGGGATCTGGCGGGGTATACATGAGAGGTCGATTGGGTGCTTGGGGAGACACTTCCCCTCCGACGAGCAGGTTACCAATGGGTGAAGTGGTTCCACCCTTGGTTAGAAGAGAGCTTCGACATTGCCAAGAGAAAAGTTAAGCATAATTCTGCAAAGAAGTGTGAAGTAGTACTGATGTTTGGACTTAGAGGAACTTAGATTATGGTAGCACACCTGTGGGACTTAGCCTGAAAAATATTCAATGTGGGACTTAGTTTTTGGCAGAATCGAAGTCAAATTTAGCCGGAAAATCACAAGACGATGGACACTTAATTTTTGGCAGTGTAGAAGTTGAACTTTGCCTGAATAATTGCAGGACGACTGACTCAGTTTTTTGCCGTGCTGAGGTTGAACTTAGCCTGTTAATGTGAGTCATTGGACTTAGATTTTGGCAGTGCAGAAGTGGGACTCGGATAGAGAACACGTGTCGCCGGGACTTAGTGGCTGAATGTATTGTATGTGGGCTTAGCCAGAATTGCGAGTTGTGGGGACTTTGTTGATTTTAAGTGTGTGGTTGACGATAAATTGCCCTGTAGAGTTTTGAATCGTTTTCGGGACTTGGTTTTGAATGGGATTTATGGGGTTGTAAACTTGAGGTTGCCAGAAGACTTCAGTTTGAAATAGAGTTCAAGAACCGAGGAAGTTATGAGTAGTCGGAGAGAGGGATTTCCGGAGTAGAAGTGTTGAAGAAGAGAAGTGCTGGTTCGAACTTTGTTTCCAGGGGACCTTCCGATGCTGGGACTCGTTACTGTCTCGTTTGGCAAGTATTGAAGATTGACGTAAGCTTGCGGTGGAGCAAAATTAGAACGCAGGATCAGAAAGGACTGGGACTTGGGTGTTCAGGGGTTGATTTTTGGTAGTTGGGGTATTGGCCTGGGAATCCTTCGGAATCTTGGGAAGAGTTTGGGATTTTGGTATCAGGGAATTTGTAAAACTGAACTCTTGGAATGGGTTGGGGAATGAATGCAATATTGTGGTGTGAATTGAGTTTGAGTGCATGCATTAGGTTGTGATGGCAATACGGATACACTTAAGAGTGTCTACGTGGGGAGAATATCCTCAGGACATCGTAATAGTATGTTTTGTGGGCTGATGGATGTATGTTGGGGAAAGTGGAAACCTCGACCAAGAGGGAGAAAATGGTTTATTAGGGATTCAATTTGAGACCACTCACCCGCTCGTTGACGCTGCTTTTCAGTGTTAAATTGTTTGTAATTGAATTAAGGGCGTGTATGTAAACTGGAACTATGAGTAGGTTTTGAAGGTGCCAATGAGGGACTAATGTAAACTGGAAGCTTCTGGAGATGATACCTATTGTTGATATTTTAGTGGTGAAGCTGCAATAATGTTTTAAGAGATTTTGAATGTTTTATGGGTAGTGTGTAATTCCGTCGAATTTTGGATAAATTTTTAATGTAATTGGTGAGTTCATTATGGGGATTCAAGGTTAATTAGAATATTTTGACAGAATGAAAGGTACTGAAAATCAGAATGTATACTAAAGTGTTTTCTAACTACAAAATTGTTTCTTAAATTGAGTGTTTTTCAGAAATATAAATGGAACATTGGTAATACTAATGTTAGCAGCCTATTGCGGCTATTATGTTTTATACCAATTTTGAAAAATCAGGGTAGTAAATGCAAATCAAAATAGTTTGATGTTTTCTGATTGTAGGGGTAGCACCTGAGTTTTCCCATCCTAGATTAAGACATTTCGCCTAGAAATAACATACATTATTTCCTATATTTTGTGCTCTGCTGTGATGAATTTTTATGCGAGTTTTAGTATCTTTTCCCACCCGTATTCTGATCCTTTTTACTGAAGGTTAGGGATGCAGAAGGGGTGGAATAATTGTGGCCGGGCATGGAGACGCGCGGGTCACAGTGTATCAAAGTTAATTCAATGTGCTAAACACCATGTACTGACACCACATACCAGACACTTTAATTGCAGCAGTGGAGATGTCATCAGGTTGTCTACAGTTGGTAAGTCGGTGTATATATTGCAGAGTGTGAACCAATTGTCGAGTGAGGGTTACCGTCAAAACCAATCAAAAGTAGTAGCAACATCACCCCTTCCTCACCATATTTACAATTGTTTACAGAACTGTGAAATTTATTATCAATTTTTAAAAAATAAATAACTTAAAGGATTTTTTAAAAATTTCACTTCCTCTTATTTATTCCCTGAAACAGGCCCTACTCAGTATTTTAACTCTGTGCATACACGTATAGTATTAACTTCAATGAGGTGTTTTTCAATGAATTATTTTGCCACATTATGCAATGTAGGTAAGTCACTGATAGTGATAAGCACACATTTCTTTTGACCTGTTAGCCCACTTACACAGTTTTGTTTGCAGTGATCACAAACTGCATTACAATAACAAGTGCCATGGATGTGAACAGGAAATACCTTAAATTCATGACCAAGGTAAGTTATTTTCAATTCAGCTGCTGTTGAATTCTGCAACATATTTTCCAGTCTTCTTGCCATGAAGCATATGAAAATCTGTGGTAAAATTTATTGTAAAAAGCATGTATTCAGGTTGTTTATTAGAAGTGACTTGTTCATGATGATATTATGTTATAAAAATTATTTGGATTCCTGTCAATTTAGAAATAAGCTTTGTTTTTGAAAGTGAATTACAAAATTAAAATGTGCTTAATGCATGCAAAACTTGAGAGGTGAAGTAAATAAGCTGAAGGGCTTGAGTACATATGTTAGTATGTACTATAAAATATTTTGACCAATTGCATTTTCATCCTAGCACCAACTGTACTGCATAAATTGCATTAGTAAATGGGGAATGGGGGAATGGTTGATTAAAAACTATTGCCATCTAGTTATGTTCTGAAATGCTCTCCTTAATACAGTAGACCTTACTTGTAATTTGTGTAGTATTGAAATCATTTATCTCATCTATAATCTCTCAAATGTCACTTAAAAGGCATGATATCAGAGGCGATGGTACATTTTCATGTTTGGTATAGGCGTACCATTATGTTGTTGAAAGCTGTAAGCATTTTGCAGTCAATGTTGCTGCTTTCTCCATGGATTATCTACACTAGCCAAGAAAATGGATGTCTTAAGTAGGAAGTTGTGTTCCAATGCATGTATGTACTATATGAATGCACCATGTGTGGTGGTCAAAGTAATGAACTTACGAAATTTAATGTGGGACTTTTCATAGGCACTGACATAGTTTTCTAAAATGTAACATAACCTGAATTAGTCAAGTAAAATAATGACGTATTTGATATTTTACTATGGAACGATAATTACTAAAATCCTAAATTACCAATTCACAACCACTTCTGAACAAGTGACTAAATAGCATCTTAACTGAATGCTACTACACGTTAAAATACTATTGTACTAAATGGTAACTTTGAACACAGTCTCACTGAGTGTGGTACGTTTGGATGTGTGTGTTTCATTTTACATAAATACTTACAAATAAAACATTTTAAAAGGAGTGAGGTGAGCAGTTTACCATAATTTATAAAAACCTGAAGTGATCGATAGTTTCTATGAAACCAGCATTTGGAAATGAGCGGGAGGAGGCAATACTCTTGCCCCTTCTGTACTAAACAATGCCTTTAGTACAGTTACAAATTTGACAGTATACCCATTTCAATTAAAATTTCCCCCAATCCCAAGTTGCTCTGTACTACAAAGATACTTTGTTTTGTTGTTGAACAGGCACTAGATATTGCCAAGCTACAGAATAGTCCTTTGTGTATAATTTTTGGTTACAGCCCCCAAAATTTCATAACTGGTCTACTCATATTATGAAGAAGTGATTGAGGTTCGAACTGATTTTGTTACTTATGGTTGAGGCATGGCTGCCAGTGTTGGCAGCTGAACCGTTGTGGGTTAATAATAGCTGCCTATGTTTCACTTGAGGCAGTGTAGTTGTGGAATAGCTGCATGACAAAACTTATTTTTATGTGTAAAGGTGGACTTGCAACCATCTGTCGCACGCGTCAGGCAGTCACATAATCTTCGACCAATCGCAGGGCAACTTTCTTTATCAGTCAAATATATCTGAAACTTTAACTTCCGACCAACCGACGGATGGGCCACCGCCTTCCAACAAGATTCTGTAAACACAAATACGCACGTTTAAATTAAATGCATGGTGCTGTATGTGTGTTTATTTATCTTTGTGATAGATTCAGGAATTTAAAATGGAAACAATAATTCAGTATACATTTTCATCACGTAAAAAAATTAATTCCCCAAAATGTTTCTCTCTTAAAAATGTATTTCTAACCAAAATATACCTTCTACGAAAGATGAAAGCAGAATAAAAATCATATCTGATAGGAACAGAAATTTGTGAACAATTAATTTTGTTGCTGGGTTAATCTTAAATTAAATATCTATAACATATTACTGCTTACAGAGCTGTTGAAAAAAACCACAATGTTAGATCACTAACTGTAGTAGAGCTATTTTTAATTAGCTTGCATTAATAAAACACAGATATGCTGTCGAGATTTTTCTGTACAAAAAAGTTTTTTGGTTAGGTTCATTCCAAATTTTTTTGCAAAAATTTAGGTTTGGTGACCGCTCCATTCTCAAGAATTTATTAAATAAATGCAGCGAGTTATGTATCTGACAAATGAAATACAGTTTAGCATTCCATTCTTACTTATTATTTTTAACATTTGTCCTTTGTAACTTGCAAACATCTAAGTCTGTGCCCCGTAACATGATTCTGTTACAACTGATTGTCCATGTTTCTAGTGACAATATTTATGCTTTAAATAATTTTTTTCATACAGCATAGAAATATGAATAAGCAACTATTATATTACATTCAGCAAAACAACACGTTTTAATACTACGAGGCAACTGCACTTAATCGCGCATAACAAGCCACGTAAATTTGAATTTCCTGGGTATTCGTCAGTTCAAGCCGCTAGGGGGCGCTGTTGTCAATGTTAAAACTCCTGTTCCCATATTGTCCTTTTATCAAATTTGGTTTCCCTTCCTCACCCACATTCGGAGAGCGTTCAACTTGCAGCGTTATTGGTATGGTTATTTCGACCTTTCAATCTCGTATAATAGCTGAACATAAAGTATTTAACTACATAAGCTTACCTTCTCATTGTCAGACCATACAGGAAAATTAACTAAATTAATTTTTTTTAGTTTTTCATTCCATTTTTGCAAAAACATTTCACACGGAATCATTCTCTCCACAGCTACACAGCCTCCCCGAAACCACGACCGATCGAAACTGCCAAAATTTTATTGAGCAGCATGAAGCAAAACCACATGTGTACCTCTTTTCTATGAGCAAAACAATGAAATAATTCACTGCCTACATTAGTTTATTTACTTTACGCCTGGCCTTAACAGTTAACCTGTACAGCCAGTGAATACCACAAAAAAATCTCAAAAGTTTAAAATCATTATGTATATCGTGTGTCCCAGCCCTAGACCGTTCATCACTGAGCGACCATCCAAGTTAGCTGACCACTACCGTCCGAACCGTGTACAGCAAGTGTGACGTGTGCACGGTCCAGTTTGATTAAATTAGCCTGCTGTAGAAAGTGTATATATAGAACATATCGGTTTCTTCGGCCTTTTTTAATCAAGCTTTTTAATAATCTCACCATGTAAAACGTAGTTAGTTACTTCCTAAATACGCCCTGTATCACAAGCGTTTTTATACTTGTGTTCAAAAAAGTTCATTTTTTTTCTATTAAATTAAAATGTTATAAAAATCTTAAAGTAATTGTCCAGGCCAATTTTCATAGTTAATATTATTTGTTGTGATGAGAACACATGGCTCGAATCACACCACACCGTATGCACTAGTGTGGCGTCTGTGCGACCACGTGTTCCAAATGTGTGTATTGTATATACCGCCCATGCGATAAAGTGCCTAGGTATTATTATTAATATTAAAGGGTTTTGTAGCGTTTTTATTGTGTTATATGTTATTATTGAATGAGGCATATTGACGTGCACAACACACATTACATAAACAACCACACAGCCACGTGGTAATACTCCACGAATATGAAATATTAGTATGTAATTTCCAGTGCCCTTTAATTTATTTAAGTCTGTGTGTGTTTATATATATATATATATATATATATATATATATCACAAAGAGGACATTACTAACCAGTACCAATACTGGACAACCAGTATGTTGTGTTACATTGGCTGCAAGTCATTGGACTCAATGCCATAATGTAAAACACTCGTGCCAAAATGCAGCCAACAAGATTATTGTTCCTTTTAATTTGTTTTTCATTTAAAGTGGCGTGTCATTATGTTGTGTACATTAAATTAATAAATGACAAATTAATGTAGAGAAATCCAGGCACGTGCAGGCCTGTGCACTGGGGAATCGTAATGCATCAATTTGAGGTTAGGGTGCCTTACGCATTGTGGCTAGGTATATGTTTTTATATATTTTTGTTTCTCCTTATTATTCAAGTGTTACCTGTCACGTGTAAGGTTTTAAGTGGTTCATATTCATTTAGGGCCACGTTCATCCACTCCATTTCATTTGTTATGTATTTTTAACGTAATATATGTTCACGTGATATGGCACAGGAGTTTGTGCTGGTAAGGCATACCAATATGTATCAGTAGTCGCCTCTTGGTTACTGCATGGGACGGTCGTGCAGTGCAACCTACCTGGGCACTTCATCAATTTGGTACTAATCATGTAACTTACAATAGCTTTAACTTAAGAAACTGGAATGTCTTGTTTATTTCTAGCCCGGAGAGTGCACCGTTCCACAACCTGGTACAAAAATTGCCCCGATAAAGTGGGTTACACACTGATGCAGAAAAGGTAGCAAAATGCATACGTGAAAATTAAGTCGTGATCATTTTTGTAAGTGCTTCTACTGAAGGTATAAGGAAATTAATATTCATGTCGTTAATTGTCAGACTATGATTATTTCTTCAGTCACCTATTGACCCCGTAACACTTTTGAAAATTTTACAAGGCGTAAGGCAGCTTAAAACTGTATAATTGTATAACTGTATAAATGTTACAACTTTTACAACTACAAGATTGAGACGTCGGACATCAAATAGAACCCCGTTCAGGCCATCGACCACACGCCCGAAATGAACTCATGCTCTCTACTGATATGCTGGCACCGCCCGGACAACTTGGTCGTAATTTTTGCATCCTTTCCACATAACCGATTTTCCTCCTTGATGGTCCAGCCTAAGATCCAGAGACACGTCAAATGGCATTTCTAAACGACGACATGGCTCCACGATGTCAATCATAATGCGAAATATCCAACATTAGAAAGTAAAAGACTCGCCAAATCATCAAACGGCAGACACACAAAGGTACGTCGAAACCCCGACGCCAAGGTTCAAAAATACGAACCGTACACAATGGTGGATACTACACTACTTTTTAAATAAACATACACATAATGAAATGACACTTCGACAAAGTAGATAAAGATAGACAATAGAAGAACAATGTGATGATACAGGCATATGCCTAGACCATAAATTAAATATGAGGTAGACCGTTCTCGCTGGCTGCGTACAACCAATCTCCGTGTCCCAAAACTGAACTGCTTTTATGACAATCAGCTAGCAAAAACTTCATGAATTGGGTTTGAGTTTAGGAGACCTTTGGAAACAAGTTTTTTTTTTTAGATGTATATATACTTGTTTGATTTAATCCAAATTGGTAAAAAGTATTTTCTTTATATAATAGTGCATATCATTTTCAAATAGAGATATAAACACACACAGTCAGTGTTACTGAACATGTGACTTTGCCAGTTGTGCTCCTTAGCAGTAAATCAATGATTTCTACATGTTTTGCTTTACTGTTCTTTAAAAAATTTGCACATGTGAAACTTGGGGACATGCCTGGAGGTAGAAATAAATGGGGAATGTCACAAACATTTTCGAATATGCAGTATATGCGTCATAGCTAATGTAAATAAAAGAACCTCATGTAACCTTTTTTCCCAATGCTTTTTTCAAAGCCTATGAAATAAAAACTCTGTACATTGAATGTCATTTATTTTATTAAATTTGTAAAACCGAAGATAGACCACTTGTACACAAATTAAAATTCTCATCATTATGATACTTGAAATGCCTATAAGCAGCGAGTTATACAGCGTGAGTTATGCAGCACACAAGTTCTACGTCAAAAAATATCTTAACAACTCAGGTATTAGATCATTTAACATACTACCAAAAAATTAACACATGAAAAGGAGATAAACAAGTTTGTTAAAAGCAATCACACAATTTTTGATGCAGGTCACAGCAGAGAGCAACACTCTAATCGGTGCATGTGCGCACCGATGCAATTCAAGTGACCCACAAGATTGTAGTGGAACACAAACTACTAGTGTGACAAGTACAGCGACTTGATCAACACATGAGGCAGACATGCACGTACGTCCTCCCCAAGCTTGCGTAATTTCGTGAAACCCCTTAGTTTTCAATAGTCTTAATGTCATAGCAGGAACCTTTTGTATTATAGCACGGTGAGTGAGCAACTTCACGTCCCAGTCATTTGCTACATGACAGGGACTTAAAGTGCCGTAAATTTATTTAGGCCACGTGCCGCCTTCTAACAGCTTAAACTGTTCCCCGCTTGAGAAGAGCAATGTCTTGTATCAGTGCTATTAGAGGTTACACAGAATAAAATGTGTGATATATGGCAAAACTTTGCCTTTTATTTCGCCAGCCACTAAATGACAGTTTCACATGTTGTAATGTTGATGAGTTGTTAATGAAATAGGAGCTATAAGTGAACTGAACAGCCTCCGTGCGCTTGAGATATGCATGGGGAAGACAGACATTCCCTACTATCCTAGGCCATTGGATTGTAATTCGGTAAAAGCGATATCTGTACTGAAACATATCGTGCGAGATTTTACACTGCACACTATCCCAGGCCATGTATAACATCTGGTATTGAATGCCTATATCATATAACTTGTGATCATCACATTAGGGGCAGGTGACTACATGACCCAACTCTACTATTGCTCATGAATGCTGAGTGCTGCACCAATACCAGTAACTATTTCTACAAATTATCCTTCCTGCAAGTGTGTTCCTAGTTTCTCCAGAGTCCGAAAGCAGATACATGCCATCTTCAAGTGTAATTTGTATTTTTTCAAGTGGTAAATGTGTTGCAACAGCTATAAAGCAGTATTGCGTGTGGTCAAACTGTGTAGAACGTGATTAAATGTAGAATTTATCTGAGGAGCACCTGAATAGCACATCGGAAGGATTGCTGCCTTTGGTCGTCAGCACACGATCCTTAGAAGAAGAGTCAGCTCTCTAACACCTTTCCGGCATTCACTGAACGATGCCTGGCGCCCTGGGTAATATTACATTTACAACACCGTTTCTTTATGAATTATTTTTACAACTCCTCAAAACATCATCAACCCATTTTTCGACCAGCAACGCCCCGTAAATTTTTAAGCCTAAGAGTTTTTATAATGTAGATCAAATGGAAGACTACTTACAAAGTTTTTCGATGAGAATATCATGTTTTTTATAATTTACAGTTATTTTTTATATTAATATAAAATCGTTAATAATTGTATATGTGATAAGTTAAATTATATATAGGTTGCTGGTTTTTATTTTCAAATTTCGTTAAGCCAGATTCACATGTACACCGACAATGCCAAACAGACTGAGCAGGCAGTTTTTTTTCCTGGTAAGCCTCCCAAATCTCGCTATCTCAGCTTGAGCACCTTCACAATTCAGTGTGCCCTCCGGCATGCATATTAGTAGCTAAGTCCGTTAGATAATGTGATTCATTTTAGGGCAAGCCCTTTACACCTTAGGTCAGGTTTAATTATTGTACCGGGTGCATGCATCATGGCTAAGCAGGGTTATAGGGCCATGGCCACAGTTGTATCCATGTGCACACCCCGAATGTAGAAGGGTCTAGATGGAAGAGTATAGCAAACCAGGCAAAGAGGAGAGGGCCATAGAAAATCTATGCGACAGTCACGGAGAATAAAATAATTCCTTTTAACTGGATTAGGGCTGGATATAGTAAGACATCTGTTGGTTTGATCCGGAGTAAAATGAAATGAGATCGTAGTTGGTGTGTATTGCGGGGGACAGATCAGCCTGCCCCCTGCAGATGCCAGTCATTGCGTTGGTGCAGGCGCCCTTGAAGTTGAGCTACTGTCAATACTCCTGCGTAGGCAAACCAGCACTGCAGTACTGACAGAAACTGACCATGCAAGGTTTCTTGTCGAGTGTGTTGGAAAACTGGACAGCTCAGTCATGACACTGACTCCATCATTGCCCTTCCTTTCAGATGCCAGGATCTGTGAATATGGGGAGAGTTCTTTCGGGTAGCCACCCCTTCCTCTTCAAACAAAATAGCCGTTGGTCTGGAAAATGCGAGATATCCGGGGTCTACCAGTGATGGGGGCGAATCCGCTGGCCCAAGAGTGAAGGTTGACATCGGGGTGCTTCCAAGGTCCGCAGAACTCAGCAGTGAGGATCACCACACTTCGCATTTTTCAGCACCTCGAAATCTCCTTCCCCGCTTTGATTGTTGGGCCACCTCCAGCAGACTTGCTTTGCCATCTCATACTGAGATGCCTAGGTTCCCGATGTCCACGACGACAGCGCTCTCGCACCGGCTAGTTGGTTCGCGGGTTGGTATTTGATTCTTTCCAGACACCCCAAAGATGCATGCCTGAGTGGGTGGTAGGCCGCAGTAGTATGCCGTGCTGCTGCCTGCGAGCTTGCCCGATGCATTCTCGTATACGAATGAAAAGCCACAGGTGGGTATTCACCGATCACGCCTGAATATCATCAATTTCTAGACACCTCAGATGGAAGGCTATGTTCGCTGACCAACCAGAAAGAAATTTTGAGGCATGTAATGCAATGGAACATGTTATAAATTTCTGCTATAACAATGAAGGTGCGATAGACAAGATGGCCGTCACCCCGGTAAACCAAAGGTGTATATGTCTGTTTACAAAAAAATTACGGATTCATATTTATGCACAAAATGAAAGTTAGTTTATGTCTAAGTAACGGGAAATGTTTCAATTTACTGGCACAGTTATAATACAACAATAAACACAACTTAAAAAAATACGTGATAACAATGGACTTTGTTATGTACATAACCTATTACCCCGCTATCCTGCAGGCTATGTCTGTAGCTCAGTGGGTTGGTGTGAGGGTTCGCGCTGCGTGACGTTAGGTTTTAGAATTCAAATCTCCATTGTAAAACATAATTTTTTTAGATATATGATACATTAATGCTGTTTAAAAATTAAGTTTATTACCAGAAAACATTTATTTATAGAATATATTTGTATAAAAGTAGTAATACTAACAAATAATACAAAATAAATCTGAGCTTTGTAGAATGAGTAATGTTAATCAAAATAAATATAAGCCTTTTTTTTAGTATTGTGAAATTTTTGCCTTCTTTTAGTTTTCTAATCGTATATGTTTGTTTAATTAAGGAAAGCACATTTTGATTTTTAAGCTTGTTAAATATAAATATTTAAATAATTCAATAATGTTTTAATTTGTCGCACAAGTGTCCTCGGTACATGAATGTGAATATAGTTCCTTAATTTTATACCTAGCAGTGCCATTACTAACATCATTATCCACACATTAATAGCCTAGTACTTGTACTCAGAAACTTGTATAAATAAAGTCTTCAGTGTGGAAAAATAATATTCGTACTTTTTGTATGTACCACAAAGCACTTACTATAATATTAGTTATAACTAAATATATTTCTAAAATAAAGTGTTTCACAACTGCACAACCAAACTTTTTTTTTGTAAAGATCAGGATCAAATGTTTGTACAAACTTTTTGACTTTGTTCTTTGGCTTAAAATTGTCGAGAGCGGGCATAAGTCTCCCAATATACCTAAACAAGTTCTAACTTCTCGCATAACACACATAACTGAAAAGATTGACTAAATACACTTATTACAATGTCGCTTTTACAGTCATCAATCATATTGTGAAACTACTGTATAAAATACGAATTCAAATGTAATAGTAGAACACACAAGCGCCGGTCACTAAAAATTGAATAAAGGTTCTAACCAGTACTACCAGGTGGACTATTTGCTGAACACACACCCAACAATACAATGAACTTGCAATATTAATAAAATACATTACTGAACACTTGCATGATAATAGCTGGCATTTTAAAGGCCCATGCCCTGTGGAACCCCACAGTTAGGCAAATAAAAATACATTGAAGTACTGCTCCACACATATCTCAGTGCCGTTTATTAACTTCTCGTATGAGAAAACTTACATCATGCTGGGCTCTGCCAGCCAGCAGGGCTATACAGATAAAACGACATGCAGTCAATAAGGATTACGATGGTTTTCAAGTCCCCCTGGGCGAGCCAAACTACAGGAGGTGAGGACAGGAGTTCCGGCGGCTAAAACAAACAGTTCCGAAGTAAATTAAAGGCTATTGTAGTTAAGATGGTTAGTTGCAAACGTGAATGCCCCCGGATGCGCACGATGCAGTCTTAACCTTGCGAGTCTCAGACATTACTAAAATTGTCGGCTTGTTGCCTTCAACGCCCTTCAGGGGGATGGGGAGCATGGCAAGCGGGGACTATTTCCTGCAGTACACAAAACAACTCTCTCACTTGCACGAATAAAAGCTTACCTGCTCAAAATGAAACATAACAATTAAAAAGACATTTTCTACTATAACACACTTGCAATGGATGATGTGAACAGTAAAAACAAATGAGACACAAATACAAAACAGTATAACTCTTGCTTTTATTACTCCAATTCAAATAAGGTTTATACTAGGGTATAAGTTATTATGTATTCTGTTAGGAACGTTACACAGTACCTGTCTTAAATCCTTTTAAAACTTGGCCCTATTCTAGTTTGCACTGACGTGCCTAGTGCTGCACCCCCTTGCACCTTACACTTTGTGCCCTAACTTTCACTTCACCCTCACGTTGCACTATGCGCACGAGCACATCACTCACACAATGTTTACACTTTGTGTGTTGCACATGGTATGGGCCTCGATGCAAGGCCGGGCGAACAGTCTATGAGGCGGAAGATGTAGCACACGTCAAATCCCCCCCCCCCAACAGATACCGTTCACTGGCCTGGTGCTGTTACAGGCAGCACAAATGTCTTCTTGCCTGCGTCCTTGGTCGCAGCATGTATGGGTGCCTCTCAGAGTCACTGGTAGCGACCCTGACAAACATCTAATAGGGTCCGACGGCCAGATGCATGTGACTACCTAGCCAACTCCTCTCTTCCTTGCGGCTTGCCAGATGTGCTCATCTATTCTCCTACGGTGCTCGTACCCCATGGGCCACTCTGACACTGTCGACTTCATGGCAGGGGGACCTGGGTAATCACCTTGTTCAGGTGATCACAAAATGACTTCTCATTGTGCATCGTGGCATCCCTTTGGTATTGCTTCACTTGAAGTGCTGGCGCCATTGGTCACGCTGATGGAGTGACGGTGACCTCACTGCCGCTGCGCCATCAACTATACATGGGTCAGCCGTCGGAAACTCCCTGCAAGGTGAGGTTGCGCTGGGCAACTTCGGGCTTTCTGCCCCATCTGGTGGATCACTTGTAAAAAGGTGCGGACGCAACTTCCACTTCACTACCCATCTGGATGCTCGTTGTCTGCGATGCCACACAGGCTCGCCAGGGGTGGGTTGCCGATCTGTGCGCTACCTGGCAGATCTGATAGAGTCTCTCTCGGAAGAGGTGCCTCTCCACTTGGTTCTTTGCTGCCGGCTTCTGGGAGCTCAACAGGAGTGTTTCTATCGTGGGTCGTCGGGACATCGGGCATGACCTCCTCAGCGACGTGGACCCATGTTAGCCGTACATCATCCCAATGTAGCCGGACTTTTCTTTTCCCCATCCAGAATGTGTAGGTTGTTGGTCCATGGCTTCCCAGGACTCGGTGCGGCCTACTTCACTTTCCCACAAACCTCGTGCTTAAGTCTTTGTGGGCAGTGGATTGCGGATCAGCTCGAACGCATACTTGTCCTGTTCATACGGGTGGTAGCGGCCGTGTATTACATGCTAGCCATTTTGCCATATACTGTTGTTGGTGCTGTCGGACGTCTCGAAGACATCGTTGATGTCTACTTTGCACCGTATCACTGCCTGTGGTCTCGCTGTTTCGGTCGCGTTGTGGGCATTGTGGTTCACTGGGCAGTTGTAGGTTATGTCCCAGCAGGTCATCTGCCGACATTTTTCCTGTAGCACCATTCACTCGACGGTGTATCGTATGCAGGATGACGGGCAGGTGATCTGTCCATGTGGCGTGTTGTTCACCTACTCGTAGGCGGAGTTGCACTTTTAAATATTGAATATGCCTTTCTATTGGAATGGCCCTGGGGTGATAATTCACCATCTTTAAATGTGTCACTCCCCTACTCTGTACTGGAGCGACTCCGAAACAAATTACATAAATATTAATCACTATGACGAGCGACAAAATCGCGAATATTTTCTAGTGTCAACCAACTGATTGTAGCACATAGGTTTGCATTGTTAAACAGAATATTTTCTGCCCTCAGCAAAAACTGTAATTAATAATAATAAAATAATTGATTATTTGATGCTACTGGCTAACTAGATACTTCAAACTTCCTTAAAATTTAATTAATTTAATTAAAAACAATTGATTATTTCAATGAACAGCACCTGATTTTTCATTTAATTATAAAGCCTTTTAAATGGCCAGAAACTAACATTTTAAGTTTTGCTGTACTAATTGTATATTTAAAACGATTAAATAACATTAATTATATCTTTTAACATACTTTAATTTTTCCGTGTCAAATAAAAGTTGTTGACGGTTGCCATATCTTCAGCAATTTCGTAGGGGGCCCACCAAATTCTCTCGGCCAATATTACAGCCTAGCTTCACTCGCGCGACGCGTTTTCCTGGCTCTGCTTTGAAATTTTACAAGTTTGAATAATAAACAACACGGAATATTGTACAAAACCACTTTAAAAATATTAACTCACGCTTTCAGCGCAAATATACACTCTATTTCATCGAAAAAAAAGCCCCGAAACTGGCGGGAATTTTCCGATCGGTCCGGGACAAAAATCGGCCACTTTTCACAAAACTATTAGGCGCCAGCATCGCGCCCGCCATAGCGCTCTCAGACATACACGAGTTAACATGTTTTACATGACTTACTACCATTTTAGTCGCTCGTCACAGTACATTCAGACATGCATTTACCCACAAATCAGCTTATTTAACGTTTTTAACAATAACTCACTAGATTTTTTTTTTTTTTTCATGATGTGTAATGTGTTGGTGTGTGAGCCCTGGAGTGTTTGTGTGGGAGAAGCCCCTCCGACCGGGAGGTACATATGGGCTTGAATGAGGGGGCAAACAGTGTGAGGGGGAGGCTGCTGGGGGTGGAAGTCTTACCATTTGATGGGGGGGGGGGGGGGTGCTTACCTTGGAGACTGGGCAGGCATGAGGGGGAGATGATTTTTCATTTGATGGCGGGGGCGATTATGTATGATAGTCAAGGGGGGAGAAAAAATGATGGGACGTCAAGTGGGGCGAAGAAAGTGGCGGGGTGATGGGGGCAGCGCTACGTCAGCCTTTGCCTTGGCCGTCGTCAGGTGTCCGGTGGTGGTCCTGGGTCCTCAGCGTCCTCTTCTTCCTCGGCGGCGGGGTGTAAGTGCTGCGTCGAAAGGAGAGGTCGACGAGGATACGGGGTGAAGGGTAGCGGGTTGGCGAGTTGGCCGATGAGGGGGTTGGTGAGGTGGCGGGTGCAGGAACGCTTGAAGCGGTCGGTGTGGGTGGCGAGGATGGAGTGGAAATGCGGGACGCCGACGGTGGCGAGGACCTGGTCGCGGGTGACGGGGAGGGGGAGGCGGTGGATGAGGCGAAGGGATCGGAAGAAGATGTGGGTGGGCGGGCGGAGCGTGTGGGTGGTGACGTGGAACCAGAAGGGGCAGGCGTAGGTGAGAATGGGGATGACGAAGGTGCGGAAGAGGGTGTTGCGGGTGGAGGGTGGGGTTCCTGCGGAAGGACGGAGAACGGTGGCGAGGTGGATCATGGCGGTGCGGGCTTTGGTGGTGATGGAGTCGGGGTGAGGGATGAAGTTGAAGCGGGAATCGAAAATGACGCCGAGGTAGTGGGCCTGGGGTTTCCAGGGGATGACGGAGGCGGAAAGGCGGGGCGGGTGTTCCTCGGCGGGGTGAAGGCGGGAGAAAAGGACGGCTTCGGATTTTGAGGGGTTGAGCCCGATGCCGTGGGCGTGGAGCTGGGTTTGGATGGAGGTGAGGCCGCGGCTGAGGCGGTCGCTGAGCATGTGCTCATGGACGGAGGAGGAGAGGAGGCAGGTGTCGTCAGCGTACTGGATCATGTGGGTGGCGGGAGGGACTTTCAGGTCGGCTATGTGGAGGGAGAAGAGGAGGGGGGCTGAGGATGGAGCCTGACGCCGGAGGGAATGCGGGGGGGGGGGGGGCGGAGAGGGAGCCCTCCACCCGCACCCGGTAGGAGCGATCCCTCAGGTACGAGCAGAGGAGGCGGGTGAGGTAAGGCGGGACGTCCATGGAGGAGAGGCGGGAGATGAGCTGTTGGTGCGGGACGGAATCGAAGGCCTTGGCGAGGTCGAGGAGCACCATGCCCGTGTGTTGGCGCTGGGAGAAACCAGTCACCGCGACGCGTCCCACCAGGGCGATGGCGTGGGAGGTGGAGTGGTGGGGGCGGAAGCCAAACTGGTGGTTGGGGAGGATGTCGGCGGCGGAGACGGCGAGGAGGAAGCGGTTGCAAATGACCTTCTCGGCCACTTTGGCGAGGATGGAGAGAAGGGAGATGGACCGGAAGGAGGAGGGGAGGTCCGGGGGTTTGCCGGGTTTCGGGATCGGGACGACGATCGCGGTCTTCCAGGGGAGGGAAAGTGGCACTGGAGGAGGATGGCGTTGACGAGGCGGGTGAGGAAGATGGTGGCGGTGCGCGGGAGGGCGCGGAGGAGGGTGGCCGGGATGGAGTCGGGGCCGGGGGCGGCGGAAAGGCGAAGGCGAGAAAGGATGAGGAATATTTCTCGTGGGGTCGCGAGACGGAAAGGTGGCCGGTTGGGCAGGAGGGGAAGGGTGACGTGGTCGGTGAGGGTAGGGGGGTGGTCCTCGTCCTCGGAAGAGTCGGAGGAAAGGGCGGGAAGGGGGACGGAGGCGAAAGTGGTGTGTAGGAACGCCGAGATGGCCTCGGATTTCTCCGCGGCCGACTCGGCGGTGGGTGGCGAGGGGTGGAATGGTGGTGGGGGCGGATTTCTGGCGGCGGATGTGGGTCCAGAGGGAGCCGTTGGAGTGGGTGAGTGACTGGAGGCGCAAAGTCTCCTGATCGGGCCTTCCACCTCCGGACCAGCTGGCGGCACCAGCCCCGCAGGAGGAGGTATGAGCTCCTATCCTGCGGGAGGCGGGATGCCTGCCAGCGGCCGTGGAAGCGGTTCCGCAGAGACAGTGCGTGTCGGATGCGGGACGGGAGGGGAGGGGGTCGGAGGAGGGGAATGTGGGCGTTTGCGGCGGCGGTGATGGCATCAGAAAGGAGGGAGGTGTTGCGGTCAATATCGGCGGGGGTGGCGAAGGGGGCGGCGAGGTCGAGGGATTCGTGAAGCGAGGTTTGGTAGGCGTACCAGTTGGTGGAACGGAAGTTGAAGTGAGGGAAAATTGGCAGCACGTGAGGGTGGTAATGGATGAGGCCGAGGACGGGAGAGTGGTCAGATGGGCCGGCGGCTATGGAGCGGACGTCAGTGACGATGGGACGGTGCGTGGAAATAGTGAAATCGAGGGTGGAAGGGTGGCGGTTGCGGTGGGCGGGGTGATAGGTGGGGTGGAGGGGCGGTGATTTGGAGTTTGGATCGGCGGAGGAGCTGACGTAAAGAGGTGAACCGGCGGTTCGTGGAGGGGCAGCCCCAGGTTGGGTGGGATGCGCCTTGATGTCCCCTGCATGAACGACGTGTACATCGATGCTATATTTATGTGTGGCAGGGAAATATCGAAGTCCCGGAGTGGGGTGGACACGAGTCCGTCTTGCCACATGTTTAAGAAACTACTGTCATGGTGGCAGGCGCAAGGCCCTGTGATTGGTTGCTGCTGCGGTCAGATGTCACATGACTTGCATGACTATCAAATAATCAAAATGTGAAGTGAGACGAATGGACACAAAGCTTGCATTGGCATGTCTGGGGCTCATCCTGTCTGCAATCAGCGCAACAGTACTCCAGCCCATCAGTGAATCTGGGTGTCTCTTCCTACCCAATACATCCGTAATGAAAGCCAATACATCCGTAATGAAAGGTCCTGTGACAGTCATTGCATTGGATGGTATTTAAACCAGTGCCTGAGCAACTGAGCAATATGTCACAGAACGGGGGGCATTACCTGTGCCTTCGGCATTGTCCTCGGCTAGGATGCATTGTTGACTCAACTCAGAGTCAGACATTGCATAAGTATGGGCGCCACGGGGAGTGTAGAGTGACTCCTTGAAGTCGCGAATGGGTTCCTGTACAAGTAGTAAATGGGGAGGGGGGGGAGATGTGTGGCGTGGTCCTCACCCTTAAGTCTGAGCTACAATAGACGGGGTGTTTAGAGCGACTGCCATAAGTCGCAAACATGTTCCTCTGTAAGTAGTAAACAAGGGGGAGGGAGTGTCTGGCATGGTCCTCACCCTCAAGTCTTAGCTACAATAGGATGATTGCCAAATTGACACATGCCCTACCTTATGAGGTAGTGGTTAGGCTGCTGACTACCCTCTCAGAACGCTAGGTGAGCCTACCGTGGCGAACATGGCTAACAAACTTCTCTGGGCCTGGCGGGGCGTGGAAGGGTTAGTTATTGTAGTGGGCCGTTTGGTGGTAGGGTTCCATCGGGTTCCAGGGGAATCAAATCCCACAGTGAGGCGAATGGATGTCGTTTCCTGCCCAGGGAGCTCTACTCTCCTCACTATAAGGGTCGCCAATAAATGGGATGCCAGCTGTCCCGGGGAGATGATGAGACAACGCAATTAGGAGAATGTGGAGGTGGTGGTGCAGTATGATCTGGCTACAACAGTTTTGCAGACTTAATCTATGACTTCCATAGGTGAAATTTGCACCATTCTGAAATTCGGCTACAAACTCCAATAAGGAGTATACTTATTTCACGAATGCCGATTGATCCCACAACCCAAATGCCTACACACTCAAAAGTTCGAATTGCTTTTTTATCACTACACGCTCATAATTTCCTGATCAAACTCTTAACTTGAGATGACTGACGGGTTGTACGGATTCTTGCACAAGTTCTTTTTCCTAATGGCAATATAGTTTGTTTATATTGGAGGAAGTAATAAAAAAAGTAAATATGTGTCTTACAGCGGAACATAATGCTCAACTAATTTGTTTTAAATTCAACTCTTTCAGGTAGAACATCTCCTTGTCAAATGCCACAGCACTTCAAAGAAGAAATTCAAGCCTAATTGAAAATGCTGCAAACATTACTTGTTACCACACAATGTGAGAATATTTTTCTAAAATTCCAAACTGCTATTTCCAAAGTTTGTGACTAACAGTTACTAATTGAAAATAATCACATGAAATAAATTGATATAGTCATTAATCTAAAGGGTAGTAATAGATTGAAGATAAATAATTAATTCCAATGAAATAGTTGATTACCTTACTAATTAAATCATAATAGACCATCCCTAGCTAATACATTACCAATCTTTAATAGATGACATTTTTTCTTTAAACGGCTGACAAGAACGGAAATTTGGGCTGGCTCAAACAATTACTTCCGTGTAATGTATTCCATCGTTCGGGTTTCTCTCAAATTTTGGCAGCGTCTAAGATACGCGCTAATACATTAACAATCTTCAATAGATGACAGTTCTTCTTTGAACAACTGACTAAAATATAGAAATTAATTCAATTCACATCATGTAAGTTTTCATAATAGCTATTAGCAGTTGATTACAAATTTTACTGCACAATAAATGCACAATAAAAACATAACGTACGTGATTGAAAATTTAAACTAATAAATCTTTGAACATCACGTGAAACAGTATAATTTCACAATTCTCTTAAAACGTTAAATGATGGAATAATAATCACTACCTTTAGTATTCTTTCAGAAATATGTTACGTGATAATCGCTCAAGAAAACTTCGTGCTTCAAACTGATTACCAAGAGTTGCAATGTTTCAAAATGCTACGTGATTTCACTTAATTACCAAAAATTAACAATCTTGCAAAGTATTACGCAATTGTAAATAATCCAAGGACACACAGTAAGCCTCCTTTTTCAAAAGCACTAAAATGAGTAAATCAGTATTTTAATTACATACAATTATCAAGAGCAATCAAGAAGGGGAGCGCAGCTGCGTTGGCACATTATAACCTCACTCTTCGTAAAATACAGATTAAAAGTACATTAAAAACTTACATATTTAACAATGACCTAGTACGGCCCCGGCAATATAAAAAAAATGTTCACTCTAGGCCTCAATGTATGAGTTGTGGGGCAAGGCAAATATACATAAGTTTCAAACGAAGGGCAACTAAGATACAAATACAACCACGTGCTAAAAGTTCGAGGAAAACAGCAAACAAGAAATTAGGTTATGCCAAAACCAAATTTAGAAAGGCGTCCGAAACCACAATTTAGAAAAATTATCTACATTTACTGCATGCCCTTAACTACACAAAAAAAAACCACACCATATTAAGGTTGAAGTAAAGCAACTGCCTATGGAGCACTGCACCCGACTATACAACGTGAAGAACTCATAAAAGGGTAGTACAGATATCATAAAAATTGTCAGAAAAATGTGATTTATGCTGTATAAGAAAGAAGAATGTATATATTTCGCAACATTATAAAATATTTTACTAAAATATACTTTTTAAATGGAGTTAAATAATTGAACAAAATATTATGTATTTTTAACAAAATTTAAGCATACTTCCACGTTGGCTGTTTTCAGCGCCTTGATCAGGGGTGCTACGAAGCCTGTTGATGCCTTCACGCGTGCTACGCCCTGATGGCGCGGCACTGAGTGTGAGCACATGTGCTGGTTTATTGGGATCCAAACCATGGGGCTGTCCTGGTGTCACTCTGTCACTCACTTGGTCGGATCAAAGTAGGGCTGCCAGTTGACTCACGCTGTGTTTGGCAAAGTGGGGCGCGTTTCCAAACACCTTGGAAGTACTGCCGCTGACGGCCACTTCTGCTGTTTGAGACGTCAGCACAGTGCTCAGCAACTGTTGTGTTGTGGTACAGTGAATAGTCACGGAGACCAGTGAGTAGGAGTCACATCAGAGTACACATCAATAGGCTATTATTAAATGTATGTCAAATTCGCAATTGCGATAGATGCGAAATTTTCTGTTTTTGGCTAAATATTTGCAAAATTTTATGAAAGTTCATGAATGGGTAAAAAATATATCTGAAATAACTATCTTTTTGAGTAATACCTCTGTTTACTTTTCCTTGCAGTTTTATCACTACAGATGTTGATTTTCAAATAAAATATAAGAAATTACATTATTGCACGAGTGAAAAGTTATTCATTTGTTCTTATTTTATTTCCTTAGAAACTAAGTTAAAACATTAAAATGTACTGTATTTTGACAAATTTCTAAACGTGTTTTTGGGGTAATATATTTTTTAAATTCCAATATCTCGTAAATAAGCTGTACCCCACTTTTTGTAGTTATTTTTTTGTAAAAATGTGCGGCCTGTACGTGCCGAAATCTTATTTAAATTGTTGATGTAGCAATACAAATAATTTTAGTGAAAATGCACTAATAAAATGTCGACACTTAACAAGGATAACACAAAAAAAGTTTTTAAATGCTATTTTCCCAGTTTTTTTATACATGCTACAAAATGCTACAGATCACACAATAAATGCTATAAAAATGCTAAAAACCACAAAATAAATGCTATAAAATGTGTTCATAAATGCTATAAAATGTGTTAATAAATGCTCTTTTTACATACCTCTAGCTATTATTTGTTTACAAAATGGTTGTAATGACAAGAAAAATGACAGAACAATTTTTATGAGTCTGATCTTGTTGTTTGTATTCAATGTTTAAAAATTCATTCTACTACCTCTTTGGCGTATTTACTTGTCTCCCCATGTCTGTAAATAGATGTTCTTTGTTTTAGTTAATAAATTGTTTTTAGAAGTGCAATATTTTATTTTCTCACAACCTGACAGATCTGATACATTTTTACCAAATAATTAAATAATAAAGGATCTGGTGGTTTTTGAAAATAAATTTGAGCATAGGTTGTCTGAACTGAGTTGATCTTAAGCAGCATACAAGTCAAGTGTAGAGCTTCAGTTTTGCATAAAATATTGATGTAGAATTTCTCATAAATATAATATTTAACTAACATATGTTCCGATTAAATAAATTGTACCAAGTGTGGTGGTTGTTCTGCGTTACGTGCATGTTTATGTGGAAGTAGGGTTGCCATATACGTGGTACTCAAAAAGAGGGCATGTTCTGGTAGCTAGCATTAAAAAAGAGGGCACTTTCTAGAAAACGACATGATGAAGGTGGACACACAATTTTACAATGGAAATATACAAAATCAGTATATTCATGTCGCAGGTTAGCCGTACATTACAATGTCACAAAATTGTATCCAAAAATTTGTTCCATATAGCTGTAAGTAATACGAAATAATTTTTTTTGCAACCAAATAAAGTGATAATCATGTTCACTCTGAATATGAAAGTCAATTTCATTCAGTTTGTAGGCACTACAGAATATTTTGCGAACAAATAATAATCAGCTATTCACACAGTTGCACATAAGCACTGTACACACATTTTTTTAATTGGCAGTTAATCACCCTCGCACAGCTCAGGTTCAGATATAGGTATTTAGATTTTATTTTCTTTAAAAATTTAATTTGTTCTTATAGGTTTCTATTTCCTCGCAAATAATGATGAAATTTGGAATATATTAGGCACTCTTAAACTTAGATACGTAAAAAAGAAACAGGGAAAAAGTTAGGGGTGTTAATAAAAACAACATATGTATGTAATACGTCCAAAAAGTTTTCATTTCTCCACGAAGTTCATTGGCAACATTACAGTACTATATGTTTAACGACATAAAAACCCACAAAGAAGCAAAGCTTCGCTGTCTTTCACTTTTATTGGAAAAGAGGACATTTCAATTTTTTTGTAAAACACAGCCGGACAATTTACAAGGCCTCAAAAAGAGGACATGTCCAGGTAAAAGAGGACGTCTGGTAACCCTATGTGGAAGTAACCATTGTGTTAGTCTAAAAGCAAAAATGAAAAGCTTCTTTTTGTAAAACACAGCCGGACAATTTACAAGGCCTCAAAAAGAGGACATGTCCAGGTAAAGGAGGACGTCTGGTAACCCTATGTGGAAGTAACCATTGTGTTAGTCTAAAAGCAAAAATGAAAAGCTTCTTTTTGTAAAACACAGCCGGACAATTTACAAGGCCTCAAAAAGAGGACATGTCCAGGTAAAGGAGGACGTCTGGTAACCCTATGTGGAAGTAACCATTGTGTTAGTCTAAAAGCAAAAATGAAAAGCTTCTTTTTGAAGGTTTAAGAACTATACGAAATGTAATTACGTGGACAAACTCCATCTGAAAATATGGCGTGCAACCTGGTTTTGGATGCAATTTTGTAATACTGATGGCTTATTGATTTTCATATGACAGATTATGAGTTAATGAAGTCAAATAAACTAATATAGACTTTTGTGTCATTCCCCTAAGCCCATCCCCCCCATTTTTTTTGTTTTCTCTCTATTGACGTATGTTAAGGTTATGAACATTGTGCATGGATTTTTACTAAAGTAATTGATTTAAGGGAAAGACTGACATTTTTCATTTATTTGAAAATTTTAATTTTAATCTGTTATGCAAAAATCAACAAAAACATCCAGTATCACAGAATTTTCTGCACAATCAGGGTTGCAATCCCTTTATTTTCAGAAATTAATTTGATGATGTAAAGAGACAATTACAATGGTCACAGATCTTGTCCATCTACATGTTATCCACAAGCCCATGGTTTGAATGTAGATACTTTTTGTAAAATGTGCAATTAATTTTGTTTTTTTGCTTCAAATTCAAGAGGGTCTATTGCCATTCAGATGTATATATTGTACAATAAATTATATATATATATATTTTTTTTTGCTTTATTTTGTTGTGACAGACGAGTGGGGTTTCTTCATGCAATTACAAAACCTCCAGTATAAGTAGGTTGCTTTTAAAATTTGTTTGTATTAAACGCAACTCTTTATTTGCACAAAGGAAATAGATAACTTTTTGGTGTAAGATATGTATGACCGAGGCAAGTTTTAGTTAAGTACAATTTATGTTGGCATTAGCTGTGTTTTCATACCAGTATTATTATAATGTTAGTGTTTTTTCACGAGTAGCAATTACCTTAGTGAAAGTTTTAATGCTTGTAAAAAATTGATTCACTGACGTATGTTAAGATTATGAACATTGTGCATGGATTTTTACTACAGTGTTCGATTTAGGGGAAAGACTGACATTTTTCATTTATTTGAAAATTTTAATTTTAATCTGTTATGTAAAAATCAACAAAAACCTCCAGTATCACAGAATTTTCTGCACAATCAGGGGGCCTTACCTATCTATCTACCTACTTAATAAAATTGTCAGCAGCTTACCATAAGGAAAAAAAATAGTTGTGAAAGTTATAGTAATCATTACATTGTAAAATAATTATTTACTAACATACATTGAGCTACAGGCATTTAATTTCTACTTAAAAGTCATGTTTCAATAATGTACATTAATGTGAGTTATTAAAATTCAAAGTAATTAAAAGTTTTTTACTTCCTACTGTTATACATAGGTGGGAAGTTTTTTATTTCCTACTCTTACTACAGAAGATATTTTTGGAAAATATTGATAAATTATAGTGGTTTACAGCCTGGGTAAGACATTTAACATTAGGTCTGACGTGTGTTTGCGTCCCTCGCCTCCAGACCGTTTGTCCGGCTGCGCGCCTCTACAGCGCCACAGCATGAATCAGCACTCTACAGTGTTTTGCTTCATAGTGGCATGAGTGCAGTACTGCGGTGGGTGTAGGGAGTGCAACGTAGTGAAATGGAGTGCTACATAGTGCGATGTGTAGAAAGTAGGGCTCCTGAAATGGGCTTAATGGCTCACGCAGTGTAAACCCTAAATAACGGAACTAGAGAGACGCCCCTACTAAATTTATCCAGTGTTCCTTTGCTGTTATTATGTTTATTTGCAAGGGCAGTAGTTTTCATCTCACGTGTTCCATCCTCATTTCATTTCTCGCAAATGTAAAAGAGTCATGTTTGTTTTTGAATTAATGCACAGTAATTTATAATACTAGTGTTTCGCATGTGTTTGTTGTTTTCTTAGTCTTAAATGCAAGCGTGACAAAACATAGTCCCAGTGTGTCACGCTAACTAGCCAACACAGAAGTTCGCGCCCCTTGCGAAGGCATTCAATAGGATTTTGGACTCCAGAGGGCTCGGCCGCATCGCGCTCCGGTGGCATGCAACATTTGTAACTGATCATGTAGTTTACCAATAGTCTATCTTAATTTACCAGAAATAATTTATTTCTTTCAGCCACCGGAGATGCCGGCCCTCCTTCCGCAGGATTTAAATTGCCTGGGGAAGCGTAATTCTTACTTTTAAGTGAAGTCATCATGTCGGCTTCGCACCCTTTTGTCAATGTAGCCTAACTGGCGGGCCAAGCCCGGTAGCAAGTATTGAGTTTCTTCCACAGAGAAGAGTTAATGTAATCTACAATGGAAAACATATGTGTGCTTATTAACAGCATTAATTATTTCAGTGAAGTACCTTCGGGCGTGTCAGGGTACGGGAACCTTACAACCCACCATGTGAATTAGTACCTGTTTTGATTCAGTCAAGTGGTCAGTGAATTGTATCAATAATATCAGTTAAGTCGTGAGGCCAGGCTTCAATAGGCCTACCGTTTAAAAAACGCAACAGGTAAATGAGTAAGTACAAGGGGCATCAATCATAAGTGAAGGAAAATCTATGTCCAGGGCACAGCCCGCAGCACCCTGAGGCCACCAAGAGCTTCATCAATATCGGCACTGCTTACCATTGACGCCTTGCGCCTATTTGATGTGATGTATGTAATATAAGGTAATTATGAAGGCCTATATGATATGTACGTCAGTCAGGTTGGCAACATGTGTTAGTTATATAAGTGATGATGTATAAAGATGGATGATAAAAACTACCTGAATAAACGTATTGCTCCTAATATAACATGGCACAGTTGTGTGGCTATCAGAGAGTGTTGCTGTAGTTAATCTCACAATTAACCAGTGGGATTCAAATTGTATATTTAACTTTGCAAGTCGGAAATGGCATAGTTGGGAATGCTTCTGCCGCCGCCGGGCCCAGTCGACATTAATGGCCCAAATGCTTCAGCTAATTGGGAAATGTTCTATCAGAAATTTCAACTGTATTTAGTAGCATTTGGCCAAGCTAACTCAACTGACGAAGTTAAGTGTACATTACTACTTAGCTTAATAGGGGAAGATGCTTTGTGCACTTATAATACTTTCAAGTTTAGCGGCAATGAAGGTCTTAATAGTAATAAATATGCCGATGTGGTTGCAGCTTTAAGAAACTGCTGCACTCCCAAGAAAAACACTACCTACTAGAGGATCAAATTTACACAGAGGAAATGGGAACAAGGGGAAACCTTCAACGAGTTCCTAACCTCCTTGAAAATGCTTGTCAGATATTGTGAATATGGCGAACAGGAGGAAATTATAGTGCGTGATCACATCATACAAGGCAGTGATGACCGCGCGCTGCAAGAAGTTTTGTTAAGGTTAGAAGATACATTGCTTGGCAAGATTGCACAGCATTGTAGGACGGTAGAACTGAGCACGATGCAAGCCAAGCAGATAAGTGTGGCATCATCATCCAACACAGAGCAGTAAGGACTATGTAGATGCAGTTCAGGCGAGATCCAGCAAACAACTCGATAACCAAGGGCACTCAAGTAAGCACGTACAAGAGAAGCAGTCTACCAGTGAAGGTAAGGATGATGCTATCAAGTGTTCATGCTGCAATTAAAGACACAGAAGACGAGAGTGCCTAGCCTGGGGCAGGAAGTACAATAAATGTGGTAAATTGAATCATTTTGCTGTTGGCTGCAGAGTTAGGCAGGTTAGGGCACTTCAAGCTTCTCAAGATAATGAAAAGTGATTGTTTTGAGTTGCATAGCCTAAAGGTTGTGGGCTCAGTAAATTCACACACAACATACATACCCAAGGCTCGGGACCCACATGTGCAGTGGAAAGATGTCCTGAAAGTTGAACACAAAAATGTGGTGGTGAAATTGGATACAGCATCAGAGGTAAATGTTATGCCATATACTGTTTTTCAAAAAGTTGACAGGCAATTTAACATAAGAAAAACAAATGTCCTACTTGAACTATATGGCAAGGGAGACAAAATAAAACCTGTTGGAATTGTAACTGTACATTGCACAGCTGGGAACAGGGACACTTACTTAGATTTCTAAATAGTTGATTTCAACTCAGTCTCCTTGTTAGGATTACTTGGATGTGTTGTGTTGGGTTTTGTACAAGGTGTCAATTGCATATATAAACAAACAAAATCTCAAGACTTGATTGGCTCAAATCAGGATTTATTCACAGGTCTAGGGTCATTCCCACAAGAACATGAAATCAAAATTGATCGTAATGCTCCAAGGTTCCAACATCCCCCTGGCGAATTGCTAAGTCGAGACTTTGTCTGTTGAAAAATGAACTAGATCGGTTGAAACAATTAGGTGACATTATTAAAGTTAGAGATCCAGATCCAGATGGTTTTATTAGAAATACTGTATATACTGTAGATAAATCCAATGGAAGCGTGAGAATATGTTTAGATCCTTCCAAGCTTAATGGAGTGGTTTATAGAAAATGTTACATGATTAAGAAACTCCAGGATATTCAGGACAAATAGAATAAAAAACTGTATTATTCAGTCTTTGATTTCAAAGAAGGTTTCTCTCAAATAAAATTAGCTAATGAATCTATGAAATTTGTCATTTTTTCAACTCCTTTTGGTGTCTATAAGTATACACACATGCCTTATGGCCTGGCACCAGCTCCTGAAGAATTTCAGGCAGAGGTTGATAAAAACTTTGGTGTCATGTCATTCCTAACTGTATAGCATATATTGATGATTTGATCTGCTACGGGGAAACTGAAGAGGTACATGACAGGGCAGTAAAATCAGTTTTAGAACGGGCTAGAAAACTAGCAGTTAAATTTAACCCCAGCAAAGTGCAGTATAAACAAAGTGAAGTAAAATATGTAGATCATGTGTTTTCTGAAAGGGGAATGAGCATTGACCCTGAAAGGACCAGAGCTTTGAGGGTAATTCAACCTCCCAAATTGAGCAGTCCTTGCTGAATCTAAGGAAATCAGGTGTGATGTGGCAATGGTTGCCAGCTCATAACCTAGTACTACAGAAGTTAAAAGACTTGGTGTCCCAGGCACCTTGCATAAGGAGTTGCGATGCCTCATTTACCAATAATCTTGCAGTGTGATGCATTACAATCAGATCTCGGTGCATGTTTACGGCAGGAGGGGCAGCCAGTCGCATTTGTTTCTAGAAAGCTAACAGAAATGAATGTAATTGGGCTCAGGTAGAAAAGGAACTGTTAGCTATAGTTTATGGGTAACCAAATTTCATGAGTGGATATTTGTTTATCATATTCAAGTAAACACTGACCATAAACCCTTGGTTCCTCTGATAAAAAAATCTTTAGGGAATGTAGCATCCACTCATCTTGAAAGACTTTGGTTGAAACTTTTGCCATATGACCTAACTGTATCATACTTACCGGGGAAAGAGATGCATGTAGCTGATCTTTTGTCTCGTTCCTACCTCAAGGATCAGGTGATACAGAAATTGATAAAATAGTGTCCAGTTTCTCCACACATGTTGCAATCACTCCAAGTAGAAGAGTACAATTTGAAAAAGAAACGAACATAGACACAGAACTCACACTATTAAATAAATACCATGTACTTGGTTGGCCAGAGCATAAAAAACAGGCAAACCAAATTGTTCATGGCTATTGATCAATTAGGCATGATATTTTTTCTGAAGAAAATGGTGCTATTTTATACGGATAGGGTTATCATGCCTACAAAATTAAGGCCACAAATGTTGAGTATAGTGCATGAAGGATATGGCGCAGTGGGCAGGTGTCTTGCTAGAGCTAGGAGCATCATGTACTGCCCAGGTTGGGCAAGGGATGTAGAAATATATGTCAAGCAATGTAAATCTTGTGAAAAATATGCACCCAGGAACAAAAAACACGAGTACCATTCAAGAGACAGTCCCACACTCCCATATGTATGTGTGTCAGCTGAAATTTTAGCTTTTGGGGGTAAGAATTTTTTGATAATCACTGATGCTTACTCCGAATGGGTTGACATTGTTCCATTACAAGGTAAAAATGTGGAGAGTGTAGTAGACGCTTGCACAACAGTTTTTGCGGTGCATGGTGACCCACAAATATTGGTCTCAGATAATATTCCATTCAATTCCAGGGAATTTAGGAATTTTGCAAAGGATAGATTTAAACTTCAGTTCAGCAGCCCAAGATATGCGCAGAGCAGTGGCTTGGCAGAATAAGTTGCGCACATTGCCAAACAGCTTCTACGCAAATGTTGGGAAACAGATACTGTCTATAGGGAGGCTTTGCGAGAATATCGTAATACTCTCATACCAGGGATTGGAGTTTCCCCATCTAAACTATTAAACAGCAGATTAGTTCGTACAGAGCTACCATTGTCAATGGACAAACTCAAACCAAGGGTACAGGAAGGAGTTCATGAATGGTTTAAACACAGAGGGAAGAAAACAAGACAATGGTACAATCAAACATAGGACAGGAAGTATATTGCATTCAAAAGTGGGCAGAATGTAGTAGAGAGGACTAGTCATGACAAGTTTTGGAAGCCAGGAGTTATCTTAGGCAAACATAAAACGCCTAGGTCTTATTTGGTCCGAAATTACAGGGGGAATGTCATTAAACGAACATCTAAGGACTTAAGAACTTCATATAACCATCATGCTTCTGTCAAAAATTATAGTGACCTTGCGACAGTCTCAGGGGAGATTAATATGAGGGTAGAAGGAGACAGAGATTCAAGTGAAAAAAACTATTAGCATAATGCAGGATGCTGTAGAAAGAGAGACAGTACTAAGTGAGGATGAGGAGAACTGGCCAGGATGGAGTGAAAGTGACATATATGTTCAACAATGTAAGAGAGTTGGGAAGGCTGGAAATGTTGGACAGGCTGAGACAGTATTGCATTCTTCTTCCACACGATCCCTCAGAAAGTTAAGTAAGAAGCCAGTTTGTACAGATTGTGTACCTGAATATAAATAGTTAGACCTCATAGGTATATTGTATATACTGGTATATCATAAATATTGTATGTACTTAAGTTCACATGAGAGTTAGTGACAACTTATGACAATTTTTTTCCACTGGTTTTCTGAATCTTTGCTACTTTGTAATTTCTGAGATAATTACATAGTTGGTATTTCTTCATGGCTGTGAATGCACTCTGGGAATTGTTAGATTCAAGTTCTAAAGATTCTTTATGTTAGTTCTCATGTGATGTATGTGATGTAAGGTAATTATGTACGCCTATAGGATATGTGCCAGTCAGGTTGGCAAGATGTGTCAGTTATGTACGTGATGTTGTATAAAGATGGATGATAAAAACTACCTGAATAAACATATTGCTGCTAATACAACATTAGTCGGGTAATATCAACCTATCCCCAAAACCTCTTTAGCATGAACTCACTGCCCCTAAAATTTCATTTCACCCTTAATCAAGCAACCACATGGCATTAGGTCGTATGAATAAAGTTGAGCATGCTGAGCATGTCCTCAATTTGGTATGAATAGAAATTACTGATTGACTGTGAGCAGGTGTTTAGTAAAGTCAGTGAGCATGTCCTGTTTTATTCATATGTACGCGAGCTACCTGCTTACGTTTTTCAACATTTGAGCACCTGTTCAACTTTAATCATATGACCCACTGTCTGGGTCATTTTATAGACAGCAACTTGAAGAAATATGGATCTAAGTTGTTACCATTTAATGTATCAGATGTCTTCAATAAAGCACGAATATAGTTAGTTGTAATGCTGGGTTGAGTTCTATTTTAATATTTACACATGTACAGTACTATGTAATAAACTGGCTGATACAACTAGCTACGATCTTGTTGTTACTTATAGTAATCTATCTTTAACATCTGTGAGTGAGGTGGTGCAGTGCTAAATCAGTGAAGTCACATTTGGGATGGGACAGGCTCAACTTCTGGTCCAGCCGTCTCTATTTCAGATTTTCATGGTTTTTGAAATCACTCCAGGTGAATGCCAAGAATGTTACTTACTACAGGTACGGTCAATATCTTCTTTGTTCCTCCTGCTCATCTAGCAACTTGCTTAATATCTAATGACCTTGCTGTTGACAAGATGTTAAGCCCTACCTACTTACCAACCTACCCACCTACTACATTCCTGCATTTCTACATACTTGCATTTCTACGTACCTACACTCCTACGTACCTACTTACGTACATACCTACCTACATTCCTACTAAACTACCTACCTACACCTACCTACCTTCACAGTCACATTTTTTTTAATATTTTGTAAGTATGCAGCATTGTTTGGCAACATTCACTTCCACTGATGTTGCCTGATGTAGTTTTAACAAGAGAACTGCCATTTGGATTGCACAATGTGAATTACGTATTGTATAACATATGTAGTATGCTGAAAGACAAACTGTACAAACATGGTAGGTACCTACTGTTGATTAGAAAGAAAAAAATTATTTTGGCAGTTAGTATCATGATACTAACGGGTGCTGGAATGGCCAGTTATTCAAATCCAGGCGGTGGCACATTCAGGACTGACAAGCTCTGCACACTTTGGGTTGAAAATGTTGCAGGAATTGATATTATCATTAACCTTCGTTTTGAAACTGTGGAAAGCCTCTTAGCAGTAGGCATGCCACTTTCACACGTAATAAATGATAGTAAATGAGCAGCGGTGGAATGCTTATTGATTAAGAAAATGGAAGTTCTTTGAGATAAAACTGTAATACCTGTGATCCATCCACCACACAGTTCTCAAAGACACATCCGTGTGCAAATTACTGACCCTAGAAAACTACTGTGTGTAGTCCATTCACTGTTACTTAACACTTTTCTGAAGCCATGCAAAATTTATAATTCCAGGATATTCCTCCGCCTCACGCAAACAAAGCTTAACCAGGTCGAGAGGATTATACCAAAGGTACCTTGTGACACTTTTGCAGACATATTTAGGAAACAAGCAAGCATGTCTCACATGCGGTGATTTTTCTAAGGTTTGATTCAAAAAGTGTGAAGAAACTGCAATTAGACTATAACTAAATGACATATAAATGGATTGTTTGATTTTTTTGTGTACGAATGTGGAAGTCCTTTAACTCAAAAGTTCCAACCTCCATTAGTGTGCATCACGAAACTTAAAATGAATTTTAGTTTTCTGTGCCAACTAAGGCACCACAGCAAATACAGTGGAGTCCTATTAATCCAAACTAATTGGGCTGAGGCCTGTTCGGACTACCAGGTTTTCAGATTAACCAAAATATTTCCTGTAATGCAGTAGCAAGCAGTAAATTTAAAGTTTGCCGTAACCTATAACAAGTCGACGAGTGTGGATACTTGCTTGCATGCCACACAATGATAGTGGGTGGTGACTAACCGTAACTAAGGCGCCACTGCCCGAGTGGCAAGTCATTACATATGAAATCTGTGTATCTCTTAGTTTAGTTGACTGCTGTCATTTTTTTCAGTACACTTGTAAACACTGCTAAAGTTCTGAGTAATTTTATGATTTTATGCACGAGTGTAAACTGTTTTTTTAGTGGTTTCAAAATGACCAGCACACAGAAAAATACTGCACATATCCTTCTGGGTAAACTAGACAAAGGCGAGAGTGCAACAAATTTATCTGTGGAATTCGGCATGGGAAAAGCCACTCTTTATGACTAAAAGAACAGGGCAAAACTTGAACATTGTAGCTTTTCAGTACTGTGTTTTACATTGTAAAAATAAAGAAATTATAATTGATTTTGTATTCATGCTTATTGTCTTTCTCACCCATTCTCATTTGGGTTAACAGGTTTTTCGGACTCGTAAGGTTTGTATTAGCGGGACTCCACTGTACTAGTAAGAAACACTGAACAAAATTGAATTTCTAGTTAAACTACAGAATGCCTCTTGCACCAAGACTTCACATGAGTTCTTTGATGTGCTGGTCGTACATGTGCATTCGCAGACTGCCTCGATTATTGAGCACTGCACCACACTGGGGGCACTCCAGTGGGCCTTTGCCTGTCCCGTGTGTGTCCCGCATGTGTATCTTCAGGTTGTAGCTGCTGGTGAATTGCATCTCACACAGCGGGCACCAGGTCCCTTCTGCCGGGGCAGGGAGTGTTGCTGCGGTAGGGTTCCCTGCAACACAGAAAAATTATGTCAGTTGCATAGTTCTCAACAGTGCATAATCAATCTATATCTGTAAGTATTGATTGGAAGCCAGTTTATTCCATCTCAAAAAGTTACTGTAATTACATTTGTGGTTCCTTGTTTACTTCTGGCAACTCTGTATGCAACTTCTGTGCATGTTGAATGGATGGTAAATTCGCCAGGCTCTACATTTTGTCATCACAACATCCAATTTTTATATACGATAATTTTCATTGATACTGCACCAAAGTATTACTAATGAACTGCCATTTACTGGCATTTACAAGTTAGGTGACATTCTGGCTCAGTGCTTGCACATTATTTGGTGACAAAGCGGTGTATACCCTTCCAGGATATGAGTTTAGTCAGAAGACTTGTGTGCAGTGAAATAAATAAATAATTTTAATAACATATTCTCTAATTTTTTTCCTACAAGAATCTTATATAAATGGCCTTTGCACTCGGTAAAACTTTGCATCACTTGGTGTTTCCAATATTTTTGGTCAGAAGAAGATGGTTCTGGAGTATCATTTCATTGGAAGATGTCTGCCTATTGAATTAAATTCACATTTCAGTTAAAAATCATGTTGATTTTATACTACAGACGATAAAACATCAACTTCACAGAAAAAACATACTAAAACACAATTTTGAATGTTTTAGGGGTTACAAAGGGTTAGTTTTGATTTTACGTAGTCATTCTCGGGAAGCATGGCACCTCATATAATCAGGAGTCTACTTTATAGGGTGTATTTTTGTCATAAGAAACATTAAAAAATGGTTTAAGTAAATAAAATTTTAACACAATTTTTGTGTACAGGGATTGGCGATGGGTCAAAATTAGTCCAAATTTAAATAATGATCCCTTTAAAAAATTTTATTTTCCTGCGAACCAAGAATGGTTATTGAATTGAGAGTTGACTGTATAACACAATGTTCAATCATTACTTGTAAAAATTTGAAGCCTGTCTTTTCTTTTCATCAAATACTAAACATTTTAAGGTCAATATCTTTGCCTAGAGTAGTAGCAATGATAGTGTTTTTTGACTAGGCGTAAGTTACATTACAAACCACTAAAAAAAATTCTTAAAAAATTATCACTCTGTGCTATATTATTAGAAAAAATATAGTATGGACTGAGAAAGTCTACTTCCTTTGGTTTTACTGCATTTGAGGTTTAACACAGTTTATTTTATTAAATGCATAACATTTTGCCACAGATTTGTTCTTGAATACTATTTTGAGTACAAATTGTGCTTTTAATTAAAATGTAAATTGCTTTCTATACAGGATGCCCCATTTATTTTGGCCACCTACAATAACTCCATACCAGGGCTCCAAATGAAAAAGTGTTTCATACGAAAATTGCATAACTGTAAGAAGGAAATAATACTACTGGAGAGTTAGCATTATTTATTAGAGATATACAAATATTAACATCAGTTTTTAAAATGTCACCATGTATTTATTGGTCAAACATTCAATGAAGTTTGTCAAGACCTATTTAAACATCTAGCTCAATGTACACTTTCATATGCTTGATGCTTCCTATGCATTATAATCGTCAACTCTGCATCATCATGTGTGCGTCACGTGCCCCCGAGGGAATTGAACCCTGACTGGCCGCCTCCAACGACAACACCCACATAATGCTATGAAGTCACGTCATCGCCCCTGTCACTTTTAAATCCGCTGAGAAGCAGCCGCAGGCATGCAAGAGTTTGCCCTTAAGCAAGCGGCTGATACCGCCTGCAATCACACCAAACCTTTTTGCCGCCACCCCACCAGGAGATGGCAGCAGCAACGCCACCTATCCCGAACCCCAAGGGGTGGCAGTCAAAGATTACCTAAACGAACACGGCATGCAGGAATCCTCCAGCTGAGAGGAATATAATGCTGTGTGCCTGGCAGAAATGCCAGTTGTCCATGTAGCTCGCCTCACCACAAGTCGTGCTCAGGCTCTCTACTACACAGCCACAGTCCTCCTGAGGACTGTCCAAGACTTACCGGTCTACCAGTCTACAGCCGATGACGCCTTCTCTACCACTGCAGCCGAAGAGTTGTCTCTTACCCCATGACACTTGCAGTCAAGAGACGCTATACTCGAGATGCACAGCTCTCATTTGCTCTTCAAGTCAGGCTCCTCAAGCCGACAGGCCCCTTCATGTGTCGTGCTCTTGTAGAAAGTCAGTTGAATACCTAGTGTATGTAGAGGTAGGAGGTAGTACGGATCACCATTTGTCTATTCTCAAGGGAATAAAACATGTACCTAGCTACCTTCTGTCTTTCCTTGTATAGTAGTAAACGTGTGCCTTATCCTGAACCTTGTAAGCATCACCCTCGAAGGGAGCGGCGGGGACCATGAATTGGTAACAGTTTCCGATGTAGAGTAGGACTGCAGGTAGCCCCTAACCAGGAAATATGCAAAACAAGTTCGACGTTCACCTATTCTGTGGACTCAGTACATAAAGGTACCTGGTGTGCAAGTACGGTAGAGTTCCAGCCACTAGAAAGGGACACGACAACGCATCTGGGCCAACTAAGCCAGCTAACCCATTCCCTCCAGAGCATATAAACTCGCCAGAGGGGGTTCCAGGCCTGACGAGGCTTGGCCCAGGTACTTCCTGAGTATACTTTAGCCAGGGTTGTTACCTACTGCACTCTACAGGTTGAACAGTAGCACCTTTCCTGTCAATGATGTTTGCTCACCAACGAGGGAGCATGAGGCATGGCCGGAGGAAAGCTGCTATCCTTGCATCTTGCTAAGCCCTAAGCAAACAATCTACACCAACCCTCAGCTGCAAGTCCCGATGGGAGGGAGCACAAGCCGCTCAAAATTAGTGGAACCTCACTCTGCTACCTTCCGTGCCAACTTCTTTGGCCTCCCGGTTAAGGTGCCCGGAACTGCTCTCCCCACCGTTGAATTACTCCACCAGAGATATACTCTCCCCTTGGGAGTGGTCCTGTTCGACCCGGAGGACACCAGCGAGTCGCCAGCACTCGATGACCATGTGCCACCTAGTCAGATGGCACCCTGGTCACCTGCACACGTCAGCAGAGTCAACTTGATCAGACATTCGCTCCAGTCGGAGCCGAAATCATCAAGCCAGGGCCAACAACTGCCAAAAGAAAGCGACACCAGTGGTTCATGTGTTCAACGCCCAGAGGCATCACATCGCCCAATTTTATTCCAAGTAGGTGCCCAACATGTCATACATTATGTAAGGGATCAGTGCGAGGCCAACGGGTCATACTACAGACACCTCCGCAGTAGAGTCCGCCCCCAACCTGCGCAACTGACCTGGCGCAGAATTAAAAACACCCTGCCTTTACTGTTATGTCCCTCTTCCTAGGTCGTCACGCATCAACATGAACATTAAATGTGATACAGAAAGTTGGATCTCTATTGCCCGTTTGTAGTACTATTCATATGGGTACAGCAAGGGGTAGAACATTCACATTAGATGTTCAAAGTGGTGACCATTGGCAGCAAAACACAAGTTCAGTTGCTGGATGAATGAGAACTCTACATGATTCTGGAAATCACTCCCATGCAATTCATGGTGTAAGTGTACATGATAAGGATGGAATGTATGTGATGTGCACTCGTTTTCGGAATGTCAATGTCGGCTTCAAGTTGGTGTGTGCTGACATGTGGATTAACTACCACAGCAGCGAGAACAGTAACCTTAGCAGGTTCATCTGTGCAACTTCTACGACGATTGCGTTGCTGTGGGTTCAAATTGCCAGTTACAAAAAGCTTCCTAACGAGACGGAAAAACATCCGTCAGGAAGGTGGGGTCTTGTCAGGGTATCGCTCTCTGCAGAGTTGCTCCTCTGACCAGCATTACACCGACCTTCAACATACTGAACAACGTGTGAGCAAACCAAGTTGTCAATAATGGTAATAAAGGAACTGTGTGTGTTTCAGTAGAACTTACTTGAATGTAATACATTGTACTGTAAAATAATACAAACACGTTCCTCTGCTAACTTACATTCTCTATAGATGAGCAGCATTTCTACCTTCTTGTTGTTGTAGTACATTTCCGTCATGAAAACTCTCACCTTGCAGTGTACTGTATGCGACTGCACATGGATGACTGATTCAGTAGTCGTCACGTCATGTGTGTTCCTTTTTTCCTCTAAGCACAACCTCTGTGGAATGGGGTATGCAACTCTGGGTACCTGCACTGTTTACATCACCTCGACATAAAATGCAGAGCATCAACGTCATACTGTATTGTACCATGCAATGCAATCGTGCTGCAAGACATCACATAACAGGTCTTCATGAACCCTTATGAGTCTCAAAATCTGTGATGTTAGTACTTGTTTCTCACCAATAAAACATTATATAAGGCTGACTCCTCAACAGTATTATTTCACCCTTCCAGTTATACAATTTTTATATTAAACACTTTTTCATTTGGAGCTGGCCTCCCGTGGTGCAATCGGTTGGTGCGCCATGGGTCTGGAGTGCAGGAGGTTCTGGGTTCGAACTCCAGGTAAGGCATGGATGTTAGTTTAAGTTAGGTCATAAGTTAGTTTGTAAGCATAAAATCGAGGGATTTTAAGCCCTATACAATACAGTACTTTTTCATTTGGAGCTCCGGTATGGAGCTACTATGGGTGGTCAAAATAAATAGGACATTCTGTATAATATAGATAATTTCATGCTTCTGGGCCTCAGATGCAAAAAAAATGTCCAAGTATGCAACCACCTTAAACTGTAATACTAAAAGTGCGGATTTGGGCCTAGCTATTCAGTAGAGATAACTTCCAGGAAAACAGCATAACATTAGTCAGATGTATACCTTCTTCAGATACGGGGCCTTTGTGGGTGAGTGAAGGGCAAAATCCCTTGCGTAGTGGTATGGCTATGATAATGGTGGTAACTGGAATGCAGTAAGGTGTAACTGACTTAGTGATATTGTGGGTATTTGTACCCTTGTTCCTAACGTGTAACAGGGGATGTTTTTTGACCAAGTAGTCCCCCTCGTGAAAAGAGATGAGAAAAGGCACTTCCTTGTGCACTCAGCCACCCTTCTCCACCAGTCCTTTTACATCTTTTGCCAAGACAGAAAAGTTGTGGCGAGGCTCCACCAATTAGCATCACCATGTTGTATACGGTAGCTGTTCAAACAAATAAGTAGGCTATGTAGATTTCCTCTACTAACTCCAGATCCACGTATGCATGCTTCTAGTTCAAGGTTTCGCATTTTCCAAACTAACTTTCAGTCATATTTACCAAAAATATCTGCGTGCATAGTCATTTAAGGGAGGAACCCAACTTAAAATATAATTTGCCTTGATGCACAGGTACAACAAAAAGGCACATTTTTTGGTGCCCTCAATTCCTCACATAGTTCAGAGTCCACTAGTACAGTCAACTCTCATCCAAGACCCTTCGAATAGCAGCCCTATTGAAATAGAGACCCTTTTTTGGAGAATCAGGAAACTAATTTAATTGAAAAAGTTTTTCTAATAACAGCCTCTTCGAAATTACAACCCTTTCCATAGGAACCGTTAAGGTCTTAGAATTGAGTATTTACTGTACTCAGTTTGCTACTCTTGAGCCACAGCTCGTGTCAGAGCAGTCACTAAGTGTTATATTTAATTCATTACTATTTTTTATATGAGATATTGATAAGTTACAAAAGCAAAAAAAAAGGATGAAGAAGGTTATTAATTGTTTGTTATTTATTTGGGACAGAGAATAATGCTCATTCTCTGAAACTTATAACAATTATTTCACTTTTTGTTTTTCCCAATGCTTATTTATTATATCTTTTACACCCCATATTGCCACTGCCCTATGCAGTGGCACTGTTTGCACAGGCCTTATGCTGGCCCTGTGTGCATGTTTCTGTAAATTAATTGCTTCCAACAAGATGATACCATATGTCACATTGTTTGCATATTATTTAACTTTTTGAGACAGCATTGTATGTATATAAAAGTTTAAGATCATTGATACAGAGTTAGGAGGAACTACAGAAATACAAGGCAGTGGTATAAAGTGCGTATTGAGTGTGTACATTTAACGCAGTGTGGTGGTATGGCTGAGGGTCAGATGGGATTTCAGGGGAGGGTAAAATTTTGGATAGGAAATTTTGGAGTGTTGTTTATCCGACAAGGTGCCAGGCGTCGCTCAGTGGCAGCACCAATCATGTTGAAGACTCTGGTGATCTTGGTGTGCTACGGGCCGATTCACCCGCACTTAATTTTCCTTCAGTGACACATGTTAGCCCTACTATTAAATATTAACATTTTGCTCTGATTTGGTGTGATACACTGTGACCTATTTTGGCTGGTCAAACGCCTTGGTAATAGAATGCATCTGGTTCGTTGTTAACCGGTGACCTATTCTGGCTGGTCACATGCCTTGATAACTGCATAATGAGTCAGAACAAACATACACGTAGCAAGATTGACAAAAAATTATACAAACGCTTGAAAATAAGCAACACTGATGGCGGGGATTTTGAGGGCCTGTGCCCTGAAATGCAGTGAGGCTTCACATGTAAATAATTCATGGAAACTCATTTCACATGTAAATTTCGTAACTTTATGTAGTTTGCCGGGCACTAGCCCCCACTAGCAAGGCTACACTGTCATAAAAATTGCACAAAGCAGTAATATTAATTAAGTGAAGTAATTAAGCTCCCCTGGGCAATGCAAACCATAGGGGAGGAGGGCAGGCGTCTCCGGTGGCAAGAAAATAAAAAGATTCTGGTAATTACAAAGTCTATAACATGTTAACATGGTTGACACACAAACAATGTGGGCTGCCTATCCCTCGCGAGTCCTTGAGGCTACTGAGTGATCCGTCTTGGCATGTAAACCTCTTCTGGTGGGGTTAGCGTACCACGAAGGAACTATTTTATAACACACTTGCAAAAACACTGCAAAACATACAAAACCTTTTTACCCTGGCAATTGAAAAACTCCATAAATTACTCTGCATTTAACAAAACATAAACAAACACTTGCTTAGTGAATGAGATGAGATGTGCACTTACTTGCACCTCCTACATGCAGCACTGTTACACTCGTAGCACCACGGTAGTGTGACGACGAATGCTGTAGTGGTGTAGAGGTGCACGGCCGGGAAAACAGTCTAAGAGGCGAGGGATGCGAGCACACATCATATTGTTGTATGCAGCAGAAATAAGGGTCAGCATGGAAGAATGATACAAGTAGAACACAAGCATGTGAGACCAGAATTCCGATACATATACTGGGACATATACATAAACTGGACAATATGAGTAATGGAAATCTGAAAGCTATATTAACCACCAAATTCAGGTAGGACAGAAAGTCAAGATTCAGATGGTATGATCATTTGATGAGAATGGAGAATGGGAGGTAACTGAAGAAGATGCTGGAATGGCAAGTGGGGATAAACGATTGAGAGGAGTATCAAGGAAGAGTTGACTGAAGAAAGGGAAGAGCAGTATAGGGAAGTGAGGAGTTGAATACGTTTAAGTGCAAAGTAGTTACTGGACAATACTTTCCTCTGTCATAGTTACGGAGGGTGTTTCCCAAACGGAAGAGGATGGAGCGAAGCACAATTAAATTAACCTCTGTCTGACAAAACAACTCTCACAGGTCATGTGGGATGTAATCTAGTCACACATTCACCCAGACTGTAGTGACTGTATAACAAACTTTACCCAGCAACTTAAGGTTGCGTGCAGGATGCCCCTTATCATGATCCTATTCCCCACCTACTTCACAGTTGTGGTTACAGGACATGACCAGAATAAATCTGTCCTTTACTAGCTGTAGATTATCTCATTTAGGAGGATGTTTGTAAATTTTTTTTTTGCAGCACCCAGTAAAACCTGGACCCTTGTTCCTTCATCTCAAGTATCCTCTCAGGATGAAGGATGCTGTAGCCAGTTTGAGAACTAGGGCTGTGTTCCAAATAACCAGCAATCACACTCGCACTCACACCACTCTCCCTCCTTATGGAAATATCATCACCCACACTCTTCAAATCAATTGATACTGTCTGCAATAGATTGTTATTCTGCATGGGAGAAAAAAAAACAACTATACTCGTTAATATTTACATTTAAATCAACAATGGATTGATTAGTAGGGATGATGATAGATATGATAGTACTGTATGAAAAGAGTCAGGTATAAATTTTATCTGAAATCAACAGTTTTAGCTAGCAAGTTTAGCACTAATTATTCTAAAATTATGAATTAATAATTTCCGAATTTATACATATATTAAATATTTACTGAAAATACTTTCAAATCAAAAAATACTTGTTCCTATGCCATTGCACTGTTTTCAGTAATGTAGTATTGGTTTATACATTTGTAAATTGTAAGGCGTAATCCAAAATAGGCCTATAATATATTTGTTTATGAAAGTCACAAGTAGGATGGTGAAATTAAAGCAGTAAATTAATTAATTTTTATATTTGAAAACAAACAAAAGAATGGTGGTTGTAGCGAGCACGGATAGAGCATGTATGTGCAAACACTCGTAAACAAACACTCACACTCACTCTTGATGGACATTTGGAACAGCACTCTCTGACATCATTGCTGAGTGCAAGTGCATGAGAGTGCGCATTTCTTGCTGTTTGGAACACAGCCTAGGTCTGCTTTGGTTCTGATGTCGTGAGTGTTATGTAGTGGGAACATGTAATGAATGGTCAGTCTATCATACATCCGTCTCCATCATCCACCTTCTTGCTCACCCAGACTGCTGCGTCTAGTGTCAACTTGTCCAACACCGGTAATAGTGCACAAGCGATGGCTGTTACAGTGGGAAGCAAAATTCATGGATCTATCTACTGCAGGACCTGCCAGCAAGTGCCTCAGTTACTATGTCTTGGGAAGTGATATATTGGACACCTATGTGGTGGCTGTTGGTCCAGCCCCAGAACCACCACCTGTGCTAGTCTCTGGCCATGGTGATATAATTATATAATTGTCAAATAAAAAACACTGAGAGCCATAAGCCGACTTATATATCCATCATACCTTGAATTAGCAATAGTGCACCCTGGTTATAGTTTAACCTTGACTAGAGGAGTGGTACATAATCCCGTAATTTCCACACCCGTGTAGCATCACCAGGTTGCATACATCTGTGTGTGTGTGCATCTGCACGTGTGCATGTGTGTGTGCGCATGAGCACGTGTGCATGTGTCTGTATGCATGCATGGGTGTGTGGGCACATCTGCATCTCTCTCTCTCTCGTGCAAGACGGCTGTTATACCTTCCCAACAAGGCACCTAACACTGGGTTCCATACAGTGCAGCATTGTGGTTGACTGGGAGGGCTAACCACCTACGTACCTGTGTGAGCTAAGCCTATCACATATCATTATAGACTGTTCATGGTAAAGCGAGCACTTTTGAAACCCAAGTTACTTTTTTCTATTAGCCAATTTATATCCTTCTGCCACTTGGTAATGTAAACACTGCCATGTGAGTAATAAGCACGGCATATACATTTCATCATAATCAAAACCATAAGTCTGAGGCCACAATGAAATGTATTTATTAGTTATCGTGTCTGATGAGACTGCTTCAAAAAATGCTCACTTTACTGTGAAGAGTATATACTGAAGGTATCATAATGAAAGATTTAAATGGATTTACCTTGGTGTGAGAAAGAAGATGATATTGTAACATGTGTTGTAAATGGACATTGGAAAATTATGTCAGCACGCCCGCAGGAATGCTGTGAATTTCTAGGATGATGTATGCTTTCAATGCAGCAATGGATCATGGTTTGTTTATGTATAATTTACTGTTCAGTTAACCCCATAGAAAATATGATGCATTAAATCTGATAACCAAGAAGATCAAAGTCGCAAATTTTGGCAATGATGGAATGGGAGGTAAGGCATTTTGCTTCATACTGCTGGCTATATACAATTTATAATTCCTCATCATCCACGTGATTCACAAAGTTTCCAAATATTTCTAGGTAAGCAGATGTAAAGATAGTTGTCTCAAAGATTAGGTCAATAACACATTGCTATGATATGGTGCATCAAATACTGATCTTTTATGGATATGGGAATTCTGAATGTACGGTGTTAAAATTGTCAGTTTTCCACAGATGTGAACTGTAGGCATTGACATTAAAAAAAAAAAAAACTGAACCACGCCTTATCAGAAAATATATGCCAGGATTGCTCTGAACAAATGTCTGAAACCACTCTTCCCACTTTGTCTGGCAACTGCAATACTTGGATAATGGCGACATAGTATTGATGAAGGTTTCCTAATTTTGTAGAGGTACTGCCTTTGGACAGCTCAGTTTCCTATGACCGTCATTTCAGGGGCTTCGTGGGGGAACCAGTAACTGCTGTTTACACGTTATGGACTACTATTTACTTCAGTCTTTTATGTTTTCCATCCTCCATAGCCATCACACAAAGTGCTTGTGATTTCCAGTCTTCTTGCGATGGCCAAAATGCAGCACACTGTGTGGCTACCAACACAAGCACAAATGAACCCCTGAGTTCTTGCAGAAATTTAATACCAGGGTCAAAAAAACCTCCCGTTTCCATGAGTCTCAGCACACCTTAAGCAAAAGAGAAAAAAAATCTTTGACTACAGTGTAAATGTACTTCTATTAGTGTATGTACAACCTTTCCAATAAACAAGTGACTCGTATTTTGGTTTATTTATTTACAATACATTTCATTGTTTTGCAACCAGTAATTGCAAGGAAATTAGTTACTGCATATTCAATTTAATAACATGTACAAATTCTACAAGTGTCTATGTACAATTTAATGCTGCTGGTACAAATTATGGTTAATCACAAATAAGTGATGTGTATTATTATGGTTTATCATAATATTTTAATTTATCGAGCAATCTTTAGCTTTGGAATTACCATTCTGAGCAGTTTAAATTATGTTACTTAAATACAAAGTCATCCAAATATCCAGTGACAGTTCCTTTACAATTAGCTGATCACACCAGCAGCTCACACTTTAAAATATTCCAGAAATAATACTTTTAGTACTGTTTATAAAATAATATAAGCTTAAAAATAAATAATCAAAGCACAAATAAACAAGAATATACTGTGTTCCAAATGCTGAGTTTAACTGAGTGCAACTGGAGCAAAGAGAGTGGGCTGCCGCCTCACACAAAGTCCTTGACATGGCAGTGGTACATGTGCACCCGCAGGCTACTGTGGTTCTTCATAACCTTCCCGCACTGGCTGCATATGAAAGGTCTGCTCTCCTTGCTGTGGGCATCCCTCATGTGGATCTTCAGGTTGTGCTTGTAGTTGAAGTGGCGTCCACACACGATGCAGTCATTCTCATTTGGCAGCATGTAAACTGCTGTCCTTTGATATCTCCCTGCCACACACAATATAAGTATGTTATTTCATATCAGGAACTTTTACTGTTAATTTAGTTGGGACTGTTAATACTTGCAGACAGTTATCAAACACAAATTTACAAATTTTTTATCTTGATGAATTTTTAGGCAGGTGAAAAGAGGATTATGCAAACAGGAGTAAAATGTATATTGATTTGTTGAAAGATGGACTTTGGGTTAAAAGCTGAATAGTCCAGGTACTTTGGGACTACTTCTTTGGAAAAATTCGTACAGAGATGAATTTTGGTACATACCTACATTTTGATCTTAGGAATAATATATCAAAGTCATATTGGATCCAAGCTGTGCTCATTGTTTTACATAGCAAAAAAAATATATAGAAAATGTTTAGTGGTATATTTCCATTAGTATTGCTTTTAAGGTAAAATGTCATTGTACCCGGGTGCTCAGACTATTAGATCAGTCCTAACCAGCCCAGTGACAGCACCCTGATGCAATCCAGGACCCAGCCAACTCTGGAGTGTGTGTACAGGCAGTGTAGTAACATATGTTTAGGGAAAAGAACAAAGTTAACCTTCATAAAGATAATAATGTGGTTTATTTTGATAAAGGTGTTTGGAGGCCTGCCAGAGTCGTTTCAGTGGAAGCCCAAGATAATGGCTGATTCAAGATGAAGATATGAGACTCACCTACCAGCTGAATAAGTCTTCAGTCACGAGGGAACAGAAGATCCAACAAACATTAATAGGAATGCGACTGTGAACTAGGAGCAGCACTACTGGTCTGCTGAATGCAGAGTGTTTCCAGAACAGCCCACTTGAAGTGAAAGACTCAATGATCAGTTAGAAGAGGGTTTCAGAGGTTTTGGGATAGAACACAATCAAAGTATAGGTATCTTGATTCAACCAAGTGTCCAAGTTTGCCCACCAAAAAGGATTCAGAAAACACACCATGACCTCGAGGACTATGTTAAAAAATAACTAAAATATTAGTTAATTAACATTCTTAAGATTCATGAATCTTTCTCATCTTTGTTTGTATACAGAGGGAGATGTAGTAATATAGAATGTGATGGTTGGTAAAACTGTGTGTGTACATGGCAGTTCGAGTGATGGCTCATTAAAGATGTGTACACCATGTTTCCATGTTTATTTTGACGCGTGATGGGTTCTGGTTCAGATTGATAATTGCTACATCTCAAAGTGGCTAATTTTTTTAGTCTCCATCGTATGACACTTTCGAGTGTGAGCTACGTCTCATTTACTGCTGGGCCAGGTCTCAACCTGTATGCAGAGTGGGCTGCGTCGGCTGCCAACTGGGCACAAAGTAATTTGCTGTTTGGCTACGGGGTTGCTGACGGGATTAGGTAGTGATGGCTTACTCAGTCCTGTGCTAGGGCGGTTGACTGGTGTTGCACGCTTGCTGGTGGAGGTGTGGCCGTAGGTAGATCCGGATTGCCCCCACAGGCCACTGCAACTGGAACTCCAACAGCTACAGTTGAAGGACCTCAGCTGTCTTGGGTAGCGTCAGGTCTTGAACCAAGAGCAGGCTGCTCCCACTGGAACCTTCTCTCTCCCTGTTAAAGGCGGTAATGATGGGTGAACAGGGTTTGGAAGGTTTCGGAGTAGCTGAAACAAAGACGGGGAGGGAGTCGGGGATATAATCCCCACCGACTGACGGGCGGCTTGAGCTCATTCCTGTAGGGTTAATTGGCGGAATGTCTTACTGGATTGGGTACAACCCCAGGTAGACTGATAGGCAGTAGTTGTCTGTCATTCCCTAACGTCCTTCCCACCTCTCTTGGTGAAGGGCCTTAGATTCAAAACCTGTGTCCAGTAGATAGGAGCAGGCAACATGCGTTCCCTATCTAACTGTGTTCTGCCGTCTAGGAACACTAGAACGATGCCGAGTACAACCTTATTCCTCAACCGGCAACACAAACAGTGCGGTGGTTCAAGAGCGGGTTCCCTCGGAGGTGCTCCAATAGCTTCAATGGGTGCGTCCCTTGAGTGGACAGATCCAACCCAGAGCCAACCAAGTACTCCCTCCGGCAACACAAACGGTGTGGTGGATGGGTGCAAGCTGGTCTAGCGACTTATCCTCTCAAGCAGAGGTATTACTAGTGGTCGTGGCTCTAATGTTCTATACAGCACGTGTACCGAATGGATGGCTGTTGAATGGTGTGTGTTCTGATGTACGAATTCCTCCGTCTGAAAGAACTCATAGTCCTACACTAGGCGATAACTGGTATTGGCAAACCCGGTCTCCTGCTCCACTATGCGGGACGTAGGTGTTTACTATGGTAATCTGGACGAACACAAATTTTAGTTCAGTTAGGTCCAAACTGTGTTTATTCCTCATTGAGGAATAAGACATGGTGGTCCGAACTATCTTCTGTCCACCCAGAATTGACCGGAAGTAGTAAACTACGCTGTCCAGGTGAGGGGGACCTGGTTCTAATCTGGCTGGGGGGAGTTTCGACTAGGTAACTAATGACAACTTTCACTGTCTAACTGTGTATGTGTACCCAGATGTAGATTAAGGGTGCCTATGTCCTGAAGGGTGCGTGGGGTAGCTGTTGCACGGGGTAAGCGACTAAGTATGGTAGATATCTTCTGGAAGACTTCACAGGGGAGAGTGCTTGAGAAGTTCTGTTGTAGGCAGTGGTGAGTTGACAATAACAAGGCGGTACAGTAAAACCTCGTTAATTCGAAGCCTATTAATTCAAAATAATATATATTTTGAAGTGTTTATTCACCCCCAAACGGAAGAATAGGATTTTATATACTTTTAAGTTTGGTTAATTCAAAATTCGCCTTATGTAATTCAAAGTTGGATTTCATCCAAAAGTGTACACGAAGTTCAGATTAATTAATCAAAGCTATAATAATTACGATAATAAACATGCATCACCTACACTGCCGTGAGTGCGTGCACGTAAACCAGCAATGTGAGGCGGCCCGGCAATCAGCTGACGCAGCCACCGCCGCCATCCACCACAGTGATGTCATTGATTGTGCCAGAGTTTTCTTTTCACCTCTGTTGACTGGTTTTCGTTGCCTCTTCTGCCCACTGAAGAGGTGAAAATATGTGACAGCTAATGTCGTGCACTGTGTGAAGTTAGGGAGAGTAGGACAAAGAAAATTCCGGGTTGCCTGTTGTGACAGTTGCCTTTAAGGGCGGATGGGTGTTTGGAGCAAGATGATGGGAATGCAGATGATAGGAAGATGTACAAAGTGTGAAGGGGAAAGAAAAAGAGATGAAAAAGAGAGTAGGGGGACAGCTTAGAACTTTGATGATGAAGAGGGGGGTGGGGGGAAGGAAGCTTGGTGCGATGTTGGCGTGGCTTGATGATGAAGAGGGGAAAGGAGAGTAGTGGTGGGGGCATGTTGGCATGGCTGGAGGATGGAATGAAGAAGGGAGCAATGTGGTGTGGGCGGTGAGGCTAAGGAGAGGATGACAGAAAGCCTATGGAGGGTCGACTGTTCGGTATTTCGGGGGGGGGGGGGGGGCAAGGACAAAGAAGAAGGGAGCAACCTTTTCAGAGACCAGACCCAGTTAAGTGAGGGGTGCTCTCTGACACAAAAACCATAAGGCACTTGGCTCCAGCACTGGTTTGGCCAGCCAGGCAGTGTGGGATTGAGACATTCGCCAGAATTGCTTTCATAGAAGAGAAAGCGAGAGGTACCATGGCTGCAGTTGTTAACCAAACTGTACCATTTTTTTAAAAAATATATTTCGACATTGCAATGAAAGGCATCAATTACAACACCTATATTTTACTGCACATGAACATATAATTAATGACCAAGATAAATACAACAAACTTATTTTTTGGGCTATTTCCTTCTAATTTTTGCCTTTTTTTAAACTAAAAATTTTATGTATCCCCAAAACAGGGTTGAAACTTTGAGAGGGTAGTTATTCCCAAGGCCGCGGTTGTGTTTACTATGGAAAGGGAAAATGTGCAATTCTTTGATATATGTAAACAAACTTTTTTTTTTAAATTTGATAATTTGAAATTATGTAATTTGAAGTCGAAAAATTAGGTCCCAAGTACTTTGAATTAACGAGGTTTTAATGTATATTGGTGGCTGATCAGGACTCTGGCGAACGAGCACGGTGGTGCTATCTGTCCAGTTGGTGAGGCTCGTAAATGAGCCAATGAACAACTGACGTTTCCAGCCTCTGCACAGGCATATATTCTGCTTTGGCTGAGGCACGTTGGCCTGGCGGTGGTGGGGGAAGGGGGGGGGGGGGGGGGGGGTGGTGCTATGTGCACGCATCTTGGGCAGAGCTAATGGCTGCCCCATTACTGTCATGCAAAATCTCTCATTCGCCCTTGAACTTCGAGGTTGCGGCGAGTGTTGGTTACTGATAATCAATTGTCATCTTCTCGAGGAAAGGCAGTGTATTTCATGACTTACTGGCCAGCAGTATTGTTGAAACGTACAACTCTGACATGTCTGTAATAAACCCTAGTCCAGCAAAAATCCTGTAGGTGCTCCAGTAGTATTTCTAGGATTCCAAACCCTGTACATTGTTGCTTGTAGAGAAGCATGTAGATGAAGTGGAGTCATTAAATCAAATAGCCAGTATGCATCACACGTGAATTGCCCTCCCCCCCCTCTGGTGCGACTGAGATTCATCTTCGGGGTTCAATATGGTTCCATCCTCTCGGTGATGATATAGTACACTCATCTTTTGAAGATGGACCATCCTCTCAGAGACAATGTAGTACTGTCATCCCACATCCTCTCAGAGACAATGTAGAACTGTCGACCCTTCCAAAATGGCGGCAGTGGTGGTTGCACTCCTGCTCTGTTCTCTGTTCTGTGCGCCGGAGTTCCTGATCAAGATGGCATCGCGTGCCGTGAATCATCTCTGGCTGGTGTGCTGGTTGGGTGACTAGTGCTCTCTCTCTCTCTTTCACACTAGTCAGCTGGGTGGACAGCCGGGGTGAGTGACCACTGGTGGTTGCTCTCTACCTTCAATGCGACGAGGGATAAAATAGACGATAAAAATGTGTGTCACGGAGTCGGGTGATAAAAATCACGGTCCCTCGACTGCACTGGTGTCTCCTTTCTTCTCCACTATTGGACTTGGCGGTGACTGCCTGTGGCAAGGCTGTTGGTCCATTGGACTACGCCAGGAAATCTCAGTCATGGCAGGAGACATCTGGGTGTACCGGGCAGTGGCGTGACAGATAGTTGCTGTGGGTGGAGGGTAAAGATGTCTATGATGCGGCAGCATGTGTTGCAGGAAACTCAATCTGGCATTGCCTGGCGACTTGGCAGTCAGACCTCGTACCCTCTTCCGGTCCTTGGAGGCAAAGGTGATCTGGTGGTTGTTGGTTACGGTGGGGGATCATCTTCGTGTTTGTCGACAAAAGATCACTTGGTACTCTCGACGGGTTCAGGCGCTTGTCCAGGAAAGGGGAATATCTGTCCTATGGTGGCTTTCCTAATGCGGCCTTGTGCATCTTCTTCCCAATAGACATTGTCTTGACGGCCAACGATTAGTTTGGTAGGGTCCCTCCCATTTTCTGGCGGAATTGGCGTCCTTTGCTTAATGAGTGGTTTCTATGGAAAACAACTTCTCCCATATTAAAGCTGCGTACCCCGGTATTTGGCTGTGGGTCCTTTTTGTCAATATAGATTGCCTGGGCTGCTCGCGCTTGGTCCGCCCGAGATAAGGCGGCCTTGTGGATCACTTGGGTTGTGGGACGGACTTCACTTTGCATTGGTCCCATTGCCAGTCCCCAGATCTGCACAGTGTGTGCCCCAGGATGAGGCAGCTAGGGCTCAAGTTGGTGGTCTCATTTGTTCTCTTGCACAGGGTGAAGAGGATGGTGGGGATTGTGCCCACACAGAGTCAGAGGCTTTTCTTAAGTTCTTGGTTTCTCTGCTCAATGGGGTTGGCTTGCCGGTGGTAGGAGGCATTGTCCACGTGTTGACTCCCCATGAATTGCATTCGTTCAGCCAGCGTTGCATGGTGAACTGAGTTCCATTGTCTGTAAGAATAGATTGCGGATAGCCCCATCTTGGAAAGATTTCTGTCTCGAACTTCCTGATGATGGATGCGATGGGGTTTTTGGGTCGGTAGTGGGAATGCTTCTGCCAGCACGTCCTTACAGCTCACAGGTATTGACATACTGCCAGACATCTCTACTCATCCCGTCCCAGATGTATTCGGTGCCCAGGTCCTGTAGAGTCTCCTTGAATCCTGGGTGTCTGGCTTGAGGGTCACTGTGGTAGTGTTTGCAGAGGTCAGCTCGTAATCCTTTCGGAATCCAGATCCGCCAGTCCGCTCCAGGTTGTCCGGTCTGTGACCATATGAGATCGTCGCGGAGCTTGAATTGCTGGGATTGGTCTTGCAGGAGTCTCTGGATGTCAGGATCTTGCTGTGGATGTTGGCGATCTGGTACTTGCGCGGAGTTGGAGTAGCTGAATGTTCTCTTGGAGGGTGCATTATCGCACTGGCAGAGGAACCATCCTCTCCCATTCTTCTTCCTCCTTCTCGTTGCTGTCTAAGTTTGGCTGGCATGATAGGGCATTGGGTAGGTCGTTGGACTTCCCGGGCAGTGCTGGACCTTCAAGTCAAACTCTAGTCTGCTTAGGTTGTGGTTGATTTCTTCAGGGTGGATCTGTTGGGGGCTTACGGCAGAGGGACTGTGTTTCCAGTTGACCGTAACCCGATTCTTGTTTCGCAAATAGACTTTCCCTTGACCGTGATCAAGCACACATTGTTTCTGGCGCAGCTATGGGTGGCCTAATATAATGGCTTTAGATAGGTCCGGTGAGACGATAAAGTCTATTGTACTGGTGGTATGCTTGGGTAATTTTATTTCTAATGTTGTATGACCTTCTACTGATAGCGTGGCATCGTTCCGCACCATTTGTACAATATTTTTTTGGGGTTGCAGTGATGCCCTTTGTTGAGCAGAGAGAGCATCACTGCGAATAAAATTGCCAGTGGCGGTGGAATCTAGCAGGCCTAGTATGTGCTAGTTGCTAATTGTGACCTCTATGCAAGGGGCATCTAGTGGTTTGGATTCTTCATTTCGTTCTTGGATATGGGGTCCTTTGCTTCTGGATACGTCTGCCCGCATTTCATTCTGGCGCCTGAGTTTCCTGGCTGATTTAGCTTGGCTTAATTTTTGGTTGGCAGAGGATGGGTGGGTGTTCTTTCAGGTTCCCCTTCACCCGCGTTTCCTTCGCCTACTGGTCTGTCTGGGCTTATCTATGGCAGCTTGTGCCTTGTAATTGTTTTCGCTTTTACATGCTCATTCTATGAGCTCTTCCACGGTTGTAGGCTTCGGGATTTGCAATAAATTGCGAAGTTTTGGGAGGAGCATTCTTGTGGTATTTCGCACACAGCTCTCTTCATCAGCGGTTGGACATATTCGTTGGTAAAGATGAACCTTCCAGCCTTCTTCACCTGAGAACTGGGTAGTGAAGTGGGCGCATAGCTGACTACATTCTTTCATGGATTCTCCGTACTGTAACCACCATTCAAAGGCGTGGCCGGGGAGCTGTTTGCTTGTTTGGGCTATCCACAATTTACAGAGGATGTCGTGTTTGGTCAGTTCCTTCTCGCATTCCTCCGTGAATGCTACCGGATATTCATGGGGGCAACTGGCGAACTCGGGCAGCTATAGTTCACTGGTTCCACATGTTGTAATTGGGCTTACTCTATGTCCAGGGTTATTCTGCCTGTATTCTGTGACTTGGCGGCACACTTTGCACTGATAGACTAGGCCTAGGCGAGTGACCCGTTCCTCTGGCCAGAGCATGCAGTTGTGATGGAAGGGCTGACTACAAATTACACAGTGGACCAAATTAATGCAGCGGCCGGGGCAAGTTATCCAACTTCAGTATGCTGATTGGCAGTTTCAGCAGTTCTGGAACCTGTATTCTAATCCGTCCATGTACTGTACTTCATCGGCCCATCCTAGGCATTTGTAATTAAATACTTTCTAGCAGCGTGCGCATGTAATAGAATTGATACCAGGGCATGTGGCTATAAGACAATGCGTGTTTCGGGCTTCAGCCATTGTGGCCTCTTGGAAGTCTTGATGACTGGCTTCGTTGACTGATATAGCTAGGTTGGTAGTTTGGTGCCACGAGGTTTCGAAGGAGTCCCTGAAGTCCATGGTCTGGCTAGATCTGGCAGTTTGATTCGCTTCACAGTTCTCAGCTCGTGCTGGCCGGTCTCTGATCCTGCTACTCGTTTTGCCAAACGTTATGAGTGCTAAGTGACCTATTAGGTTTGGGTGAGGACAGACATGGTCATGAAAATGGTGTGGCTGATGCAATCCTGCTGACTAGTCACTAATATAAACCAATCCCCCCATGTTGGGCACCAAGAAAGCTTTACCACCTATTTCTTGATGCGTGATGGGATATGGCTCAGATTGATAATTGCTATGTTTCAAAATGGCTACTTTGTTAGTGTCCGTCGGATGACACTTTCGGGTGTGACCTGTGTTTCATTTACTGCCGGGCAGGGACTCGACCTGTATACAGAGTGGGCAACGTCGGTTGCGACTGGGCACAAAGTCATTTGCTGATTTGGCTACGGGCTTGTTGACGGAATTAGGTAGCGGTGGCTTACTCAGTACTTTACTAAAGCGGTTGACTGGTGTTGCAAGCTTGTTGGTGGAGGTGCAGCTGTTGGTAGATCTGGATTCCCCTAATGGGCCGCTGTGACTGGATCTCCAACTACTGCTGTTGAAGGACCTCTGCAGTTTGTGGTAGCACCGGGTCTTAAGCCAAGGGTAGGCTACTCCCACTGAAACCTTCTCTACCCTGTTGAAGGCGGCAATGATGGGGTGAACAGGGCCTGTAAACTTTTGGGGTGGATGAAAAAGATGGGGAGGGAGTCGGGGAGATAGTCCCCACCGACTGATGGGCGGCTTGAGCTCGTTCCTGCAGGGTTTATTGGCAGAATGCCTTACTGGATTGGGTACAACCCCAGGTAGACTGGTAGGCAGTAGTTGTCTGTCATTCCCTAACGTCCTTCCCACCTCTCTTGGTGAAGGGCCTTACATTCAAAACCTGTGTCCAGTAGTTAGGAGCAGGCGATGCACATTCCCTATTTAAATGTCTTCTGCTGTCTAGGCGCACTAGAACGATGCAGAGTACAACCTTATTCTCCTGAACCGGCAACACAAACGGTGCAGTTGTTGAAGAGCGGGTTCCCTCGGAGGCACTTCAATAGCTTTGAAAGGTGAGCCCTTTGAGTAGACAGATCCGACCCAGAGCCAACTAAGTACTCCCTCCAGCAACACAAACAGTGTGGTGGATGGGTGCAAGTTGGTCTAGCAATTTATTCTCTCAAGCAGGGGTATGACTAGTGGTCGTGGCTCTAATGTTCGCTACAGTGCTTGTACCAGATGTGTATCTGTCGAATGGTGTGTGTTCTGACATACAAATTCCTCCGTCCAGAAGAACTCATAGTCCTACACTAGGTGGTAATTGGTTTTGGCAAACCCGGTCTTATGCTCCACCCTGCGGAACATAGGTGTTTACTATGGTAATCTGGACAAACACAAGAGAAAATGAGAGAGTGGTTATGTTCAGATTGTGTTTATTCCTTGAGGAATAAGTCATGGTGGCCCGTACTATCTCCTGTGTACCCAGAATTGACCGGAAGTAGTAAACTACGCTGTCCAGGTAAAGGGGTTCTGGTTCTATTCTGGTTTCGGGCTGTCTTGACTAGGTAGCTAATGACAATTTCCCTTGCCTGTGTACGCATGCCCAGATGGGGCTTAAGGGTGCCCACGTCCTTAAGAGCTCGTAGTTGTTTGCCAGAGGCAAGCAACTAAGGGTGGCAGATATCTTCTGGAAGACTTTGCAGGGGGAAGGGCTTCAGAAGTTCTGCTGTAGATGGTGGTGAGCTGACGATACCAAGGCAGTGTATTGGTGGCTGATCAGGACTCCAGCGAACGAGCGCGGTGGAGATATCTGTCCAGCTGATGTGGCTCGTAGACGAGCCAATAAACAACTGATGTATCCAGCCTCTGCATGGACATATATTCTGCTTCGGCTGAGGTCATGCCAGCCTGGTGGTGGGGGGTGCTATATGCATACATCTTGGGCTGAGCTAAGGGTGGCCATTGTCATCACGCAAAATCTCTTAGCTCACCCTTGAACTTCTTTGGGATTGTGGCAGATGTTGATTTACTGATAATCGATTGTTGTCATCTTCTCGAGGAGAGGCAGCGTATTGCATGGCTTACTGGCCGACAGTATTTTTGAAACGTGTAACTCTGACATATCTGTAATAATTTCTGGTCCAGGGAAAATCCTGTACGTGCTCTGGCAGTAATTTTAGGCTTCCAAACCCCATTCATTGTTGCTTGTAGAGAAGTGTGTAGATGAAGCAAAGTCATTAATTCAAATAGTCGGCGAGCATCACGCATCAATTTAACGTAATATAATACAGGTGAAGCATGCAAAAATGTTATAACTTAAATAAAAATTACACTTACACACTGTTCTACTTAATCCACCTGATACTTTCTCAAACTTAATCCATTCGCCAGGTCAATACATCATTTTAGGGAACCCAACAAGTATTGTAAAATAGTACCTTAAAAGTTAAAAATACATGAGCACAAACACTCACAGGCTTGTATTAATAGATATGCGCACTAATAGTGGGCTAACGTCTTCCATGCATGGATGTATTATTGTAACATTTTGCTGGTAGCTTATTCAACATCTGATGCCTGCCAAGGGCCAGCCACAGCCAACCCATGACGGCACTCGCCATTGAAGGCACAAGTGGTGGTAAACAAGGGTTCGTGTACTGTTACAGGCTATGGACTTTCCAGAAACAGGATATAAGTTATTTCAGTGCAATATGTATTTGTTTTCAAGGGTAAAATTATGTGTAAAGTGTTGTGTGTCTTTTTGAGGGTTTTGTGTAAATTTGCTATTTAAAATTCAAAGTGTGTGCAATGCTGAAAAGAGAAACAATGATATTCAGGCGAGAACACCTTCAAAAGACAATTAAATACCAACCAAAAATCATAATTAAATTTTTGTATGTAAAACTGTTTAGAAATTCTTTTGGCGCCATTTCAATTTGGAGTATTAATATTTTCATTCAGTGTGTATAGCACTTCTGCTTGTGTGAACCCAGGTAAAGAGTATCGTAGTCGTCTTCCACCCGACGGCATCACATCGTACTACTACTTATGCATATATCTACTTGCTGTTGCTAAAACCAGCCTGCAAAGACTTATGCTTGTGTCTTTTTCACTTTTAAGATTATTAGTACAGTAGACTGTTTTGTGCAACTTGTATACTTAGCATAATAAACTTATCCATCCGTTCTCTGGGTGGTTGTACAACTATTGTACAGTTTTACAAAGGATAAAACTCACCAGGATATCCTTATATACAAGGTTAAACAGACTTTTTTAATGGCTCATCTGACAAGTAATAATAAACATAAGCACAAATATTTTTATTGTACTTATTTATGATTTCTACAGAAGGCATTAAGTTCTTAACAGCAACATTTGAGATCAAAATAACAAATTAACAACAATACCATTATATCTGAAACAAATCTTGTTGGAATTTCACTACATCAGCTGCACTTTTTGTTTATTAAAGCCACATTCAGTACCAGAATATAATCTGGTGTCTTGTTACCACCAAATATTCTTTATAGCTAACTTATAAATAGAACATTAAAACTACGCTATGATGAATATTAGAATACATTATTTAAAACACATGGACTATTCTGTAAATAAAGGATAGCGTGTACAAATGCAACTAAAATATTAACTAATTTAATAGAAACTAATAAAAACTGTTGGTATTCACTTTTATAACACAAGAAATGGAAACAACATATCTTAAAGAGTCTTGCATATTTTTTTGAAGTAGTGAGTCAAAGTCTAAAGCGACAATACACACTAAATGTCCCTTGCCTACAAGCAAAAAATTTTAACTGGTGTACAGTTTGCAATCATACAATGATTACTATTTAATGTTATGGCACAGTAATTAAGATAAAGTACACATATCACAATTTTGATACCAAGTAATTGCATATCAAACTGAAAGTTCCCAGTCAGCCACTTTCACTTTCGAAAAAAATAAATTCACTTTAGAGAGGGACAGAGAAATCAAAATTGATTTGCAGAATCCCTTACATTCTTGCAATAAAAATATGGTAAAATAGCAGCTCGCCATCGCTTCACTCAGGTTTTACAGACTACCCGTGAATGCCTGCGACTACATGCGACTGTGACTATCTGTGACTACTCGTGACTACCTGCGACTACTTGTGAATTTATAACATTAAGATACACTTGGTTTTACTCGACCCACTGGGCCACTGCGTCCCCACTTGAATCGCTCTAGCCACTGGGCCACTGTGGTCCCATTTGATATATCTCAATCTACAAAATAACTCCTGCCCAATTGGAATAGCTCTAACCACTGGGCCACTACAGCTCTTGGGAAGGAAAGGAGGACAGCCCATAGACAGAAAAGAAAGGAGAAGTGACGGAGCTATTGTTTCAAAAATGCTTTTTTATGCAGTAATCGTGTTGTGTACCTATGTACATCCATGATAACATAATATCTTTTGAACCACTTGTGATATCACAATGAAACAAAGACTACGTTAGTCCGGGGGTTATCTACAGACTGTGTAAATTTCATGTCAATAAGTTCAGTGGTTTTTAAGTTAAATCCAGTCGTATAGACAGACAGACATGAAAAGATTTAACTTTAGATATGGTTTAGTAATCGATTATCCTATATGAAAAAAATAATTGAAAGTGGAAAATTTGGAAATCACAGACAGACACTTCTACTTTATTTATTTGTATGTATAGATAATATCACAAATTTCAAAATATCTAATATATGCAACCAAACATCATTGTCACACAATACTCCAGTTTCCATATTTTATAGAAAAGACTCTGAGAACTCCTTAACCAAAAGATAAACAATATATTGAACCATATTGTAAATGTAGATTGATATATATATATAATTTCAAAAAAATTAGTTAATATTTGAGAAAACTAATTTTTTGGGGTGTTTTTAAAACTTTTAAAAGAGGATGGTACTAGTGACTTTTGTCATGGGCAATAGTTTTAAGGCTTATCAGTTACACTAAATTTTAATGTTTTGTAATAAAAAATACAGGAAAGATAAGTAAAGTGGGACAAAGTAAGAAAGTTATTCAATTATTTTTCAGCAGAGGGCAAAATTGTTCATATAACATAACATAAAAAAACCTATTTTGATATAACTGAAAAGCAAATTTATACTTTGAATGGTGATGTTTTGGTCTTCCAATTTGGGAGAAAAAATCACAGACACATGTTGGAACTACTGTAATTTTGCTTCTCGTGTGGAAGCTGTTAATTTTAGAAATTTGTTTTAAACATCTGATAATTAATTGGACTGTTCTTATTTGCCTGTTAAATAATGTTTAAGGGATTTTAATAATTTAACAAATTGCAAATTTATGGGTGGGGGCTATTTTCCGTATCAATTTTCAATAACTCAAAAAGAATAACATGATGTAAAGATTAGACTATAACTATTTTAAATAACTAATTAAAGTATATTTTGCAAGTATTTACAAAAGAAGAAGACTTTCAACCCATCAAACAAAACTTACAATTAGCAAGAAATTTACCTATCTACAACTAGAAAAAACTTTTGAACTGTTGAAACTGTGATGCTAACTTCCACTGTCCAATCTTTGTGCCGGCAAGCACTTCCAATAGACGCCTGTGTGGTCCACTTTGTAAATATGGTTCACTGAGAAAATACTTTGTCTTATGCTCTGGGTGCTTTTCTGTTGATCAAACTGGCAGCTCATACCGTACTTAAAATTTTTAGAAATAATATGAAGGTATCTTAATTGTCAAATAAACTTTACAAAGCCACTTGGATAAGTTTAAAAATTAACAATCAAAGTATAAATACATGAGTGTATACTAAGTTTACAAGTGCTGAGTTGAAATAAGTGCATCCTTGAAGCAGCAGGAGTAAATAGAGTGAGCTGCCATCTCACACAAAGTCCCTGATGTGGCGGTCATACATGTGCACCCGCAGGCTGCTGTGGTTCTTCATAACCTTCCCGCACTGGCTACACATGAAAGGTCCGCTCCCCTGGCTGTGGGCATCCCTCATGTGGATTTTCAGGTTGTACTTGTTGCTGAAGTGGCGCCCACACACGATGCAGTCATTCCCATTTGGCTGCATCAAAATTGTCCTTCGATATTTCCCTGCCACACATAAATACATATGTTAATTTTAAATTATTTTTATGGCTATTTAGGTATAGACTATTAATACCCTAGGGACAATGTCATATTCACTATGACCACAATAAGGCTGCAGTGGTGAAGTGGTTAAACTATTTGCCTCCCATCTAGGCGAACTGGTTTTGATTTCTGGTATAGTCGCTCCCGGATTTTTGCATGTGGGAATCGTGCCTGATGATACTGCTGGTCGGCAGGTTTTCTAGGGGATCTCTCGTTTACCCTGCTCCCTCATTCTGAACCTGCTCCATACTGACCTCACTTCACCCTCATTTTCTCTCAAGACCTTGATGTTAAGAGCTGCCCAGATATCTTTTTTATCTTCCAGAATTTCTAAGCAAGTGGCAATGAGGATTCTGTAAATTGCAATAGAATGATGGGCTTTAGGTTAAAAGCAGAAGCGTAAGGAACAAGCAGTGATAAGGTATAGAATATGGAAAAGGGATAGAATATCAAGATTGGCGGAAAGAAAAATATTAATACTTCTACATTAAAGTGAACTTTGAGAAACCAATTGTATGGTCATGTTAGAACAATGTATAGAGAAAGACGACTAAGGATTCTTCGAGTGAGTGGGGAGATTTGGGCATCTCTTAACATTGAGTTCTTGAGAGCAGATGAGGGTGAAGCAAGGTGAGTATGAAGTAGCACTGGAATGCGAGGGTGGGGTGGAAATGGGAGATCCCAAAAAATCCAGCCAACCAGCAGCATCGACCGGTAAGATTCCCACTCGTGAAAATCCAGAGTGAACCGGCTGGGGTTTGAATCCAGTTCACCTTGGTGGGAGGCGAGAAGGCTAACAGCTCAGCCACCGTGGCCCCCAAGGATTTTTTGCTGAAAAATTCAATGTACTTGTTTTCCTGTAGCATTTTACTGGTGATTAAAATTGTGAATATACAACCAAGTATTCTCACGATATGTTGTATTTTGCCATATCATTGCATATTGTTATGATTCAGTAAAGGTGGGAAAGTCTAGTGAATTGCAGCGACGCATCAGTATCCAGGCCAGGCGAAGAATCCAAAACACATTACAACAATAATGGTTTATTAAACATATCAGCGAAGCGCCAGTGGAGCTCCCCTCCCACCGGCATGGTATTTGGCCACAATTACACCACCATAAACTATATAATACTTGGCAACACTCTGTATGGGATCTGTCAGTCTGAGAACTCATGCATAGATGAAGCCATCAAGATGCGGCTTGACATGCTGCTTGTCACTTTCTGAATCAACTCTCAGCCTCTGGTGACTGTATCATTAAGGTTAGCCATACACAGTAATTGATTAGGACCTCCTGCACCAATAACTTATATTTAATGTATATCAAAATAGTTCAATTAAATACCTGCTCTGTATTCATAATTAATATGCATCATCTTGACAAATCATGAGCTGCAGTTACAGTGCAGGAGTTAATAGGAAACTTGCTGGACAATAAATAGACCAAATGCTTTACTTAACTTTTTTAAAATAATTTTTTAAAATGTTGAAACTCGTTCAAATATGATGTACATATGTCAAATATTAACTTCTTAATACTTATACAGACCATTTCTATGGAAGCACAAACTTGGAAACTGTAAAACTAGGGGCCACATACATACTGTTCACGATATTGTAATGCGCATGTTTTCCCATACCAGTTGCCATCTCTACTATTCATAAGTTGTAATTTTGTAATAATATGCAAAATAAAAGTAACTTTCTGATTAAAGTACATACTGTTTTATTAACATGTAAACAGATAAGATAGTGACATTGACGCGTGAAAAGAACGACAGGGTATTTAAAAATAATTGTCATTGTAAAATGTAAATTTATAATATAATAATTTAATACATATATAGCATGCAACAGAAACCAGAAGATAATACAACTAGAAAATTGAGTTTTATTTCAAGAAAAATATAAATAATAGGTGTTCTTGAATGTGACAGCACCAATTAACAGTTTATAGATTCAAAAGCATAGTAAATAATTATTTTTTGTCATAAAAATGAAAATGGAAAACTACAACTTCACCATAAATGGCATAACTACTTGAAAATTGACAAATAAGGATACTTTCATCATGTATACTGATGTACCCTTATACTGCTGGTTCCCATCCTCCGCCCTGATTTAAGGACTATGGTTTGGATACTTTACCAAGAAGACATCTAATGTTGGATGATCCAGCAAAGCTCCTTTCACGAAGGTGGGGCACAATTGAGTGTGATGAGGGATCTGCCAACCTCAGCAACCTTGTGCCAGGGTGCCAGGTTTGGGTTGGTGCAGCATCATCTCCCACCTCAGTGGTATTGATGATCTCATTTGCGCATCAGCAATGGTCTCTCTGGGAATTGTGTGAATGTTGTTGACTGAGCATATAGGAATAGAACTTGCTGCCCCGTAACACAGACACTGTCATCTTGGAGAAATTTGTTGTCCTTGTGTATAGCTATGACTAACTATCTCTGCTGAATGTTCTCAATTTTGTCTCCTTGCTGTGGGTGTGTGGTTCAGACCAGGGAACAGGGTGCCGGAGATTCAGGTCATTTTGTTGCATCGAACGATGTTGGTGCATAGTAGGAAACAGTTCCATGACCCCACCAACCATGCTCTATTGGGCACCCTGACAGGTCTCCTTTATCAAGAGGGATGCTGCTCATCCGTGTGTTACATCTCATCCAAATTTACCCAAAGAGTGGCTATTATGGTCAAAACAAAAGTTGATGCCTCCACCAAAACAGATTGCAATCCAGCCAAGTCCAATGTTGGGCTGCCTGGTAGTGGATGTATGGGCGGTGATTTGTGCTGCTGTATCACTGTGGTGGTAGGTTTCACAATCCTCTCCTTATGTCAGACATTCATATAACCACATCTATTTGGGCAACTCGGACATAGTCAGGAATCACACATGTGATTCACAGACAACTCCCCCCAAAATCCACTGTTTTTGCAGCAGTGGTTCGAGTACGGTACCCAGGTTTCCAAACCTACCAAATGGAAAAGCAGAAACTCCTTCATATTTGATCATTATTATGGTTAGTCTCCCAAACCTATATAGCCAGCCATTGGCTGTCTACTGGTGTGTGAAGGCATTTCTGACTCATAAAATATGTTAGTGTGAAAGGCAACTCTTTCATGGCACGTGTATAGAATGGCTACTAAGAGTACAAATTCCTCACATGGCCTGCTAGTGCTCAAGTGTCAACAACTCGCATTCTTCTTGCCTTTAGTACTGTTTTGTTGGAATGACACAGGGTTGCGGTGGATGGAAATCATAGCCGGTAGATAAAAAAAACAGTGCACGTGGCCATGACATATTGCTTACTGATGTGCCAACCAGTAACTACACCATGTTCTAAGTCGCCAAGATCCTTTGTTCCACTCATTCTGTTGGTATCACATAGCACTGACCAACATCAAGTTCTCTGCCTACATGGCTTAGGCCATCCTGCCATGTCGCATGCTTCATGTCTCTTCCATGCATCTTGTGTCATCTTTCTGTTCAGCGATGTGTCACTGTGGTTGGCTGTGTTGATATAACTACCCAACCACCACAGAAGGCACCACTGGGCAGGGGAAGTTGTCTATAGTCTATGTAGACTGAATATGAGCTAATCTGCACAACTTTTTTTGTAATAATTTAAAATTGGGTAGAATTTAGCCAAATGAATAATGCCTTTTTTGTTTTCATGTTTTGGAATGTAATTATTTAGTCCAGTGTTATTCCCATAAACATCTGTTAGAAAATTTTATAACAGAAAATGCAATAAAATAAAACCTTCAAATACAACAGCAGCACAGTAATAAATCAAATATGTCACATAAAAATATTAAATAATAGTTGTAAACAACTACTACAATCAAGTCACCATAGTTACCAAACAGGATGGAAACCATATTTACTGCTCTATATGTTCATACATTTTGGACATTTGTAAATAGATATATAACTTTCCTTAAGTGAAATTCTGAATTGCAACTTCCTTTAACTTCACCTTTTATGAATTTCATTCAGCCAAATGGAAGAAGTCTTGTTTGACACATCACGCTGTCACAATTCAAGGAATGGAGGAAGAGAATACTAAGCATTCTGATCTTCTATCGCCCCTCCCCACTTTCCCACGCCAAAGCCACTGTTTTGAGCTTGGAAAACAGGCCACTTTAGACTACTTCTTGTAACTAATGTTTTTTACTTACCACACACCTTAGCATGCACGTGAAAGTTTATTCATGTTCTGTGGGAAATCAATATTATGCTACTTGAGTGCACTGGGAAAGAAAGGAGATGTGAAGGACATGAAATAAAGAAACAGTGTATCTCAGAGACATAAATCCCAGTAACTTCATTTTTGTTTTGCATGTATTTATTTTTCATATATACTTTTTCAAATAAAACATATCGACATAGCAAACTCTCGATTATAAGACCTTTCTTGGTTTGTAGTAAAATGGTTGATATCTCAAAAGGGTTGTTATCTCGAAGGGGTTGTTATTTCGAGAGCATTGCTATTTCAGGGGTCTTAGAAACGAGAGTTTTCTGTACTCAGTATTCAATACCAAAGGATATTCATATAAAAACATAAATATTAAATGTAAATAAATGATATAAAAACCAAAATAACAATGATTTTGAACATGAAAATAAAATACATATTTATTAAACTTCACTTTTTAGCAAAGAAAAAATCTTTGGAAAAACTATTGTAATAACAGGTCTGTACAAATGAGTCCAACTGTATATTAATCAAATACCATTTTTACTGAAGGAATGTATATTTATTGAGGTATAAAATAATTTTGTTGATACTCTCTTAACATTTTGTATTATCATAAAACTAATGGTCAAGAATAGATAATGTAGAAGTGCAGATTTTTTATTACAATTGATTTATTTAATAATTTTTCAAAATTGGTTTTCTTTCCTTTTCAAGCACTTTTGACAGTTTTAATTTATGGTAACTCATTTCTCATACTGTACATGTCTAAAGTTAAGCTCTACTCAGACCGGCGATCAGTTATGGAGCAGGTAGAGATGTTTGTGTAGGCACCTCACTTGTGATACAGGTGGATGTGCTTGCGTAGGCTCATCTTGTTCTTGGTCACCTTGCCACACAAGTAACAGGCAAAGGGACCACGGGAGTTGCCGTGGATGTTGTCAATATGAGCACGCAAGTTGTCCGGACGTGAGAACGTCTTCCAGCACAGAGAACATCTTACTCGTGAACCTGCAACACAGCCCCAGATTATATCAGATATGACAACAATAACACCTTTTAAAGGTGCACATCTACTTTGGTACTGAGCATTTGATTAAAATACATGTACTCAGTTTCACTCTAAATGCAGATGACAAAGGGAAATTATTATTTAAATATTGCTGCAGTTAAAAATATTGCGGCTTTGTACCAGGTCATGGACACTTTGCAAAATACAGATTGGCGCCGACCGCGGCTTCCTCCAGAGCCTTTATCAAGCTGTGCACACCACCTAGCAAAGCAGATAGGAACTATCTACACAAGATACCGGCTGTACGCCGCATGATGTAGGCCATGCGCCCAAGTTATGCTACCAAAGTCAGTGTAGTGACTTTCACTGCCACAAGGCATAACTATGTTTTAACCACATTAAAAAGCCTGATCAACCCTTCATAACTACTACAGTAATTATTAGCAATATGGGAAATAGACGTGAGAATATCCCTGCATGGGTAACAGAATACTGATGCGGCAAAGTGCCGACCTCATGGTCACTGAGAACTAATTAATCCTGTAACTTTATGAGAATTTAATTAGTGCATCTTGTAACTCTTATTAAAAGAACACAGCAATACTTAGTGATGCCTTTAACAAGTGCTGTTCAGAATTAATTAGAGATACATGTTTTGACTCCGGCAGTGGAACACTTTGAATTCAAACTGAACCACGCCATAATTCCCATGACAAGTCAACGTAATTTTAATATTAATTAGAAGGCTTTTTAATTAATATATAATCATTCTCTCCATGTTTGAAAGTGTCCTATGTTTGTATTCTCTTTTTCAGGTAGTAGCTAAGATTCACTATAAAAATATTGGAAATGTTATAAAAATTATTGCCACATAATTTTTATCACTTTTTTTGTACAGCAATGTAAACCACAACTCACGTCATGCAAATTGCAATTTATTTTCAAGGACTATATGTTTCATTTCACTCATTTAATCTTTTGTGAAGGGAGATTCTGTTTTGGCGGCCGGCAGTCAACTACCATTACCTCCGCCACACCACCCCCTCCTTAGTCTGAGAGTAATGGGCATTAAGGCAGGTCGCGTCACGCGGCTTGGGGGTGAAGCAACTTTGTAATTCAATCACATTCACCGCAATAGACTAATCGTTACCGGAAAATTTTTATTTCACTACTTCATCCACCCCTGCGTACACTTCCCTTCTGGAGCAGACTCATGACCCCTCCGGCATAATACATAACATAATCTTTTGTTCGTGTCCATTGACACCTTTGTTGTAGCAGCTTAGGCCAGTGTGGGGCCTCGTGCCGCACGCCCGCTTCAGTTTCTGATAATCTCATCTAGACTTTCTCAAATACAACTGGTATTTTCTTGAAACCCATGTTTATGTGTATCTTATTCCCGCTTCACAGGGATCTTAAGGGCAATGGCCCCTTACAACTATCAACTACCTGCCACATTTCTCTATATCATGTAAGTCTGAGTGTATTTTGTGAAATTGGAAGTGTTTATGTCAGTGAATTGGAACAATGTGTGCTGGGGAGCCACAATATCCCAGTTCGGGAGTATGTATGTTGCATCGCATATCTAGCCACCAAAGTCAATCATCACGCACGACCTCATTAAGACACGGGGCACAGGGTCCATTAGCCCAGGCTTTTTCAACATGGCCCACCTCAAGAGTCTGGTGCTAACGTGAGCAGATTCCTTTAACTGGTTAGCTGGCGCATTTTGGACATTAATCTCATCGTCAGGACCATGTGACCAACCCCAAAACGTGTAAAGATTTTGCTGCTTCTGAAGCATTACAAAATACATAACATTATAGCAAGTGTTTGCTGTTTTCCAATGAAAATAGTATATTGTAAATATAATTTATATATGTTATTTTTAATACATGTTTAAACATGTCATAACACCTTTCACGTACCAGGGTGATAGGCACCTTGCCATGACTTAGACAAAATATAATTGTAGTAAACAATAACTATGTTTATCTAAGAGAGTTTGTTTCGCAAATATAAAATTTTTTAACATAAATAAATAAAAATAAATAAATAAATGAATGAATAAATAAATAGCTATTGATGTATTATATTAAATAGCTATTCTGCTGAGGTAAATAACACACACAATTCTGTAGTGGGATTGCATTATGTTTTGTATCTACATACTGTCGAAAACAATGTCATGCAACTACAGATAAGTTGATTAACAGCATTTGAGAACAGTACCATGTGAAATACACTTTGGTGCCAACTGCATGGTGTACCACCTAGTGTTTGCAACATATTTACTTTGGTGATCAGGGATTTATTCACAGGCTGAGTGTTTGGCAGAGAGCATATGCCATTTGTAGTCCAGCATCCTCTACTTTGCCGTGAGGACCCAGCTAAATTTGAGCTGCGTGGATGATGTTATAATTTGGTTCTTACAGTGCCACCAGCATTGTGTAAACTGTACTGTGACGCAGAATGGCAGAACCTCAAAAGTTTACACATGCAAGTACGTAACAGGAGGCAGGAGTGAATGTAGACTTTGGTGTTTGCTGGGGGTGGGTGTTCATTTTCCAAGGGGCACTGTCTCATACTTTTTAGGCAACAATGTTAAATTAACTAAATAAAATCAGTATTTTAAACAATTCTGATATAATTCCATTTCAGTTTTTAAACATTCACTGGACAGTTTAATGTCAAAGTGAAGGTTTTGGGAAAGGGAGATCACATCCCCTGTGACCATCCCCTTTGCAAAGATCAATCCCTGAAAGGAGGGGCAAGGAACACTGCATGTCACGACACAGAAGTACTTTTATTTGTCATACTGGAGCAGCATGCGAGCCATACAGCTGGAGGAAAGTTTGACACTTCCGGCGAGAGCGGTGCGTCTGCAAGCTGTTCTTGGTCCTGAACCACTTGTGGCAGAACTTGCACATCTCCCCACTGTTCGGCCAGTGGCAGTCGAGCATGTGGCGCCGCAGGCTGGACCGCCGCATCTCTTTGCTACACAGCTCGCATGTCGTCTGCTGTGGTCTGTTGTCCATGCAGTCTGCAACCAAACATCGGCATGCCATCAGCTGCAGAACTGTCTTGGCTCTCCATGCAAATCCAAGGACTAAAATGTATTCATTCCTTGTACTGGTTGAGTAAAATGCAAAAGAAATATATTTTACTCTACAGGATGTAAACGATAAGTGTTTACAACTCTACATAGCAGTGTACAGGGCTCCGAGATGAGCAATTTGATGTAGGACACTTGTGGTCCGTAGGGTCGGGAAATTACCGTAAAAGCGCTTGACAAATGTGTACTAAGACACGTGCAGCGCGTCACTATGAGCCCGGCCTTAATCGTCCTGCTGGTCAGCTGAAGCTAGTTTGTACAGAGGCAAAATTGGGCAGGAAACGTTTAGTAATTGCTTTTGTTTGAAACACATGTTCCAATTTCATACATTTTTTCCTGATTTCTGTAACTTGTCTGTAGTATTGTGACAATGCAACATGTGTTTCAAACAAAAGCTATTACTAAATGTTTCCTGCAGGATTTGACCTTTGTACAAACTGGCTTCAGCTGACCAGCAGGTCGATTAAAGCCGTGCCCACAGCAGCACACTGCACGTGTTTTAGTAGACATTTGTCACACAATTTACGACTATTTCCCAACCCTCTGGACCACAAGTGTTCTACATCAAATTGCTTGTCTCGGAGCCCTGTACACTGTTGTGTACAGTTGTGTACCCAAGAAATAATTTTCTGAAAAATAGACTATGGCAGGCCTGCTGTTTTAACTGATTTTATCCGTCGTTACGGATTTTTAACACTAGGCAAAATCCAAACCTGAACTTTTTTTTTGTTCAAAGTGGCTGCTGCGTACACGCGACACTAGCACTCACAGCGATGTGTGTCAGTTTCACTGATGCATTATTTGTTTGAAAGATTCTTACAATGGAGGTAAATAATTAAGCAAAATATTTTGGACATACACCATTGCTTCAATAGTGAATGTTCAAAATATTTTGCTTCATTATTCACTGACATAGGTAAACAATTATCTATATATTTCTGTTCCTGGCTGTATGAACAAATGCAAAGGCCAAGGCCATTATCGAAAAAACCTTTGCCATGAATTGACGTTTTTACACATGTAATCCAAATTTGGTGACTGTGTTTTGCATTTGGCACTGATATCACAATGGTGAGGAAACGAAAATTATTGCTGATACAGTCATATAAACGAAAGTATAGATGTGAGTGGAGAAAAGAATTACCATTGTTTGTACATTACAAACCAAAACAACTACATTAAATGTGCAAACGCGTTTCATATACACTTGTTTTTCTGTATTTTTGCAATTTTTTTAATTCCAAGGATTTTACAGGATTTGACCCAATGATTCCAGGATTTTACATGATTTTTATATACAGGAACCAGGATTTCAGATTCAGGGCTGGTGGCAGCCCTGGACTATGGTATTAAGTTTCTAACTTGCAACTTTTTAAATGATGAATTAATTTTTATATGTTACTACATCAACACCCTCAAATATTTATCAATATATTGAAGTTAGACTTAATTCTGCAGAAATTAAATTTCTCAGAGAAAGATTGGTTATCCTGTAGTTATAGGTTTGTTAATACTTTGCTGCCTTTAAATACATTATATACTTAACGTATGTTAGTGAGTCCATCAAATTTTTGTATGTGGGTTAGCAATCTAATGAATCCTGGTTTATGTTCTGGGTGTTCATAGAAAATAATTCTTACAGCCTGTGTATACTGGTATGTACAGCACAGCCTGGAATTTAGAATGCAGGCATACAGTTATTTTTTTTGGCAGCAGTTCTCCACTGGTAAGGAGATGATCACGACAACATGATCATTACACTGTTTCACGACTGTATAACCATACGTTACAGTAATATGTAATGTAACAGAGAGTCCAGGACATATCAAAGGTCGTGGGTGCATCAGACAGCCTATCAGACCTGTGGCACATTTCTAATCCAACCACTGCTTCAGCAAAAAATAGATAAACATACAGAACTGAACTGATGTGGTGGTTCCTTTGTCGTAGCTGTACTTTGTGATGATTGGCTGCGTGAGGCTCTAGGAATGGGCCTTGAGTCTTAATGTCTACCACTTACTGTAAGAAATTCCCTATTCGCTAGGCTGCCAGCTGACAAGTAGGTTACCAGGTGCTGAACGACATTCCGTCACGTTTCTGGCCAGTGATGCCACTTTGCTGGCCAGTGTGTGTGGCTCGAGTTCGTTGTACAGAAGACTGTTTACACCTCTGTTTACTTACCTACTGTGCAGGTCCACCTTACAGCAGCCTCACAATGTAGAAGTGTTTTATATATTGCAACTAGCAACATGTGAACACAAAATTGCCATGCAAGCAGCTGATTTTGGATTTTCAGGATATTTTACTGGCTGTTTTCCAACAACTGTCGGCTCACAGTAGATGCAACACCATTATGCTGACACACAGTATCTATTCGCGGTTGATCTTGCATAATACATTTCTGCCAGTTGTTTCTATGTCATAACGAAGATCAGGATTTAATTAGTTGGATGCAGTGGGCCAACAAAGTTTAACACATGAGAAAACCTGCTAAATAAAATATCAGTCAAATCTATGTTTATCAACAATGATTCATAAAGGACACATGGGTATGTGTTGTAGGCGGTACACCTGTTGACCATCACTTGCTGCCAAATTAACAGAATCTACATTACTACTGTGTCTACCTTCATATGATATTATGCACACTTGTGCATTTAATACACGAACGACCGTCTTGGGGGGAGGGGGGGGGGGCACACAACCTTACTGGTTTTCATTCCCAACTGAAAGTTGGGAATGAAAACCAGTAAAAAGTTTAAGGAATTCTTAAAACACAGCTTTTAATTCCTTGCACTTTTATTTTCAACAACACAGAGTAAAAATTTTAAATTTACTTACTCTTTCTGAAACTCCGAAACAAAATATATAACTGCAAAAGAGATTAAAAAGGAATAAGAACACTTATATCAATGAGAGCTATGATAACATCATAACATCACAGCACCAACATCTTATATGACATCTCACAGGGAAAGGATGTAGCTTCAGCACTATGAAGTCCAACAGGTAGGAACATGTACCAACTGTTACAAGACACAAATATGTTACAATTGGAGGACCCCAGTAGGCCTGTAAATTGGTCGCTATGGTCACTAAAGCTCATACCACAATGTTTTCTGTAAAATTTCCTGAAAGCATTGATTTACACACCTGTTGATCAGCACTGTCCCCCAAGGGTACTGGGGTGCAGTCGCATATGGCTTATGTAACAGTCAATTACAATAATGCACTGCATGTATGCCAGATTCATTCAAAGTCTGGAGCAATAACAAACTTTGAGCATCTCTTGTGAAGGAATGGCATGATTGAAACTGATGAAGATATTGATGCGTGACGTACCGGGAACAAATACTCATTATAATGTCTCTGTAGAAGAGGAGGGCCTCTTTTTGTCTACAAGCTGAGCCAGGTGCTTCTATAATACAATGTGGTTCAGTTTTTCCTCGAGGCTGGCACCTTTCTGGTATACAAACCTGGCCATGTGGCTGGGCATGAAGTCAGGCATGGGCAGCATGATGTGGTGTCTAGGTGCCACTACTGGTTTGGATATATCTGAACGACGTGGATGAGCAGTGCTAGTGGAGGGTTGGACAATTTCAACTCTTGGAAGGTGGCTGCTAGTGTTTGCAGGCTTTGGAAAAGGCGTAGCATGTAAGACAGATGGTGCCAAGTAGGCTACACTAGGCATCGGAGGCAGATCTGACTGTCTGAGGTACTCAGTGCGGGCACTCAGTGGGGCCGATCTTCTCAGGTGAAATGAAGAGGTCTCTCGGCACAGGCACATCCACAGGGTCTTGCAGCAGACGTAGTGCTTGCGCCTGATATTGAGGTGCTAGGATAGCTATCTGTTTCATCACCAGGGAAGGCTGATATTCGTACGTTCGACCAGATGCCAAGAGCATCTGCCTTAACTTTTCCTTCAGAACTTTCCTCTGAGCGTATGAGCATTGGGAGTTGGACCTTACCCCTACTACTGCTGTACCACGTCTGCAGGTTCCATGTGCAGTTACGTGTGGCACCTCGTGCTGGCAGAGGACAGGCGGACACCTTATTCCCAAGTCTGGCGGAGACTGCGGGTCACGAGGGAAGTCAGGCCTCACCTTGTCCTATGATGTACACGAGCATGTGGCCTCATCCCAGTCTTCCCAACCTAGGCGCCTAGGCGACACACGTTTCTCCCAGCGGAGCTTGCTCGGAAGAGGCAATTGAACACCAGGCCGACAAGCAGTTTTCAGGATAGTGTACCTCTGCAGCTCCTCCTTTCCGTCAATCCCGTGGGGTTGAGGGGAAGGGCGGCCAATGCTAGTGCATGTGGGTTAAAAGTAGTATGTTGCTCGTGTGAATAAAATTCCCCGGGATCACCTGCAAACCTATTACGTAAGGGTAACTACAGAAAGGTGCTATGCCTACAGGGAAGATACTCAAGTTAAAAGCTGGCACACATTTTATTTCTTTTGACGGAAATAAACACGTGGTAAAGCACTCTAGCTCCTGGTCAGTGGCGCGTTTATTAGCTGGAAAGCTACAAGTGATGTTATGATGGTCTGTAGAAGCGACCAACATATGCAAGGGGGAATTAAATGCAGGATGCGACAAACTAAATGACGAACTCTTGCATTATTAATGTACTGACGACGTAGTGTAATTGCTGACACATAGCAGGGTGCACTAAGCAAGGACATGACAGAATTTAACCTTGAGAAAGACTGTAACGAAGGATCCTCTACAGATACGTCCGTAACTGTAGGAGGGTACAGGGTTTGCGGGGTATGTAGCGGAGAGCTCCTAACTAACGTAGCCTACCCTATCGCAAGCGTAGCTTAAGCGAATAAAACAGGGATGTTGTCCTGAGCAACGAGTGCTAGGAACAACGTAAATGATGATTCCTGAGCGTTGAACGCTAGGAAGGGTTGATACAATAAATGAAGGCTTAAAGGGTTCAGACTGATCAGTGTCTGAGCAATGGGTGCTAGACAGCTGAAGACTGGTCTGGAGGCATGAGCTGTCTCTGCTTTTATACTAATCTCGGGTCACTGCCCGCTACTGATTGGCTTGCATAAATTTTGTGGTTAGATTTTCTTTTTTAGGTACACCTAGGCTGCTTGTCTTGTAAAGCAAGGAGAGTATCTTCTATAGGCTATTTGCGGTTAGCTTAGCAAATTTGAAATAAACTTTTGCAAAATGCTACTGTCCCTGTATACCTGCATATTTAACTGGCAGAATGACTGCCATGCATGCAGTAAAGTTGGTAGTGATGGAGAGAAAGTACATGGTTCCATGTCTTAATGTTGAATTAAAAGTGGTAGGTAAACATTTGTGAATACTGAAATTATATTACTTCTGCTTTCTGTTTTTTTTTTTTAATACTTGTAAGTGTAAGAATTAGCAAATTTGTACAACACTTATTTTTTGAATAATCACACACTTTCACTCGACTATGCATGAACCAAGTTATCAGGCTCATGGCAATGGTGATTAGAAGACATGATGGTGGAAGAATACACAATGCTTTTAGAAGGGCTTGTCTACAGTGAACAGCATTTACTCACATAATAATATACCTCTGGCGAAACCTGTGTCCACAAATTTCCTACATTCCTTACACAAAATTACTTGATACCATAATCATTCACATGGCTTGTTCTATACTTTTAACCTTCCTTATAAAACAACATCAAATACTGTTTGAATAATAAAAAAACTTTAAAAAGTATGATTCGTGGAGGCCTATTTTGTGCTTTGCCCAAGTTTGATATCTAAAATTAAGCCTTCCTTAGTGAAAACACTTCTGTTGTTATTCTATTAAATTTAGAAATTATACTAGTTGAAACTCAGTGACACAAACTGCAGTTGCATTGTTATTATAAATACGTAAACTGAGGAAAAAGAAAACATGAAATTTATGGTCTAAAGTGATTACTACACATAGTCTATATATTGTTGAATGTGGAGCTGAAACATGAGTTTGTAGCAAACATTATAGAAGGTACTAAGTATCACTGTTGTATAACTGAACAAATGTCTACATCCTCTGCCAAAGCTGTTGTGTAGTCAAAATATACCACAGGATATTTGGAATATCACCTTGATGAAGGACTGGAGTTCACAAAACTAATTATTTATGTAATTATATATAAAACTTAACAAAAATAATTCTTTTCTTTTCGTAATCAAAACCAGTTTACAAATACACTTGTGCAATGCATGGCAGTCAAAGAAACTTCGTCATGATATCCTCACCACAAGGGGATATTGTATCAAGGAGCAGAGCATAAACACTTTATGTAAGAAGCTACATCAAACAGTGCTACATTGCAAATTACCTGTGAATTATAAGTGAAACCTCTGCTGATGATTATCTAAATTGTGTTACTCATTTAGCAATAAGCATATGTGTGTTTTATTGGCACATTATTCACGCCATCTAACTCTACGGTCTGACATTTTGTAGCATTGCAAGTTATATATATTTTAATAGGTTTTATAATTGTTTTTCATCTGACTTTTAGTTAAAAAAACCCACTTTAGTTTGTCAGTGAGTGTAATAGTAAAAATTTTTCCTTTCATGCTACATGTAGAAGTACGGGCTTTATCAGTTTTAATGTGGAGCTGTATTTCAAGTTATTATCTGTATTACGTGGCACTTTCGAATTGCCAGGATCTGAGCAAGGTTGCATCACTTTTGAGATTACATTTTTTTTTCTGACTTGTTTTGATTTTCCCCTGCCATCAGCAATTTTTGTTTTGAAGCCCGCACAGTGATGCAAGTTTTAGCCAGTAGGAGGTCGCAAGACCTGGCCCAAAGTTATTTTTAGATTTGTTTCTAGGAGTGGGGAGAGCTGCACATGCCTAGCTGCGAGCGGCAAGTCCTGGACTCGTCCGCAAATAACCAACAATCTTTGAGGAGAAGACTTTGTGTCGGGACAACTTCCCCCACGCCCGCAAGCGCCGACGGCCGTAAACTCTTTTTTCTTAAGCAACCTTCTTTCAAAGTACTTTGGACTTAACCTTTTCCTACAAAATTCTTTCCGCGGGTGTGGGAAGCCACAGCCGCTAGGCGCCAAGGGGGAAGGCATTTTTCCTCTCCTTTGCCTTCGTAATTGTTCTCGCTAGGCGAGCTTCTGTTTGGAACATTGTTTTAAACGCCACAACTGTGATGCAGTGAATCTTTAAAGTTGTAAAGGAAGATCTGTTTGTGCATGTTGGTGTGTGTTGTAAGACTGTGTTAAAGCTTCAACAATAAAACTTAACCATATTCCAAAAGGGAAGTACATACTTCTTATTAAGTTTAAAACCAGGGTGCCAGAACCTTGAGAGCGACCCAACTGAGCTAGTACCGGACTGTACTGTGGGAGGGCAGGAAACTGACTTTTGTCACGGTAGAACTTGTATCATGTCACAGTGAGTTTTGCCCACTTACCAAGAACTCAGTATTGTAATTGTCAAATTAACGTAAGATTTCCTTGAGAACTGAGATCTAGAGTTGTGTTGAGACACCTTTCACACAGGTGAGGGTGAAATTACATGAAGACAGAGCAGTGGTGGAATGCAAGGGCGTAGGAAATGGCAGCATCCTGAGAAAGCCCAACGGCAACGTCTGCCACATTTCCCATGTGCAAAATTCAAGGAGACCCTGCTGGGAATCGAACCCCGTTCCTCTTGGTGGGAGGCGAGTAGTCCAACCACTACGTCACCCCCCCCCCCCCCCCCCCCCCGGCTGAGATTCAGCTTGACAAGACAGTACCTACAACTTTGTTGTAAAATTTAAATGCTGGACTTACTGTTGGAGAAACTATAACATCAAATTACACAATTTAATGCAAAATAATATAGATTACCCTAATTATTTGCATTAAATAATATCATATGACAAAAGGTTTTCGTTGCAGATCTTTGTTATTAGATATTATCTACACTTTGTTTCTTTTGAAAAACATTTTCTTTATCTTTGCAATAATATTAGTTTCAGCCTACACATTTAAAGGCTATATCATCTTTATTAATCTGTTTAGACCATATTCTACATGTACTTTTCAACTTATTTTATCACAATGAACATACAAGTGTAATTTGTTGATGTTATTCAATTATAGCTTCTATAGCTCTTAGTATTCAGAACATTTTTCATAACAAACAGCCTGCAATAATTATACAAAATTAAGTTAGTATTTGAGCAAATAAGCTATCTGCTAGCTTACAGCTGGTACTATTTCAAGGTTAACGATTTACACACTCCAAATTACAATAAAAAAACATAAGAAACAGTGTACAAATTAAAACAATATTTCTTATTACAATGCTTGTTGTATGTTGCCTGCCTAATCAAAATATATAATAATACAATAAAAAAGTATGTCTTTCAGTGCAGACATATTTTATAAATGAAAAAATTGCAATGGTTTTAACTATCAGTAATGAATAACGATAAAAAAGACTGTCAAAGTCAAAAATGTATGGATTATTTAATACTAAGTTGGTAAAATTCATGTTAATCAGTTTAGACAAATACACCGTTGGAAATATGTAATTTATTGGGAAAACAAACATTTGGAACAATCACCTCAATTGCTGCTGTGCAGAAATATTTCCATAATAATGTGAAACCATAGAGCTAACAAAGTTTTATAACATCATTAATGAAAACAGAATATGTACAATAAAGTGTAATAACAACAACAACATGGATATATTTTCAAGTCACCATTCGAGTGAAACAGACCCTGTCAAAAGTCATTCCGGCACACACGACTGTACCGACAGCTAAGTGAACTGGTACGCATGGACTCGAGCCACATGCTTCCTCATGCTCTCTGCATTCTTGGCCCGTGTCCCGCACATCACGCACGCAAAGGGCCCTGCTTTTGAGCCGTGCAGGTTCTCAGTGTGCACCGTCAGATGGCACTTGCGCTTGAACACCTTCCCACAGTGGTGGCACGGGAAGATTTCTGACCCATCCCAGTCAACATTGCCTGCAACAAGAGACGTGCAGCCCTTTAATATCTGAGCTGTGGGTGTCATCGTTAACTGCATATCATCAGAGGGTAAATAATCTCTCTGATTGAAAACCAATTGTTACAGGCCACGTAGGCTAGGAAAGGTTTTGGCTTGTGCAGCGATAAGCCCCCACCCATTACCCATCCAAATGGCATGTATGCGCTGATTGGTTGTGACTGTAAAGGTAAGTGTATTTCTATACACATGAGGTCACAGCACTTCATCCCTTTCCCTTATGAGCTGATGAAGGAAGCAGAGTAAATACCATTTATGTTGGCTAGACCATGCCCTAAAAACCTTTCCTACAGTCAGTGGCCTGTACTTGTATACTGCTAGAATATAATATATCATGTTTTGATAATAATGCATCTCATGCAGATAACGATAAATTGTAATTTATTGTAAAAAAAGTAGGAGCAAAAAAGATAAGAAATGAAATAAAGCAAAAGGGAAGGATCCCATCAATGCTTGTTCACTGAAGTAAATCAAACTTCCTTTACCATACATTAAATACAGATAAAACATATTCAGTTTTCTCTAACAAGATGTATTGTATCGTAAAACACCAATTAGTAGATGTGAATTTATTAAATATTCTGCTGCTGCTGTTCTAAAGTTAACTAGACAGTCCTTTGCGATGGTGTCAGCTGAAGTGTACACAATTATGTGGCAAGGAGGCTGCCGGTATGGTTTATGCCCAAGTTCTGGTACTACTAGCTTTCTGAGCGCCAAATCGGGATCCATGTGGTTAGAAGAACATTAGAATCAGGAGGAACTATAACTTCTAGATTTTCTTTGCATAACCACCCAATGAAAACGCATAACATCAACAAAAAAAACTTGTTGGTAAATGTGATATTATTCATTGTTTATTACACAGACAAAATACAGGAAAAGAAACAATGTTTAGACAATAAAGTTATTTATGCATTATACAAATCTAAAAAAAAAGTATACAATTTTTAAGTAGGGCTGTGTAAATGTTTATCATAATGGTATACATGATGAACACACAGAGCGTGAGGGTTTCCAATAGGCTGGAAAACAATTAAGCATCAGTATAATTAGGGCATGAATAGGGACATTAGATTTTCATATAATGATTTCTTTTCTGATTATATAAAAAAAAATTAGCCCAGATCCACTTTCGCATTTGATGCTTGCTCACAAATCATAAAAGTTCAGTTTTGGAGTAACTTAATTGTGATTGTCCAATCAAATATCAAAATGCCTTCTCACAAAGACACGTTGCCAGTAGCCAAAGGGTAGGTAGGTAGGTAGGTAGGTAGGTAGGTAAAGTTTTGTTGACAGCGAGGTATTTAAATATGGTGCAAGTTGCTCACGGCAGGGAAGAAGTAGAGGAATGGGAGAGGATCTGCCATAGCCTGTAGTAAGGAAACATCCCAGTATTTGCCTGGAGTGACTTAAGGAAACAACAGACACCAGAAACCAGGATGGCACGACTGGAATTTGAACCCACGTCCTCCCGAATGTGAGTCCAAAGGTTTACTACTTCACCACTGTGCTTGGTAAGTTGTAAACACAGGAAAACTGCAGGTTGAGATATTGAAATAATAGGATATTCTAATCTAACCTTGCATTCTACTTTTTTTTTTTGTGAAAAATTAGGTGTCCCCAGGCATGAAGTCCAGGCACTCAAACAGCAAGGTGAGTGGTGGTCGGCTTGGTGTTTTGGAGTGGAGTGTTTTGTGGTGGCTGTTGTAGGAGTTAGGGTGAGAAATTCGTGGCCACCTACCAACAGCATCTTACTGAAAGGCTACTGCAAATAAAGCCAGCTCACGAAGTAGGGACAATAATAGGATGCCTGACTGACGTTGATGTGTCACAGGTATTCTGGTGGTAGTCTCCAAGGGGTCACACTTGAAAAGGTGTGTAAATGCACACATGAAACTTGCCCTGCTAGTATTTTCATACCGCTGTGATACTTTGAAGCCAAAGATCAGACCTTGAGCATGCCAATACGGATAGTAGGGGGTGGGTGATGTAAAACCTGGTTCATGAATTTACAATCCCAGGATAATGGGTTTTGTGGGCTTGTGGTCTCTCGTTAACACCACTTCATCACACTATGCACTAATTTTCATGTTGTTGATGGTTATGCTCACTTGGCCAGAAAGTGGCCAAACTGGTGTTGGTTCCTGTCTAACTTCTGGCATAACTCAGAAATTTTTAGTACTGGTTCAAAGTCCACTTCAATTAGAGCCCATTATCTTTAATTGGTGAATGTGACAAAGTTACTGTGACGAATGGCTCCTGTTGGAGCTGTAATCACAAGTGAGATGGCCAACAACGTACCTGTGCTGTCATTAAATTGGAGCCGGTGCTCCGAACTTCACGGTAGTGGACCAAGAGAACACTACGGTAATCAGTTTTGCAGGTAGGCCTACTGTTGCAACATTTATTTATTTGCGCCAGTGATTCCTGAGGGCACATTTATAGACAGTGTGTGTTCAGCTAGTTTTCACAACATGAATGTTTGTGTAAACTTTAACTTTGACACAATGCCTAACTGACGAAAACTGTTCCTGATGATAATGTTTGTGTATGAAGTAGAGTGTCTTTCTCATTTTTAGTGAAAGCTGCAGTGATTACATAACAGAAAATGTCACTAATATCTGAGGTTCCTCATAAGCATGCAGCCAATCAATACATTATGCAAATGAGCTAGACACTCTTGTCTAAAAATAACTTCAACAATAACCATTAATATTAATTTAAAAACCTTAAGATATTTTTGAGGTTAACAAATTAAAAATTAAAACAAAATGAACATACTGCTTTCTGAAATTTTATTATGTTACAAATATCTTAATGCGATTTATACTTTTTACAGTGATACAAACATTTAACTACAACCAGGAATTTGTACAAAATTACACAGACACAATACTACACATGTTACAAGCAAAGGAAATAAGAGCACCAACTTTAGCAACTTTACAAAGAATAATTCCTCACTTGCACTTATTTTACACTACTTATTTGAACATGAACATAAGCTATGATGATCATAATTTCTAAGTGAACCTCACCAAAACTGAATTTTGTCCAACAGTTTTATAACAATGGAAATACTCTCATCGTTAAAAAATAGTTGCACCCAAAAAGAAGAAACATACAGGAATGAAACATAGTCGGTAGGTTTGACAATGTGACATAAGTAGATGATTCATATTTCATGCTCAGCTGTACAAGTGATGTCAGCAAGGGCAGGCCTTATCACTGTGCCTTCCGTACTATATAAGATTGTCCTAGTGTGCATGCATACTGTTCTGACTCATGCTGTTGTTTCTATACCACCCCTTCAAAGTGTAGCATGATTCAGAGATGAGTTCGACAGCACTTAGAACAGTGGGACACATTTGAGAAGGGTGTCGCATCATAGGGCTGCCAAAAGCAGGTTGGTCATCTCGCCATGTTGCGAGCTATACCAGTCATGCAGATGTTACAGTAGCACGTTGTTGGTGTCAGTGGATACATGAAGGCATGTGCACACAACATGCAGGATCTGGGAGACCGCCATGAGCCACACTGAGGGAGAACCAAAAGATTATCCATCATGTAGGGAGTACCCCAACTGCCATGATTCAGCAAGCAGTGATGCCCACCCTGCAGAATCCTGTGAGTGCTACTACCATTGGCAAGTGGCTGCAGACTGTTACGACGACTGCCCGTAACACTACATCAGTGTTGCCAAAGACTGCAATGGTGTTATCATCAACTGTCATGGAGCCATATAGAATGGCAGGGGGCAATCTTCAGTGATGAGCCTCACTTTTATTCTTGGTGGCAATGACCAATGTATTCTTGTATAGAGGCAATGGCAGCACCAAGATGAACTGTTTGTAGTCATATTTTACAAATCCAGATGGACTGGTGTCCTGCAATCAGTGACCCTGTTGTTTGTAGACACCCATTCCAGTGCTCTTATTCCAAAAGAACAATGCTCATCTTCATACCACTGCCATCACAAGAGCATGCACTGAAGCCACTGATACACTGTTATGGCCAGCAACATCGCCACACCTATCCCCATTTGAAAATGTGTGTGATGCTAATGACAGGTCTATTGCAACTTCACCCCTACCCCAAAATCAGCACGAACTGCAAGCAAATATTAAAATTGTATGGGATGGATTATTGCAGCAGATCTCTACAACCCCATGCTGCCATGTCGGGCAGTAAGTATCTGTTCGCAAACATGGTGGATCGGCATCATATTGAGAGAGACGTACATGTAGCACAAATTCCTCATACTAGTTTCAATTTGAAATAATTTATTGTTCTTGGTGAATTTTGCTTTCCAACCAAATAGCATTACAATTCAACACTAAGTTGTGGGTGCAACTATTTTTTGACAATAAGTGTATTTACACCTGAAGCTTTAGATCCAGTTCTTGCTCCCATTCTTTGAATAAAACTTCCAGCAACACTAATTTATTTGTGCTTTGGTTATTTATAACACTGTTAGGTATAAACAACATAGTTCAAAACTTTTGTTCAGGAGGAAAAAAAAAAATTATGTGAAATTTTGTGTCAGCTGTCAACTAGTGCTTTATTATTTCTTCCAAATAGCAACAGCAAAGTATCAAATGATAGCCAGTACAGAAATAGGTACTTAAACAATTGATATTTGACTGCTTATTTCACTGTACATAGGTACTACTAGGAGGAGCATGAATATTTGTATTATTTCTCGGTACAACTGAGGCTACAAATTGCCAAACATACAGTATGTCTCAGTGTTCACATTCTTGACAACTGGAAGCATAATGCATGGACGGCTTCACAAAATTAGCAGAATGTATGAACGTGCGTGTGTGTGTACACACGTGCGTGCATGCGTCCGGGACGAAGTCATACAACGAGCTAAAAGAAATTTTGTTGACACACTACGCACCTAAGAAAATAGTCATAACGGAAAGGGTAAAGCTGTTACACCATAAACAAAGAGATGGTGAAAGCATGTCAGAATATGCAGTGGCTTTGCAGAAACTTTCAATGTCGTGTGACTATAAACAATTTCTGAATGAGGCGTTACGCAATACAATTGTGAGTGGGCTACAAAATGAAGATATAGTTCAGCGGTTACTAGAGGAGAAAAATTTGGACTTTCAGACAGCCCTGGAGAAGGCCGATCATGGAGGCTGCTCTTCGACAAGTGAAGGTATTTTGTCCGACAGCAACTAGAAGCCAAGTGACAAACCAGGTAGTAGGGGCAGAAGATACCTGTACAATCCGGGGACGGGAACATTACAAATAAGAAGTCTGGGATATAGGGGGGGGGGGGGGGACCCAAGAAATGTTATAGATGCAATGGTGTGGAACACCTGGCGGCAAAATGTCCATTTGTGGGTTATACTTGTCACAAGTGCAGAAAACAGGGACACATACAGAGGGCGTGTCGGGGTCGAAGTGTAAATGGTATCATGGACGAGAGTGAGAGAAAAGCTGAGGAGCAAGAAGCCACGCCATTGAATAGCATTTTCTGGGAATGGAAAGAAATGAATGAAGACTGGGTAGGCCTATGTAACATAGCATTGAATGAGGGCAAAGAAAATGCTAACTACACAAACAGCTTACACGTCGGAGTAAATACAAATGGCCATCAGGAAATGATGTTGATTGACACAGAGGCTGTTGTGTCAGATTGCTCTGAGGTGAAATATAAGGAAAAGTTGGTGTCAGGAAGGTTAAGTAAATCAAGGATGGCCTTGCGAACATACTCGGGGAAACCATTACCAATTATAGGAGAATGCATGGTACCAGTAAAGTATCAGGAGTTTGAGGGTATTCTACCATTGGTAGTAATTGCTAGTAAAGGAAAATGGTTGCCCACATTGATGGGCATAAATTGGTTGGGGCAGCTGAAACTAGATTGGCAAGAAATTGTCAAGGTGAGCAAGAAGGTGAAAATGGCAAACCAGCTAAAAACCAGCACAACGTTAGTACGGGAAGAGGTGATATAGGGGCTCAGACAGAAATACCAGGTTGTCTTCCAGCCAGATGTTGCGACCATTAAAGGGACAGAGGTTCAAATATGGTTAAAGGAGAGAGCACCAGTAGTGTTCTGCAAAGCACGGCCTATGCCATTTGCTATGAGAGAAGCTGTTGAAAGGGAACTAGACAGACTGGTACAAAAAGGGATCATTTACTCAGTCAGGAAATCAGAGTGGGCAACACCGGTAGTGCGTGTGTGAAGAAACGAGATGGAAGTATGCGAATATGCGCAAATTTTAAGGTAACTTTGAACCCCACAGTGGAACTAGAACATTATCCATTGCCTACCCCTACAGAGGCTTTTAATGTCTTTTCTGGAGGAAAAGTGTTTTCTGTGATGGATTTGTACTCAGCATTATTCCCAGCTGGCAGTGGGGACGGACAGCCAGCCCTTGCTAACTATAAACACTTATTAAGGGCTGTACTAGTATACTAGGTTACCATTTGGTCTGTCGAGCACCCCGAGTATTTTTCAGGCTAACATAGACCAAATTCTGGCTAGGCTATCAGGGGTGATAGCGTACTTAGATGATATCTTGATTATAGGGGAAAATCTGGAGGATGGGGTTGAGAAGTTGGAGGCAGTACTTAAATGATTGGCAGAGTTTAACATTAGAATCAGAGTGGATAAGTGCAAGTTCTTGTGTGATAGTGTAGTTTACTTGGCCCATAAAATTGATGCCCAGGGTATTCGGCCAACACAGGAGAAGACCAGAGCTATTGTGGAGGTGCGTGCCCCAAGGAATGTGATGGAACTGCAGTAATATTTAGAGCTGCTGCAATTTTATGTCAGGTTTATGCAGAACCTTTCAACTGTGCTGTTCCCATTACATAAACTGTTGCATCAGGATACACACTGGAGTTGGACAGAGGAATTCCAAAGAGCATTTGAAAAAAGCAAAGAGCTACTACTAGTGTGAGCCTAGTCCTAGTTCCGTATGACCCCCGGCTACCAATAGTGGTAACTACTAATGCAAGTAATTGCGGAGTGGAGGCAGTTATCTCGCATATTATGCCAGAGGGCTAGGAACGGCCAATTGCATTCGCATCAAGAACATTAACTAGTCCTGAGGTGGCCTATAGTCAGGTGGAACGAAAAGCGTTGGGAATTATTTTCGCAGTGAAGAAATTTCATTGTTATCTATACGGCAGGCCCTTTACCACCTTGTTTGGTAGTAAGAAGGATATACCACTGATAGCAGCCACGCAAATACAGCGTTGGGCTGTTTTACTTGGAGTGTATCAGTATGAGATCAAATACAAGAACGGCGTACAGATCGCTTACGCTGATGGGATATCCAGGTTACCACAACCCAGAACAGAAGGGGTAAGTGATTCACAGATGGCAGAGGGTGAGTCGATATTTTTCTTTGCCCCTGCTGATGACAGTCCAATACAGGCAAGCGATATAGCTACAGAAACGCAGAAAGATCCCGTTCTGCTTCAGGTGAGGGAGTACATATGGCATGGCTGGTAGGCTCAGGTATCACCGGAACTCATATCTTACAAGACAAGGCAGCTGGAGCTGTCTGTGGAACAAGGATGCATCATCTGGGGACATCATGTGGTGATCCCAGCTGTTCTGCAGAAGGAGGTATTGCAGTTACTTCATGAAGAACATCCTGGGATGTCACGCATGAAAATGTTGGCATGTAGTTTTGTGTGGTGGCCAAACATAGTTGGGCAGGTGGAGGAGATAATAGCTGGGAACTTGCAGTTCTTATTGGTTGTGGACGCATATTCCAAATGGTTGGAGGTGTTCATTATGCCCTCAACTACAGCCTCCCAAACAATTGCATGGCTGACAACGCTGTTTGCGTTGTATGGGTTACCAGAAGTGATCGTCTCAGACAATGGACCACAGTTCCGATCGCAAGAATTCGAACAGTTCTTAACTTCAAATGGTGTTCGAAATGTGCTGACACCTCCATATCATCCCCAGTCCAATGATGCAATAGAACGTCAGGCGGAACATTGAAAAAAGCCCTTCAGAAACAGGTGTTAGACGATAGCAGTAGGAGTTGTGGCCGTACCTTACAGCATCGCTTGGATTGCTTTTTGTTTGCCTATCAGAACACTCCTCATACCATGACAGCACAGACACCAGCTGAACTGTTTTCACAGAGAAAACCACGCACCAGATTGAGCTTGCTGAAACGATGTTTACAGGGGGAAATGGCACTGGCTCAGGAGAAGATGCAGGAACACCTGGACCAGCGACGAAATCCATGGTGGGAGTTCAGGGTGGTGGAAATGGTTCTGACTAAAACCCCTAGGGACAAGGACTGGAGTTGTGGAGAAATAGTGAAGAGGGTGAGTCCTGCCACATACATAGCGAAAGTCGGAAATCGCACACGTCTGGTTCATGTCGACAATTTGAAAAGGTGCCATTTCGCCCCTTAGTCTGGTCAAGGGCAGTCACCGCCGGACAAGCAAGTACCATCACCGACGGAAAGAGGAACAAGGTTACGGACAACACATTTTGAGTCTGCGGTAGCGACACCAATGGAAGTGAGGAAAGCAACGGGCTTGGCAGAACCAAGACCTGCAAAGCATGGGTCGGTGTTACCAGCAGAGGGAGAGGTGGCACCACCAGCTAAGGGCAAGTTGATCTTTGAGTCTACGACATCCCATGAGTTTCCTGCAGAGAGGGAGTCTGCATCACTGCCTTCACCAGAGTTTCGAGGGTTTCAAGCAACGACGAGGTGCCCAAGCAGAAACCGCATTCCACCAGATAAGCTAAATCTGTAATGTTAAAGTGAAGAAAAAAAAAACCAACAAAACAGGGGCAGTGTTGTGGTTAGGGTGTGGTTATGATTAGAAGTGTGGCAACGGTGTTGCAGGCAACAGTAAGTGGCAAGATGGTGGCACGGGTGTTGTGGCCGACGAGTAGAAGAAATGCTTAAGTGGAAATACAATAATTGTGATATCAGATTTAGTTGCTGAAAGTCATATTGAATGGAAAACTTTTGGATGAATTAAATTTTTTATCTTTGCACCCACCTATGCATTTTCGTTACTATAGAAAAAAATAATACCCTAAAACTGCATTTGGAAATGTTGGCAAGAACTCTCATGTTAAACATCTTGTAACATCACCTTTATAAATTTTGTTCACTAGAAAATTTATTACAGCTTTAATTTACTATGCAGTCCATTCAAGTCAGTTATTTGTCAGAGGTGCACAAATAATACAATTCTTTACGTGTAGTTATAGGAATGTACGTAATATACAAACACTAATGACACCATACCAGTTTGTTACATATTTTAAGTAGAGTTTAGTTGATAAAGTGCAATTGTGTGTTTGACAATACACAATGATTACATAAAAATTTACACTGAGCTCTCATAAAAGTAGGCCTACATACAGTATCTTTTTTAAAGTTTTGTGAAAGTTCATAACATTTTTTCAATTTTAACTTTGTGGAAATATAAGTTACATTCACAAAATCCTACAAATTGACATAAAATATCAGCAGCTACTTGCATTGGATCATTATGTTATCGTTAATACAAACAAGAATCATAGTGCAATGCATAGAGCTGTACAAAAAGCTTCACTATGCAGTAATATGTATACAACATATTTGATCCTTAATATAAGAAACATTCATATTATTATAAAACAATAGTGAATAAAAGATAATTTCTCAATTATCTAGATAAAATATTTACATCAGTCTTCAAGTCTACCTTCACTCATCATACAATATTGTACTGTAGAACTCTCAAGACCTCGTGTTAAGAGCCATCCAAATCTCTCCACCCCGTTATATTATAGAGATCAATTTCATGTCATCAAGCACTTTTTCCTTTCTCGTGGCACCATGTGATTTGCACCACAATATACACCAAAATGAAAGCATCTTGGAATGAAAGGTGAAGTAGCTTCAGCTTCATAAATAACTGCATGACTTTTCATAAGCAGAAATGAAGTAACATGATGAAATATCTGTAAATAAATGCTCAAATCTGGGCCAAATGTGAAGGTGAGTTCCAAGGGGCACATGATATTCAGAGCCATACCCTAGCCTTGTATACAGATGAGAGCAAGGGGTGAAGGGAACTGCAATTACCCAATTTGAGAAGGCCACAGTATTCTGTCCTTTTCTTGTTCGAAGTTCTCATTTCCTGCTCGTACTCTGTGCCTTAAGTCAGAAGACACAAACATGTTTCAATCCTTCCACATACTGGCTGCCTCTACAGTTTACCTATTAAGCTGCTGGGCAGCTGACTTTGTCCTTACCACATCACTTGGACATACGTTCACATCACAACACAAATCCTGGTAGCGTTGTACAAGTATATGTTCAAAGTGTGTGGCACACATTATGGCCGCATAGTTATTGATCTATACTGTATTTTAAAATTTTCAATGCACGTTATAATGTGGACTCTTTTGTACCACTTTTTCCATAGTTAAATTTTTAGCATAGTGAAATATACCAGCGTGTGATATGAATAGCACATTTGTTCAAGTACAGTAGATTCTCAATACTTAAAAAGACTTTAAATTTTGTACTTAATACTGAATACTTTATACTGAACATGTATTTGATGATATTACATCTTCTGGGGATTTGCAAGATATACTTTAAAGTGAAGTACATAATTTATACTGAGATTTTACTGTACACTGAAAAGCTAAAAAAATTGAGATACCTATACAATAACTTGTAGGTCCATCTCTGGATTATACAACTGCATGAACCATATAGTGCATGAATGCCAAAAGTTCTCTCAAACACTCTGTAGGAAATACCACTATGCTTCTTCACGAATGGTCAACAATTCTGCATTTTTCTAAAGCAGTGGATGTCTGGTTTCAACAGAAAGTTTTAAAACATCCCAGATATGTTTACTAACATTTCAATCTGGTAAACAAATTGGTCATGACATAACCCAAAACTGGGATGTTTGTTCTTCCAAACATAATTTGGCAGCTCTAGAGATGTGTGGTGATCTATTTGTCTTGTTGGAATAGGGCCGACACGAAACCCTTAAGGATAAATATACGATGTGAATGGGTGTAACATGTCTGAATGGACATTCTCTAGTCATAGACTTTTGTATAAGTATGCAGCATCATACTTTCATGTCAGCTGCACACAAACACACACACCATCCATTATGAAGTCACTGCCAGCCAGTGCAGCCCCACGGTGACAACTGGGACTGACTGGTTCATAGGGATTTCTCCACACAAAGTCTTTCATCTCTGATTCAATTGTAAACTCAACTCATCTTACCAGACTATGGATTTAAAGTTATCACATGATCAGTGGCGGTGTTCCCAAACCGAGACAAGGCCCTTAGCTCATGTCATATGTTTGACAAAGATACTTGTGTTGAGGTAAGTACGTAGGTGGGGCCTTACATCTCATAAACAGCAAGGTCATTATAGACAGAGCAAGGTGCTCAGAGAACCAGGAATGGGGAAGGACTTGGCACTGGTCTGATTGAAGGAACCATTACTGCATCACACCAATCAGTCTACCTGGGTTGAGTGCATTGGCTCCTTATTCTCATAGCATTGAAAATATTTTACAGAATCGTCACAATGATGTTTGTAGCAGCCTCAGCACTAAATTCCATCATTATCTGCTGGAGCACTTTACACATATCACTTGAAACACGTCTTGATATTTGATGCCTGTCAAGTTCATCCAGAGTCTTTCAACATTCACACCACTGTCAACATTCAATGTTCAACCAGTATTCTTATCATTAAGGGGAAATGTACCACCTGTTAGCACCAAAATGTTATGACCCATCTCACAAACCCCTACTATAACAATGAATTGAAAGCTGTTTAAATAATGACAAACATACCACCCTCTCATCGTAAGCAGTTTTATGAATTTTCACAGTTGTCTGTTATTTACACACATAGATGGTGGATGCAGCATTTGATGTGTTAGGCAGTGTTGCTACACACTATTCAGGGGCTTGTCTACTCCTGTTTTTCTGGAACATCAGAGTAGAGTATGTAACTAGTATATTGTTATGATCTTGAAACCCCAAGAGTATATAGCTTTAATTGTTGCCAAAAAAAATCCCATGAGACAAGCAATTAGCTGTTCCTTGTGAGAAGAATCTATAATGACTGGTAATACCTCATGATGGAAAACATGTCACACTCATATCAAGCTTATGATTTTTTTTTTCTTTTTCTTATTTAACTATCTTCTGCTTGTGAGTTTTTAAATTTGAATCTCTTTACTTTACTCAATGATACCACAATTTCATGTTTCAAGCTTGGAACTCTCATGTTTTAAATGCCTGTAAACAGGTTGCAAATAGCTATTCCCTTTCTTCAGTTGGCCAACCTCGTTGACCCCAACCACCCACCTATCTATTTTGCTAGGTAGTGGAGTGGAGAGATTTGGATAGTTCTTAACATTGAGGTATTGAGAACTGATAAGGGTGAAGCGAGGTGAGCATGGAGCAGTGCAGGAATGCAAGGGTGGGGGAAATGGGAAACCCCAGAGAAAACCTGCTGAACAGTGGCATTGTCCAGCACAACTACTAAATGGGAAGCCTGGTATTGGAACTCCATGGAACAACACATGAACATGTGCAATTATGTAAGGAAACTAATGTATCTCTGCCATTAAAATGTGCACAAATTTTTTTTCTCCAAAGCTAGAAAATGCAGTGTGTAGACAGTAGTGAAATTTAGGTCAATGGTCACGTATATGAAGTCAGGGATAAATTCAAATAATGAAACAATATTAATGGAATACTAAATGAAACCTAAAACATAATGTACTGTTGAAAGGAATATTGGAAGCTATATTGGAAATGTAATATATCATACATTGAAGTAGAACGGCTTCGCTTAACCGATTTAGTCTTATCCTTGCAGTGGTAAGGCGATGCTGTAAAGAGTGTCGTTTAACAAGCAGCGGTACCATGTATGTCTATTGCTGTGCTGCGTGAGCTGATGTTTATCTCTTTAAACTCTCAGTCTGTCACAGAGACCTGCATAAGACATCCATTTCCGTCCATTGAAGCGTGTCTGACTTACTCATCTCAGGCCATGTCCGAAATGGCAGATTTTGTTGACAAAATGATCACCTGACACAATTTTGTATACAAAAATGGCGACGTATTTGGTAATTTGGTATTTCGTATTTTCTATCTAGCAGCGGATGTTAGCAAAAATACAAAATGAAAACATGCGCAAATGTTTTCTAAAACAAATAATTGTTCATAAAAAACACTAGGCATGTTTTAAATAGCAAGTTACTGTTGTACTTTTTTTATATGTTACACAAAAAGGTTTTTGAAGTCGTTATTGCATAACTTATTATTTTCTTAGTTATTAACATATGAGCAGCATTCCAGTGATGATTGTAGAAATATTACATCTGTTTAAGCTTAAAATTTAAATAAAAAATATTTTTCACTGTTAATGTAAAAATGTGTCACAGTGAGTGCTAAACAAGTGACTGTTGACAACTTCCGAAGTGACACTTACGAAATGACAATTTCAAAATATCAAATTTGCCATTTCAGTTTCGGACACAGACACAGGTGTTACCAGACCGTGTCTGAAACTGGCAAGACGTGGTGTTGGTGCGGGGGGGGGGGGGGGGGGGGGGGCGCTAACACCACGTCTTGCCAGTTTATCAATTGCTCGGACACGGTTGTTATTCACAGTTCTTAGTGTCGTTTTCGCAACATCAACGCAGAGTAAAAGGATAGTTTAAACTATAGTGGATAAGTTAGAAATAATAAAACAATTTGAGCATGGTGTGTTATTGATGTGTTCATGATGGCCACGTATCCCTTGTGCTCGTTTGTTCCATCGCAGACGCATCAACCACACAGCAACACTCCACCAATTGCTATTAGGTCGTGGTCTCGATCAGTGCAGGTCAACAAAAATGACGCTTATACTTTTCTTGCCGCCCTGCACCTCGTGGCCACGGGTCATAATATTTTACATTCATCACAATGGATATGTGGCCTAAATGAGTGTGTCCCGTGAAGACACAACAGTTAGATGCAACAGCCATTGGTGGGAACAATGGGATAAGTGGTGCCGCTTCAAGTGCGGTGACATACTCGTGACATCACATTCTTAGCCATATCTGGGGTTCCGACGTCCACAGGTATGTCACCAACATGTTTTAGTTCAGTAATCATAATTATGTACAGTGTCTGTTTCTTTAATCATGATAAATATTAAGTTATGTTTTTTTCATGTTTGCATTTTGGCGCCGGGCTCGCCGATGTTCGGCGAGGCCGCGGCCACGTCAGTTAGTCAGAACTCAGCACTCAGACCATCAACAACACAGGCGGTAAGCTCCCACGAACCCCCTTGGCAATTCAATCTAGGCTGCATTTTCTTTCATAGCAATAGTTAACACAACTCAGGAACATTTAAGTACTTTTATTTAGCTGAGGGGAGACCTTCCTGCATCCTCAAGTAGCATACCAGGACTTCACGCACTAGACATGTTTTTCACTTATTCTTAATTAAAGCCCACACCTTATTTTTACAGTAGCGACCACCGGCAGGTCTGGAGTGCCGGGTCTGCTTAACAAAGGGTACACATTTATTTGTGCATCAACATTTTGTTGTACCTTTTCAGTAATAAAACAGTCATACCTTGACCAATGTGTTTTATTGTTTTTTACTCTCCTGAGTTCATTGGGTAATGCGCTCTCATAGCAGCATCATTCTCAAGTGTATTTGAGTGTGTATGTTTTGCATTTATTCCTCCCTTATGCAGGGTAAACTCAGTGGTAATATAGGCGCGCAAAGTCGCCGACAGCTTGCCCCTTGGAAAGGAAATATTATATAATCAACATAATGTAACTGGCAATCAAATTAACTCTCCTTCAAAACTGACCGCGTATCCAGAGTAGCCGCAGGCCATCGGCCGTACGACCCCATTCATCATTGTTCATTCTACCAAATGTGGCGCTGGGCACATCATCAGTTCCTGTTCTAAACTTGCTCCCAGGCGGGACACGAATGCTACACATCTCCTCTGGAGGTGCAATGCGTCATTATAAACAAAAAAATCAATGTCAGTGTCAAACAAAAGAAAATGGAAGACTTTTTCAAAAAAGGCACAGTTTAAGTTTTCTTACATTGTTTTCTTATCAAGTGTTTAAATGTTTATAAAAAAAATAAAAAAATTCAGAATTTTTAAACTTTTGTGTGCGTTTGTAAGTCAGTAAAATTTTAATAAGCTCCTAGTAATGAAAGATGTATAGAAATCTGAGACGTTTCAGCCCAGCCTATTGAGACAATGAGAAAGCAGCCTCCACTTACTGATATAAGGTGCTTATGAAAAGTAACCCATTAAAGTCAACTGGGTTAACTTGGTCACGATCACTTGTGGTCAACCAGGTTGCTTTGAACATTTTAGAGTAACTCTGGTTTTGAGACGGTGGGAATTCAAAGAATATTTAGTGCAGTTATCAAATACTGTGCTAGATGAAGATGATGATGACTACTATAAAGAGTTTTTTGTTAAATTATGACATGAACATCAACATAAATAAAAAAAAATCATTGCATTAAGCGGTACTGTGATAATACATTACCTTTGTGTTCAGTCTCAGTTAAGTATGAAAATTAATTTCCGGGCTACAATGATTGGCCAAAGCAGCTAAACATTGATAATTTTACATATTTTGATCATTTCCAGATTTCAAAACTTATTTTCGTTTACTTGTTTGTTCTTGTTGCAGCAATGTTTACATATTTACGCACCATTTCATGTGTGTCGTCTGCTAGACCAAATTTACACTGCTGTTGAGCAGGGTTAGCCCAGAGTTGATCGAGACGAGGATCGAGTTAACCCGGGTGACTTTCCAAATGCGAGTTAACTTTAACTCAATCACTTTTCGAATGCACAGAGTAAAACTTTTACCCTGATCGAGTTAACCGGGTGACTTTTCGTAAGCGCCTGGGTGTGCGCTTACGTTTTTGTAAAATTCATTATAGTTGTCCCTAACTTTGAAATAGGAATGAATTTAGACTTTTTTTAAAATGAGTTTTCCTTGCTTTAGCAAAAGTTAATGTTAGGTACTGCTTTTGTATTGTAAGGGTTATTTTTTTAACGGGGATTGTATTGTGTTGTTTAAATGAAAGGTTGCCTCACTTTAAAGTCCCGTTATAGTCTAGTCTTTATTACACTGCATTCTAAACTTTCAACTAACGCTGCTATCTAAAGGATGGGTCTGAGTGACGCACATTGCGAAAGCGACACACACACACAACTACGGACCGCTTATCTTTCACTCCATGTAGCCCGCCCAATGCACTCATGTGGCATCGGCACAGGCTGCGTATACTCTATGCGCTGTGAATTAACTACATTTGGTGCAACATGAATATCAGTTGAAGTATCATGTACTTTAAATGCTGCACATACAGTGCGTGATTTGTGTTTGCTTTGTAATGTATAATAGGTATTGTGTTTTATCATGATTTTCGGAGCCAATGCCACTGTTCCATTAATAGCAAACATTCGTAAATTTGATTATCTGGGTTTTTTAAAAATACAAATTCACTTATTCACATTTTCTCTGGCCCCAATTAACATGGTTAATAGGGAGTTTACTGTACTTAAAGAGATTTGTGACAAAATTCACCACATCCACAAACTTAATAATTTGTAGCAGAAACACCACAGCAATAATAAATCATGACTTCAGTCTTGCAATTTATACAAGTCACTGCAAAAACAATACAATACAAAGAGAAATGAACCACACTGGACCTAAATTGGAATCAAAATTGATAATACCCTAAGAAGATGAATATAAAATTTTGAGCAGTATATGAAATATCTTTTGTTGCATATTATCATTAATTTACTAACTTAACTCTTACTATGCAATAGCCCACTTTCAAATACACTTTTATGTTTTCAGTAACATGCCTTCAACTCAACACCATGGTATTACAATGCCAGGATGGTGGTAGGATATGTTGCAAGTAACTAATTGCCAAGCTTGTGTTTGGTTGAACTTTCTATGAATTGGGGAAGAAGAAGAAGAAGATTGAACTGACCAGATACTGATACTGAATTTTATATATACCTATGTGAAAAGGTGTTGTTGAACAGTAGGCTGAGAAAAGTGCCAGATAAGCTGAGATATTAACATACAGAAACAAAACATAATTAACGTAATCACAAAAAGGTGTAGGTAATCGTTTGGTTTACTCAACGTCTTGTGTCACAATATCGTGAGACAAATTAATTTCTAAAATGTTTCAATAATAATTAACAATTTCATCTACAGCTTGAGCAAATAGTGATATCACCAGAATATTACAAATAAATTTCTTAGAAATTTAATGTGTGGTTCACTTGTTGCTTCACTTTGTTTTACAATTAAATTCAAATTAAAACTAACAAGAGATCAAAACTTAAGTACATGCAAGCTGTGTATCAGATTTCAAAAAGCTTCATAAATAAAATTGTTGGATACATTAAAACTTTGAATTAAATAACTTTCTGAAGTTTTTTGGCACAAGATAAAATCTTAGCAATTGTGATAAATAAATTTAAAAATATATTTTTTCCATTTCTGGTAATTTCATGAGATTAATAATAAATAAATAAATAAATAAATAAATAAATAAATAAATAAATAAATAAAAATTAGCATTTAAATGCTCTTAAACTAATTGTTTGGCACTACAGTATAAAACTGAGGTAGAATGATGATGCGTTACGCCGGTTGGGCAGCAGTGGTCGTCACTACGGCAAGAGGGAGTTTTTGTTCAGGTGTTAAGTCCGGTGCACCCGGTGGCAGGAGGTTCTGGTTTGTTTCAGCCTCTACGAGGTACTGGTGCATGTCCGGCCTGGTAGCTTTACGGCAGGGCACATAATCTGGCTCTGGGAGAGTGATCTTGCGTTTCAGAGGCTTGGTCTTAAGCGGTATACTTGGGCAACGCGTAACCTGAGATGGCTGTTTAACCTGAGTCAACTCCAGCTGGCGTGAGTGTAAGCCACGCTGATTTATGAGTAGTGGCTCAAAGGTTGTTGGCCAGCTGTTTAGGTCCCGCTGTCTTAAATCCCCTGTAGTAGGCGTTGGCGAGTCCCCAGGACTGGCCCTGTTTGCTGATATACGCTGCTAGCAAGGGGTGCATATCTTCACTCAAACAGATGCGGTCCTTGAAGAGGTCCTTAGGAATCTCTGGTGTGATTGGAATATGGAGACAGTATAACGCCTGGGCTTGATCATTGGGAGAGAGCTGCACGATCGTAGTGATGAGGATGGGAATACACTCCTGCAAGCGCCCAAGAGGCAGTTAGCACCTGTCTGACCTTCTATCGGATAACACTCCAACAGGAGTAGGGCATCTGGACTGAATAACACTCTCACGTCTGTGAAATGATTGTAGGAGGTGTGTTGTCCTACTCGGTGAACAGCCACGTGTAGCATCTGCAGACTCAAGCTGTCTTTCTATTTCGGCACTCAGCGTCGAAACACAGTACTGAGAGTAAGGCCTCGCCATTGACAGTCTCTGCACCTGAATGAGTGTCTCAGGCGGGAACAGTTTCTCCACACTCAGAGAACACTAACTCTGGTATCGAAACGCAGTGGAGAGAGTATGCTACTGAGCAGGCAAGCTGGCCTCAAGAGACTGAGTACCTAGTGTTGGGGATCTACTGTTCTGTACTCCGGGGTGCACAAAAAGTGTGGCCATCCAATGTGCATGTGGGAACTCAATTGGTGTGCTTGGCTCCTATGAGTAATTTTCCCGGCCACCTACAATACCTTGAACGGCGTGAGGTCCACTGGGAGAGGTATAACAGCTATGGGAAAGGATACCCAAGAGTTGGTAAAACTCCTGTTTATTGAGTTTAATGGGAAGTAAACAGTGTGATGTCGCACTACCTCCTAATGTAGGAAAGAGCTTAGAGAAGCTTAACCTATGCAGAGCCAGGTAAAGGTGACCTGGGCCTGAGCTAAGAATGGCAGGGTAGATGAGCATTATGACAAATAACTTAAACTGGTACTACTCCCTATGCATGTGTTGCCCAGAATGTGCCGCAGTGTCTGGGTGTGTAGACAACGTTGGCAAATGTTTATTTTCAGCATGAACGTGGTGAAGACTAAGCAGGTTTAGAAGGATGGGTCTGGCGACGAGTCATGGTGGAAACCAAGGAGAGGAGGTTCCTTTGGCATGAATGCCGTGAAGGCCTAAGATAGACTGGTGGGCTGGTGTCTGCGGGCTACGGCCTGCTATTTGTACTCTGGCTGGTCCTTCCCCTTCAGTCAGCTGGATAGGGGCAGTGTTGGAGAGGGGGTTAGCCGGAGCATAGCTTCAAAGCGTAATGTCACCGGCCAGCTTGGAGAATCAAGATGCGGCGAATCGTATTGGTGGAGCTACCTAACGGCGTGCTGTGGTACTCGGTGCCTTGGATGCATAGCCTCTAAGGCCAGTGAATAATACAATCTTGGGCTGGAACGTTCATTCTTGATCCGCGCAAACAGTACAATCTTGGGTCCCGTGATTAGTGGAAACAATGAAAACTCTGTTGGAATCCAATGGCAAGGCTTGCTTACTGATGAGCCGAAGTTGTAATATCATTGTTGAAAATATGTCATGCATTACTGATTGTTATCTTCTGTACATGTCCTCAATAAGCACTCAGAAAGTGGCTACACAAATTTTAAAAAACAATTACAAACAATGACAAAACCATTTGTTTACCTTTAGTTTCCCAATATACTTATGCTTTTTTACCAAAAAAGTATTATGGTAACTTGAATGTGTTCCAGTTGCATTAATACTTAGTTATAGGCTGTTCACAATAAAATGAGCACTTTTGAAATCAACCTCAGGAAAATGTCACTGCCCCTGCCTGCATATATTTTAACAGGCGCACATAGTGACATGCGTGCAGAAAAGTTGGTAGCGATGGATGGAAAGTGTTCTATATCTTAATGTCAAATAAAAAGTGTTAGGTAACCATTTGTGTTAACTTGAATTATTTATTTCACTTTCTGTTTTTTTAATGCATCAAAGTGTAAAATTAAGTATATTTGTAAACTATTTAATTTCGTAACAATTTTATATTTTCTCTTGACCGATGCATGAATAAAGTGACGAGGCCTAATGCAAATGTTAAGTTTACATAAGGTGAACGATTACACAATGTTAATATACAAGTAGATCTTAAGCAGGGCTCTTGAAAGTGCTCAATTTACTGTGAATAGTCTATATACGAGTGTTCAGTACTTTATAATGTCAGCAACAGATGGAAAATGTTATTCAGATATCCTGTATGAGTTGAAAGTACACGGAATGAGGAGCATGGTAAGAATGCAATTTTCCTAAAAATTCAAAACATGTATTTCTATAACCAGTTAGCTGATTTTAGTTAAAGCATTGTGGTTTAGACCAGTGTTTCTCAACAGCCAGGCTGCGGACCAGTAGCAGACCTCGCATCAATTACACCAGACTACGAGGTTCCTCTGTACTGTACTATTGATTTACTCAACTCTTATTATATGCAGAAAAGCAATCCTCATTTCCTTTACCCTTCTTTCTAACACTATCATGCAAAATTTTTAGATTTTAATTTTTCTTATTTAACAAAAAGTTTTCGTAGCACTTTGTGGCTGTCCAAGCAAGCTAGGAGTATAGATTTTCCATGTTACATTGTCAGAAAAAAGATTTTAAGAAATTATGAACTTAGCATATAACATTTTCTTTGTAATATCACAAATAAAGTTGCAGTCTAACCTGCACATACGGAAAAAAGAAATTATACGTGAATATGGACTCGTAATTTATGTATCTGTTCACAGCCTATCCCTGAAAGATAGTCTTTTATCCTGTTTTCAGCAGTTTAGCCGAGTGTTTTTATTATCGTGTGGTATTTAAAATTTTAACACAAATGGTATTTGCAAAATCTATTTTCAAAAGTCAAAAATAAATTTGGCATGTACCACAGCTCTGAGATCAATGTTATTGGGCAGTATGAACTAAAAAAAATTGGTGGGTTTTTTTTACAAGTAAATTTGGTGGGGCTGGGACACTGTTATTTATCAGTCTGCAGTCTTACAAAGGTTTAACTGCTATTTTAGATGGTTCTAGATGCAAAATAGCAGGTCAGTGTTGTGACACAGAAGTCGGTTACTCCACCCCACATTCTATCTATGGTTGGCAGCTTAGCCATGGGAACGGGAACACACCAATTAGCAGAGACCTGGCCGTGCCTACAGGCACAGTGTCTGTGTCCAGATTAGTAGCGGTGAGATTCAGTCTCGCAGGTTGGTGACTCAAACGAAGGTGTCAGGAAAGACCTGGATGGCGGGCAGCGGGTGTAGCAGCTTCTTGATATGCCGGTGGTAGACGGAGACATGGCTGTGGAGGCTGTTGCGGGTGCGCAGTGTCTTGCCGCAGTACTGGCACACCTCGCCCGTGTTAGGCCAGTGGCAGTCCATCATGTGTCGCCGTAGGCTGCTCTGCCGCATCTCCTTGCCACACTCTCTACACCACACCTTGCCCACCTCCCGCCCTGCAACACACATGCACTACCTGTCAGCTCGGGAGCGGATACATAATAGATTTTTGGTTTGGGGGAGGGGAAGAGTAATTTTCCAACTATGCAGGTGCTGGTCTAGACTTTTGAATTGTGGCTTGGGAGAGGGGACATTGTCACATTATAATTAAGAAACAATATTAAAATATTCAAATAAAATCAGAATTTTAACAATTCTGTTATTTTTAATTTTAGTTTTTAAACATTCACAGGAGTGTAGAGGGAAGAGATTTGGGGTGCTCTTAAAAGTGGGGGCTCGAATGTTGATGAGGGTGAAGCGAGGTGAATATAGAGCAGCACCAGAGTGCAAGAGTGGGAAAAAATTGGAGATCCCTGAGAAAACTTATCAACCAGCAGCATAGTCCAGCATGATTAAATAGGACAGTTTCAAGTCAATGTAAGGTTTTTTTTGGAGGCAGGGGAGTCACGTCCCCAGTAATCCCCTCTTTTGATCCACCTCTGTGTCAGCTACATGCTACTTCCTTCCTTGATGCCTCCACGGCTTTGCCAACAGCTCTGTTACCAGCCAGCAACTGACTCAACCTCATCACTACCACATCACCTTCATTTTGAACATCACGTTCAACCGGAAGGTTCATAACTTATACATATCTACTTTTCAGTGAATACATAATCATCATTTATAAATCTATAAACCAAACTCAAATGTTATTAAAATATGATAAACTAGATGACCTAACTAGAAATAAGTTCATGTAATAAGTGACTCAAAAGCTGAAAAATTTATCAGCATACAAGTACATTTTATATTAAAAATCAATATTTCTTGGGTACTGTGTTTGTAATAAACCACGCAAATATATTATTTTTAAGAAATAATTATATTATGAAATTTTAGATGCAAAGGATTTTAAGAAAAGAAATGAGATTGATGTGTTTTCAAATATGATATTGATGTTTGAGCACCAACTCTCCAATTGCATATAGCTAACATAGGTAGGTAACATATTGTAATTTTACATATAAGTAAGTTAATATTTACATAAATTATATAATAACAATAATATATTCTGTACTTTATTTTCTATATCCAGAATTAGTTGTAAAAATGCAAAAAAATTGTTAGATGTATTTTGAAAGAAATTAATATGGCAAATAGTTAAAATGTTACATTGAACAGTGAAAATAAAAGAAAAATTAGCTGAATCAATTTTAAATTTATTTACAAATATTTTATTCAGGAATATCATATTACATATCATATTACAAAGTACATGTTATAGCAGCTACATAAAACAAGATGTAATAACAATGGAACATTTAAATTCAGAGTATAGTTGATGCAGTAATACATAAAAGAATAAAACATTTATATAAATAGCTACAAACAGAATAAAAAGTACATGTTTATTTTCAAAGTTTTGGAGAGAAGGTTCTTGGAAATTAACAAAATACTGCACACTAAAAGAACTGTCATTATTACGTTTTATTATATATTTTTAATACCATAGTGTAGAAAGTGGTATTTACAGTACCATATATATAAGTTGGCAACATATAGTATGTGGAGAGTTCACTTTTTATGATAAGCTGCTGCAGTGAATCACTAAAGATGCACCAAAAGTTTTAAGACTATGGTTACATGAGGTACTGTGTCATACAAGAAAAACACATTATCCACGGAGCTATAAGAAAATCAGAACTGAAGAAACATTATCCATGATAGACAAAAAAAAAAAGGAAGCACATAGTTCTGTTTATATGACCAAAAACGTGACGAGAAACATAAAAGACACATCTAATGCAGTAAGTATAAAATTCTCTCTAAGAAACACATTAAAAATTACACAATTATTAATCTAGACAAATGAGTTACACTAAAATTTCTTTCTTCGTGTAATGAAGAACAACTGAAATACTTTAATATATTCACTTGCAGACACTAGGAGGAAGAGTGGAAAAAATATTTGCAAATAACTGGCAATGGATGAGCTGAAGTACATGTTAAAAACTTCTCAGGCTTGATGTAATAAGTGAATTTAATTCCTATGTATACACAAAAATTTGGCTGCTTGTGCAGAGGATTCAGTTAAATAAACAAGTGCTCAGTGCAGTGGCATTTGTTCTATAGATGCAAGGTAAGCAATGCCTACTCTATACATATTGAAAAATTGAAATGTTTGATCCTTTATAGTTTTCGCCTTAACTTTAAACACATTTAATTCTGAGTTTCCCGTTTACAATTAAAGAAACAGAGTTTTCATAACTCCCATACTGTACATTCATAGTGCTGCTATCTAGTATTTATTTCCACAAACAGGAGCAACTAGCGATGAATTGAATTCGCAAGCAACAACATGCCAGATGCTCTGCATTCCTTCGGCAGGGTAAGCAGTCGTTATGTTTGCATCCTCCAGTCCATCATTTTCCCTTGGGAAGTGGATGAAAGTGTTCGGGAAATCGGAGTTTTCCTATAATTTGTAATATCTCTCAAAATATTATTCAGTTTAATTATTATTATATTCTTTTCGTTTCCATTTTTATAACTAATGTTAGGTATTATAAAACTGTAAATACATGTGGAGGGTAAGCAAAGTTGGAATTTGCTTACACTGTAAAAAAAGTCACTACATGCCACTGGCTCTGTGGTTTATTGTTTTTGAGTTACAAGGCTGCTTGTGTCAGCAGCTGGCAATATGTACAAGCCTGGATATGTACAGACAGAGTAAGATATTAACTGTTTGCACCAATAACCAATAATGTGGCTTGTACAGGCATGCACTCAGAACAAGGTTGTCATTTGAGCATTTCTTGTACAGTCACATATCACTACTGGTATTCAGGTAGGGATGCAGATACAAAAATAGTGTTGTATCAGTAGGGATATTATAAATATAAGTAGACCCTGTAATGTGGAAGCTATCCACCATAAAGCATATATTCAAACCAATTTTTGTGTTGTTTCGAGGTCTGCTATCCATACCTAAATTATTTCTCTCCTTCTTGCCTGGTCCTCTATCAGCCCACTTGGGTCTCTAATTGGAGGTTGGTCATAGTGATCCTTATCGTAGAGAAGTCTCTCCCCCACGTCGTCTTATCAGGATCAACGAGACTTCCAGGTCAGTTCCTCTGGGGTGGTTACAACTTCTAGATAGGGTGCACAAAGTCATCCCCCAGGAGCGACAACAGTATCACCCTGGCTTGAACCCTCAGTTTGTTGAGCCATCACCTTACCTGCATGCGTTGGCATTGATCTGTAAAGTAGACACATCTTCAACGGGTGACATCAGGGTCCACCCCTTGGACAATACATTGTGTGCTTGCCTATTGCTATGCCTGGTGGTCTCATCTGGACGGCCATCAGTTCCCCAATATAGGATAGGGAAAGGGTCTCAAAGCTACAATAACTACTGCAGTGAATGTGGTCAAACTATTCCACTTATTGATGTGAAGGCCCTAGCCACCATGCCCACAGTACACTGACCTTTACCCCATAACTTGAGGAAAGCCTGTCTTCGCTAACGTTACGCTGGGTGGAGTTCGCAACTTCCATGAAATCATCACTGGCTGTCTCGCGAGGTTTTTTCACTGCACATCTCCCTCGTGGCCACTTCTTCGAGATCCCAGGGACAGCCAATTGCATCGGTTCAACTGAGACAACACTTCCCGATCCCAGCATGCTGCCTCACTTATATAGGCCACTTGTTGGAGCATTCTCACGGTGACAACTAAATCAATCTACTTCCAGTCAGATCTTAATTGTTTAATCTTAGCTGGACAACCAGTTATCGTATGTCTCACACGTGCCAACGCGAATGCCACATTGGTGTGGCCACTTTCATAGGTCAGTTACAGATGAGTCATACCTGCTTCTGTTTTAAAGTGGTGTGGCTTGGCATACTCTTCAACAGTGTGACAAATTAGCCACATAAAATAAAGTAATGAATTGATAAATACACATGAATTCAAAATGAATACAATTTAATAAAAAGTTCTTAAAACATTTCACAGCCTTTAAAATATACAAGATAACAAGAAAGTCTGACGAGCAATTAATTTAACTAAGTTTAAAAAAATTGTTTATATTACAAATCTTTAAATCTTTGAAGCTATCATTTGGCATAACTGACTAAAATTTAATTGGCAAACCACACGCAGTGGCAAAACTTTTAAAATAAATGTCCAAAGCTCCCAAATTTTCTCAAACCACCTATCAAATTCAATATGCAATATAAGAAAAAATTGCTGTAATCTGAGACCAATGTTCTATTTACACACTAGCCCATTCCATACTATAAAACACAATAATGAAAATGAAAGGCTGGCACAAACACATGAAAATGTTCACAGTGCCACCACAGGCATCCTGCAGGCCGTCAAAGCTATGGTCTAAAATACAAAATATAAAAAAAAAGGGAGGGCGGTATACTCCATGCTAAGATTTTATACAATCCTATATAAAATCCCTCTAGATTAGCCCTGGATAACATGACTCACATCACAAAGTTAAACACAATCATGTGTCACCATAACCTTATCTGCATACATGCATCTTCTGACAGAGGAGACCTGGCAAAAAAAAAAAGAAAAGCAAAATGACCCAAAAATTGCAGTACCGGCATATTAAATACAATAGTAAAACCTTAGCGCATGTGTGGGGGAAAGGAGGGGTAGGGGGTGGAACATGGGGAATCAACACTGAGGAGGGCGAATACAGAGCAGGAATCGATAGGTGACAGGTGCTGAAGAGGGTGCAAGATTATGAAATACCTAATCAAGGTTCACATTTACCCGTAGGTACAAATAATGTAACATGTGTCTCTAACTAAGAAGTCTGACCTGCAATTCATTACCAAAGTGTCTCCTAGCTCACTCCACTTAAGGGATATCCAATTGTCTTAGTCAAATAGTAAGTCTCCCATTTAATTTTTTTTGTGGTCATTTCTCTGTAATTTTTCAATAATTTCACTGATGTACATAAAAATAAGAATACCATAAAGAAATGAAAATATGTTTTTAATTTTCAAAAGATAATATTATTTTGACTGAGTAAAACAATAAGAAATTTTAAGAAATAAACTAACATTTAATTTTTACTGGCCCAAGTAGCACTTTTGACTATAGACCAATCAGATCACAGATAATCTAATTATAAACTGCCTGCTTTTCTGGCAAAATTTTTGTCCTTATAAGTGAATCATTCTGGGTTTGTTCACAGTAGTTAATAGGCAAAGAGCACACTACCAAAATGTCTTCATAAAAATCAAGCTTATGGTTTGCACACACTGATAGGCCTAGGCATGACAATGTGAGTCCTACTTAAGTTTATTAACACTCATTAGAACCAAATACTGAGTAACAGAAATTTTGTACCAAAGTATGAACAATAGTTTACCAACAGAAATTCATAGGTAGCTGAAATCACAGTTGAATAAATCCCCACATAGCACAGGATATCCACTGGATATCTTATTTATATCCACAATATCTAAAAGTAATTTAAGTACTACAGTGAAGCTCTAATGTATATCCTTTGGATATCCAGTACTAGATACCAGTTTGTACAGCTTATGGGATATCCATTAGATATTACAAAACCACCAATGGCCATTACTTAAGGTAAGTGGCTACATATGACATCCACAATATTTATATCACATTTTGGATATTGGGCGGACATTTGAATATCTTATGGCAGCCATTTGAATGTAATTTTGCTACTCTTGGATATACAGAATGTCCGAGAGTGACATCCGTCAGATGTTCTTCGGATGTCTGCGTGCTATATGGTCCATATTTAGCAATATATTACTGTATGTGAACAAACCGTTGTTTCTGGATGTGAACAAAACATTGTTTCTGGTGTGTGATTTAAAAAAATTTTAAGCTTGTTCAATTTTCACTATTACATTTACAGACATTTTTATACATGGTCTAAAAGGTCAAAATTGTGAATGAATTTTCGTATGGTTATTTTCCTTCTGAAATTAATATTTTCACAATTTTATTCATTAAAAAAAATAATTTCAAACTGCAAAAATTAACTTTATATGTAGTTTTATAACTAACATATGAACTTTAGGAGTGTAGATGAACCACACAGGAAATAATATACAGAGTTGGAGAGTTAACCAGTGGCTATACAACCACCTCAGTATATGACCTTTACTTCCCAGTGACATAATGTGAACATAATCGCCTGAGTTATTGCTAAAAATGAAATGACAATGCCTACTGTCGTTGGTTGATAATGCAGACCATACTGGCAAAGCTGAAAGAGTTTATAAGTAACATTGATGAATATCCTGATTCAATATTACTACAAGGAAATATATGCTAGTTATGTAGGTTCTTGTTATAACTGAAGTAAGTATCTACATACTACATACCTCTGTGACACTGGAGCTTGCTGCCCGGTTTCAAGGATGACTTGCATAATGTCAGAGCGAGAAAACTACAGTGTGCAACTGGCGCACAGTAGATAAAACAAACTTGTCACTGTCAGTAAACTATTTGTTCAAATAGAAAGAAAATTTTAGGAACTGTTCTCTAACACTAGGAAATATTTACGGTTAAAGCATGTTATTTTACATTTAACACCTTCATAATGACAAAAAATAGAGTTGACACTGATCTCTTCGTGCACTGAAACATTACAGTAGTCTTATCGACATGCGGGGAACTTTTCACCTAATTACGCTTGTTCAAAGTTAAATATGAAAAAAATGCAGCTAAAGAACCAAATTTTGTTTTAAAGTAAGGTTCAAAAGCCTGCACTTAGAAGTTTACCGGTAAAGGAGCCAGTTATCAGACGGTGTAACGGGACAGCGTGCGCACGCCATTTAGCGCCACTCCACGAATGGTTTTCCCCCTAACTTTCACAGGAATTGTACAGCAGAGGACATTTCTAAAGCAGTTTCTGTTCGTGTACATTAAGGAAATGCCACAAATTTTTACGTAATGTAATAGGCATCCCTCTACCTAGTGCTAGTACACTGAAACGATGGTGCAGAAAATTTCAATGTAGGCTGGGACCTCTGACAAGTGTTTTGCAAATATAGAGTGAAATTTTGAAAAATCTTGTGCAGATGGATTGTTACTGTGTTCTTAGTTTTGACAAGATGCATGTAGATAGCAACATTTGTTATCACCAAAAGTTATATAAAATTATAGCAAAGTTCTTGGGTTATTATGAGGATTATTATCTCCATCTCCTTGGAATCAGCTGTATATTTGCAGTTTGACATGTTAACGAAAAAAAAAAAAATTACTTCAAATTATAAACTTAGAAGAATATTTTTATCAGCCATTTTTTATCGTTCCACTGTTTTTTAAAATAAATATTGCCATATAAGTAATAAGCATAGTATATATATTTCTACAGTCTTGGAAGTTAACATATAAGGCTACAATGAAATATATTTATTGACTATTATTTAAAATGAGAGGGCTTCAAAAAGTGTTCACTTTACCTCGAATAGTGTATACTACTCATCACAGATGACTGTTGTTGTACCCTCTGTATTCTGTGTGTTCACTCAAACCTTCTGCACTTGATACTGCAGTTTTGTATGTGGATTTCTAGTCAAAGCCTGATTCACTGGCTATTGCGAACTCTAACACTTGAGTCTCTGAAAATTGGTGAAGAAGCACCATGCTGGCCATGTCATGAGATCAAGTTTGCTGATTGTTAAGTGGTTACTAGTCTCTCGCCAACTGAAGAAACTGGTGTGGTGCTATCTCTGATGGTTTTCCAACAATTTTTTCTGTTGTCAAATGCCCTATAGAGAACATTTTGGTTATCAGCCGCTATGACTGATTCACCATTAGTCACTGTTTTTTTTTTTTTAAATGACTATGAAGCCATCTGAACCCAACCTGGCTTTACTACCTGTACCCGATGATAAGACAAAATGTTAAGCTCTGCTTAACATTTTGTTCCTCCTTACTACCCAGACATGGATCTGGGTAGTAGGGAGGAACACACTATTAACAGCAAAAAAGTCATCTAAATCACATCCGGACCTGGTGATTCTTTGTGTGATTTCAGCACAACTCCCAGTGTTTGGCAGTCAAGGAGGTAACCACAATGCTCAAAACATCATGGCATAAGATGATACAAACTCACATTTTGTGAGACTTGATTCTGTGGAGGAATGCCAAAGTGAGATATAGAGAGGAAGCCACAGCAGCCTGGCCATATCTGTGCTACCAATGTGGCAAATCTGCCTCTCCTCAGGAATAAGTGAAAGTGATGTTATGGGAACTGTAGATGTGGCTTCAGCATTCCCTCCTTACCACCTGACCAGACCAGACCGGCAGGGTAGGTAGGGTCATTTTTGGTGCATATTTTTTGAACTGATTACTTTAAAAGCAACAAGTATTTTCAACAGGAAAATTGTTGGCATGTTAGCTGTGATAAGATAAAAAAAACCCCGAGTCATGTTTGTTTTGTAATGAAATACAGATTCTGGCAAAAGAGGGAAGGTAACAAGCGAGAGTTAGCCTGATGGAGACCAATCTGCCTCTGCCTGTCCTGTATTGTGAAAAATCTCGAAATGACACACACACATGCATGCACGCATGCATGCGCACACACACACTCTGTCTCTCTCTCTCTCTCTCTAAGAGCCCTAAAGAGGGCGGAATGTTGTTGCATCGACCGAAGAGAGCAGTAGACCAACGGTGGCAAAAGACAGATTCTAGGAATACAAGTTGAAGTGGCTTGTTCCTTGTCTTCCATATAAATGACTACAGTAAACTTCCGATTAACCATGTCAATCGAGGTCAGAGAAAACACAAATAAGCAAATTCGTATTAAAAACTCGGATAATCGAATTTACACATTTTTGCTATTAATGAAACAGTGATATTGGCTCCAAAAATTGTGACGAAACACAGAACCTATTATACATTTCAAAGCAAACACAAATCACGCACTGTATGTGCAGGACTTAAAGTACACGATACTTTAACTGATATTTATGAGGCACTGAGTTCACGGCGCATAGAGTACACACAGCCTTTCGCCGGCATCAAGCAAGCACATTGGGTGGGCGACACGGAGCGATAGACAAGCTGTCCATAGTTGTGTATGTGTGTCGCTTTCTCAACGAGCGACACTCAGACCTATCCTTTAAATCGCAGAGTTAGTTGAAAGTTTAGAATGCAATGCAATAAAGACTAGACTATAACAGGACTTTAAATGAGGCAACCTGGCAATTAAACAATATAGTACAATCCCCATTTAAAAAAAACCCTTACAAAACAAAAGCTTATTAAAATTTTACCGACTTACAAACGCACGCAAAGGTTTAAAATTTCTGAAATGTTTAGTTATTTGTAAACAATTAGACACTTGATATGAGAAATACGTAAGAAAAGTCAAACCACGCCTTTCTCGAAAAAAGCTTCAATTTGCTTTTGTTTGGCACCGGAATTTATGTTTTTGTTTATAACATACCATGCTCAAATGATTTTATTTCTAACTTTTCCACGATAGTTTAAACTGTCCTTTGATGCTTTGTTGACATTGCAAAAACAACAATATAAACAGTGAACAATGACCCGGGCCGGCGATCGATAAACTTGCAAGACGTGGTGATGACCATTTGTGTATACAAAATCGGGTCACGTGATCATTTTTTCTAAACAAAATCTGCCATTTCGTACATGGCCTGAGATGGGTCAGAGTCAGAAGTGCTTCAATGCATGGAAATGGATATCTCATGCAGGTCTCTGTGACAGGCTGACAGTTTAAAGAGATAAACATTAACTCACATGGCACAGCGATAGACAACGTACAGTACCACTACTTGTCAAATTACACACTTTACAGCATCGCCTTACCGCCACACAGATAAGCCAAAAACCTGTTAAGCGAAGAACAAATAAGCGGGAGTTTACTGCATTTGGCAACAGTACACAGTACAATTGAATCCACAATGCCATCCATGTCCTACTCAATCATGTTTATGTTGATACTGGGTTAATCAAATTTTATATATATATATATATATATATATATATATACACACACACACACACACACACACACACACACACACACACACACACACACACATATATGTACACATGCCTGTATGGATATATGCATACATTTATGTATGTATGCATGGATTAATGCATGCATGTATGTAGCCATGTATGTCTGTATGATGTATGGTAAAGTTCCTATTGTTAATGATATACGACACTTGTCTCAAGTTCTATTCAACATATTCCCCTGGGTTTAATATAAAACATGTATCTGTTTGTCTTCCATGAAGATTGCCAGGTACTGTTCTAGATACAATTTAGCTCCTTGACCATTTCATCCCACTGAGGGTGTAATGCTGAACACCTATTCATGTAATCCTAACATCAATGCAATATTGCATCCTAAATGTTGCTTATTTAATTTTCACTTACATCTGTACTAGATTGTTAATGTATTTGTATTACAGTTATCAGTACTTTCAGATGTATTCCTAAAGCCAGTAAAATAATTAATCCAAAATGCTATTTATATCATATCCAATTATGTTTTTACTAGGTTATTGATCAATTGTTTTCCAATTATCAGTACGTGTATTTCCCACTGTTGACTTTGTCTATGTAAAATACTAGTAAATATTAGTAATTAATGTATGTTATATAAAGTTGACGCCGTTGGGTGAGACACGAGACGAACAGTGACACAATAAACTTATTGTAGGTGGATGCCAGCAGCGTTTCCCAGTCACAGCATTGTTGAGACTCAGGGTTCTCAGGGATACTGTGGGTTCGGTGTGTCCGTCTCACCCGAGCCTACTTAGAAAACACTTTGCAATTCTAAACTACTTTTATAAACTTGGATCACTGATAAAACTGGGTGAGAGGTTACTGCCACTACAAAAGAAATACTTAACCATACAAGATTGAGCCAACATTACTCTTATGAAAGACTCGGACGTGTCTAGCGAACTCCATTCGGGTGCTCCCTAAGATGCAATTAATCTATCGCACTCCTAGATGGATGACTTCTCTGTGGTGTTAGAAAACACAATCTCCACGAGGGAAGGGGTTAACAGCCGCTAGGGTGGACTGACTATTTTCCCTGAAGATAGGGCGCAGAGAATAATGAAATGAAACAGAATGAACAAGTTGCACAAACACGTGTGATTATTTTGCATCATTAACGCGGACTCGCTGGGGCTCATCTTGGCGCGCGTCGTTAGTGAGGTGACGGCCTATACACATAACTGGCTAGGATGGAAATAATATCACCGTACCCTTTACATAAATTATGTAAATACCCTTGAGATCTGATGGGACATGACATGAGTGGTCACAATAAACACGCAGATGCGTGGAAGCAAACTTTGATGGTGCTGGATAAGTCTCGTAGCGGATCACGTGGTGCAGATGAATCCTCAGTTTTCTTCCCAAAACTGCAAAGTCTGTCCAGATAAATTATTATTTCTGTTGGGAAATTTATTCTTTTGCAGATTTAATTGGTTTTGAGCTGGTAACATGCCGGATGGCAAGAAAATCAAACAGCGTGGTAAAACATACAAATCATCAACGACATGAAAAATTACATGAAACCCTGAGTATAAATTACATAGAAACCTGAAATAAGTTACGGCGCACATGATATTACACAAATAAACTCTTAAAGCATGTGGATGGCGTGGACATTGACTTGGCGGCGGTTAACCATGTGGTCGCAAGTGATGTGGCCGTAAAACAATTAAACATGAAAATTACCCTGGAATACATACATGAAAATAAAACCCTCAAAATTGCAAGCAGCAATAATACAGAAATTTCACTGAAACACCTTTAGCATAGGCGGATGGCGCCTGATTAAAGTTGCGCGGGCCGCATGGCCTTTCTGACATCTTTCCTCCCTTTCTCCTCGATTAAAATTCAAAAAGCCGCAAGGGCGCAAATAATTAGGTTAAGCGGAAGCATAATTCTGGGGAATGTCAGGCAAAACGTACGCAAAGCAAAGGTATACTAAAATGAAGCTATTGTAATCTACATCATTGCAAAAAGTTTGTAGTGCGTACGTTGACAGCGTCTGTCCTCGCCAGCTTTCCTCGGTGGACTGCCCAGAGGCAGGAGTCACGTGGACCTACCATGGCTGCCTATGGGGTTCACACAACCGGAAGCGCTACGCATGTCACGTATAACTTTTCTATTTTAAGATAAATGGCATGTAAGCAATTTAAATATTGATTTACATTGAGGAATTTTCTTATTAATTTTCTGTATTCTCTGAATGTCTTTTATGACGGCGTTCACGCCAGAATAGTAGTGTTCATAATCTTTGCGCAGCGCACATTTCAAAAACATAATCAAACTTGGTGCAATATTACAAAACATACATTAAAATATTTTAGACACTTGGAACACCTAAAAATAATCAAAAGACATAATTTTACACTTGAATTAAATATTTCATTACCAGAAAGTTCAATCCGAAGCCTCTTTGTGCACGTGCATGCCCATGTGAGACATGAGTAGTGAGTGCCATCATTGGCTTAGCGCCGCTGACTGTTAGTCGGCGTCAAAGTAAGTTACAGTGTGTTAAATTTATTTTCTTGCCATAAGGTGTTTTTACAGCCCCTTTTCTAGGAGCCTTGGCTAGCACGGTTACTTAAATATAATAATAAATAAAAAGGAATAAAAGAATAAAAAACATAAATAGAGTTTTAATAAATGATAATAACTACTTGTAAATATGTGGTGCCACCTTGTCACCATGCAGCGGCATGTTGAAACTCTCTATGAGTAAAATACACTGTGAAATATTTTTCCTTAACTTTGGAAGTGGAAATATAGGGTTGCGTAAGATACGCGAGGGCGCAACATATGCGGGTAAGTACTGTAATACCATTTAAAACCTTTTAATGTTGTTGGTTGTAGATGTTGTATTTCTAAACCTTCTACACATACAACATAGTGTAAGAACACTTAACATACGTAATACATACTATCACACAATCTGCTAATATCAAGTAATTTAGAGAGTTGCACATACTCACACATCATCTAACAACTACTCACAATCTACATTTGTCCATCATGACTGAGCTTTGTCATACAACGTTTGGAAGCGGGTTCACATCATTAGCAAGCTGCAATACCTTATTCATAACATCTGGCAAACCAAATATAAACAATTTTACAGTGATTTAACATAAGTTATATTTAGCAATATATCATAATATTCCAATATGCAAATAATTATCAACTCTGAACCAATGGAATTCACCCAAAAAGTTTATGAAGCGTAACATATGGCCTAAATATTCTAAATGTTTGTCAAGTTGGCAACTTTTATTATTATGCATGAGCCTTCGCATATTGTCTCTCTAAATAAAAGGGCCTAAAATCATGTTTTTTTGATGAAAATACTTTTAAGTTCAAGGAAACATAGTTTTCAGTCACAGTTTTTGCTTCAAAATCTCTCATTCGGAACTAGGCTAGCATTCTCAACAACCACACCATTCATGGTTGGCTACTGTTAATAACTTTTTTTAAAAATAAGTACAGGCCCTTTACTCAAACTGCTTATAAAAATTAGTTATTACAATATTGCACATTAAACATGTAAATACAATTAAAACCTCCTGAGCTATAGATGAAAAGTTGGCAAGCAACCCCAGTAAAGACATATTTATAATCTACATTTTGAATCCTGTATGTCACTCTCTAGTTTTAGAGATAATCTGAAAGGAACTTGGCAAAGCCTACCCCTCCTTAAATATACTGTACACAAGGGATCCAATTTGAGACCCAACTTGGCTTACACAAGCTATACAGAAAATTGGCTTAACATTCACTGTAACTCTTAAAGCTGATTTACTGGTTATATTCATTACATTTTGCTGATACTGTTAAAATGATAATATAGCATGTTACATGTTTACAATACCTTACACTGTCATAATAAAGCCAACACTTACGTGTTGTGGCACAATGTACAATGTAACAACATCCGAAGAGTACATTTCCAAGAATTATTTTTATACTTAAGATGCACATAGCAAACATTTCTTGGCCTCTTCAACAGTAACAACTTATTAATCATAGCATTGCTATAAGGATGAAAACTCAATTAGGTACTCAAAAACCAACTTAATGACAAGGAAGTACAGTATAAACATTTTCACTAATGGCAACATAACCTTTAAATTACGTTTCACTACAATATGCAGACAATTCTACAGCTTGATGAAATTAGGAAACATTTTAACACTTCTGCTTTATTTCAAAATTTTTATAGAAATCTCGACTATAATGTCATAATCTTTGAAATTAGAAGTAAAATGATATGTACTGGTAGCTGTTAAATAAATAAAAATTTTTTGAGTAAATAAATCTTACTGAAACACAAAACTTGTGGGTAAACTGGTGACTGTGTGTGCTGCAAAATGTCTCTTCCTAACACAGGAATTCCCATAATCTTGTATGACAGGTTACATGCATATAAAGGCTGTTCAGGATAAAGTGAGCACTTTTGAAAGCAACCTTAGAAAAAAGTCACTGCTCCTAACTGCATATATTATACCATGCACACTGAGTGACATGTGCCCATTAAAATTGGTAACGATAGAGGGAAAGTAGTTCTGTATCTTAACGTCGAATTAAAAGTGTTAGGTAATCATTTGTGATAACTTAAATTATTTATTTCGCTTTCTGTTTTTTTTTTTAAATGCATCAAAGTGTAAAAATGAGCAGATTTGTAAAATATATAATTTTCTAATAATTCCACAGTTTTACTCGACCGGCGCATGAATAAAGTGACGAGGTTCATGGCAATGTTAATTTTACACAAGAGGGAAGAATATACAACGTGTATACAAGCAAATTTTAAGCATGACTTTCAAAAGTGCTCATTTTACAGTGAACAGCCTATAACATTAAGTACCACTAGCTTGCTCATAATTAAAATGATGGGCATCTTCAGCAGGCAAAGCAAAGCTCCAAGTAGCACTGTAGATTCTGCTGAATAATCTTCTGCTAGTGATAATGCTTGCTTATGAGAGAGATGTTTGTTTGTTCAGTTTCTGCTGCGTGGTTTAGAGGATGAGAAGAAAGGAGATATTTGGGGTGGCTCTTAACATCGAGGTCTTGAGAGCCGATGAGGTTGAAAAAGGTGAGTATGGAGAAGCACCAGAATGCAAACACGGGGGGAATGGGAGATCCCCAAGAAAATCAGCCAACCAGTGGCGTTGTCCGGCACGATTCCCACATTCGAAAGTCCGGGAGAGACCCCACCAGAAATCAAATCTGGTTTGCATATGCAGCCGACAAACAGCAAGTATTTTTCTGCTGCAATTACAGTACTGCACAATTGCTGTGTTTTAGTGGTGCGGCTGAATGAAATGCAGCATAAATTTCTGCTGCAGTACTTTGCCCGATGAACATGCTCAATGTTTAACTCTCAATATGCATCTGTACATCTAAGTCTTTTAGAAGAAATAAAATGTAATTAAAAATTAAGTAGTTTTTTAAATCACAGCTATTAATTAAATATAATATAAGAGTATTTGTTAATTTTGTTTTCAAACCTATAACATAATAGATTTAAGCACAGATGAATAATTTCTGCTGCCAGAAATGTTTTCACTGTACACAAAAGTGGCTGTAAAGTGATGTGTGCTCAAGTCCCTCGCCTCCAGCCTGTTTGCCTGGCCGTGCCCCTCTATACTGCCGCCACATGCATCAGCACTCTACCATGTGTTGCTTCATGGTTCTACGAGTTTAACAGTGCGGCATGTGTAGGGAGTGCAATCCAGTGCAAGTCAGTGCAGCATAGTGCCATTAGTTCTACGTGCTGCGCAGAGAGCGCTCTCAGAGGTGTCCGAACTTCGTTATTGTGCCTTTGCTCTGCAGGTCCGATCTTGGTGTCCTCTTCCCTGCTCCTACCTTGCCACCTCCTTTCTTCCCCTCTCTTGCACGTGCGCACTGGCCAGACTTCCACCTGGTTTACCTGTGATTAATTTGAATTTGTTTCAGCCTATTCCTCATCCTCGCTTTGTAGAGGTGACATTATTCTGATTGAGGTCCGTGGACAATGCCTTCTGCATTGTCGGTCGTTATGTTCCGATGACAGAAAAGTGGGTTCGGCAGTTGATAGTGAATTATGTTGGACCAATGTTTTTGTGTAGTACATTACTAGTGTATAAGTGAGGTTTATGTTTTTGTGTTGGGTATGTATCTTGGATAATACATGGCCACCATGTAGGGCTAGTTACAATGTTCTTGTTGTTGTGGTTTTAGTATGCATCTTGTGTTGAAGGAGATATGTAGTACGAAGTGAATATATGCTATGTGCAAGTTATTTGAAATGTAAATTTTCTGCATCAACCATATCCCATAATCACAACACTCTGGAAACGTTTTTCAACATATACAAGTAAATAGTGGTGCAGTGTGCGTGGACTTGCTTGGGCTTTGCATTGATTTACGATTTATTAATTTGTTTTGGCAGTGATTCTTATTTAAGTTATTAGAGTGGTTGATTTATGGATTTTACTTATTAATGTTTATTCGTATTGCCCGTCGATAATTGGTTAGATATTAGGCCTCCCGGTTTGCATCGCCGGTGTGAGGATGTAAAGAATATTTATGAAAGGTTTCCTGGTTTGCATTGCTGGTGTGAGCGAACAAGTAAAGTGGAAGTAGTATTGGACTCATTTAATTCCTGCCTTGTATAACATTCGTCTTAGTTGCACTGCCCAGCTTATCTTAGGAATAAAACCTAGGGTTATCACGTTTTATAATTTTAATGTTTGGCTTGTTTGTTATAATCCAGAATTTGTATAAAATATTGGTGAGAACACACTGGATGCGATTTTAAAGAGAAGTGTAGAAATTCAAAGGTGTGGTTATACTTGATGTTTTGTTCTAAATGTTTTGTTTTTAAATATTTTATGAGTTTATTACTTTGTTGTATGTGGGACCACCACAGCATGTATTATTTGAGTATAACGCCACCTGGCATGTCAGGGCATGGGCCCCTTAGAAGCCTGCCAAAAGTGCATCACTGGTGTTAACACGTTTCGGAGTGTGATTTTCTGGGTAACGTAATTCAAGGCATGTAGATCAGCCTGTAATAGGCCTACCATTTAAAAAACATCATAGCTAAATATTCCGTACGTAAGTACCAGGGGCATTACACATCAAGGAAGGAAAGTCTACGTCCAGGTGAACAGCCTGCAGCACTCCGAGAGCAGCAGTCTCTCTAGCCTCATCATCTTCATCATTGGCGATGCCACCTAGTGCCTAATTGGATAATGTCAACACATACCAATAGTTCCTTTCCATGAATTTACCGCCCCTGAAATTCCATCTCACCATTAACTGCTCCACTACACTGTGTCAAGAGTATAATCTGCACCCCTAATTTCCAGAAGGAAAATAAGGGCAGCTCATTTTTGTACATATATGGATAACTCGTATTTTTTTACCAAAGCATTGTATGCATTTATATCAGTTATAGATGAATATGATGATTCAAAATTCACTCTACCCGTACTTCCCAATTAGCCAAACTGAAACCCAATTTGTTAAAGAAAAAAAAAGAAAATTAAATTCAGTGACAAAATATATGCTGGGTAGTAAGGGTAAACAAAAGATTTTTAGATTATTTTTTTTAAACTATAGGTTTAAAAAAAAAAAATATATTATGCAACTTTAAATAACTTGCTTACTATTCTATAATAAACACTACTATATACCCAACTTCTATTTTAACTTACTGTAGATTGAAAATTCCAACTAAACATGCGTAGTGATATGAAAATTACCTATACCTATTAAATGTTTCTAAGTAAACAAATATATTACTAGGTTATTAGTTTACAGAAAGTGTCTGTACTCCTCACAGACTCTAATGACCGAGAGAGAGAATGCAGTCACTAAGTGGTGCATGCTGGGAGCACTGGTGATCAGGCGGACTCGAGGTTCTTCTCGAGCCGCTTGTCGCGGTGGTAGACAGAGATGTGGTTCTGCAGGCTGTTCTGGGTGCGGTACACCTTCTGGCAGAACATGCACTGGATGTCGACGCTCGGCTGGTGCTTGTCCTGGATGTGCACCCGCATGCTGGACCGCCTCATAACCTTGCCGCATATCCTGCAGCAGCTGTACTGCACTCTGTCCTCGTGGAACATGTCCAAGGACATGGCCATCCCCATACTGCCTACGGGGAAACAACACAACACCGTGTTATATGCTGTTCAGATTATAGCAAGCACTTTCGAAATGAACCTTTGAAAAAATATCACTTCCCATTAACTAAGTATATACCTAAATGTTATACGATACACACACAGAGACATACAGGCTCCTGATTAATTTGGCAGCGAAGAAAATAAAATAGTCCTAAGACTTGACATTATATTCATTAGTGTAATTTTTAAATTTATGAAAAATCAAGTTGGTGTTTTTTTTTTTTTTTTTTTTTTTTTAAAAAAGGACAAACTGGCACATTAGTAACACATCTAGCTTCCCAACAATATCACATTTTCACTTGACTCATGCATGAATAAAGTCACAAGGCTCACTGCAATATAAATGTAATATATGGCAAAGGCTGTACAGTTAGGACAAAATTAGATCTAAAGCCAGGCTTTCAAAATTGCCTAAATAATTGTGAACAGCAGTGGAGTAACAACTAGAGAGGCACAGTAAACACTGCTCCACCTTAAATTTAGTAAAGGATGCTACAATGAGAGCACATGGACACTCAAACAGTGTATATTGACCGAGATGCATTGACATATTGTATACAATCTCTAATGAATTATTATAATGAATTTCTAATACTTATATATACTACTAATTAAAATAGAAGTGTCTGTCTGTGATTTTAGAATTTTTCACTTTAAATTATTTTTTCACATCGTATTATTGACAACTAAGCCATATCTAATGTTAATTTTTTTTTGCGTCTGTCTGTATGTCTGAACAGATTTAACTCAAAAACCACAGATTGTATTGACATCAAATGTACACAGTCTATAGATAATAACACCAGGACCAACTTAGTCTTTGTTTAATCGAGATATATTAAATGGTTCCAAAAAAAATGATGATCAGGGATGTAAATAGGTATTGGATTAAGCTTTTCTTAGGATTGATTACTGCATAAAAAAAGTATTGTTAAATTTTTTTTTTTGTAATTTCTCATTTTATTTGTCTATGGACTGTAAACCTTTCCTTCTAAACAGCAGTAGTGGCCCAATGGCTAGAGTTATTCCAAGTGGGGCCGCAGTGGCCCAGTGGATATCTTTATATATATAATTCTTCTGTGCGTGTGTATGTCACTGAACTCCTCCTAAACGGCTGGACCGATTTTGATGAAATTTTTTGTGTGTGTTCAAGTGGATTCGAGAATGGTTTAGATTCACAATTCGGTCCACTACAAAATGTTTTTTTAATAGATTTTTTATTTATAAGTTATTGTTGATCTTGGAATGTTTTACATTGTATCTGGCAGACAGCGCTGCGATCGCGGTGTCGAATATCCAAAAATATTTCATTTTACTTCCAGTTTGTCCCGATAGTGGCGCTGCGATCAGATTCAGGAGAATTTCGTAACTTTGTGTTGTTATTGTGTTAAAATAAATCGCGTGCTAATTGAAATATTACATTCAGATGTAATACACTGGTAGTCCGCGTCATATGCAAGAATATATTCAAGACACCATGACTTTCGTACATGCATACGGCCGGCCAGATCTTTTATCACATTTACGTATAATCCAAACTGGGATGAAATTAAAATTTTGTTGTTATCAGGTCAAACATCAATGCATCGCCATGATATCACTGCACGTGTGTTCAAACAAAAATTAAAATCTTTGATGAAGACATAAGACATATGTACAGGACAACGTCTTTTGGGTCCGCTAGTATATATATATAATGGGGCCGCAGTAGCACAGTGACTAGAGCACCCAATAAGGGGACCACAGAAGCTCAGTGTCTAGAGAACTCAATAAGGGTGCCGCAGAATCTCAGGGGCTAGAGAACCCAATAGTGGGGCCGCAGTAGCTCAGTGGGTAGAGAACACAATAAGGGGGTCGCAGTAGATGAGTGGGTAGAGAACCCAATAGTGGGATTGCAGTAGCCCAGTGGCTAGAGCACCCAATAGTGGGGCCACAATATCCCAGTGGCTAGAGAACCCAATAGTAGGGCTGCAGCTGGTCAGGGGCTAGAGCACCCAATAGTTTGGCCGCAGTATCTTAGTGGCTAGAGCACCAAAAAAGGGGGCTGCAGTAGCTCAGTGGCTAGAGAACTCAATAAAAAAAGTGGCTAGATCAATTCAAAGTCCTAAATATCATGTTAACATAAAACATGTGTGAAACGATGGCAGGGTGTAATTTAACAACTCCATTAAACCTGAAAAAAGAAATATTAGTATTTTGAATATAAAACCTTAATGAAACTATGGTGGGCTTTATTTTAATAACTTTACAAAAATATCATGCAAACAAAGTCGCACGGGTCAGCTAGTAGTACACAATACTGCTTCTCAGTCACATACATTTCTCTACCTTTTACATAGCATGTAATTTAGGTTCTGATCCACCCAAAATGAAACTTATAAGAGTGAGTGAGTGAATAGATTTTGGTGGCTCATAAAAACGAGGCCTGGAGAGCAGATAAGGGTGACTGAGGTGAGTATGAAGCAATGCCGGAATGACAGGGCAGGGGAAACGGGAGATCCTCGAGAAAATCTGCAGACCAGCTGCATCATCTGGCATGATTCTCACATGCTAAAATATGGGAGTGACCCAGCTGGGGATTCCTGTCATGGAGCCATGCAGATGGTAGTGAGTAATCTTCAGTGATAAGTAGGGCTTTTGCCTGGGTGGCAACGACCAATGCATCCACTTGTCGAAGCAATATGGGTAATGCCAGGATGAATGGTTCTTTGTCACAAGTCACTTGTCCAGATGGCCTGGGTGTCATGGTGTAGGGTGTAATTTTGTACGATGCCCAATCACCATTGGTCTTCATCACAGGCACTCTGATAACCCAATGGTAAGTTCATAAGGTTCAGCAACCAGCGACCTTGCCCTTTGTGAATGACCATGTCAGTGCTCTATTCCAACAGGACAATGCTCATCCTCATACCACTGCAGTCTGAAAAGCATGCCTTGAAGCTATACATACTTTGTATGGCCAGCCACATCGGCAGATCTATTCCCAACTGAAAATATGTGAGATGCTCTATCTGAACTAATAGGCAGTGAAAGAAGAGGGGAGGAAAGAAAGCCGTACGAGCTTAATTAGTGACCATGATGTTTAAGAAATACCAGTGAGCATAAGTGTAAATACTAACCAAGTAAAGTACAGTGCATAGGTAAAGGCTGTGAGGATCTCATGCTAAAATCACAGTAGGCCATATTAGATCCATGAAGCAACCAGTGACAATGTACATAAATTATTCCAGTGTTAGGATAATAAGGGTCAAGGCCACAATGACAGAGACATCCCAAGGACAAGAGGTGGTAGTGCAAGCAGAAGTAGACAGTAGACAGTGGACTTCCTTACGCAACCAAATGTGGAACAGTGCGACTCTACTCATGTAATATATGCCTACCCGCTGAACAGCCAACCCAGGATCCGTGGTGTACCCCAAACTCTCCCCAAGGGGAAAGGAAACACGCACCTGCATAGCTGAGGAAGAACTAGGAACAGGTGGAAGCCTGCAAATCCAGAAAGCTTTCAGAAATGAAAGAATATTGTTGTCAAATAATTTGAGAGTGAAATATGTGTATTTTGAGTGCTATGTTTTTCTTAACTGTAGGTGACCCATGCACATTTTTTTTTAGTTAGGTAAATGTAAATAGGATTTTAGTGTAACTCACGTAGCATAGGTTAAGTATAAAACTCCGGGGACATAAGGTTCAGAAGGCCTTACCTAGAGTCAAACCTGTCACAAATGAAGTGCACCTGACCTGCTACCCATAAGAGGCTACAGAGCAAGCCACTTTTTAACAAGCCTTTAGTGCTAAGGCAGGTAGAGAAAAATGCTGCACACACCCATGTGAGTTTGGGATAATAATCACCCTACCTGCCCCAGTGTTAAAATTTTACATGCATGCTTGTTACTTTCACTTTTCAGGTCAAACTGTAAAACGTCTCTGTATGTAACCACAGCCCTCAGCTGTTTCTTGTGAGTGTCACGTATTTTTAGTTTCCATGAAGGGTGCGGACACTCGCCTGAAAGCCACGTTACTCCTTTGATGCAACACAACTCCCCAGGAGGCCGAAGCCATTAGCACACCACCTGCCAAGCGACCCGTTCAGGAGAGAGAGAGAGAGAGACAGAGCAATCAGGAAAACCAGCACAATCCAGCACCACATGGAGAGCGCACAGAAGAGTGGCAATGATAGAAGCAAACACAGCAAACATTAGGGTGACAGTCTGACATCACCCAGCCCCAAAATTCGGCGTGATGATTCTACGTTGCAAGAGGGGAGGGGTGATTTACATGTGATGCGTATTATACTATTTTTTTTTCCTGCAACTCCGTATCATCATGTGCACATCACACGCCCCAGAGGTGATACAAACCCTGAACGACAGCCACCCAGGCTAACATTTCGTCTCTATAGATAAGGTGGATACCTGGAGAGCAGAATACACCTCAAGAAAGAGAGTAATATAATACGTGCCCGCCTAAAAACACAACCCTGTGAGAAGGAAGACCAGCAGACAATGCCAGTGAAGCTACCCTTAAGCTCGCACAGCCGATACCACCCGCACACGAGGAAAACCCTGCTTTCAGCCACCCCCGAGAGATGGCAGCCAGTGCAGCTCCACCTACGAAGGCAAGGGCTACCCCGCTGAAGCCGTCCCAAGGCCGAAGGAACCCGAGGCACCCCCTGGCCCAGGAGAATAAAGGGCCCTGCACCGCCGCAGAATGGCAGTTGATACCAGCAGCTTGCCTTAGCACCATTTGTAGTAAGGCTCTCTGCTCTGTCTGCTCTCCTACACTTCATGAGGAAATGCCCAGTGATCACCAGTGACCAACGCTGGACAACTTCAAGCACGCGCTGCCGCCCCGAAGAGTCATCGTTCCCCTCACACTGGACACTTGCCATCAATCCACACACCCTATACTCCTTCCTTAAGTCTCTTCAAGACAAAAAAGCTTACAGTTGATCTGACGGCTACCTAATTTGTTGCTCTTGCTTTTCTAGCACGCACTTCAGGCAAGGCTCTTCAAGCCAACATGCCCCTTCACCTGTCTTTTGCTTTTACCTTCTGTAAGTTATTTAGTGCATTGATATATAGCAGGAAAGTATGGGTCAACGTGTTATATTCTGGATGGAATAAAACAAGTTCTAGTCTAACCACCATCTGGTCCTTCTTGAGTGAACTGTACGTAGTCCTTCTTGGTGTCACTCGGCAAAGGAGAGGCAGGGAACTGTGGTTTCAAATCTGGTTTACCGATTCTAGAGTAGGAATGTGACCTATCCCCTAAAAAGGACTTGAGGTATATCACTCAAAACACAACACATTAGACAGCTACCCATACTGTGAACCAGGTACGCAAAGGTACCCGGTGTATGCATATGTACGGAAGAGCCCTGACCACTAGCAAGACACACGACGAAGAGGCTAGATTAGCCTAGGCAGATAACCCACTCTATCCACCGCATATAAACCTGTTGGAAGGAGCGCCAGGTCTGACAAACGGCCCGCAAATATCACACACCCACAAGCCCAATCTAACCCAGCTAGACGTCGTGGCGAGCCGGTGGCCCACCTGCCCGACTCTGTTTAAGGGCACAATCAAGGCCAAGCGCCAGAACCTGCAGACCTTGCCTCAGTGAGGTTGACCCCCCACCCCTCCCGAACCAGTGTGTCTGGCCTAACACAAACTAAAGACCCAGTTATGATATGCAGTAAAAATTTTCAATGTAGAGTAATAAATTTGTACCAAAAAAAAAACACTTTTTACAATCACTGAAATGCCTTGCATTAAACATTATAATACACCTGTAAAGACATGTAAAACTGGCAGATTTTACATTGACAAAATGTGCAGCTATGCATAGTCATGTCTAGTGGCATAGTGGCAGACTTGAAATAATGAGAGTAAGCCATAGCATAAAATTCAATTTGGTCAATGCAGTCATATGATGAAAAAACAACAAAAGCAATGTTACAAACAACTGCTAGAACCTCGGCTGTGCTCCTTATAGATGGGTCTAGGACAATGTCTTACACTTGATGATAATGAATTTAACCACTATGGTAACTCATACAGGCCAATAGGCAAGCTTGGTAATTTCACCGGTAACATCATGAGTGCTTGTGACTGGGTGACAGCAGAGGAACAGAGATGATTTTCATCCAAGGATTACATCATTAAAGAACAGTGATCGGCAGGCGGGAAGGGGTGGGGATGGGTGTTGTGTTGAGAGATTTGGACAGATCTTAACAATGAGGTCTTGAGAGCCAATGAAGGCGAAACGAGGTGACAATGAAGCAATGCTGGAATGCATGGGTGGAGGGATGGGAGATCCCAGAGAAAACCTGTCAACCAGCGGAATCGTCCGGCACAATTCCCACTTGTGAAAATCCGGGAGTGACCTGGCCAGGGATTGAACCCGGTTTGCCTTGGTGGGAGGAGAGCAATAAAACTGCTCAGCCCCCATGGACCCTGGCGAGAGGGGGGAGGTTGATTCTCCATGCACTCAAACATCTTACTCTCCCAGACCTTTTTACCTCTTCCACCATGCTGTACAAGTCCCAGTATGATGGAGCTCTGGCCATTTACATCCTCCATTCTTTACGATTCTTTGACTAGAAAATAATGTACTGTTAGCTTTAGCAAAAAATGGTAAATCAAGAGGGACTGGGGTGTGATCCCCCCCCTCCGAAAACGCTTACACTGACATGAAACCAGGGGTGTAGTGGAGCCGGAATGGCATCCGGCACTGGTTTGAACTATTATTTTCATGTTGCCCAAACGTAATGTATTTCAAGTCGAAAATAGTTGTTCCTTTTTTAAAATGAACTTATACAAACAGAACCACAACTGAAAATTAACAAAGTTTTAATCTCGTGCACAACTTCTTATAAGTAAGGAATGACACATTATTTTATAGATGGATGATATGAATTTATAAATTAAAACACTAGAATAATAAGATTCCATCATGGTTTGATTTGCAAGATAATTTTAAACTCATCTCCCTATATTATTGCAATTGGCTACGTTGAAATGCACCCTCTGACCTTCACTCCCTCCCCCTGCATCTCCTTTAGAATTTTGGCCCCTGACTGCCTACAAGAGCAAGGTTAAGCTAGCTTTGTTCAATTATTGTTCAGTTCAATTGCTTCATTGTTAAAATAAAAAATAAAATGTATAATTTGTACTTTAATAATGGATATACACTATTGTTTGTGAAAATTGCAATACCCAGAAAGAATACCCTGAATGAATCCAAACTCTGAGGATGTGTAGAACAGTGTACAAGCCATAAGTGATTACGGCAGCATAGAGATGGTGAACATGTAGACCCAGCAGCACCCTCTCTTGTGTGACCAGAAAGGTCTGTGTTACGCCAAGCTCAGTCAGTGAAAAGCCGTCATACAAAGTAAAAGCATGTGCCAGTATGCTTTGTTGACGTCAAAGGGTGCCATATCAGCAAGTGAGTGAGTTCGAACAGGACAGAATGATCAGTCTCCGGGAAACAGGTTTGTCATACCGTGGCATTTCAGCTTGTACAGGGCATGCTGCTACGACAGTGATGTGTGTGGAACCAGTGGATAGAAGAGGGTCGAATGCAGCAACGAGTGGGTACTGAACCATGCAATGTGATCACAGTATGGGATGACCACCAGCTTGTCCGTATGGCCATAACGGACCGTACAGAATCGTCCACAGTGTTGGCTCAACACTGGAGCTCTGCAACGGGTGTGGACCTGTCTGTGTCAACGGTTCAATGCCATGTGCTGCGGACTGGACTGGTGGCATGCATGCTATTACATCGGCTTCCATTGTCCTGAAACCACAAATGCCTCAGACTGTAATGGTCATGTGAATGCCGTCGCTGACGTACTGAGTGGAAAAATGTAGTGTTTTCGCATGAGTCCCACTTCAACCTGTCCTACAGGTGTGATGGTTTGGAGTGCCATTAGAGACATGAGATCTCGACTTCTATGTATTGCAGGCAATCTGAACAGCAACTGCTACATCAGGGAGGTTTTAGGGCCTGAGATACTGCTCCTCCTTCAGGCAAAATATAATGTCCATTTCAATCATATGTATCCTTCTTGGTGCCATATTTTTCACAAACGTTAGTAGTAAAAGAGTTGCAATGTATTAATCTCACTATTTTATTTTACCCACTTGAATTACAAAATAAATAAGTACTGGCATTCCTTCTCTTCCTCTTTCTCAAAGTGCTGATAAGGTAAAAGCGTTCCAGGACTGTTAAATTTAAATTTACGACTATACCTCTACACCCTGTGAATGTTTTAAATTCATAACAGAATCATATCAGAATTGTTTAAAGTATTGATTTCTTATTACATTATTTAATATTGTTTCCTAAAATTATGATGAGTATTGCCTCCCTCCCATGCCATGAATCAAAAGTCTACACCTGCACTTTTACTATGGAAAAGTGGCCATTCCTCCCCCCAAACCTAAAGTCTAGATCCACTGCCAGAGCTACTCAGGGGATTTCAGGTGCCTGGGACAAAGCTATTTTTGAGGTCTTCCATTTGACGTGACACTACGTACCTTGAAAATTACTTAGGTAGGTTTTTTTATTCTACATTACCGGTACAAAATGTGTTGCTTGGAAACAGGCTTACAGTTAGCTGCCAAGCTAATAAACATTTATGTTTAGTAAGAAAAACAGTTCCTTGTTCTTATTAAAATATTGTAAATAACTATATCTTATACAATATGTTTCCTGTTTTAAACCAAGTTGGGACACTGTATTTACCTGTCTAATGTTTGCCATAACTGTATTGTATTCTAAATTGTACACATTATTTTATGAGTAGGTCTCACATTGTCACAGACAATGCCAGTAAATTGTATGAAAATACCCATCTTAATTTTAATGGCTTTGAGAGGCCTCTTAGCATCAGGGACTATGGGCAAAATTCCCCATTTGCCCCCTCCCCACATTGTGGGTGGCCCAGCCCACTCCTGTTAGCAGCATACAGTGTTTAAAAGCCATTTTGGATACTGAAAATGTGTCCAAAGCAGCAGAGCTTAACAAATCCTGGGCAGTTATTGAAGCATATTTGCAGTAAGTTACTTGGTAAGAGCTGCGCTAGGGCTCACACAAGGGGCAGACAAAACTGTAACCTAACACAGAGGTAGGTTAGATGTCACACCACAGATGGTAAAGGCTACACCATTCTGGTGATAATCCTCAAGTACCTTGTGACAGTCTACAAGTCACAACTCTCAGAAGTTTTAATCAAGGTAGATGAATGAGAAATCCAGCTGAGGGTGAGTTGGGATGAATGAGAAGCACCATTAATACAATCCATTGGAACTGTTGTCATGAAGACATGAGGTGGACACAAGTCATACCCTTCCTTGTTGGTGTGGGGGACCGGGGGGGGGGGGGATATTGAAGTGCATTCCTCATCTCCAGATTGGTGGGATGATCACGAAGGGCTCAACCCATATTGGTAACATTGTTGCTGTTCAAGTGCTGCTCCCCCAGGTGTGGTTCTGTTTTGGAGTTTGGTTGGTTGAGCCAGGGATCACTCAGTAACTCCTGGAACATGTGGCCACAGACCTTAGGGGCAGGAGGTCCGATGAATTTCCTTTGCTGTCAGGAAGGGTTCTAACATAGTATAGATCAGGCCTGCTGTTGTAACGGATTTGATCAGTTTTTACGGATTTTTAACACTATAGAAAAATCAAAATTCAGATTAAAATTGTTTTTTTTTTTTTTTTTTAAATAGCACTTTGCTCAAAGTGGCGACACTACTAGCGCTAACAACGATGTGTGTCGGTTTCATGCATTTGTTAGTAAGATTCTTATAGTGGAGGTGGATAATTAAGCAAAATATTATGGGCATAAGCCATTGCTTCAATAGTGTATGTCGAAAATATTTTGCTTAATTATTTACTGGCACGGGTATACAGTTATCTACATATTTCTGTTCCTGGCTATATGATCACATGCAAAGACCAAGTCCATTATTGAAAAGAATCATTGCAGCGAATTATAGTTTTTATGCATGCAATCCGAATTTGGTGACTGTGTTTTTCGTTTGGCATTGATACCACAATGATGAGGAAACAAAAATTATCACAGATACAGTCATTGTATGTGAATGGAGAAAAGAATTAACATGGTTTGTACATTCCAAACCAAAATCACTACATTTAATATGTAAACGTTTTATATCCACTTTTTTTCTATAGTTTACAGTTTTTTTAATTCCAAGGATTTTACAGGATTTGACCCAATGATTTCAGGATTTCACAGGATTTTTATATACAGAAACCAAGATTTCAGCTTCAGTGCTGGTGGCAGCCCTGGTATATATTGAATGTCACTTGTCATGTCCACAGGGTTATGGAGATGCAAAGAGTTTGCAACAGTAACTCGAAAGTATGAGGTGTGCACATAGGTAAATGACCTGATATACAGACACACTCTTTCCTTTTTCAATAGTGTGATTATCCACTCTAATGACAGTATTTACTCATATGGCTTATTTGATGCTGGGACACAGAACACTTAGCGATACAGAGTTGAAACAGCTGATTATACCCCAAACTCCAGCTGCATACGTACCATCACTAGTCACAAATCAACACCTGGTAACCTACTCAACAGCCAGCAGCCCAACCAGTAGAGAATATTTCAGCATGCAGTAGCCAATCAGACACAAGGACTGTTTTGTAAGAGCCTCATATAACCAATCAGAGAATGGGTATGCCCATATCAAAGGAACCGCCAGACTATTTTGTCTGTGTGTACTATCTACTCTGTGGTTGAGGCCAAAGAGCTGCTCATCTAAAGGGCATTGAACAGTCCGCCAAACTCCAGCACCCATGGTCTTTGTTTTATGAAGTAATGTTTAAAATCCCACCAACATTTTCATTTGAGATGGAACCGGCTGCTCAGTCAGAAATTGGGTGGGAATCAGAATGGCTTATATCTAGAAACCATCCCTGAAATCACATGGAACAATTTAGGAAAATCATGGAATATCAAAACCAGGACAGCTGGACTAGAACTCTCATCTGAGTCCTTCTGAATGTGAGTGCAATGTGTTGTTATTGTGTTGCTTTGCTTGGTACTCCTATCAAAATTTTGGAGGCTGTTTCCCCTGTAAGTTTCAAAAGTCAGCACAAGCCCACTGCTGACCCTAAACCCTAAAGGAATTACAGAGCACAGTAGAAACCCACTGACTAATATTTGGGAGGAACCAATTTCAATTCTCGGTCCAGCCATCCTAATGCTGGTTTACCGTTGTTTTCCGAAATCACTCTTCAGGTGAATATTAGGATGATTCCTTTCTACAGGACGTGTCAGATTCCTCTCCCATTCCTACTTCTCTGATCAACTTGCTTCATCTCTAATGTACCTTACTGTTGATTAGATGCTAACGTTTACCTACCTACCCAAAGAGATCATCTGTTCTCAGAGTTACTGCGATATAACACTCTGTAAAGCAGTGCTGATGAATAGGTGAAGAGTTAAACGCCTAATTCCCACAAGAGAAGGTTATAAATGCAAAGCAGCTACAACATGGAAGGAATTCTGATTAACCTGCACTCCAACCCATAACAGACTGGGAGTCCCTGGCCTACTGGTGGGTACATTATTTACATTGAGTGACCAGCCCAATTGGTAAGGTGAGCTGTACTCATGATCCAAGCAAGGTACCAGTCCAGGAAGTAAAACACATTTCCAGTAAACAGTGCCACTATGAACATGACCATCATCAGTAAATAAAGAAGTAACACACTATCAACAAAGGGGCACTCCCCAGGGCTAGAGATAAAGCCCAGAGTCCCCCCCCCCATGCAATAATGGAAGAGCAGTAAGAACAACACTGTAAAGTGGCTGCAATACTATTTAAGAGACCCATAACCACAAAAATATTACAATAAGGCATCAGCATCATAAAAAATTTTCTTAGAAATCTGTGTGAATATTCATCTAAGTGATGGCATTCGTAAAATTATACTTTGTTGGTAAATGAAAAAATAAATAAATAAGTTGCGAAGTGGATAACCTACTCCAAACACAGTTGTGGTTACCATAAAAGGGGGTGACTTTGTGACACAGGATTTTTCATTGTTATTTACATTTCTTTCCATTTAAAAGAAGTTATTTGTAATGTTCAGTGGTTAAATTGGCACCACTGAATATCTGAAACATCCCACTGAAATAGGGAGACATTTAAATGTGATTTTTTGTGTCACAAAGTCACCCCAAGTTGTCACAAAGTGACCCCCGCTTATAGTACAGTAATATGTTAAGCATACCTAGTTAATAAATATAAATTATGATGAACAGCCAATAGCTAAAAATGGAACTTGGTACTGTAGTTGTAGTAAATTATGAGGTAAATATATGCATAAAAACATTACATGGTGATGGTATTCTCTGCAGACTTTGCATGCAAACCTCTAACATTTTATAAAATTGAGATGAGGTCCTACTCCTTAGATTGAGGGATATGGTATTAAAATGTTCTGTAGAGATTTCTTTCTAATAGCTAAACAAATGGATCAAGGAATGATAATACAATACAAAACAAAACTTAAATGTTGTTGAAGTATATTTATTTGCATATGTCTTACACTTTCATGATAAAGTGTGGCTATACTGCAATCACAAAATAACCATGCAGGTTTGAACTTACATTGTATTTTATTTATACTTATGAATGTTTCTCAGATATTATTTAACTACAGCATAAAATTTTGTACTTACACATAAATTTATGTTGGGGTACGTGACCTGATAAGCAGACATCGGAATTAAAAATGGAGAAGTGTTATAGTGTATTTTGATGCATGTTATTTACTGTAACTGAATTAAAGATTTTTGGCCTTACCACTCATAGCGAGTTAACAACTTAACACTATTATTATGTTATTAACTTATTCAGTAATGTCATTACTCCCAAATAGCTGCAATCAAGAACTGGACTTGTGATATCAGGTGAATAATAAATGATTAATTGTCTTAGTTATTTCTTTTAAAGATTCCACATCCAACTGGTAGCACTTCTCACTATGATAACAAGTGCATTACAATAATAAAAAAAAAAAAAAATTCCACACAAAAATTGTTGACATCATTTACTGTGCAGGACACTCTAGCCTGAATGGCATGTCCCTAGATTTATTAAAATACAATAAATCAATAACAGCACAACACTCATTAGGGAAACAGGAAAAGCCAACATCTTGGTGTGTAGAACAACCCCAAAAAAACTACCATACCAAAATCTTAACTTTTTAATTTATATGAAACTGATATAAAAAGGGTTAATCACAACAGCCTGATCAGAAAACAACTTCACAGTCAATATAAAATTCAAAGATATAATAGCAATAAAATCTATCGCAGCAAATTTATCAGTACTTACATGGAAGAATTCATCAACCAAACTGAGTATGAAATTTAGTAAAGCGCTTCTTTAACCAATTGATTTTACACTGTATCTTACACAACAGTTCTTTAGTGTAATGGTGTTCACCTAGAGTATAGTCGTATAAAAAATTTTCTTAGATCCTGAAAATGTGTAAAATATGGACTTTACTGTACAAAAATAAAATAAATACCAAAGGAATACCTAGAAAAAATGTTGTCGTAGTTAACCATCACGTTAACTGCTATATAAGGATACCTACTGCTCCAATAACATAAAACTGTGGATATTTGAATTTGCAGGAAACATGCAAGTATTTCCAGAAATTAACTTTCTGTGTCAGAAACTTAGAGAGCTTGAGATACTTTACACCACATTGTAAAATTGTGTCCTTGTGACTGAATGTCCCCCTACAAAGGAGTTGCTTTCTCCTTCCACATGTACAGTTAGTTCTCTGACCAGGCAGCACTACTCCACCACAAACCACTTTTGTAAAGGACATGTGTTGTGAGAGCAGGTTTGGACACACTTGCCAATTGAATTGTTTAGTGCTGATGGGAGTGAAATGACGTGGGTATGGCGTAGCAAGAAACTGCAATGATGGGGGCAGTACCTCAAGAAAACCCAAGAAAAGGACTGTGGTGGCAAAGTGTCTAGTAGCAGCCAAGGGCTGGCTGCACACATATTTGGTAAACAAGCTGTGCTGTCCCCCCACCCCTTAGATGCCCAGATGGTACAGGGTGAGCTACATGTTGGAGCCGACTACACCGAGATCCCAGCGAGGCTGATACGACGAAGGCATCATACCAGTCCAGACTTTGAGGAGCTCATTGTTAACAACGTCTGTAACTACAGTGGTGAGTATATCCGGTTTGCAGTAGGACGTAAGGTTATCTCTCGAGATTTCGTTAGGCGGTAATCACTTAGTATTCTGGCAAGGACAGGCAGGTTGTAACGCTAGTCAGTTAACTTTATCTTTAACGAAAATACGGTTTGTGTTAGGAATTAGAATAATTGTATTGTTCCGATTGATGCTTGATGTAAAGATTTATGTTAATAAAAGCATATTGTGTACTAGAGAATTCCCAGAGTTACTCGTACTTATTGGCCACTGAGCTACCAAACTCCGTGTAGGTTATCTCCTTCTACTGGAGTAACTTAAGTGATCATTTAGGACTTAGGTTCAGGATTAAATTAGCTGTAATACAGGAAGCAAGTAGGCAGTCAGGAGGGAAATGTTTAAAGTCTGTAGAACTTGTCTCCCTCCAAGGCAAACCAGGTTCAATTTCCGGCAGGGTTACTCTACCAGTTTTCACAAGTGGGAATCATACTGGACACCGCTGATAGTCAGCTGGTTCTCTTGGGGATCTCCCATCTTCCCCTCACTTGCATTTTGGCACAGCTCCATATTCACCATGCTTCACTATCATCTGCTCTCAAGACCTCATTGTTAAGATGTGCCAAAATCTCTCCACTCCAGTAAACCCACTGGCCAATGACAGTTCCTGTCATGTTTTCCATGTGTGAAAATCCAGGAGCCAGCCTGCTGGGAATCAAACCTGGTTCATGGGGCATGTATTGTGAAGAGTGGACAAAAAGAAATTAATGGCAAAACTCTAAACTCAGACCCTTGTGAAATTTCTTTATGTAAGCAAACTACAACTAACTGTGGTGACCACATACTTTTTCATTGCCACATTTTTGTTCACCTTGAATAAGCAATTATTCCCAAAGTGTGATACTGCTAACTGAACAAAGATTCAATGCCCTACGAGTGGCACATGCGATTATTATATCTCAAGTGCCTCACCTTGTTTTGGTCCAGGCCATGCTTATATTATTTAATACAGTTCCTTATGTGATGACAGTTTCACTCTCTACCTCTTGTACAATCAACCTGCACTGCTCACATAGTTTGTGTATAAATTGCTCCTTGTTTTATAAATAATGGTGTTTCTTACTTTGTTCATAACTGAGAGCTGTTTTATACAATTGCTATCAGCTAAACAATCTGTTGATTCAGATTTCTGTTGTGTTTTAATAAAACCAAAAATAAAGGTATTTTGCATTTGTAAATAAGTATAAATCTTCTTTAACAGAATGACACCAGAATATCTTGACAAGAAAAATACTCTCCAGAACACAATGACGGTGCTCCAACTCACCAGGCTACAGAGTAGCTGTTTGGAAGATGGAAGGTGCATGCAATGCACAGGAAGGCTGAAGACACACTAAGTATGAAACCTCCTGATAAGGAAGCACTGAAAGGCACAGTTTGATCAAACTTCAGGTAATTGTAGCACCATAAAGCTGAACAGATAAGTATATGAGGTGGTGGAAAGGTAAGCGTTTGTACAAACAGTGAAGATATGGGCATGCCACTAGTTTTGTTGACATGGCAGTACTGGCTGATAATTGAGTCACTGAGTGAAGGCTTAACCAAACCGGGGCGTCCAGTCACATGAGCACATGACGTCAGCAATGCATCAGTTCACCCAGGGGATACTCAGGTCTGAGCTGAGGGTGGAGGTAGTGGGTCTGTCTCTGATGTGCACAAGGTGCCTGGAGTGGCAAGTGGGAAGGTTTGGGTGGCTCTCAACAACAGCTTTTTGAGAGCCGATGAGGGTAAAACAAGGTGAGTATGGAAAAGTACTGGAATGCAAGGAGCAGGGGAAATGGGAGATCCTTGAGAAAACCAGCCAACTGGCAGCATAGTCCAGCACGATTCCCATGTACAAAAATTGAGGGGTGACTCCACCAGAAATCGAATCCAGTTCCCCTTGACGGGAAGCAAGAAATCTGACCACTACATCACTGCTGCCTCCTAGGGTGCCTGGAGCTAGTCAGGCACGAACGTGTTCTGTTGAGGTACACACATGAGGTGAAGAGGCCACCTGAATAAAGGTGACATGAAAGTTGTATGCCTGCCCCCAGCTGTTCGATGATGTGTGGTAACATTTGCCCGTGAACATATCTACATTATACACCTAGTTAGTCACCCTGAAGTACTGAGATGTACATACATTCTTTGGGCCTGTAACAGCAGCTGTTGTTGGTCTGCCTCAGAAGTGTCTTTGCTGTCTCCTACCACTTGGGATAGATTGTTGAGTAGCGGTTGTTGCCATTAATTACAGGCTTAGTAACTGCCAATATGCACTCACAGAACTGCTCATGAATTTACTAATGTAGTTAAGACCAGGGCACTAGCTAACTCAAGGGAATTAACACAAGATATCTCAGGGGTTTGGATTCCCGTGTGGCGTTGGTGAGTGAAATAACCATGGTCGGACCATGTGGAGATAATACGCCTTGTCTACTGCTTTGCAGTGCTGTTTCTGGCTACACTGCACACCATCTACTTAACATAAATGCAGAAAAGTACATAGAAATAACTAGCATGGGCAATTCCAGAGATAGAATTTAATTTTCATTGCATAGCATACTCATACACGTGGCCATGGGATATTGGGACCCCCAAAATTACATACACTGTCTCTCCATTAGAAATAATAATCAAACTGATCAATAAAATATATGCTCAGACTAGGAAAAGTTCTGAACGCACACAAAGCTCTTGGTGGACAGAATGATAGCTGATAAAGAAAGGGGATAGTTAGTTCCGTAAGACTACACACTTCTCACTGCTTACCATGGGGAAAATATGTAAGGTAATATATGAGTCCTCGTGAAACAAGGAAATGGCAACCAAAAAACAAAATGGTTCCAGATAAAATTTACTGACACTGACTGAGAATAAAAACTGGACGTTCAAACAAATGTTGCAGGTTCTCGCAAACATGCTTTGCCTTGTTCATGGCCGTAACTAAACTGGTGATCATGGAGGCTGGAAGGAGGCTCCTAGAATATCCCCGACTGTTTCATACTTATACAAAACTCTTCATTGTACAAGAACAATTACACGTTAAACATCCTTCAAAACTTATGCCTGGAAGTTGGAGTCTTTTACTGTTGGCAAAGAGGGGTTGCAGACATCATATCAATGTGTACCCGATGGCCATATAACCGCTGCTGTGTCTGTTACTGATAAGCTACCTGAAAGACACGTACACAACACACGTCAGCTCCTTGCACTGCCACTTCCCTCACCTCTAGCTATAATCTGCTAAGATTACCTTCACCACATTCATTCGCACTAATTGTTCTCAGGTGCTACTGGAATTTTGGGGGCAGTTGGGACACAGCTGGGTTACCAGGGGACAATGCCACAGTATAACCTGCAGGCAACTATCAAGGTAGAGTATATACTTGCATGATAATTAGGGATACATGATAATTGCAAAAATTGTTCCATAAAAGCTGGACTCCAATGCCCTATATACTCATCTGCAGTTTTTTTTTGGTTATTGACCACGTGTATCTGTGTGTAGACATTGCAGTATTTGACTTTGCAAATAGAGTCAGGTTACCTACTCTGGTATTGAACATCTGTATTCACTGGCACTCACCTAAGAAGCATAGCAGTTTTATCTTCCAAAAAAAAAATATGGCATGCCTAGTGATAATTGAGCCAAAGGTGGTGAGAGCCAACTTCTATTGCCAGTACTCATTTTACTGAAACCATCCAGCTGCCTTGACCCCAGGCCAACCGATTCTTGGCCCATTTCCCCACTGGAGCTGGACATCAACCTGACTCAATGCTTGCTTGTGGTACACTACAGCAAGGAATGCAGACTGGAAGTCTCTGTTTATGTGTTCCTGTGCTGATGGAAACATTACCCAAATAAGCAAACACTGGCATGACATGGTTAACTCATGGTGGGTTGACTCTTCAGCTTGTTGTTACTTCTGAATCAACAAGAATTCAAGTTAAGCATATTTTTTGTCATAAGTTACAATCATACAAAATTCAAGTTGGCAGTTTTCAATAGAAAAATATGTATGCCTATTTCCTTTGATGTAACAAGTAAAAGTAGCACAGTTAACAGGAAACAGAGGAAATTACAGTCAACTCACATTTCTAAGATCCCTGAATTAGCGACCCTTTTGAAATAACAAACTTTTTTTTGGGGAACGATGGAACACATTAAATTGATAAGTTTTTTCAATGATGACCCCTTCCAAATTAACAACCCTTTTATTTACTAAGAACCAAGAAAGGTCTTACAATCAAGAGTTCACTGAAGCTATAAAAATAAGAGACAAAATTTAAAGAGAATATAATCTTTTCCTCTAAACTCCAATGTACAACAAATTCCCTGTATGCAACACTAAACCAGTCTACAGTGAACATGAACAAACTTTACAGCAAAGAGTAAGGAACAAACAAAACTAATAGAAAACATTCACAATTGAAAAATCTTCCTGAATATTGTATAAAATACTAAATATTCATTAGAAACTGAAGGGTAGGAAATCATATCACTAAGATTAAGTTAACTCAAAAACAGAGCAATAAAATAAAAACACTGCTATTCAACTAGAATAAAGCATCACATTTAACATCACTTAGTTAATTTTCAGAGCATTTAGAATATGTTTCATTCGCAAACTGTCACAGTCCTCAAGATAGGCTTGTGGTACACAATTTGATGATGCTGCTTGTATGTGAAAAATGGTATTGAGAGTTCAGGTTAAGGCTCATGCACAGGCCTTGTTTCTGGTTCAAGTTCACATGAGCAACCGAATGACCACACATCATTGTATCTCCTCTAGAAACCATTCTTAATTTGACTTATGCTAGCAGGACTCCACTCCTTGGTCAACCAAAACTGGCTCAATTTCAAGGAACATATTGTAGTGGCTCCCTTCCTAACTCCTATACTTATTCCTATTCTCCTCCTGATATCTAATGCCTTCAACACTTACTCCAAACTACTTCTCCTAAGGACGGGGGCCTACGTGGTTGGTAGCTTACTACAGATGGCTATTCAATGTGACTTTAGGGCTAGAAGACCAAGGAAGCAAGAAAGGAACTGAATTTCTGGGTTTTACTTGTGGTGATACATGATCCACTGCAGTTAGACAATCAGTGGTGACAAAATGAATGTTGACATTTGGTCTGCGGTGACAGTGCTGTGGGACAGGAGTGGAGAGATAGAGCCTATTAGGGTGAAGTGAGGTGAGTGTGGACCAGCGCCAGAATGCAAGGGCAGGGGAAACGGGAGGTCCCCAAGAAAACCCGCCGAACAGCGGCATCATATGGCACGATTCCCACATGCAAAAATCAGGGAGTGACCCCCACTGGGAATGGAACATGGTTCGCCTTGGAGGGAGGCGACTAGTATAATACTACACCACCGTGGCCCCAAGGACTGTGGGAGTAGTATGGGTGATAGTGTGCATAACTACTAACAATAACAAATTGACAAAATGACTGCACTATTTCTAGTCCTCCAGTAACATAATAAATACACACAACTACACAAGTGTTTTTAAAGTATCCAATTGGACTCCTTGGAGAGCTGAATTTATTCCTGATACACATTCAACTTTATATTTGTGATATATTAATAATTCCCAAATATATGTGTTAATTATCAAATACATAAGAAAATGTTTAATTCCAATTAAACTCCATAACAAAAATATACTGGGTAAATTTTTTTTACAACTGCAACCTGCGTGTTTTAGATATTTTTCTCCCAATTAAAATTATTATACTGTTAACAATTGTATGTGGCTGACAAAATAAATGACCCTGTGAGAAACTTGATAAAAGTAAATATATGCTTTGTTCTTTCCTTCAGGCAGAGTCCCTGTGGATCAGTGGAATAAAGTGTGAAGTGCTTGAACGACTTTCAAAAAGAGGTCTTCAGAGCCGATAAGGGTAAAACGAGGTGGGTATGGAGCAGAGCCAGAATGCAAGGGCAGGGAAAAGGGAAATTTCAGAGAAAACCAGCAACCAGCAGCATCTTCTGGAACAATTCCCACATGCGAAAATCTGGGACTAACCCTGCCTGATAGTGAACCGGTTCGCCGAGGTGGGAGGTGAGAACATTAGCTGCTGTGACAACCACAACCCCGTCAGTGAAGAGAAGAGGCTGGCACTAAGTGAAGCAGGCAGCCCTATAACAAGGAAAGGTGTGTTGCTTTGGCCAGTTGGAAGAATAAATAAGGGGAGACATGATGGGGGTGGAGCAGTGATGGAATGAAGACAGAGAAGGAAACAGGAGTGCCTGGAGTAAATCTCCACACCACAGCAGAGTCCCCCACTCTCGTCACGCGAGAGCCACATATATGTAATAATGGAAAATTGTTGATCGCAAGGGCCAGGGACCCCACTAGTGGGTTGAGTTCAGAAGTATTGGTCTGTATGTAACATTGAGGTCTTGAACACTGGTGTGGTTAAAGGCAGTAAGGATGAAGCAGCAGGAGAATGCAAGGTAAGGAGAAACAGGAGTGGACAGAGAAAAACCAGCCAGTCAGCGATGCCTTCCATGTTTTCCACATGCGAAGATCCAGGTAACCCCACCAGGAATCCTACCTTGGTGGGCGGAAAGTATGTAGTCTGACTATTAACATTACAACCCCTGACTCTCCCAGCAGTGGATGTGCACTGAGGATAATTCAACTGCACGTTTCTCAAAAAGCAATACATGCTAAGACTACAATACTTGATATTGTCTCCAACAGAGAGCAGTACTTGATTATTTTGTTTTTTTTTTTTTTCAATTGCACTTTTACAATATGTCTTGATGGAGTTATAGTCTGAAATATTCTGTGTCTAGTTAATTACTGCACCTCTCCCTTACAAATAAAATGTCATACTAAGTTGAGTTACATTCTTCAATGCATGCAATTACGACACATAAAATACCTTCTATCCACAATTAATCAAGTGAATAAACAAATCTGATACATCAACACTATTATCTTTACGAATTACCTTTTCAATAGTATACACAAAATTGTTAAGCATACAAGAGTGCTGGTTGAACATAACAGAATAAAACTATCATAATTGGAGAAAGGATTCACTTAGTTTACTTCAGGAATTACATTGTCAAACTAACCAAGTCAACCAAACTCTTACATAAAAGAAAAGGGGGAAGGGAGGTGGGGGGACTTACTTATTAATTATATTTACATCTTGTGCGCTTAGTCTTGACAACTTCAGATGCCTCACATTTTAAAAAGTAGCATAAAATTCACAAAAATGAACTACTTCTTTCATATTCATACAGGATGTCATCAGACTTCTCAAAGATGAAAACAAAATGACCACTGTTATTAGCATTTATAAAAACACATTTATAATCTGACACAGGATTTCAACAACTCTAATCGACTTTGCAGAACAGCTTCTTGTACACAAATACATACAGTGGGAGCCTTTTTTTTATAGACATCAACATTTCACTTTCCAGCACTTAATATTATTGTTTTTTTTAATTCTACGTACTGCTTACAGAATAAAATTTTTCTGCTTTATGCAATTTAATGCAGTTTATAACAGCTAACAGCCAGCAGCACTAGAGCCCATGATGGTGCTCATCACGCACGTCATGTGTCCCGCACGTGCGCAAAGAGGCCAATAATAATTCTGAACTCCCACATAAATATTATTTTTCAGTGTAAAACATGTTATGTATTTGCAGGGTTTAATATGTCTTAAAATGTCTTAAAGTGTTTCTTGCTATTTTTAAATAGCTTGGTTATAAAATTCCAAGTGCCCGTGGCACCGAGATTAAGAACACTGATATTCTGGCAAGAACGCCATCATAAAAAGACACTAAAATAATATGAAAATTCATAAGAAAATTATAAAAATGTATAACAATATTTAATTTAATTTCTGCCATTTTATTTTCTATAATAAAATATTTTACTCTGCGTGCATAGCACTTCCGCTTATGTGAACCCAGTAGGCGGCCATGGTAGGTCTGTGTAATGCTTGTCTCTGGACAGTCTGTCGAGGAGAGCTGGCAAGGTAAGACACTGCCACGTACGCACTACAACTTTTATTCACTGATTTAGGTTTCCATAGTTAATTTAGTTTACCGGTTAACCTTAACTAGCGTACATTTTTGCCAGACATTTTCCCCAGCATTATGCTTCAGCTTTATTAATTTATTGCGCCCTTGCCACATTTTTAACTTAATTGAGGAGAAGGAGTAGAAAGATGTCGGAGAGGTCACACGACCCCCGCAACTTGAATCAGGCACCATCCGCCTATGTTTATGGCATTTCATTGTAACTTCTGCATTATTTCTATGTGCAATTTTAAGGGCTTTGTTTTTATGTATGTATTTGAGAGTAATTTTCATGTTCAAATATTTTACGGCAACATCACGCATAACCACGTGGCCGACCAACGCCAAGTCTTTGTATACGCCATCATTGCGTTTTGAGAGCTTATTTATGTAACATCGTATATGCAACATTTTACTAAGGGTTCCATGTTAAATTTTGTCAGGGTTCCATGCAATTTCACGTAAATTGATGCTTTTTGTACTTGACCATGCGGTCATGTTAATGTTTGATTTTACCGCCATCAGGCATGTTAAAAGCCTGTAACCACTTCAATTGCAAAGAGAATAATATTTACAGCAAGAATAATATATAGTCTGGATTTAATTTGCTGTATCCACACAGAAATATTGCAATTTCACCTGCAGACGTGGTCCACTACAAACTTCATCCCGTGGCATCCGTGCCATCTAAAGTTGTTTTCATACGTGTGTGTGTGTTTATTGTGAATACTCATCTCGTGTCCCATCTTGTTTCATGTATCTTTAGAGGATTTATGTAATTTTGTAATACGTGTACGGTGCAATTATTTCTGTGTTAGCCGGTTCTGTGTATAGGACATCACCACACTACCCAAGTGCTGGAGGACGAGCCCTGACGAGTTTGTGTTAGTGATGCCGAGTAATATCACGTGTTAATGTATCACTGGTTTCATTAGTAATTCACAGTGTCCTGTCTTCAGGGAAAAACCGTCAGTCCACCCTAGTGGCTGTCGGCCCTCTTTCCTTGTGAAGGCTGTGCTTTCACGCACCTTGGTGAAATCATCCATCTAGGCGTACACTAGATTAATTGGAGGCTGGGGAGCACCCAAGCGGAATTGGCTAGTCATGGCCAAGATTATCATAATTTCATTGGCATGTTGATGTGTATGCATAGTAACAATAAAAACAAGTCTACAGTGAACTTAACTCTTTTATTCAGTAGTGACAGTGTCCTAGCCACATATATTTTATTAAGTGTTTATTTCCAGTCATGTTTAGTAAAAGTTTAGTATTGCCTATGTGTTTGTAAGTATGCACGGGTGAGATGGACACACAGAACCCTCAGCACCCCTGAGAACCCTGAGTCTCAATAGTGCGATGATTGGGAAGCACCGCTGGAGCCCAAATTACCAGTAAGTAGTTGTATCATCGTTTGTCTCGTGTCTCACCCAACAACGTCAAATACCTATTAGTCTTTGGAAAAGGGTGAAAAAAAAGTTTTGTTTTTATGGTATCCATCCTTAAATGTATTCCAGTACACACTGTATTTTGTGCTAGGAATTACAAAAAGGGTAGCCGGAGAGGAAGAGGAAGTTGTAGGTCATGGCACCCTCTCTGATCTTGTCAATTAACAGAAACTGGAAAATTGTGCAAGTTTCAGTGACTTGTAGGCTATAATCCACTGTCCACTGAAAACACGAGCCTCCACTTGTTGCTAGCCAGCAGGTATTAACTGTCTCTGTATTTGTGTTTCCTTGCAAGTCTGTTACTGACTCGGAAGGTATGGTATATGCGTTCCGATTATACATTTTCTGGAAATTGATTTACAAACTGTTCTGCTTTACATTTTCCTAGTACTAATTACATGATGACAGAAAGTGTTTATGTTTTTTTAGTTAATTTCCCTTCCATATCTTTTCCACATAACCCCTGTCATAGGATACATTTTTGAATTAATAAATTTTAAAATCATGTATGTACAGGGGCGGACAATCCATAAGCCAGGTGAATCGGCACGGCTGCTGCACCTTTAAGAGGGGTGGATGGGTACCTCACCTGTTATAGGATAAGTACGTGGCAAAGTTATGTTGTATAGCCTTTATCCCACTACAATTTATCATAGGGCTATATGTAAAAATAATAGAAACTGTTATGCAATGGTAGGTACTTTGCTGTATGTTCATGTAAAGGTTGTTCACAGTAAAGTGAGCACTTGAAACAAACCAAAGAAAAAAATCACTGCTCATAACTACACACAAGCTACAGTATACACGGCTCCCAGTTAACTTGGTAGGAAATGAATAAAAATAGTTCATATACGTGATGTGGTATTGTGAATGTAATGTTAATATTTATACATAATGAAGTTAGCGAAGTTAGTGTTTCTTAATAGGTACATATCAGAATGACTTACATAGTATAGTTCATTCATGGTTATCTCCAAACTTTTTTGAAGACCTAAAGTTCTACTTTCAGGATATTCATCTGTCCCATGCTAAGAAAGCTTAGCTAAGCCTAGAAAGTTACACAAAAGGGACACTGCCTTCGTGTGCACTCACTTTAATAATATTTTGCATAAGAATTATTTCTTACTAGATATTACCAACACACCTATTTTTCCTTTGGTTTTGTCCATTTTAATTAAAAATCAAGTAAATCAAATTTACTATATAAGTCAAAGGAAAAGTTCAATTTAACCAAAAATAAAGTACTTTTAAGTTAACACAAGTACAAAAAGTTTGTGATATATGGCAAATTTAGGACACAACCAAACACGTCACATTGGGGTGATTTTTTAAAGGTTTGGTAAAAAAAATGTGAAGAAACCGCGAATAGACCATAGTAAGACATTTTCATCCCTAATGAATACCACAGTTTCACTCATGTAGTGGATGAATATAGTGATCAGGCTCACGGAAATGTTAATACTACATATGGCGGAAGGATACAGAATCAGAAGAAAAGTAGATTGTAAGCAGGGCTTTCAAAAGCGTTTAGATGAACGTGAATATACTGTACGTGAGACACATTACTGCCATTCCCGAGCAAGAATGGGTGGTTCAACATCATTTTTGCTGCATCACTATGAGAGTCGTTCACCACTGTGTATGTGTATAAATAGCTAGGCTAACCAAGAGTTCAAGACATACTGTTTTGACAGATCAACTGGCAAAGTAGTGTTTCAATGTTGGGGTTCACGAATTGGTAATGGTGAAGCCGGTGTGCACTGTGTATGGCTTCTATGTTGTGTGAGGGGCAGAGCAGCAGCTAAGGTGTGTGGGGTGAGGGCAAGGCCAGCATGAAGCTCCTGGCTCGCTGCTTGAGGCGCTGCTCACGGTGGTAGACGGACTGGTGCTTGTGCAAGCTGTTGTAGGTGCGGAACACCTTGTCGCAGAAGCAGCACTGGATGTCCGCGCTCGGCTGGTGCTTGTCCTGCATGTGCGTCCGCAGGCTTGTTCTCCTCATTGTCTTGCCGCACAGCCCGCACTTGCAGTATGGCACTGATCCTCGCATTTGAGCCCCCATCTCTGTGGAGAAACAGAAACAAGTGTAAGCACCATGCATGACAGTAATTAATGAGCTGCGTGAAATACCCTCAACTTTTCAGCCAGCATGCGTGTCCCCCCCCCCCCCCCCCCGGGGTTGATAAACAGTGGTTGGTAACTACTACAGTTTGTAATTAAGTATTTATAATGTATTGCAGACTGCTTACCTCATTCTTTTCAAATAGATTTAGTTTGTTGTAGGTCTTTACATACCTCAAAACCGCAATATTTCCCAAGAAATTTTTTCATTTAAATATTTAATAAACATACAACTACAACACACATATGAAGGATATGGGGGGAGGGGAGACGAGAAAGAGAGAGGGATAAGATTAACCTCTAAGTACTGTCACAGAAAGATGGAGACTTGCCCCTTTCTAGAAACAAAAAGTTGATGGCTATGGCTCTGCCCAGAACCAAGTCTTTTCCCAAAGAGGACATGCGAACAAATACAGCACTACCAAAGATCACCAGTTTTCCAGTTCATTGAGGATGATCAAATTAATATGAAGAAAAACTCAAATTCCACCAAATTTTTGAATTAGACTGTATTTTAATGGCATATTACTGCTATATTTGAGTTGTACTAAACCACAAATCCCACTAAATTTCCATACGTAAGTAATTTATAACAAAAAAAATTTTTTATTTAAGCACAGCTTAATTACACTGTTATTTAGGGTATACAGAGTGCTTATGATTATTCAACAGAAAAGTACATACAAAATATCAATGAGTTAATTTCACAGCTATACAAAATCTCCCACACCAAACCACATGAATACTTTTAAGTGAAACACAAATATCACTAACAAATCTTGCATTAACTAAAACTGTGTTCGTAACAAGAATTCATTTATGATGGCGAGAAGTTGCATCAGCCTTGATGAAGCATTATACTGTGAACAAAATAATTAAATACTATAGAGTCTGGTTGGCAATCAACTAACAAATATTCTGAAAAGAAAATATAAATTGAAAAATATCTACAACTAGGAGGACCTTGCACTTGGCAATTAAGGTGCAGGAGGGCCTACAAGTTACTAATACTACTGTACTGGCTTGGTGGTCTGGTCTGCATCCTGGAATCTCAGCAGTGTTACTTGCAAAGGAAACACCACCATTCCTGTGCTGCATAAAAGGATATTTTCTTTGGATACTTTCCATCTTGCACGGTGAGCACTTGGTCTCCTAACATACTGTAGCTGAAGGAAGTTGCACTGCACTAGCATTAACACCTTTGTAATTTAACTCCAGCAAAGTAATAAAAGTGGTGGTGTAATAAAGTCAATTGCAACTTTGGTATGTTTCATAGAGAAAAAAGGTTGAAATTCACACTGAGAGGCAAAGTAGTTTATGTCTGGAAGATATCTGTACAAGAGTCCAATAATACACAGTGATACATCTTCTTAGTAGCTTTCCAGATTAAAAATGTAGTGTGTGGTAGGCCTCGAGCATACATGTGAACGGAAACACTGATGCACTAAATGAGGGGATAGGAAGGATGCAATGGAAATAAAATGCTTTAGTATTTACAAAATATGATTTTATTTCTCATATACCGGTAACTCTTCATTAAATGCTCAGTCATACACAATTAATGTGGTACATTTGAACTCATTTCACATTTTTTCTCAAAAAGCATAGTGATATTTTTTTTGTCTTAAAAAAGCTTTATTTAAAACGAAAAATGCATAACATTTAACATTAAAGTATGTATTCTAACATCATATCAGGTATAAATATTTGAAAAATGAGACTGACTTTGCTATGGGTACAAATAAGCACATAGAAAAGATAAAGTGCCGCATGGAACTCATAATTTAACCGTGATCAGCAGTTAATTTCATAGTGAATGTATTGTAATCAATGAGAGCAAACAAAAGTAATACATTTCCATTTAATCTTGTAAAGTATACACTTATTATCAAATATAGATGTTGGGATTCTCTCTAATAACACTGTTTCATTTCCATTGTTTCAAATTACGTACATATTTTGAGATAGTTACAAAAAATAACATTTCATCACATGCATGAGCAGAGTTGGCCATTACTGTGGTAATGAAAGGTTGCACAAGGAACTAACACCTTTGTTTAACATGCAGCATGGCTAAAGCTAGCTGCGATGTTACTTTCATGTACGAGGGCTGATACACAAGTCTTGGCAACTGTTGCTTATCTCCCGAAAATAATCTAACACAGGAAATGTACTATGTACAGGTGAATGTGTACAAAAAAAACGTTTGAAAGGGAACATCACATGGGATATGGATGTAGGAATGTCTGGCAAGGAACAGAGACAAACTTGGCTGTTTGAAATCACTCTTTAATTTATTTATTCTTGTACATCCTGTATACAGTCATTTGCACAAGTACATACCTTACATCTACAAGGTGTTTAACATCCTTAAAAGAGCTCTCTGAGGTTGTCAACGGTTCGTTACCTGCGATGAGGCAGACGGGAAATACCATCGGCTGCATGAGATCCATCAGTGTGTGCCACCTCTCGTCGAAATGCTCTGATGATGTCACGCCTCATCGCTGGCAACAAACTGTAGACAACCTCGGAGACTACTTTGTGGAAGATGTTAAACACCTCGTACACAGATAATACCTACTCATTCAAATGAGTATATACAGTTTGTATGAGAATATATCAATTAAACTGAGATTTCAAGCATCCATGTTTGTCTTTGTTCCTTACGGGACATTCTTGCATCAATACCCCATGTGGTATCATCTTTAAAAAGTACTTGTCATACACTTTCAACTGTACATAATACATTTCCTATGTTGGTGATTTTCAGGAGATAAACAATAAATTACATGACTTTTGAATAAGCCCTCGTATATTGGGGCATATTTTCACCTAGGACAATGGAACCAATAAATGAAATTAAAATACTGTGAACCTCACTCCGTGTTTTAAAAACTTCTCTAATCAATGGTTCATAGCATGTTACTCCGTGGTCAAGCCTATTGACGTGTCGCACGTGATAACCCTCCAGGCCATTCACCATGCCACCAGCAGCACCGTCCACAGGTCATCCAACCACCACGTGAGAGGAGCATTGTGCGTCAAACAAGTGTTCCGCGTGTGGGTGTGGGCATGCATCAGTGAAGTGCATAATTAATCATATATTTTTATTTATTTAATTTTTGTTCTGCATTTGCCTTTTTGTTTTATATGTGCAGTGCTACCTTGTTTGTATTTGTGTATCATGCCTGTGTTAATTATGTAGTGTACCATATGCATGAGAATATGTTATTTACATTGTATATTTTCACAGCCTTTTTAAATATGTTTATTTCAGTGTGTATTATTTTATTTGAAAGCATTGTTTATATTGTTCATTTGTCAGTGCTAGTTATTATTTATTGTGAAGAGTTATGTCATGTACATGTTTTGTATAACATCAACCAACCTGTTTATAAGCAGTGCTTCCATAAATATTACAGTGCAAGGTTTCCCACATTATTATCATACAACACTTAAGGCACACCTATTTGCAGGTGCGGCATATTCTTTACAATTACCATTTTGCTAGCTAGTCAGTATTGTCCTGTATTTTTGCAGTATTATACAGTATTCCAAACCTAAGAGGCCACAGGTAACATGAACTTCCAAACATAACCTGTAGCGTATTAACCACGGCAAGTTAACCTCACTTTGCACTGTTTAATATAAGATATGTTCTTATTCCACTGCCAAATAGTTTTAAGATAAACACCACAAATTTTTCAGTATATTGAACCAATAAGCGTGATAAACAGTAGACTAGGAGCACACATGCTCTCCTTGAAAATGCCTACCAATTTAGGTTATGTGCCACATTAACGGCAAATGTCATAAGTGTTATTATATTTTTGCTAACTATGTATTTGTAATAAAGATGATAGTGTTTTTGTGTATCCTCACCTCACCAGTGCTGCACATGTCAATTTCATTTCATTTACTATCACATTTTTATAATTAAACAATTTTTTTTCATATCCCGCGGGAATGCTCAGGCAGTGAACGAGCTCCGCGCCAACCCCAGTCAGTAGCGTCTCAGAACTCAAGTGGAGTGGTCCACCCGTGTTGGCCTCCCCGGGCCATCACCGTTTTGCATCAACCATGTAGCGTTCAATAGTGTAATTTTAATGTTTTGGAACCTTTAACTTCATTTGAGTAGCACGGGGGAGCACCGCTCCACAGTTAGGATAGTTTGTACACGACTGAAATTTAACTTGTTTTTTGTGAAGCCATGTTGGTGTTTGCACCTTATTGTTTCTGAGTTCTCCTGCAATACTGGATATTTGTATGCATAAGTGTCTCGTATGAGGATTCAGTAAATAAATAGTGTTGTTAAAGATGACTTGCATGCATATTTATTTTACAGACTGTGTCTCTGTCGCATCACCCGTATTTATTTATTTATTTTTTTTTTTTTTAGTTTTCATGACTTTCTTAACATTCAACAAGGTGTTGAGATGGCCTGCAACAATCTCACAGGAGTGAAGTATTCGTTGAGGGAGGCTGACATTCGTCACTAGACTAGGCATTATTGGATTTATCTTAATCTACATCATCATCAGCAGCAGGACGGAGGATCATCGGAGGCAGCCACTTCAGGGCCGATAACACTACGATCTGCACATTGCTTGTGCTCTCCGCACTGGTGCCCTAACCTGGTAAAATCTATCGACCAACCCATCTCCAATACCCATGCCTCATTTCCTCCAATGACCAAATCAGCAACCAATCACTATGCATGTCAACCATTCAGTGAGGGAAGAATAAATTTACTGCTGCAGTGCATTCAGAGTCTGTGGTCTGCAGACGTTCCACACATGGTTGGGACATTCATTACTGATGCCTCAGCGCCTTGTGGAAGTGGTAAATGTGAGTCTGCAGGGTGTTCTTGGTCCTGAACGTCTTGTGGCAGAAGTCACACTGCATGGCGACTGGTGGCAGGTGGATGTCATGGATGTGCCGGCTGATGTTCTTGTGGTGCAGCGTCTTGTCGCACAGTGGGCACTGGCGGTACACGCCTTCCTTCTGCACGAAGTAACCTGGCAGGGAGAAGTACAGGATACAGCATTAGTGCACGGTCACGACTACTACCACACAAATCAGTCCAGTGACAAGCAAGTAAGTGATGTTACTAAAAATAACACTAATAACAAAGTCCATTCGCGGTTACTTCAAACATTTCTGAAGCCCTTCTAAAACACTCCTCTACTTTCAGGCTGCTTTTCAGCCTTATGCAAGCAAAAGTCTAGAAAATTACACCAAACCAAAAGGAAAACACACCATATCTGTGCACACTCAGTTTAATATTATCTTTGCATGCGACCTATTTATTACTAGGTAACACACATGCATACACACACACGTACAGAGAGAGATAGATATTTTTTTTTTTTTCTCGGTTTTTATTCATATCAATTATAAATTAAAAAAATTTATGAATAAAATATAAATAAAAGTTTAATTTAAACAAAAATAAGATATTTACATGTTAACTGAAGTAGGTATAATATGCTTGTGACACATAACATGTTCAGGAAAGAACCAAACATGTCATACGTGGGGTGATTATTCATTATTCATAGAGTGTAAAGATACCGCAGAGAGACTATAAAAAGAGTGAAGTGATATTCCACTATGAAATCATGTAAAAAGAGCACAAGAATAGCCAACTGTTCATCTGCAGTATAAGAACAGCATAAGTAGTGTTTAAGTTAGGAGAAATATAAATAAAACATCATTGGTATCTACAGTGTATGATTATTTATACAATGTGAAGAGTACAAGACAAAGAGCAAGATAGGAAGTTACTTTGAGGCAATTTCACCAGACCTGTGCCAAGCTCTCTTACATATTAGTAGGCAAATCACTCCATTGTACCTTCAAAGAGGAGCAACTGCAATGTCAGTGTCACTGAAAGTTGTAGTCAAGCCCACGCGATGTGGTGTGGAGTTTTCACATTTGATTCCCAAGTAATGCTTTGCTATTCACAAAATGTTTTCACATAGGAGTGAAATGTTGTCTCAAAGCTGCTGAATTCTAGCATGCAAGAATGCCCATACTAACTGGAGCTCCACGTATCGTAAAGCTACCTTTAGTGTAGTAGCGTTGTGTCTTAAAAAACAATTAAAAAGAAAATCAGAAACTTTTATGTAATGTTAACTGATGAAATAGATTTATCTCAGTTTGGCATGTGCATGAATTCCTTTTAACACACTCTGCTACTTCTACATCCATCAAAGTTATGAACTTACACAGATGTACAATTGATGAAAGGAACAAAGAAATCTTGAATATTTTATTTGTCTGACTGAGCAGTCACACCTTCTGAAATTAATAACATCTAGACTTCATACAAATTTAATTACTTGCTATTTTGAACAAGCGGCTGGGAAAAGTTTTAATTTTACACTTTGCCTCTTTTTGTCATCAATGATCAACAAACATGGGTCTTCATGTAATCCAGTGAAGTAATGCCTGAATGTTATGGTTTAGTTTCCACTTGTTTTTGAGTACAAGTAATACTGGCTGACATCAAGTTTTCTAAGCTGTTAAGGTACATGGGGATATTTAACAGGTAGGTGTGTACCCAAAACCTTTATTTTTCAATTTTTCCGAACTGAAAAATCAGGTATTTAGTTAGAAAAAATTTAAATTCTGATAGAACTATAATAATTTTTTAATCATATCACAATAAACAATTTGAAGTACACATCTGTATGTCAGTTACAAAAGTTTTTTCCTCATAGAATAAAATAAATTATTTAATCTGTTGAAAATACATTTTGTTTTGAATATGACTTCCAGATTAATAAACTTATTTTACTGACAGATGCAGAAAAATGGAAACACTGTTATAACATGTCTTTTCTTTGTGAACAGTCAAGATGAAACAGGAACAAGTTCAAGTTGAAGATGCTGCATCATGATGTCAGCCTGTGGCAGCGGGACACATGACTTTGCAAGCTGTTATTCTTCCTGAAGACTTTGTTGCAGAAAGCACAGTGGATCACCTGCGGGGGCATGTGTCGGTCCAGGATGTGTCTTTTGATGTTCTTGCGCAACAGAAGCTTCTGGCAGTACGGGCATGCTGCCAGTATGGGTAGTTCCATGCCAATGTCTGCAAACAGAATCATCACACAAATGTTATCTGACTGCATCACCACCATCAATCACAATACGGATGTATTTAAGATGGCCTGATCTTCTATAACTGGAAGATGATGGTTGCAAATTACAAATCATGAGAAGTAACTGACAATTGAGAACTCCACTCAAGTCTCGTAACACACCCCCCCCCCCCCCTGTTTGCAGTAGAGTTGACATAACCTTCTAGCAAAACTCACAATAACTACTTCATTAATGTAAAGTTTATTTATTGTAACTGTTTGAGTTTTACATTCATTTAAAACAAATTCTTTAGCAAAATATAGAAAGTAGTAGTGTCAAAAAAGAGATAACTCTTGATTGATTCAAAAGAAACAACAAATTTCATTAATAACACTTCTTCAAGTTATAGAGTTAAAATTTTTTCTTCAGCAATAAGATTCCAGTACTAGATCAGGCTCTTACTAGTAAAAAAAATAATAACCCTTTTTTTTTTGTGAACTGTGAAAAAATTTCATAAAAAAATGTTGGAAATTTGAAGGAAATAGGTAGAAAATAAGTTTGTTGCATTTATGTTGGTCACTATGCATTGCAATTCTCTTTGTGAGAACTGCACTACTTATAAGTGGGTTAAATCTAAAAATAGACACCATCAAAGCAAAAATTTGATTGTCTTTACCCTGCCCCAAGGTCACTGAATTTTCTTCCCTTGCAACCGCCATTATTATCACAGTCAAAATTGACTAAAAGTATTTTCACTAGAGTTAAAATATATATGTTTTAAAGTCATGTTTCTTAATCGATATGCCAATATATTTAAAAATTTTAAATCTTGATAAAATGGTCAAATACAGTGGCGGTGATAGTTCACAGCAACAGTTTCCACAGTACAAGCTGCGAGAACTTAGGGGAAGGGGCATGCTGAAGCAGCTCAGGGACACAGCAACCACCTCTCCATTGGCTCCTTTCACCCCAGCCTGGTGAGTCATGAGAGGAAGGGTGCCACACTTGTTGCTTGGCAATTGTCCCCTTCTTTACTTACCATGTAACAGGGTGGAAACTACCTACGTCACACCTGCCATGCCACAGTATCTCTTGAAGACTCGTTAAGCTTATCCCTCAAAGCCAGTTGTACATTTTCATAACAGTAACGAAAATATCTGTAGACATCTTGTTTGATAGATGTCAGCCTTTTGAAGTGATTAATGATAGCTCGTTTAAAAACATATGACTTTTTAGATTGCAGTTGAGAAATACAATTAATATGAACTTCCTTAGAACCTTCAATTATTAACAATTCAAACAGAATCCTCAGATTTTCCCATTAACATTGCATTTACGATTACCCCACCACGCTCGGGTATGGTGCTTGCACATTACTTTGCGACAAAGGGCTGTTGTATATGCCCTTCTACAATATCAGTTTAGTCAGAAAACTTGTTTCTTTTGAAATACACACTCAGATTTTCCAGCAAGAAGCCAGTGAAAATGTTTTTTTTTTGCACTCAGTAAAACTTACTCGCAGCTCAATGTTTATCAACATTTTTGGTGTCAAGGGGAGGTACATTAGGTATGTCTGGGGTACCATTTGATTTAGAAGACATCTATCTGCCTATTGAATTAAATCAATATTTCATTTACAAATCATTCTGATTTCATGACAGGCAACTGAGCACAGACTTCACTAGAAAAACACACTAAATGCCATTTTCAAAAAAAATTTTAGGAGTTGAAATGGGTCAGTTTCGATCTTACAAAAATAGCAATTTTATAAAGTCATTCTCGGAAACTGTGGGGCCTTGTAAAAATCGGTGATATACCGTATAAGAAATAATTTTGATGCCAGAGCATACAAAAATTTCTTAAATGCAGTTTTAATGCAATTTATGAGTCTAGAGGTTGGAGGAGGTGAGTAAAAATCAGTATAAAATTCCAATAATAGCCTCTTTAAAATAACTAACCTTTTTCCAAAACTTTGAAAAGTTATAGACACGAGGGTTAACTGAAGTTTTTTTAATGCTAAATATAAGTTTCAAGGCATCATAATTATTCTAAATGTAAAACACAACTGTCACAAAAAGTTAAATTAATACTTATATACTAATAATATACTTATATTACTAATAAATATTTGAATTACTTAAAATCTTTCCTGCCCAGTTCTGTATGAGTCCTCTTCGGTTATCGGGATTGGTTGGCGGTTGTCATTAGTGATCCATACTGTTGGAGAGGGTCTCCCTTAGGTTGTCTAATTAGGATCAGCAAGTGTTCCCAGGCCAGTTTCTTCAGGGTGTTTATTATGACAACTAGATAGGGATACTGTGTAAAAGCAGTTCCAGGATAGTTTGATGCCAAGCCCAGACACGCGTAGTCCTCCCCCAGGTATGGCTGTGAAGGGAACCTCAGCTGGATTAGCATCCACCTTGTTACGTAGCATCAACTCGCTACACTCCAATACAAACACTTCATTCAAAATAAACAGTTTGGCTCCGGCTAGCATTCATCGGAAAAAGGCGCACTTTAAACTAGTTGTAGTAAAATTAAAAGATGAGTGATTCACTTCGAATCTTAACCAGTTTTATTGTAGACAGTCGAAAGTACAACAAACACATCGGTACAATGAAACTCGTTACATCATGCCTCTCCTCTGCATTCACACAAGTACACAATCACAGCAGCAGTCACACTTAAGTTGAAAAGCTAGTTGCTGTAATTATTTAAGTGAAAAGAAAGACTTGGTCTTCCTGACCGACATCTTGGTGAAGACACACTGTGTCCGAGTACTACATATTGTCGCTCTATTGGTTGTAATAATACTGGGGAGAGTACAGGGCCAGCCACGCGCACCTCGGCGCTTGCAGCTAATACCCACTCTCCGACAAAAGCTAGAAATACATACTTGGCCAGGGTTGTGGCCTCCTATTGGCCGTTCAATTCTTATAACGCCACTGTGTGGTAAGACGAAAGTGCTGATGACATGGGCTTTAAGAAAAAAGTTTCGTCTCAGAAGTTTCGTCACCTCGCTCCGAAGCCTGAGAACCAAAAGTGCCATGCAGTACAGATAACATTCGTATTACAGCCTCACATTAAAACTGATACAGTCCTTACTTCAAAACTGTGGCATGAAAAGAAAAATTTGGACAAAATACACTCAGTGACAAAATAAACAGCAAAATTTAACCAAAAGTGAACCTGAAAAATCATTAAAAAAGCATTAAAACCCTGTATAAACACAATGCTACAACCTTACCAGTGTGTGCTATGACTGTTCTTGTGTATATGTTCACTTCCAGTCTCTGGTGTCTTGCTGTGCACCAGACAAACTCGTCAAGAGGGACAGCAGCATCCTGATATGGGATAGCAAAGGGCTCACAACACTCAACAATAATTAGTACCATGTATGTAGTGAAACTAGTCCACTTATTGAAGCCAGTGTAATACCCACATTACAATGACTCTCACTCCTTAAATTGGGGAATGCCTGCCTTGCCTAGCCTGACACTGGGTGGAACTCAGTACTCGTAACCATCATGCAGTCTCCATCGGCTGCCTCCTGGACCAAAGCAGGTTGTCTTCACACCCCCTTGTGGCTGCTTCCACAAGGTCCCAGGGTTACTGACGACAGCCAACTAAACTGGTTGAACTGAAGAACAGTCTGTCTCAATCCTGGCACAATGCCCTGCTTACATAGACAGCTCATTGGGACATTCTCAGTGAACTGTGATTTGCATCTATTTTAATATATTTCTTAATGAATATTTTTTTTAGTGCTGTATGATAGTTTCATGAAAATTTTCATTTTATGCTATGTTTAGAAAGAGCTTATGTCACAAACCAATATAAATAGTACACATTATTAAAAAATTACTAAGTTCTAGAATGTTGGAAAAGCTTTAAAATTAAGTTTGTAAAAATTTTATTTACAAAAATTTTAATTTCCGTTGCACATCTGCAACTTGTAGCATTGCAGCTCTATATATATATATATATATATATATATATATATATATATATATATATATATATATATATATATATATATATATATATATATATATATATATATATATATATATAAACATTCATTAGCATATTCGGGAAGTATTTCAATTGTCTATATTTCAGTCAAGGATAGTAATTCATGTAATATTTGAAAGGTTGGCAATGACAATTTGTTTGTATTTCAAATATTTTCATTTTTCCAAATTTATTACTTTTCTTTTCTCATTTCATCAGTAGTAACAGACGTCAACAACAGATGTAATAGGACAATAGCATATCTTTTCCTTTTCACTGGGTTAGTAAACTAAAAACATCACCACCACAAAGCACGACATGGTGAAACTAGGAAAATAACAGAGGTCACCTTTAGCTGACGTGACCGACTGCTCGAAAACAATATGTTTTCAATGAGGAAACTTTCTACCAATATATAAGGAAGCGCGACCTTTCTTGGGTATCACAACAGTTCGTCGCAGCACAATCGTTTGTCAGCTGTCAGTCGGACAGCCTACAACGAGTAATCACGTTACTCGCACCGACCAACGCCCGCGACTTTAACCTTCTTTTGTATTTCGGACATTTCAGTTAAAATATCCATAAAATTTATTTTCCGTCGGTGCGAGGAGTCAATAGGGCGCTGGAGAGAAAAGTAATGATTCTCTCTCGTCGTCATAACTCTTGAAGTGAGAAGTTTTGTTTTATGAAGGCTGCCATTCTGTCTTTTTTTTTTGTTTGTCAGCTGTGAGTGTCAATAGTTTGTTTTGCCGAGATGACAATAAATCTCCAGTAAACATTTAATTTCTTCTTTTACTTATTGGCAATCCTGGAATCAACAAACTTTCATTATTATGTAGTCAAAGTCTCCAACTCACGCTGAGCTAGTTCATGGGTGTTTACTGAGAAGTACAACGAGAGAACAGGACAGTAACCTGTTACAAACTCTGTATGAAATTATAATGATAATAAAGTATAATTTCATCAATATAGTTACCGTACCTGAAATTAACCAAAATTGTGCTCTCAGCTAGGATAACATTATTTATTATATACACTTCGAACTATACGTACTGAAGTTAATTCCACAAACTTTAATCATTTTAATTTGGTTCATAATCAGTTTTCAAGCTGGCAACAATTTATTACAAGGCAGAGTCAGAAATAAAAATTTGTTAAAAATAGTTTAATTCTATTTAATACTGGTAACACATTCAGTTTTTCCATGTACTTACATAATAATATACTGTCGAGTGTATTTTGAGACACATTCTGCACACTTACTGTTGTAACAAGAAATACGTATACATACTTCTAATCTTTGATATTTTCTTACAATTAAGTAATTATAGTCTTATTCCAATGGGAGAGAAATTGGAGAGATTTGTATAAGAAACCACAGTCAGATCAGAGTTGGCTAAGACAAAACCAACATGGTCTTGAATACAGATCAGGTTGTCCACTATACAACAAAACAAGCTCAGTGAGAAAGGGAGGGATACCGAGAGAGTGAAAAGAAGAAAATATTGATAGACTAGTGGTGATATTGAGAAACCATAATAGATGGAGTGGGAGAGTACGAGTCACATTAGTTATTACATAAGAGCGCTAAATATTCTTAACAAAGATAACTATTAGGTATAGGCTGCTCACGATGAAGTGAGCACTTTTGAGGTTCTTTTTAAAAAAATACTGCAGTGTAAGTAATAAACACACTGTTTATATTCCACCACACTTGGAAATTAAATCCTAAGGCTACAATAAAATATAGTTATTGACTATTATTCCATATGTGGGTGCTTTCACAAGTGCTCACTTTACCATAAACAGTGTATAGTAAACTGCATAATATAAATATTAAAATTAGAACACTTAACTGCACTATGAAAATACTATAAAACTTACGTACAAGTCTCTACAGTACAACAGAATTCTGTTAAAGTCAGTGAACAAACTGGAACAGACCAGAAGTCAAAAATACAAAAATAAGAAACAAGAAATGAATATGCAAAAATAATTTTGTTTTCCCTTCATGTTTCCTTCTTATTGGCTGCAGAAAACTCACCAAAACTTACAAATTCATTAATAGTGAGAAATTAAACTTTGTAAAATTGCAAAACATATGGTAACAAAACCAATTAAACAGTTACACACAAGATTTCATGTGCACAATATGAAGAAACAATGTTTTAGCATACATAAAGGATTGTAAACAGGAATTACTACACAAATAATAGCACTCATTTAAAAAACATGCAATGAAAATACATTTAAACTTTGCACACAAGACATGAATCCTACAGTATTAACTATACTATTACAATACATACATCAGTTTAATTGCTAGCAAAAAATAATCATTGCTTCTCTTAACACTTAATTTGAAGTGCATCAAAAACATTGCAGATAATACATCCCAAGCTACTTAAAACATATTAAACTGCCAAAGAGTGAAGGACTGCACTCTATTTCCGATGCCCCTCCACTAACAAATTCGCAGAGAGGGCGATTCTGTCAATCTTCCCTTCACAAAGCATGTAGGGGATGATCAAAGTAGTTCAAACTGTGACTAGTTGCAGCCAAAGGTAGCAGAGGATGACTGACGTGTTTTTGCATTCCCTCACAAAGGTGCAAATTAAACCCTTCATGGAGGCTTTCTGCCTCCCACCCATCAGTGGTTGGGAGAGGGAGGACGCAAAGATGCTGCACTGGCTGCTAGGCAATAACTTCCGCTCTTGCTAGACATACAAGGGAAGGAAGAGAATGCCAGGCATCCAGATTCCCTTCTGTCAGGCATGTAGGGAGGAAGTGATACAGCTACAAGCAACAGTCAAGCATATCTGAAGATAACTGAAGGTGAAACTTCCAACATTGCTTACCCTCCACATGTATTTACCATTTTATAATACCTAACGTTATTTATAAAATCGGAAACAAAATGAATGTACAGCAAAACCCCTCCATTACGACCCCATTTATTATGAACATCTCTCTATTAAGACCCAATCCCAAGGAACCATGAAAAGTTTGGGTCGAAAAAGTAGAAACTGCAGTATCGCGGTTTCAGCTATGTGCGGATTTGTTTTGTAGGCGTTTTCTCCAACGGCGGTACTAGTTTCTATTATCCACGGTTTTCGGTCTATGGAAAACTAGCCCTTACTGATGTTAGTGGTCCCACATTTCTCAAGCTATAGGCTGTTCACGGTAAAGTGAGCACTTTTGACGGCCTGGTTACTTTTTCCTTTCAGTAATTTTTTATCCTTTAAACATCCTTTTAAATAAATATTGCCATATAAGTACTAAACACAGTGTGTATATTCCACCGTTGTCCCAAGCAGCGTGAAGCAATAGATTACTTAATGCCAGAAGGGGACACTAGTGTATTGTCCCAAGGAAGCAAGAGGGGTGAATGGCGGGGGGGGGGGGGCACATGCTGTGGCTTCTGCCTTACCCTCCTTATCTTTTTTCGCTTCTATTATCCCTCCTCTTTTGCTGTAAAAACAGCAGCACATTACACAGACTAGTTTCTTAATCAGTGTATGTATGACAACTTCAAATTTGGTTAAATTACCTTTTTTTAAATTATTATTTTTAATTTGATGTGCGCCCACGCCTACGTAATATGCTAATTTTTTATGGTGGACAATTGTTTTTTTTCTTGTCAAATAAATTTTATGCATAAAGTGAATAAAGATGAGTGTGTGCAAATAAAATGTGTTCTTGTGTTACCGGTACCATATTATGGCGAGTGAGGCCATGTGCGTGTATAGGCAATGTCAAAAGTTTTTGACGAAAAATTCGGGATGGTTAATAATTCAAGTAGACAGCACTAAATATTTATATTCCCGTAAACATTGCAGCGCCTCATTGTGCCAATGCAGAGGCCACCATGCCGCTTACATTTCTAATAAATAAAACACATTGAGGTGAATCACATCTATTAGTATGTTTTCCCAATGCCAGGCCGCTTCTAGGAAATGAACTGGCCCTGTAACGATAGCACTGGCGGCGGGCCGCCATCTTGTAGTGACCGACCGACAGCTGCCCGGCCTGAGAATCTAGGACCGAGCTTCAGCAGCAAACCGCCGCGCCTGCGCCTAGCCCCGCTGCAGAGGATCTAGGTGCTCGCCCAGCTATGTACACGGCCAGACCAAACCGAGCGCATGGCGCATACACACGTATTGCGCAACGCCACCTAAACTTTTTGATCGCTACGTGCCTCCTATGTATGACCCATGATATCTGCGTAATAGATCTTTAATAATAACTATATATTTTAATAATACATAGTCTAATCTTTTCACACACTTTCAATGGCTTTCTTTTTTACGACAAGGGGTGATCCAATATGCCTTTCTTGGGTATCAAATTAATCAGGAGACATCTAGCTCTATATATATATATATATATATATATATATATATATATATATATATATATATATATATATATATATATATAATTTAAAAAGTGTTTTTTTATGCACTAGAGACAATTGAACATGAACTTCATGCAAAAAATGACAAGTTTGGGGGCATAGGGGTTAGGGGGGTCAAAATCGGCTCAAAATTCTCCAAATTTTTTATTACAAGCCCCCCTCTGTTACGACCCTATTCTCGGGAACCATGAGGGGTCATAATAGAGAGCTTTTACTGTAATCATAATTAAACTGAATATAATTTGGTGAGATATTACAAAATATAGGAAAACTCCCATTTTCCCGAACATTTTCATCCACTTTCCAAGGGAAAATGAAGGATTAGAGGACGCAAACATAACGACTCTGCCAAAGGAGTGCGGTCGATCATGTGGCGTGTTGTTGCTTGCGAGTTTGATTCATCGTTAGTCGCTCCCGTTTGCGGAAATAAATACTAGATAGAAGCACTATGCGTTTACAGTACGGGAGTTACAAAAACTCAGTTTCTCGAATCGGAAATGAGGAAATTCAGAATTAAATATGTTTAAAGTTACGGCGAAAACTATAAAGGGACAAACATTTCCAATATGTATAGGGTAAGCATTGCTTTTACCTTGCGTCTATAGAATAAACACCACTGGGAATGGAGTGGAGCGGAGTGGCATAATTTGGACGGCTCTTAACATTGAGGTCTTGAGAACCTATAAGGGTTGAGCACAGTATAGAGCAGTGCCGGAATGCAAAGGCAGGGGAAATGGGAAGGGAATGTTGTATGTCAGTGCCAACAGAGAACATAATTAACATTAGTTACACTGCAAACACACCCTAAGAGTATTTTTTTGTTACGTATTTAACCTATGATTTACATTAACAGTCGCACTCCAAATTTCCAAGGGAATTTTAAGCATAAAGCACATTGTGACCATTACACACTGTAATACGGTATTTTAATTTTGAATTTTTATTCAATAAGAAAAGAAAGAAATAATAAAGATGACAAGTATAGTCAGTACAACTTTGTTGTTAATTTACATGACCTAAAAAACTTCTTCTTGCAGCACTGTTATTCTTAAAATACTGTGTCCACCAGAGAATGTTATACGATCAGTTCACTTCCTGTGGAACACTGAACGATGCACTTTGAGGCTGTTCTTGTTGCTGAATGCCTTACGGCATAATTCACACCTGATCGCTTGTGATGGGAAGTGTCTGTCTCGAATGTGCACGCTTATGCTGGTTCTGTGCAAATTCTTACCACAGAACGGACACCTCGTGTATTCAGAAAGTCCAAAATCTGAAAGAAAAAAATTTAAATAATGTAAGATTATGCAATGACAATGGTTGCTCCAGGAAAAATGTATCCTACTAACTTCTAATAAAAAATTAATTACATATAGGATATTTAATATTGAAACCTTTATAACTGCAACTTTGTTGAAAAATAATGTAGTACAGTATTAACTACAGAAATAGTCACAGGCAGGCTGGAGAGACTGAGGTAACAAAATGCAATGATCCCCGTTGCATAATTGTGATAAATTACAATTAAAGTAATATTTGTGTGAAAAATGTATGTAATAATTTTACTTTGCAATTTATCACATGTGGCGATAAAAGCTTTTATGTGATACAAGTAGGCGCCTCACATTTTAGGTTTTAGGTCCCACAAATATATCTGCAGTCTGCATCTTGTCTTATAAGAAGCAAAAGAAGGAGAAATGGCAAGGGAATAAGTTGCAGTAAACTAAGAAATAATCATTAAAGTATACAGTGAACTGTTGTTTCTAAGATCCCTGGAAAGGTGACCCACTCAAAATAAAGACCCTTTTATCGGGAATCATAAACAAATTTGATGCCATAGGGTGAAACACGAGACGAACGATGACACAATTACTTACTGATGATATGGGCGCCAGCGGTGCTTCCCAATCACCGCACTGTTGAGATTCAGGGTTCTCAGAAATGCTGTAGGTTCTGTGTGTCCATCTCACTCGAACGTACTTACAAACACATTGGCAATACTAAATTTTTTACTAAACATTTTAACACTTTGAAAAAGAAACACATGTGGCTAGGACACTGTCACTACGAATAAAAGAAGATGATTCACTGTGATACCTGTTTTATTTATACTTGGCATTGCTAATGCAAACTCGTCTGGGCTCACCCGCCAGCACGTGGGTAGTGTTGTGACGGCCTATACACAGAGCCGAATAGGAGGGAAGTAATATCACCGTACACAAATTACAAAATTACATAAATCGCACAAAGACCCTTAAAAGATGATGGGGCATGAGATGAGTAGTCATGATAAACACACACATGTGTGAAAACAAGTTTATATGGCACGGACGCCGCTGAATAAAGTTTGTAGCAAATCACGTGGTGCAGGTGAAATTGCAATATTTCTTTGTGAAAATGGCAAATTAAATTCCAACAAAATATTATTCTGGTACAGAAAATTATTCTTTTTGCGATTACAGTGGTTACAGGGTTGTAGCATGCCTGGTGGCGGAAAAAGCAAACATTAAAGTGACAGCGCGGTCAAACACAAAACCATCCATTTACGTGAAAATTACACGGAACCCTGACAAAATTTAACATAGAACCCTGAATAAAATAATGCACACATGATATTACATAAATAAGCTCTCAAAATGCAATGATGGCGCAGGCATAGCCTTGGCGTCGATTAGCAACATGGTTGTACGTGATGTTGCCATAAAATATTCAAACATGAAAAATACCCTCAAATACATATATAAGATTAAAGCTCTTATAATTGCACACAGTAATAATACAGAAATTACAATGAAATTACTTTAGCAGAACCGGATGGCGCCTGATTCAAGTTTCACTGGTTGCGTGACCTCTCTGACATCTTTCTCCTCCTTCTCCTCAATTAAGTTAAAAATGCCAAAAGGCCTAAATTAATTAGTTAAGCGGAAGCATAATGCTGGGGAAATGTCTGGCAAAACGCATGCAAGCAAAGGTTAATCGGTATACTAAAAGTGCTATTGAAATCTACATCAGTGAACAAAAAGTTGTAGTGCGTATGTGACAGTGTCTTACCTCGCCAGCTCTCCTAGTCAGACTGCCCAGAGGCAAGTGTTGTACGGACCTACCATGGCTGCCTACAGGATTCACATAGGTGGAAGTGCTATGCACGCAGAGTAAAATATTTTATTATTGAAAATAAAAGTGGCACAATTAATTTAAATATTGTTTATATAATTTACATTGTATAATTTACATTTTATAATTTTCTTGTGAATTTTCTTGATTATCTCAGTTTCTCTGTATGACGGAATTCATGCCGGAATATTAATGTTCTTAATTTCCATTCAGCACGCACTTTGAATATCAACATTTTAAAAATAACAACGAACACTTTAAAGCACTGTAAGTCATATCAAATCCTGAAAATAAAAATTCAAGACACATTTTACACTGCAAAATAATATTTTTTATGTGAAAGTTAAAAAATATTGGCCTCTTTGCGCACGTGCATGTACATGTGCTTGGTGAGCGCCATCATGGGTTCTAGTGCTGCTGGCTGTTAGCCAGCATCAAATTTAATTGAAAAGGTTTTTCCAATAACAACCCCTTACTGGGAACTGCGAAAGGTCTTAGAATTGAGAGTGTACTGTATTGAAGGGAGGCAGGCCAATGTCGCTCGCTCGTGCACCAGCCACGCACGGCATGGGTCTCGACATTGTTCATGCATAACAGAAATTAACTATAAACTTTTTCTCAAGTCTTAAAGTATTCCTCGCTAAGGTACCTGTTTGCATTGTCTGCCAAAGAAGACTTGGAAATAATTCACATGTACGTGAAGAATGCATACCTTCATGGTTTTTTAGATGAAGAAATATATGTGAAGCCTCCAGAAGAACTAGAAGAAAAGTCACCTAGCAAAGTCTGGCATCTAAGAAAGGCAGTGTATGGTCTCAAGCAGAGTGGGAGATATTGGAACCATCATTTAGATCAGGTTCTTACCGAAATGGGACTCCAACAGTCCAAAGTGGACCCATGTGTTTATTTCAGACATACAAGAAGAGTTCTTGTAGTGTGTGCTGTATACGTTGATGACTTCGTTATCTTCTGGAATGAACATCATCTACAGAAATTAGTTCAAAGAAAGCTGGAAATTGAGTTCCAGATAAAAATCCTGGGAAAAATCAAGAACTGCCTCAGCATGGAGATCACCAGGGACCGGAAGAACGGGAAACTGTGCATCAACCAGACGCTATACATCAACAGGATGCTAGAGAAATTCTGCATGTCAGACTGTAAGCCGGTCTCAACACCAGCTGAAGTTGGCCTGAACCTTAGAGCCTCCTCGAATAACCGTGATAGTGATAGTGAAAGTGTAGTGTTGTGTAGTGAAAAAGTTCCTTACCAACAAGCCGTTGACAGTCTTTTGTATGTTTCACAAATATCTAGGCCATATATAACCTGTGCTGTCAATAGCATGAGGCAATTTAACAAGAGCCCACAGAAATGTCACTGGCTCCCTGTAAAGAAATGTTTAGGTAGCTGAAGGGAACCAGGGGCCTAAAAATGGAGTATGACAGAAACTGTAATCAAGATGTGTTAAGTTTCAGTCATGCCGACTGGGAGAGTGAGTCTAACAATTGGCACTCAATCACAGGTGGCAGCATTAAATTCATGGGTAGCTTGGTCTCATGGTTCAGTAAAAAGCAGAGAACAGTGGCTTTAAGTATTGTAGAGGCAGAATATATGGACCTCAGTTTCACCGCCGAAGAAACTTTGTGGTTTAGGATGCTGTGTAAAGAACTGCAGCCAGACCTGAGCACAAACCTTCCAATGTTTACTGTGACAACAAAGGTGCTATTCAATTAGCTAGAAACAACATTACAAGTCATAGGTCTAAACATATTGACATCAGACATAATTTTATCCGAGAACATGTGCAGGAAAAGACTATTAATCTTTATCATCTGCCGACGGAAACAATGGTATCTGATATTTTGACTAAACCTCTAACTCGAGAGAAACATTAATATTTTGTCCCTATGTTAGGTCTCAAGTAATTGTTGTATATACTGTAATGTTGGTTTTTCATTTGTGTTCCCTTTCAAAGTCTCTTTAAGATGTAGTGTGGAATCCTTGTGACAGTTGATTGAGTTTTGTGCGATAACTTGTAGTGTATTTCTTTGGGAACAATTTAAGGGGAAGTGTTTAGATGTAAATTGTTTCTAAGGTACATATGATTCACATAGTACCTATCTACTATTAGCGTGTACGATTACTGTGACTCAAGTAGTTGTTTTTTTTTTTTTTGGGTCAGTGTTTTCGACTTACAGATTAGCGTGGCCTTGATGTAATGGATAGTGCGTTAATAAATTCAGTACTAAATATTATTGGTGTAGTAATTCCACTATAACCTCACACTTGGCTACCATGCTCAACACTAGTTCATATAATGCTTAATGGGACCTAGTGATGAAAGTGCAAATGGTAACTTTCAAATGAGTTAAAATTGTAGTAAGTACACCTGTCCACCAAAACAGGCACAGACCAAAAAAATGCTTAGGTCATTCATTAACTGTCATCTGCTTGTGAATCTATGGAATATGGAGCGATGCTTCTTGAGGCTGTTGAGAGTACGGAACGTCTTGTCACAAATGGTGCAGCGCACTTCTGATAATGGGGAGTGGATGTCGCGGATGTGCACTGCCAAACTTCGCCAGCACAGCATCTTGTAGCAGCATGGGCACTGCACACGCTCTCGGACAGACGTGTTACCAAAACCTGCGCACACAAGCAGCCAGCTTCAGAAAGAGACTTACATGCCACAAAAAGCGGATAAGAGACAACCAACAAACAATGAAGATACATAAACTACCTTTACCAAAACCAAAGCATGACGGACATAATGATAAAACTACGTCTGTCCATGTCAGTAAATATGAGAGTAAAAGTGGTGATATCTTGAAATACTCAGTGACTGATCTGTACTTTCACAATGCCACGTCTGTCATCTCAACACACATGTAATAAAATCAGCTTGTAAGGAAATCAAATCAAACAACTTTATTCCTATAGAAAAATTTCTCTTAATGTTAAAAATAAAAATACCCTGACTCCTAAAGCAGGTACTGTATTTAACTCTTACAGGTCATTCCAAGTAATTACCTGATTTTCCAGCACGCCGACCAAGACTCCTCAGGCATAGGTGCATCTGAATTATCAAGACAATGAGAAGAAGGCCTGTTTGTTTTCACCCATAAGGAACAGGCTAGATCTCTGGAGGCAAGCTGATCTGTACACTTTTCATTGTACTGCAGTGTTTGTCTGTAAGGCAGAGGCGAGGCCAGGGAGATATGCCTTCTGCCTCTAGGGTTATCTATAATTAGTATCAAAATTGTTAATAAATAGTTAATTATGTTGAAAATATACAACTGCCTTAAAATATGATGCATTTATTGTACTGAGAAGTAATTTTCCTCCTGGTATTTTCCTAATTGACATGTGCGACAACACTGCTAATGCTGGTGTAACCTTCAGTTAGTATAACCTCCGCCTTGAGAGATTTCTTGTTACACCACTGCTGTGAGGATACCCCAGAGCAGTGGCAGATGGTGAAATGTAGGGTAAGCTTGAGGTTTCTCTTTACAACTACCGTAGTTGTTTTATAGTTCGCACTTCTACCACTGTTGCTGATGTGACAATATGTGTGGGATGGATACCTAACAGCTTGCAGATGTGTAGTCAGTTCCCCCTTGTTACGAGATAGTTAACTGGTTCCTGCTGCAAACATGAGGGAAAACATTTAGTTAACCAGCCACCACTACCCAAACACCACACTAATGTGAAGGAATTGCTGGCAGGACAGACTCATGAAGCTCAATATCTCATCTTATTTACTTCTATTATTATGATATGCCTCCAATCAGCACTCTAATAGCCTAGGGTGCTTGATGCAAAAACATGTAAAACATAACAAAACCACATTACAGACATTCATACTGTCTACAAGAAGAAAAAAACTATAAAACAACAAAATCAGCCTTTTTGAAAACAAACCTGACGTACACAAACATGTACACAGCAGTGTAACATCTAGTGGAGCAGAGTACTCAATGCCTCTCCTTAAATGGGCACCCTAACTGAGTTTTTACACTAAGATGCATTGATATACTGTATACAATCTTTAATGAATTGTTATAATATATTTTGGATACTTGCATACATCTTTGCTTCTGGGTAACAGATTTTTTTTTTCTATCTTATATGTAGCATGTAATTAAGGTTTTGATTATTCCAAAACTAAATTTATGAGAGAAGCAAAAATATCTTGATAGGGGTACCTAAGGGCTTGCCTCCCCAGGGGGAGCGCATCTAATGATATGTCCCTTCCTAACTTGCACATGTTGTTTTGCCACTGCTTGTAATTACAACAACATACAATAATACAACACAACTGTAGACAGAGTGTGAAAAAGGATATAGTATACAGAAATTGCATGTTTGCCTCAGATGTGAAAGCAATATCACTTGACCAGCCACTCATTTTTCACCCCCACGACTAACAAAGCAACTGATGCCACAGAGTAATATAAAAATTTACAATAATATTAGTGTTATGGATTACTATCAATTAATTCTCAAGTGGAGTTAAATACATATGTAATAGGGTTTATACTAAAATTACTGATTAATTTGTTGTAAATAGTCCCTCAATCTGGTAATAAATCTGAAAGACTCTGATGTCCTCCATGTTTAATATTTGAGTCCAGCTCAATTTGGAAACATAACACAGTTTTAAACTTTGTATAGGTAAGCATCCTCAGCCAACTGGAAAACACTACGTTGCCGACCATTTAAGTCACCAACTTGCCCAGGCAGCTAGTCAGTCCTGTCTCTTGGACACTGATGGTGACGTCTGATCTCTGTAGTAGACAAAACCCTTCTCAGTTGCTCACTCTTACTGCTATGATGCACTAAATATAAATATTACTTCTTCATTTGTATATCCAATATACAACATACAGTTCAGTAATCTATATGATAGTTTCATATATTTTTGGCCAAGTGCTAGTTTTAACAGTGTTTAAAAATATATTTTTTACTACTTATAAACAAGATGGCACAGGCAATATATTACTAGTTTTTAATAAATTTGCCTTTGACTAGTTTAAAAATAGTATGCTATAAAAAGGGGCAGTTCCATAATTGGAGGGGGGGTTTACAGGGGTCACGACCCCACCCCTTCCCCCAACGATCGCATTGACATGAAACTATCCTGTCAATGTTTTAAAACTAAAATGAAATAATATTAGAATTGTTTAAAACACATTTTTATTTACTTAATTTAATATTTTTTCCCTAAAATTATTATGCGACACATGCCCCTCCCATGCCAAACATCGAAAGTCGAGATTTACACCTGCAAAATGGGAAAAATCCCCCTACCCCCCCAACCTCCCACGAACCAAAAGTCTATGTCCATTCCTGTGCTAGACACTTATTGCTACCGGATATGTATTCTGGTATGTTAATGATATAAACATACATTATACATCAGTAATTTATTCTGCAATATTTATAGTATTTTACAGTATTTTTGTAAGTGCGCATCTCCTTCCTGCTCTACCATAACCTAAATAAATTTTTGTATGATAGAAAAGTTAAATTTTACAAAACAGTTTTGCTTGGCTTTCTTACCCAATTTGCGTATTTGTGTCATGAGTATGTGCAACAAGGGCCAAGCAGTTTTATTTACTTCACACAATTTAGGCGGTTTCCAAAATAAATAACTCATACATGTTTAAAAGTTTAATCTTACTACTTCAGCCAACAATCTTTCACAGCAATGTCATATTGTACATTACAGAACAAATAATGAATTTTTAAATACAAGAACTACTGAAATACAAAGGATCACACAAGAAAGTCAATTAGATATAACAAAACACTTTTAACAGTGGACACTCTACAATAAAAAAAAACACAGCCAAACAAAAAAACAGGTACAACACCAATCTGCATACAAATACTATGCAACACTGAATTTTTAAAGCTGTACTGAGATAATTTTCAGAGGTGACTAAAAAATTCTGAAACTTTCACCTCTTAACTACAACTATCCAGCAATATGAACATCAGTCAAACCAAATTACACCCAAAATTACCATCACGTTCCACAATCAGTAATATCACCACCCCCCGGGGGTCTCAACCTTGCAATATTCCATGTTGCAGCTCTTGTGCTACACACATATTACACCTCCTTCTGTTGTAAGATGCTATGCCATCAGCAAAGTAGTAGTTTTATGTTTAAACAACAACTCACACTGTGGCAGGGATTCTTTTCATAAGTTGGCACACTGCTGTAAACTTGTCTACCTTTCATTGCTATATGCAGTGTATTATGGGTAACTTAACTTATGAGTGTGTATATGTATGTCAATAGTCTTTTGTCTATGGATGAACCAAGTATAATGTCGAGATGGCAATTCTCGCGAATATGTTTCACAAATATATTGTAGTGTTACTAAAGATTGAAGGTGTTATATTTCCACTACGCCTCATAACCCTAACAACACCTTCAACAGCAGGCTCATCCTATCCATGGCAGCTACAACTGCGCGGCAGAGAATCTTATCTACCAGCTACAGTACCTTCACTGCAATGCAGAGTTCATTGAACTCACCACCAACACTCTCAGACAGACAATGAATGGCCATAGAGCAGAAACCAAACAAGCCATAGCTAGTGCAAATGTAAATTTGCAGGAGAAGCCAATTGCAGCACATGCAGCAACTCACAACCAGAACTTTGACTCCTGTTAGACAACCAGAGTGGCGAGGGTCCTACCTCCTTCTAATAATAGTACGGAGGGAATGTATGGCAGACACCTGGCCTAAACATAAGATAACCCCTTAGAAAATTTCAAATTTCCAACCTCACCCTAATTTGTCTTCTGACCGCTAGGTTCATGGTTTGCCAGCAACCATTCACAAGACTGCAATGTGCAACTGCTTGCCACCTGATGAAGCTGGCATAGCCAGTAAAATGTTGCACAACCGCATGTCCACGAGGAAAATGTGTTCGTCTGATTTTTGTATGTGTGTGTCTATCTATGAGTACCACCCTGTGAGTACTTGTGCATTCTGTCTACTTATTATAATTTAATCAGTAGCCTAATGGACTGTTCTCACCATATCTCAGTGTAACGCTAAGTTACTGTGTCTTACCTGAAACCTCTTCATGAACCAAAATCACATTCATAAACAGAAGGTCAAGGTATTTTGTTAGCCATCTACCACTCATTATCTGCAAGGATCTAACAAATAACTATAAAGCTATGTCCTTGCTTCCTTCTACTAGCCCTGTTCACAACTGCTGAACAGACTGCAAGCAATAAATACTCCACAATTAGTTTATCTTCCCAACTAGGTCTCTCCTTCACTTCGTGCAGGCATGACCTTGTAGAGTTTAGTGTCCCTGTGATATGGACCACTCCTGCGTGGTCTGGCGCAGCCATTGTCATCATGTCACTGGCCCACAGCCGCTGCACCAGTGCGGCACTCAGAACATGCACGCCGTGTGTTCCGATGCAAGTCAACATCGTTCACTCGTGAACGGGTCACGACCTGGTACCAAATGAGCCAGTTTAGTGTCTGTGGTGCCTGTAGAGTAATCATTTAAATTAGGATAGGAATCACGTGAAGACATGAGTAGTAAAATTAAGTATAGTTTGTAGCCCACAGGCAAGTGTTAGTATAACTGTATAACTTGCCCTTATGGCATTGTAATGTACCAGTAGAGTAAATTAACACCACATGCATATTAAATAATGCTCAGAATATCAGGGTCATGTTCTTTGAAGCGTTTTATGTAATTTCTAGAGAGTAAGTGTGTATCTGGCTAAGTCAAACATTACGTGAAGAATATTTAGTCTTTAATTAGACTTGACTGTTTCGGTCGCAGAGTGCCCCAGAACTTGACAGACACAAATTTCTTGCATAATTTTCGAGGCACCACACAGTACGGTTTTGTATGCAAATCAGTTCATAATTAAGAACTCTGGACTATCCACAGGATCAGAGATATTCATCCCAAACATTTCAGTGCTTTATTGTGTGTATGTTTTACCTTGAGGAGTGGCATGCGCTCTCGGCGAGGATGCCACTTGCCCACTCCATCTCCCGCAGTCTGATTCTATGGGTTGTAAGGTGCTGCTCGTGAATTGTGTCGTGGGGGGGGTTTTCTTACTTTGTTCTCATCATTTAAGATAGTAATTTAACGTTAGTGTACCGGAATCTTTGCGCTTTTCTCAGCAGTATCCCTTGTGTTCACAGCATCTCCCTATGTCAGCTTGTTTCTGACCATAGAGGTTTATTCATTCTTAATTAAGTTTTCTTCTCACCATTTCCTTGGCATTTTACCGTTATGGCTGCTGGCGGGCCTTGTGAGCCAGATTCACTTAAATTTGATTCTGTATATGTGTCATTGTATACTAAACTCGACAATGCAACTTTTCGTGAGTTAACTGCAAATGTGCGTTCTGATTTAACCGTATTGTATTTCGGGCTCTGACTATATCCAGGGATTACTCACCACCTCTAGGAGGCGTACTTCATCAACAGCGCAAATGGTAATATCAGGGTGTGCTGGGGAGCTTGAATACCCCATATATATTTACGTTTTTCTGCAAATTTTGTGCTGTGTGTGTGAGGAAATACAACCACGTAGTCGTTTGAGAACAGTGAACTCGTACTCACCCGGTGAGTTGGTGCCCATTCCGTGAAAAGTCAGAGTATTTGTGTTATACTTTGACTTTAATTAACATGAACACTGAATGCCATCTGTATTATCTGTCCCTTACCGCTCAGGTCACATTACCTGAATGCATCTAACACAAAGAAACTATTATTTGCTTAAGTCTGATGGTTAAAAACATTACAAGCAGAAATGTTGGCTGTTGGTGCTGCAATGTTTTCTTTGTCGAAGGTGGTACGTATTATGTAATGAGGAACTATTATTACTGAGGACAAGTAAATATGCTTATGTGCAAAAATGAAGGCTAATAGTAAAATATAATGTAAAGGCACAGCACACTATTTACACTGGTATTAAAATAACGCCGTGTTATGTTTATAGACTGTTTGTATAACTAGTGTACATGTAGGTAGGTCACAATATGGTGCTGCAAACATGACCTGAAACAGTCAGTGTACAGCATTGCAAAAGGTTGAACAGAATAGAGGATGATTCAGATGATGGTGTCCCAAGACTTGCATGTCCCACAGAGTATAATTTCCAGGGTCTGGCAAAGGTTCCAGCCAGGTGAAAATTTTTTTCTATCCTTCAGCAATGTACACTCAAGGAGTATGATGCCATGGAAAGATATAGTCCGTTCACAGTTACTTCAAACTTTTCTGAAGCCTTGCTGAAGTTCTATTTCCGGGATATTCCCCTGCCTAATGAACACAAAGCTTAATATAGTTTGGAAAATTACACCACAGGGACAAAGGAACACAGTCGTGCACACTCAGTGTAATTATATTTTTTCACAAGAACTAATTCTTACTAGGCGTTGCCAACACACCTATGAAATATAATAATTTATACATAAATTATCAATTTAACAAAAAATGTTATTTTTAACGCAACTGTATGATGCTTGTTATACATGGAATATTTAGGAAAAAACGAAACATGTCATACACTAGGCGATTTTTCAAAGGTTTGATTCAAAAAGTATGAAGAAACCACAAATAGATTATAGCTGTTTGTTCTTAACTACCATACAACAAATTTGGAGCCTAGCGGAACACCTCGCTAGGGAAGCAGCCACATACACAAGCATATCCAGATATACTGATGAATCTAGAGAGAATTTATGCATGGAGGTCAGCCAGGTACATCCCAATGACTGCAGTAAATGAGACTGCCCAGTTAGTGGGGTTCAGAGAACACTAGGAATGAACAAGGAAGGGTGGGGGGTTGAGACTGTCCTGTATTCTAGAGAGTCCAGGATCACTCTCTGTAGTGATTCTCAGCACATTTACATTTGGTAAGGAACAGAGGAGTAGGTGCAGTGCAGACCTCACTGAATGTAGGTAGGAATGTAGGTAGGTAGGCCTTACCATCTCGTCGACAGTGAGGCCATTAGAGACGATCCCAGCATTCACCTGGAGTGATTTATAGGGAAACCAAGGAAAACATAAATATGGGTGGCCGGACAAGGACTTGAACCCAGGTACTCCCAAATGCAAGCCCAAAGGTTTAGCATTGCGCTACCTTGCTAGGTAACATCTTGGTTGAGGTGGTATCATCTTGCGCTCACACACACACACACACACACACACACACACACACACACACACACACCACACACACACACCCTCCTTAGGTTTGCTTTTGTCTCTACAACAGGCCAAGTGTATAGAGATGTTGTTCGTTAACAGTACGTCAGGCTCTTCTGTGATCCAGTGGGTGCACATTTCTTGTTTACAGATGACTACGTCTATCCACATCAGACTGCATTAGCGGATGACTTTCTGGAAACCAAGGCTATCACTATGCTTGACCAGCTAGGTCTCCTGATTTATACCCTATTGAGCATGCTTGGAGCTCACTTGAGTATCATACTGCAGGTAATCGAATGCCGTTACTAACCATCCAAGAGAGCTGGGTGGCTTGGTGGAGGAATGTATCTCAAAACCTCTGCAACTGCTTGACCATTTTGTTATTGGCACAGGAGTTAAGTGTACCTCATTTTTTGCTGTACAGGATAACCATATAACACAGTGACTCTATATTCCATTCATGGTTACTTCCAATTTTTCTGAAGCCCTGCTTAAGTTCTACTTTCCGATTATTCCTCTGCCACATGCAAACAAAGCTTAATAGATTCTAGAAAATTACAATAAGTGATAACACACCCTATTCCTGTACACTCAGTGTAATACAATTTTGCATTAGAAATATGAGTTCTTGCCCAGAAAGCACTAGTCACTTCAATTTTGTATTAGGGACTGTAACAACCAAAATACATTATGTCAACATTAAAAAAAATGGAAAGGAGCTTAATATAATATGACAGAAGATTTAAATATATGCTTCATTAACAGGCACATTAGCATGTGGTGTGGGACGGGAAATTTGTTTTTATAGGCTAATCATGGTAAAGTGAGCACTTTTGAGAGCCCTCTCATTTGGAACTGTAGTCAATAAATATACATATTATATTGTAGCCTTAGATGTTAACTTCAGAGTGTGGTAGAATATACACACTGTCTTTATTACTTACATGGCAATATTTATTTAAAAAGGTTGTTAATTGATAAAAAAAATGGCTGAAATAAAAAAAAGTAACCAGGGCCTCAAAAGTGCTCAATTTACCCTGCACAGCTTATATCAATATTTATTTCGCATGGAAAGCAAAAATAAATAATTTTACATTATATGCAGTCTGTATGATAAATCATTCTTGTTTTTAACAAATATTGATTCTAGAGGCAATAATACTACTTAGTAAATGGTTGTTAACCACAAGGAGGGCTTCTGAGATCTCCCAGTTAGGGCTGCATTATCCATCAAGCCGGCATCTCTCAGGTCTTTTCATCAAATGACCCTTTGGGAGCAGGTGGGGGGTGGCTTGACTCAAAGCATGCTTTATTATTTGGCCCTTCTTTCTTAATCATCCACACCCTATAAAAGGAAACCAAGACAGTGCAATGGAGAATTTTGGGTAGAACGACGGCATAGCTTCAATGAGGCTGGACACAGTAAGACTTAAAAGTGCTGCAACAGGAGGGGCCAGTGAACAGTGTCCCAAGAGGATAATGTTATTGTTTAGTAAACAAAACATAAATTATATCTTTTTTAACACAAATGGGATTTCATTATTTAAGTTCACGACTCTAACGTATTTCCAACTGTGCCATCAGTGCTACCTGGGCTTGGGCGAGGTACCACATTAGTTTCTCTTAGGTCTTCATCTGGCATAACACTGGTCTGGCAGTCAGTTCCAGGCATTCGGAGGAAAAAAGAGAGTGGGGAGGGACGAGAGATAGGAGTAGGTGACAGAGAGGTGTGAGGAGATTCTCAATTGGCATTAAAGTTGACTATCCCAGGAAGGTGAGTAAGGAATCACACAATCACAATATGGTGGATAACATCATTGTACTACAATAACCTTTATACAAAAACTTTAGACTCCACAGTTCTCTGGCTGATAAAATTCTGCATGAGTCACAAACTTAGTGCAAGCTACTTACAACCATGATTTTGTGGACACCTAAGTTTCAAGCAAACTAACATTTTACAAACAAGGCCAATATCACTCTGCAAACAGTAACGTACGGCCTAAGTGAGGAATAAAGGTAGTGCATTGATATATCCACGTATCACAGTCTGAGACTGTAGCTCCCTGGACAAGAGCCAACTTGGAAGTTTCAGTTAGTTGTACTTCCAGCCACGGTGGTAAACGGACATGTGCACCTTGAGGCTGTTGCGAGTGCGGAACATCTTGCTGCAGAATACGCAATGTACTGCGACTGCCGGCAGGTGCCTGTCCCGGACGTGTTCACTCAGGCTGTTCCTGTGCACCAGCTTGCCACAGTGTGGGCACGGCCGGTGCGAGGCAGTACTGCGCCACACCATCACTGCAACCCAACCAGCATGCTGTTTCACCCTACACCTTGACAGCCACCCTCTATCCCACACACAAGAAGCTAGCCAATACATACTGTTCAACTACAAAGTTGCACAGTGGTACTAACAAGAAAGTTTCATTAAAAAAACATAAAAATTACTGAATATACATACATGTATAGGTTATTCACGGTAAAGTGAGCACTTTTCAAGCCCGCTCATTTGGAACAATAGTCAATAAACATATTTTATTGTAGCCTTAGACGTTAACTTTCGAGTCCGGTGGAATAATATATAAATTGCATTTATTACTTACATGACAATATTTAAGTTGTGGAAGGAAAAAACTTGGCTGATAGGAAAAAAGTAACTTGGGCCTCAAAAGTGCTCACTTTACCGTGAACAGCCTATATGCTGCAGTACATACTGATATGCAGGCTCCTGGTCAAGCTGGCAGTGAATTAATAAAAAATAGTCCTAAGACTTAACGTTGCATTGAGAGCGTAAAATGTAAATTTATGACTACTTAAGGCAGGGTTTCTTGTTTTACGCTTTTAAGAGCATGAATTTCCACATTATTAACACATTTTCTTCCCTAAAATTTCCATGGTTTCCACTTTTAAAGTAGCATGATTTCAGAGTTAAATGGTCCAAACAATGTTAATCTTAGTATTTACATGTTACATGCATGTGTGTGTCTATATGGTGCTGTAGGGCTCCACATTTTTTCACAAAAATTACTACATAAAGTAGGATGCAACTTATTTACGAGATAATGAAAAAAAAATTTTTTTCCCCCTCAAAACCTGTTCACAAATTTGTCAACATACAGTACACTTTACTTTTATGTTTTAACTTAGTTTCTAAGGAAGTAAAATAAAATATGAATAAATAATAGCTTATTACTTGTGTTTAAATGCTTAAAGGGCCAATGCATATATGTGGTGGAAGATTTGGGGTCACTTTCTTTTTTTTCCTCCAGGAGGATCAGGTTATCTTTTTTTTTCTTCAACCTCTCCCTCTGTGTCCCTCCTCTTTTCCACCTCCCTTCTTAGCATGCTGGCTCTTATTTTTTTTTCCTCCTCTCTGCTGCATCCCTCCCTTCCACTACCCCATTCCCTCTTCCATGACTGGTTTCTTTGTCACTCCCTTCCTTCCTCCCTTCTTCACCAAGGTATCTCTTCCCCTCTTTACACACTCTGTTGCCACACAGCTGCCTGGCTATTTTTAGAGCGCCCCCTTCACTCTCTCTGGCCAGATGAGAGCTTTCAGGACATCTGTGTGTGTGTGTTATATATATATATATATATATATATATATATATATATATATATATATATATATATATATATATATATATATATATATATATATATATATATATATATATATATATATCAAAAGAGAAGTACAGCAGATTCTAAGCAATGCTTTCAAAAGTGCTCAATTAACAGTGAACAGCCTATATACAGCTGTGTGACAAGGAAAAATGTAAACACTGATAGGGATATGTTGATGCGCCACATCCAGGATCCTTTCTGATTCTCTGCCTTAGCTGTCCTCCCTCCCTCCCCTTGCAACTTAACCCTTGTCATCGCCAGACTCTTGCAACATCATTGCCGTTACTGTCACGTGGGCCTGTGAGATCCACTGTTGACTGGACGCAGGCAATCCATGCTGGACGTGCGCCTGCCTTGCGGCTTGGTTGCATCTTGTCCCTTGGTCTGACCTTCCCCTCCAGACAAGGGTACAGAATGAAACCAGCTCGTGCAGTGGGAAAATGAACACTTTCTCGTACATTGCTTTCCCTCCCTCCCTCGACTCTCGGCTGTAAGGGTGTAAATATGACTAGCACAGGCCCCTAAGGGCAGTTGTTCTGCTATCTAGCAAAAGTACCTGCTCACCATGCTGTCCAGCTATCTACCTTCCTGTAATATACATCTGCACGACAATCTATCATGCTCTGTGCACTATTCAGTCTCTTGAGATACAGTGCCCAGTCTAAGAATAGGCAGTCCAAACCGCCATGTTGGTACACCCATGCTGAACGCCTAAAGCTTTGTTTGGCAGTGATCATCCTTGCTCTGCCAGTCCCACATGAGTAATTGACTTTCTTGGAAGTCAGGTTATCATGCCCTTCAGGCATCCTGGGCATAGGCTGGGTTATATGTGGTTTATTCTCAATAAACCCATATAAATCATACTTCCATCTTCTACCATTCTGTTCACCTTGTTCCTATCCAACGATCCGTTACCCTTTCAGACTCAGACACAATCTGGGACCTGAAGCTTTTCAGGGTCACAATAACCACATTAGGAACTATTCTCTACCGCGGTCTGGGTGTCTGGTTACAAGCAATAATACAGCTTCTCTGAGGACCACTGGGGCTGAAAGAAAACCCTCAACACAAAATCTACTCAAAGGAGACTTGGTTACAAGCAATAACACAGCTTCTCTGAGGACTCCAGGAAGTAGGCATGGTGATGTTCCCTACCACCCCTAGGACTAAGTGCATCTCCCGACTCAGTTGAAGTTTTGGCTACTAGCAATAATGCCACTTCTCTCTGTGTCACTAAGTTGGGGAGTGGGACTCACCATTGCCAGGGGGGAGGGATACCCTCCATTGGCTCCATTGGGGAGTGAACTGATCCCCACGCACCAGTGCCAGAGAGAGGCTCTGGCTCTCTCGAAGGCCTACTCTTTCCTGCTACACAGTCTAGGCAACCTTGTTAGGACTGGACATGTACCTTACCACATGTCCCACCATAAAGCAGGGAAGGCAAATGCTAGGAGGATAACTGCTGCACATTCTTTCCAACAATCTGTGGGACAGGGGCCTGGCTGTCAAAATGTATATTCTCATTTGCAAGAGAAGGCTACTCACCTGTGATCTGGAAATGCTACAGCATCTACCACTGGCATGCACCGACCATATCAAGCAGCTTCAGTTCAGCAACAGGATTCTGACCAAGTTACTTCGCAGTCCCGAGGCCAGTATCGCATTTACTACCACAACTCTGCCTATGTGCCGTCTATAGCCCATCAGGCCTACATCTGCTACCACTGTAAAACATCAAATAATGTTCCCTTCCCTGGGCATCTGTCTTCTGCTACGCTCGCCAGCAATGCTACTACTTTTGCCTCTATCCATTATTATACTTGTCCCACTTACATTTATGTTCCTCAACAAGCAGACTGCGAGATATTGGGTAGGGGTCTCAATCATTGAAACACCCCATGAATGGTAGCAACAGCTTCCAGACTCTGAGGGGGGATGAGGCTTGGCACATACACCGACCCAGGTTGTGCATCAATGCATGTTGAAATGTAACCATTATTTTTAAAATTTATCTTGTCCAGATTGACACCTCAAGGACAACATATCATGGGCAATATGTTGAAGCCAACATGTGACATGTTGAGACTAACATGCCAGGGTCAGTATCATGAGGTTGACACTTCAAGGCACACACAGAATGTGTCAAGACCAAAATGTTGAAATCATAAATTTCTGACTTTCATTACCAATAAATTCATTATATCTGAAACAATCACACCAGCATCACAGTGAAGACATAAATGAAGGCTGAAGCTGATATAAGGGTAACATGTCAAGAATGAGTTTAAGGTTGATGTCATCAAGACCATTTTAGTTACTGTCAAGAAGTGACATGAAACTCTTAAGAGAGATATAACATGTTGATTATAGACACCAAATTATCTGTGTTGCATTGTCCTACTCATAAACTGGCAAATATAAGTTTACAGCCATGTAGGAAAAATAGTGTCACTACTTTTGTCATGGACATTCATATTTCCTCTTCAATAAACAGAAGCTCAATAATCTTAAGGCAGGTACAAGTGATGGTCTCACCAACAGAAAATTAGCGTTGACTAAGTGAGTGAGTGAGTGAGTGAGTGAAGAGATTTGGACGGCTCTTAAAATCGAGCTCTTGAGAGCCGATGAGGGTGATTGAATGCGAGTATGGAGCAGCGTTGAAATCAAAGGGCGGAGGAAATGGGAGATCCCCGAGAAAACCCGCTGACCAACAGCATCATCTGGCACGATATCGCTTGCTTATTTCTGAGTCACAAACATGCTTGAAAAGCTCTACGGAGGCGGCATCCTTAAAGAGGTGTTTACTCTTCTAACAAATTTAATTTTAAGATAAAAGATAAAGGAATGTCTATAAACCAGAAGTGTGTGTGTATCTATATAATAATAATAGTAGTAGTAGTAGTAATAATAATATTAATAATATTAATAATAATAACAGATCATTATAAATGTTATATTATATCACTGCTTGTCGGTGAACAAAAATAGTTTGGGTGTTCAATTAATTCATTCTGGATCCCTTTAATATATTCAGGGGAGGCAATGTATACCCTCCCCCTTATTGTTGGTTGGCACAGACATTATCTGGCACTCTGCAGAAGAACGCCTGGCATAATACCGTACGCGTACGGAGTAAAGCACTGACCAAGGACTAGCTTTGGCACAGTTGCGGCTGGGGCTGGGGGTGGCACAACACAGAGAACTGAAGATCACTAGATTGGAAAATTAAGTGTCCATACTCCTCTCACCTATTGACACAGAACAGTTTAACGAGTTTAGTTATGAGCCAAAACTTGAAAACAATCGCTAAGAGGGTTTCCGTATGGACACCAATGTTTATCTTTTATTGTTTTCAATTACAGGTTAACCAGTGTATGCAGTACACTTTTAGTGTATTGCAAATTAGATAGTGATTATTTATAAAAATTGATTTGCATTAAAATTCTGAAATATTTCAATAAAAAAATTTCCTATTCTCCAAAATTGCGAAATTCAAAGATACTTCAGATGAAATTCCTCTCAAAACAGTAGACAACACAGGCAAATATTAAAGGTAAAGTGTGTGAAATTACCATTCACTTATTTTTTGCTATTACATGGTTTAATTCATTGGGAATATTTAATAATTAGCTGGCTTTCCAATCTATATCTTTGATCGTGTGAAAAAAATAAGTTTTGCTGTAATGTAAATATTTATATACATTTATCGATAAAAAAAAATTAAATACATAGTAAATGAAACATGTAAATTTTCTTACTCCCATCCTGTAATTTTCTTCAGCTCATTAATTAAGCAATCGTAAAAAAACTTCTTCAGAAATTAAGTTTTCAAATTTAAAAAAATTAAGGCTCGATCTCACCTGCTGTGTTGAACTGAATTTTCTGTTTATGTGCCATAACTTCATTTTCAATTAAATAACTTAACTGCCCTACAACTTGCTGCCGATGAGCCTGGCCTAGCCAGCAAAACATTGCGACCATGTGAAAAATGTGTCGACCTTTTTTGTATGTGTTCCTGTTGACAAGAACTAGACTGTGAGTACTTGAGCTTCTGTTCTTTTTCAAATATTATTGGTAGTCTAGCAGTCTACTTGTTACCTTTAGAATAATCAAATATCCATGTGTTATCTGGTAATTGTGGAACAGTGAGACTCCGTTAATAATATTAAAATTATGCTGCACTAGCACATTATTAGGTATTACTTGACAAAAGTTCAGAATTTATGTTTGTTCAACAGCATAAAGTATACTGCCTAAGAGTTATAATTGTAGTTCTGAAATAAGTGTACTTAAACCACTGAAGTATGGTAGAAACTTGTAAATCAACATGGCACACATAAGACTGAGTCTTAATTTAGATAGCATACATATGTTTCATCTGCAAATGACTTTGCAGATGTAAGCATTACAACATTGGTTGAAATTCAACACTAGACAAAAGAAATGAAACAAGTAAATATAGCTGTCAACCTATTGGAAGGAGAGCTATGTTTCATACGATAATGGGAAAGGACTTTAAAATTAACAGTACCACTGTAAATAATCTTATAACTATAACCGCCCCAGTATCGTTCCCTCACATAATAAAAATTCATCGCAATCTCTAACCAATAAAGTAATTTTTTTATGTGTTAAAAATATTCTTTCCAACTTGAAATACAAAGGTGTGCATTTACTTGTTTTTAAAATGATAGATAAAGGCAGTAGCTATTAGATTTTTTATTTGATTGGATAATGGATTTCCAATACAAAGCTGAATGTGACTTCCTAAATGTTGTACATTAATTATAAAATTATGCTAGAGTGAACGGTTTATATTGCATATAAAGGTGAGTTAAGGCTTACAGGAATACACTACACTCATTGGGAGATACGGTGGAACACATGAGAAAGAAGGTTTGTGATCATTAATTTACTGAAGTAAGTAATCCACTAGATTACTTCCTTCCAGCGGACTGCTCCTCGTTCTTCAGCAGGTTCAGCACCAAGTGAGTGGACTTTCTAGCTGCTTTCAACACTTTAGCTTACACAAGCAAGCATTACATGCATGACATCTTAACATCGCTGAATTTCCTCATGATGCATTCACTTATTTCATGTGAACACCAAAAGCCATCATGTGAATAAAACATTTTTTTCTGACTGTACTAAAATAAAGGTGTCAATAAGTTTTTTAAACCACCACAGAAATAAACAAAATAATATTTATTTAATAGCATATGTTTTCCTGTGACACTTAATGAATCTTTTAACATAATCATTGGCACTCATGTACTGTGTAACACAAAAAAATTTAACTTTCGTACAACATACATATTTGACATATAATTAACATTTTCATAAAATCACCATTAAGCTTATTTGCACAAAACATTTAAATAATTTTAAAAAGTTTTCCTGGTTAATAAGTTTACAATTTTCAGTCCCTTTCAAATGGTTGTTAAATGAGTTTCATTATGCTTATGAGAAGAGATGCTGTGTTGGTACGGTATGCAATGAACAGACTGGTTACAGTGTTCATTGGAAACAATATGGATACTAAACAGGCATAAAACATGAATAAGCTGCTACAGTCAGCAATTTATTTTAAACCCCAATATAATGGAGTTTTTATCCACAAACTTTAATTTCAGTACCTTTTAAAAACTTTTTTACAGCTTGTTACTGTGATTATTAAAACACTGAATTAATGTGGAGTCTGGAGAAGAGCAGAAGAGTGTAGATGGTTACGGTGTTAGCTTGTGACCATGGTAGACGGCCATGTGCGAACGGAGACTGTTCTTGGTGCGGTATGAGCGGGAGCACAGCTTGCACCACTGACGCACCACCGGCATGTGCTTGTCCTTTACGTGCCGGTGGTAGCTTTTCTTGTGCACGGGCTTGTCGCATAGGAGACACAGCACGTGGCTTTCCTGAAACACGTCTCCTTTGCGGAGACAATCACACAACCCATGTCAGATGCACCAATCTTTCTCTTCTAGTGTTTCAAACACCCTTTCATTAATTTTAATTAATTTTATTAATTTAAGTATCTACCTGTGGATCCCATTTGAGCATGATTGTTCAGGCGATCTACATGTTGTCACAAATGTGTTACAACTTACAAACATACTATGCATATACTATGCTATTTCAATACACACATAGAACAGTTTCCATGTGAGAACACATAATATAATAGAAGTACACAATCAAGAATATGTCTTTGGCTTACAATTTAACAAATAGTAATAACACGAATACATAAAAACATCATTAACTTAGGACTAGATAATAACCCTAACAGGAATACTTTTGTAATTTGCTGAGATTGCATTTAGTAGGGTTGATATATTAATAATCATACAAACAATACTAAATGAGCTTACAGGTGCATAAAAATTCAATTTAATTTATACAGAATGTAATGTACACAGTCAAAAAATTCATCAATAGAATAATGAGCATTTGCCATTAAGTAGTCATTTAATTTGTTTTTAAATAATTTCGTTTCACTTTTGAATACAAGCTTTAATGTGGTTTGAACACTGGTGAGGGGCAAGATGCACCAGATTTTAGATAAACCCTAGTTCATGGCTAGAAAGTTTAGAAAATAGGTTAATAAATTCCAGAGGGTGCCAGCTCATCTATGCACAGGTGAGCACGTGGACTCTAATTCTCAGGGCAGTAGCAGGTCAACAGCCACATGGCATATCCTCACAAGTACACGTTTAATTAGAAATAAAGTTCTGTTCAGATTTTACACAGTCAACACTTATTTCACATGGATTGTCTGGAATGGACCAGGTCCCAAAGGTACTTACGTACGAAAATGATTAAACAAGACTAGAGTCACTAGTTGATATATTGGCAGAAGTGGTAGTACACTCGTTACACAATACATATCTCTAACTGAAGCGGGCATGACAATTTGGTGTGTCATCGGCTGAAGCAGCAAAAAAGTACTGTTCAGCACGTGATACAAAATTAATGTGAATATATCTCCGGGGCCACAAGTCTGACGGAGATAGGAACACAAGCACGGGAGGAGCAAACTGTAGCGGCAACCAGGCGCTACACACCTATCACCTAAGGTGCTATGGGATATAGTTTGCGGCCGAGCAAAATGTTTGGATAACATGCTCTAATTCGCCCAGCTATTTAAGAGACTCCCGTAACTACACCATCCCCCCCAGTCACCCCAGACGGCATCGAGATGCAAGTCAGAGTGATTATATGTGAGTGATTATAAATGAGTAGACAAAAGGATAAATGCTCCCACGACGTGGCACATGTGCATTCCCTAGGCTCGCAGGATCAAGACTGAAGATGGTGGAGGAGATGCCTGGCTATCTCGTCAGAATCTCCTGCCAAACTCTGAGAGATAAATTAGTTGTCAACAAATACACATGAAGTTGCTGTAAAACACATAACAAATACTGGAACAAATTACAAAAGATTTCTGACAAGTTATATTTGATAACTAAGAGTCCCAGTATCTTTAAATATGTTTTCTGTCTGTAAATTACAATTAATAAAAACAAGCCAGAATGGGCTGGCAAGGCAAGTGAAGGCGATTCAAAGAATAACCATATCATCTAAAATTTACATTAACACTTTGGAACAAGCAAATCAAATTATGAAAATAAAATATTACACTCAAAAAAATTTAGCCTTGGGCAGTTGGCATGGTGGAAGTTGTAAACACCAGGATATTTACGTGTTGCTATTAATATAAATCAAAGAACTATATACTTCCCTTTTAAACAAACAAGATACATCATGAACACTAGAAAATTATATATTAATTTATGAGTGTCTTTGGCTCGTGTTCTGTAATGACATGAAACTCATGGGGCTTCTCACTTGCAGGCTAATTATGCCTCACTTAAGGGGAGCAAATGGGCGAAAACTTCACTTGCGAATTTGAGACTCTGCTTCATGGGGCACAGATTGGAATTGCACTGCACACACATAAGAATGAGTTTATTCTTGGTTAGGCGGGCCGTGACCTGGTTCAGTGACCCGTTCTTGCATGAATGGCAGTGATGACCCGACACATACATGAGGCACACGAACGTGTATGCCCGATATATGAGCTGAGCAACAGTGGTCTGCCTCCCAAACGGAGCAGCAAGGGTGACGTCAAAGGCTTTTCCCCTCATCCCCGGGGAGACCACTGATGCAATGCGACAACCTCACTCGGTCTGGCTATGCTGAAGTTAGCAGAAGGATGCATGCAGACAGTATGAATTGGCATATTGGAGCTCTGGCTGGCAATGACAGGGTGCCGATAGCAGAGCAGTTGCCTGTGGCGCCATTGTGAGCGGACCAGTCTGTATGCCAACGAACAGGTGGAGGTGGAGGAAGAGCTGCTCCCATCTCCCTTAGGTATCTGTTGCAGCTCGTTGTTGCTGGGCGCAAGGGGTAGCCGCTCTCCCCACATGTCGTTGATGTCTTCTGCTACTGATCACTCCAGCGGCATCGTTCGTGGACTAAGTTACGCTGTGGCTGGGAAGCTGTGGAAATTGAGGGGTGATGCTCTGCCCCACACGTCACTGATGTCTTCTGCCACCAACCATTGAATGGCAGTAGCCATGGGCATGGCAGTAGGCTGTGTGGTGGCTGGTAAGCCGCGGAAGTCGAGGGGTGTCTGCCCTCGTGATGGCGTTGGAATTCCACCTTGGGCACTGTTTTGGTTCAAATTAGAAAGCAGAACATCTGTTATTCTTCCCTCAGCAACACTACATAGGTTTCAGTTGAAAAGTGTCCCATCACTCTGATCATACTGAGTGTATGATCTGTCACAATTTATACCGTCAAACATCCAGGTCGACGTTGCATTGGTGTTTATAGGTGCAATCACATTAGAGGTGGTAGAGTCAGCAATTTGCATTGCACTTACGTCCTCTTGGTTGTCAGGTGGACATGGGTCATCAACATCATTGGGATCGGAAGCGAAGTGGATGTGATCCTTGTGGAACTCACACCTCTTTCTCGGCCTGCTCTGTACTAAATATGACGTTGAGCTTATTTGTTCAAGTATCCTGTGCAGCCTGGTCCATTTGGGGGGAAGTCTCGCACAGAAGTTCTGCTTTGCTGTTGTCAGGTGGTGTGTGTGAACATAGACATGATCACCTGGTAGAAGGGGCTTAGGTGGTCTTTTGGTCTTGGGTAGCCACTTGAGGACGTGGCATTTTTGGTTGTCACATGCTTCCTGATGGCAGTGCCTACTTTCTCCTTCTCTTATCTGAGAGTCTGCTGCATCTTGGTTCGAGTCCGGTGCACGGCAGGCAAACTCCCCGGGTGTGTGAGGCTGGCACCATTCAATAACTCGGCAGGAAATTTTCCCGTTGCCTTGTTAGTGCGGTTACATAAATAAAATGCTATGTCCAGAATGTACTTTACCCATGTTGTGTAACATTCGCAGACTCTTAGACGAAGTTTTGCCTTCATCTCTTGATTCTGTCATTCGGTTGGATTCGCACAAGCATAGTAGACGTCGTTAGTGTAATGTTCGACACGCCATTCTGTGCACAAGCTCCTCTAACATGATCCAGAGAACTGGGTGGCATTGTCACTTAGGAGTGTTTTCGGGTAGCCCCAGCGGGGGCAAAACTCCTTTCTCAGTGTGGCTGCTATGTGTCGTATATGTGTGTGCTTGACAGGGCATACAGCTCTCACCAATGTACAAACAAATCTGTCACAACTAGCAGGTATAACTGCCATCCACCCCCCTCAATTTAATAACTACCCCACCCACCCACGCTAAGAGTAAGGTATAATATTATTAATACTTTCATTCACATCCATTTCAACATTGTTCGGATCCGACTAAGAATTATACTTCATATAAATTACTCTCATATGTTGCTTTATTTAGTATTAGTATTCAATACTATTGAGTTACAGGGTGATGGTTCATACAGGCAATGAGTTGAATTCTCATTACGTCTAATTATAGGGTTACATAAGTGCAGAGCTTGGTATGAACCACGAGTATGTTGTAGAGTGAATATATCTGTCACAGTATTTCCTTCGAATCAGAAGACCAGTGAGTGCTGCTCTTCATGATTTCATTAAAGTGTTTGTGTGACAGTAAGTTGTAAAACAGTGAAGAGTGGTATTAGAATAAATTCGCAGGATAGTTACGTTATTTAAGTTTACATAGGAGGTAATTTTTTAGCAGTTTACCAAGTCACAGCACTTGCCTTTCATATAATCAGGAATGGGTCATAAGTAAATTATATGAGAAAATCAGGAAATATTCTTACGCTAGAATTACGGTAAGACGAACAGTTCCAAGCCAGAGGTATTTGACCCAGTTGGCGCGTGTGCAACAATGCACAACCAGCAGAGAAACCACCCCCCCCCCCCCGCTCTTTCCCCATCCCATCCCACGCCCAGTGTGCGGACCAGTGCAGTGCTTTTCCTATGTCAGCGCATTCGCACATAAGACAAGGCGAACACAGGAAACCTCCCCCCCCCGCACATGGTGCACGCGGCATTGCATTTCAGCATACAATAATGACCTGATTGCACGGCGCTTGCGACACCGGCATGCTAGCGATGTTTGCAGCTATGAAGTATACACGGCCAGATTCACAGAGCCCATGAATTAAAATTAAGAATGGAATAGTTTGAGACTTTCATGCGTAATTATAATGATTCTCTACCTTCTTTATATCTTTTGTACTAGTTCTGTAATCACAGTCTAGAATTATATGCTATTATGATAACTCCATATGTGATATCCAATATGATATGATAATGTACGTGTGTGTGTCATTAACATTTTTATAATGAATACTAATTAAGAGCTTGGCACTGTGCAAATGAGATATGAGTACTTTCATAAATTTTTTTTAATCGAGAGAAAAGTTACCCACAAAGTAAATTTAGCAGCTTCAAATTTTTGCCAGTGATTCCTCAACTAACGTTAATGTAGTATGTCAAAATGATTCAATGGTTAATGCCTTCACTGTTAATTTACATAAATTGAACTCTTGAGACTCAGATGTCAGCAAGTGACATGACTTCCACTATAGTATAACTGAATAACCAGTCTCACATTTTACATGGTAGCGATATTATCTATTTCATATTGCATACAAGTTGTGTGTAGCCAACTTATGATCGCGTGTTGCTAATCACCATATTATAAGTTTCAGACACCCGGGAACAGCAAATGAAAGTAGAAGTCCTTCCGGAAGGCAACGATAACAAAAGGCAGCCGACAACACAACCCGCCTGATGGCACAAATACACACAAACCAACATTACAACAGTATCAGCATTGCAACCCAGGTTTAAGAGTCAAAACATTTCCCAGGTAACATGACGGAAAAATTTATTTTACATCCACACCAGACACACTAAACCTGCAGGTTACAACAACACTCTACTCACATATACAATTACTTTACATTACTCTACATATACACATAATTTATACATTCCATACCCATAGTTTTCAAAACTCAAAACATTTTAATTGACAAAATATACCAGAAGGCCTCCACATTAGTATAAGCTGTTCATGGTAAAGGGAGCACTTTTTAAGGCCCTTCTAAATTTTTCCTTTCATTCAATTTCCATCTTCCTGCTGCTTTTTAATATAAACATTGCAATGTGACCAATAAACACAGTGTATACATTTCACCACCCTCAAAATGTAATGCCTCAGGATGCAATAAGATATATTTATTGATATGGTTGAGAGGGCCTCAAAAAGTGCTCACTTTACCATGAACAGCCTATATTTACAATTATAATGTAGAATAATCATTCAATGTCATATTAAGATGTTACAAATTTCAAATAATTAAAAAAAAAAAAAATAGTAAGATCAAAATACAGAATTTTAATGTTTCTTGTATAAATATGACTTATTTCTGTATTATGGCTAAACAGCAAAGAAGCGAGTGCATGTAAAATTGGGTGTGTGTGTGTATATATATTTACATATATATTCGTCACACAATAGTTTAATATTCAAAGTAAGATTTAATATATCCAAGAAAACATTTGTAAAGTTTTTTTGAAGATTTATACACATTTTAGAATTATTATTCAAAAAATATTTGTTATACACACTAAAATTTATTAGATATTTTGCATACTTATGCATGCTTCTGAAAACAAACTATTTATTAAAATGTTAATTGAAAATATGTATTAATTTGTCAGTAATTACTTCACAAATTTGATTAATTTTAAATAACTGTGTATATATTAGTTTAAGTATTCTTTCCGTTTCCCACTCAAATGTCAAAACATATTGTCTATGCCAGCAAATTTTTGTTACTCATTTTTATCAATTTCAATTTAATTACTTCTATAATTTAATAATTACTACGTTTCAATATTATCCTATCTACAATTTTCCTTATGATGTCTATTTGTTGATAGCATTAATAATTGTTATTCTTGAACACATAAACAGACATCACTATTCAATTATTTAGTCAATGTATTTCTTCAACACAGACCAAATGTAGACTATACTCAATAGCTGTGTAATTGTGTAATAATATTGTTCCATGTATTATACGTGTTTCTCTTACAGGGTAAATCATGAGTTTGTAAAATATAATTCATAATTATTGTGACAGGGGCACATTTCATTTAAATATTTTCTTGATAGTAATTTAAACTTAAATTTTGAAATGTTAATTATTACTTTCATGATGATAAGTTTAAAATGTTTTGCTTTTACGTTAAATTCATTAATATTTTTAAGACATGCTAAGTAGTGGTAGGGAACCCCCATGCAGCAAGAAAAGGCTGTTGCGTTGCGAATACTGTCACCAATGGCGTCTGCCGTATCTGCACGGAAGACTATACACACCCAGCACTTTTCCAGTTCAAGGCTCCCCACTACCACCACATAAACAGATGCAGCAGTTCTGACACTCACGTTGTTTATGGCCCACCCTGCTCGAGGACTTCAAGGCAGTTCCTAGTGCCAGAGCTATCCTTTTTCTCAGATATATTCTGTCACAAAATAACTTCCCTCCCGTTTGAAGACTTGCCCTCTACTCCTTCTCCCACTGCTGCATTAAGAAATCTACAGATAAATTCAAATATTCAAAAGTTAGCCAGGAATGGGCGCGGTGAGGACACCACGCTTGTGAAGATAGAGGGACATGTGGCGGCACCATGAAGAGGGCCTTAACAAATTGTCATGTACATCGTGGTATGAAACCAACCTTAGACTTCAATCAATTCCAGGATGTCAGAGATTGCGTCACAAGACTGCAACACAACACCTCTACTACTGAAGCGGAAGGAGGCCAGTTGGCTAATGCAAAACAAGGGATTGATATAGTCTGGTGCGAAGCGAGGTTTGGGGTCTTTTCCATGACAGCGGCCGAGGATGTCGGAAGGAGCTTCCATGTCGGGACGTCAGGCAGTGAGGAGTTCGCTGCTTTGGGTGTGTTGCGCGTCGTGATCTGAAAGAGCCAGATACAGCCTCCAGCCTCAAGATTTAGGTGGGGACTGTTCTTATTAGCTTGAGTCAACAAAGTCAAAATTTTGCAGCAAAATCAACCAATGAGATAGTTTACTGTGGACCTCATGCATCTTGTGCAGTCACAATAAGCAGCGGTTAACTGTTCTTTACATGAAATGTCTGTATTCCAGGTGAACTTGATACTGTTTTATGGCCTAGATGATTGCCAAGCATTCTCTTTCATTAAGGTTGTAAAGTTTTTCAGCATTGTCAAGTTTGGTGCTGGAATAGTCAATGATGCAACATTCCTGATTGTCACTATACTAAAACAACACCGCACAGATGCCTTCTTGACTGGCGTCAGTCTGTATGTACAAGTGGTGTGTAGTGTCAATACGTGAGAGCGCGTGGCACCGTGAGTAATGGTACTTGACTTCCTCAAACGCGCTCTGCATGTTTACGCCCCATTTGTATTTTTTTGTAAGTGGGAGCATTTCAGTGAGTGGCGCTGTAACCATTGTGAAATCCGGCACGCACTGTCTTAAGCAGTTTATTACGCCAAAGAATTTCCGCAAGCATTTTTGCGTGTTAGGAACTGGGTATTCTTGAACGATATTCAGTTGTTCCAGCATGGGGCAGTTTTCTTCCCCATCAACTAGGTGGCCAAGGTACGTAATACTAGACATTTGTGATTGGCACAGGTTAGGTCATTGATTGTCAGTCTTTCCAACACGATTGCCATTTGTCATATGTGGTCTTCCCAGATTTCAAACCACAGGACCACGTCATCTAAATATACCATGGGAAATCCCCACTTATGCCGTCAATGACTTTTACCATCATGATCTGGAAAGTTTATGGGGGACACTTAAGTCCAAAGGACATGGCCCAGAATTGATATCGGCGACCACCTGGCACCGTGAAGGCAGTTTCATACATGTCCTCTGGATTCACTGGTATTTGCCAAAATCCGGTTTTCAAAACAAATGATAACAGGATTTTCACATTACCTAGAATGTTAAGTGCCGTGTTTACACTGATAAATGGGGGTGGGGCACTCTCTGTGATTTGAATTATTGGTCTGAAACCAATGCAAAACCGCCACCCTCCATCTTTTTTTGGGGCTAGGTAATAGCCAAATTGTGCCTACTTTCTGATTGCTCAATTATGCAGTCACGTATAATTTCCACAATTTGGCGGTTTATGACATTCAGGTGGTGTACGTCGTAATCTGTCGGAGATGTCCAGTTTCGATCTCGTGTTCGGCAATAGTTGTTCGTATGAGTGGATCAGAAGGAGCAATAACACCTTTTCTCTCATTTAGAATACTTTAAAAAGCAGCATGGTATTCGGCCAGAACGCCGTGATCAAAGCTGTCTGGAGTTACAGTTTGTAGGTTAATTTCTACATGTCTGCCTAGATTGTAAACATTATGTTTTACTTGTTTGCCAAAGTGGATTCGGTCTCTAGGAATTTCCATGATTACTTCCTAATTGATAAGCCATGGTACGCCGAAAATGATATCCTCGCCAATTTTGCAACATACTAAGGCAGGAACACACATTTCTACATCCCTTATATTTATGTTAAGTTGAGTAACACCAATGAAATCACTTTTGCCATTTAGTGTGGCAAGCTTGACAGTTAGATTATTAGCTTGGATGTCCGAAAACCTTGCAAGTTTCACGTGAACAAAATTGTGAGATGTTGCGGTATCAATTAAGGCAACAGTGGAAACATTCTCTACACATACAGGTACCCTTAAAAGTTGATCAATGGTAGTACTCACTAGTTCCAAATAGGTTGTTTACCTTAGGAGGGGGTGCAATTGTTGGCACACTGGTGGAGTAGGAAGGCCTGGTGGTGGTCCTACCCCATCGGTGCATTTCCCGTAGTCTTTGTTTCTCTGTTAGGGCAAACTCTGTGCCAGTGGTATTGTTCGTCACTGTATATGCGACACTGTGGCACCGAGTGCTGGACCTTGGCGTTGACAGCACTTGGCGACTGAGTGGATGCGGCACTTGGTGTTGGTAGTGGTGGTTGGCAAGGCTGATCTTGCTGCTGATGAAAGCCTCCAGTTTTTCTTGTGGATCCTGCTCCTCGATGAACAGTGAAAGTTGTTGTTTGAGCATTGTGTACGTACTTGCGCAGTGGGCGGTGAATTTCATGGCGAACTGCGTCCATGTCGTGTTATACTCCGTGGCGGAGCACCACCAGTTCCGGGTGTCACCTGTCAGCTATCTACCTATGACGTTCAGCCATTCTTTCACTCAGACACAATAGCATTGCAGAGGGTTGGTACATTCTGCCAGATATTACTTCGAATCCTCTGCTCTATGTCCAGAAAATATAGGGAGTGTCTGAAAATGGACTGGAGTACTGGCTGCTGCCTGTTCTCGATGCAGATCTGGCAACTACTCTAGTGCACATGGGGGCCCTCTCTGCAGTGGGGCGGGCAGTACTAGCAGTTGTGTACTACACCACGCCTCCATCTGCGGCAGTTGCATGACGTTGTGGGACACACTCTTCACAGTGAAATGTCCCTTCGCAAAAATTGTTCCAGGCACTGTCCAACACACATTTAGGGTGGTATTGGTCGTCATACAAGTTGCACGTAACAACAACACATCCTGTTTCGTGGCACAGTCTGGCGTTACGCTTACTTGTTGAGCATCCTTCTGATGGTAGGAATTCACTGGATGCTTCTAGCTATGCTGCTGTAGGTTGGCTGGTCTGGTTGTAGGTGCAGTCTTGGCATTGATAAGTGTCATTTCGCACAGATGGTCACTCTCCTGCTGACAAAAAGGGAAAATGCGCTCCCAGCTGGCACAGTTCGCAGTGCACGTTATCGTTGCTGGTATCATCACACAGAAGGCGTGAACAGCGTGTTACCCTGTTTGTTGACGTTACTGTCGGAGCGAACAATACACTTCTCCCTTAGGGTATAGAGTGGCAGATGGATACTTGCAGGTCAAACTTCACGAAAGGATCCAGTGATACAGTCCTTCCAAACCTCTTGCACATTTTGTTTACGCCTCACATGATTGGTGTAAATTCCTTGTTGTGGTTGTTTGCCGGTTGGGGTTGTTCGCGGGTACAAGCGTGCAAGTGCTCCCGAGACCGGACAGGGTCACCTGGTCTGGAAAAGGGGAGGGGTGTTGTTAGTGTGCCCAAAATATACTATGCACGCACACCAGGCAGCAGGCATGCGGTACGTCATGGGTAACTCCAGCCCTTTGGACAAAGGCAGTCATTACGCACACAAGATGGTGGCTGTTTCACTTTTCCCGTGCAATATTCCAATAAAATAGTGATTTTACTGAACACAATTATCTCGCTACACAATTTGCGGCAACATATAACACGGTTATATGTTATGAAAAAACCTGCCCTGCATCCAGGCAAGCCATATGATGTGGTTTGAACACTGTTGAGTGGGGTGATGTGCCAGATTTTAGATAACACTGGCTCATGGCTAGAAAGTTTAGAAAATACATTAATAAGTTACGGAGGGCGCCAGCTCATCTACGTATGGGTGAGCACGCGGACTTTAATTCTCAGGGCAGTAGCAGGTCGATAGACACATGGTGACCCCTCACACGTACACGTTTAATTAGAAATAAACTTCTGTTCTGATTTTACACAGTCAACCAAACACTTATTACACGTGGTTTGTTTGGAATGGACCAGGTCCCAAAGGTATTTACATATGAAAATAATTAAACAAAACTAGATTCACTAGTTGATATATTGGCAAAAGCGGCAGTACACTCGTTAAATAATACATATCTCTAGCTTGAAGTGGGCATGACATTTTGGCTTGTCATTGGCCGAAGCAGCAAAAAGTACTGTTCAGCACGTGGTACAAAATTAATGTGAATAAATCTCCGGGGTTACAAGTCTGATGGAGATAGGAACGTGAGCACGGGAGGAGCAAACAAAGTAAACAGTTCTGGTATTTAAGGCTTTCACTATTGCAGTTAACTGAGTAGACAAAAGGATAAAGGCTCCCACGACGTGGTACACGTGCATTCCCTAGGCTCGCAGGATCGAGACTAAAGATGGAGGAGGAGACGCCTGGCTATCTCGCCAGAATCCCACGTCAAAATCTGAGAAAGAAATTAGTTGTCAACAAATACAAATTAAGTTGCTGTAAAACACATAACAAACACTGGATCATCTTATAATTAGTAACTAGAGTCCCAGAGTGTGTGTCTACACACACACACACACACGCATACACGCACACACACACACACATGCATGCACACACGCATGCATGCACACACACACGCACGCACACACACACACATATATATATGAAGGTGATACAAAGAATTACCATAGTATCTAAAATTTACATTAATACTTTGGAACAAGCAAATCCAATTATGAAAATAAAATATTACACTCAAAGAATTTAGCTTTGGGCAATTGGCATGGTGGAAGACAGAAATGCCAGGATATTTATGCGTTACTATTAATATTCATTAAAGAATTAAATATTGCCCTTTTGAACACACAGAATACATCACCAACACTTGAAAATTATGTATTAATTTATGAGTGTTTTTGGCTCATGTCCTGTAACGATACAAAACATACAGCTTCTCACTCTCAGGCTAATTATGCCTCACTTAAGGGGAGCAAATGGGAGATAACACTTCACTTGCGAATTTGACACTCTGCTTTATGGGGCACAGATTGGAATTGCACTGCATACACATAAGATTGAGTTTACTCTTGGAAGCAGGGGGTCAGGCGGGTTGTGACCCGGTTCAGTGACCCATTCTTGCACAAATGGCAGTGATGACCCGTACATGAGGCACACGGACGTGCGTGCCTGGTGCATGAGCTGAGTAGCAGCAATCTGCGTCCCGAGCAGAGCAGTGAGGGCGACTTCAGCTAGAAGTTGGATGGGATTTTGTTGACTATTTTGATGATCGAGTAATACATATCTTTTTGGTAAATGGTCAATGTATTTGCCAGGCAATGTATATATGTATTTTAGCACGTATAGGCCGCACATTTTTCTCCAAAACATGTTTACAAATGTGTCAACATACAACATTTTGATGTTTTAATTCTTAAAGGGAGGAAGGAACAAAGGAAAAAAAAAAACAACCCTACACTTGTGCAGTTATTTGATGCTCTCATTCGTAAACAAAATAACCTTAATCCTACATGTGTAAAATGTAAACATGTTGTGGAGCTTGCGCACAGATATCGTACATGAGAAAATAATTTCTCTGCTGTACAAGAGAAAGATATCTTAGGTAGTTTGCATACATGCTGCGGCTCTACAAGTGCACATTGATAAGACGCCATTTTATGTAACATGTTGCTGTGGTTTTGCTTTCTTAAGCCATGTTACCATATGTGGAATAGTAATCGTGCAATGTATATTCATAAACATTGCAACATAACATAACTTTTCTGTCACAAATGTTTTGTAGGGGAGAAATTACGTCACAATCTATTATGTTTGTACGGAATTGTGACTTAACGATATTTACAGGAATACAAAAATTCAGTGCGACCTATACTTGAAATATTAATTATCCCCCTTTTTTCATCAAAAACTTCTGGTGCGGCCTATACACACCAAAATACGGTAATCTTTTGCTCACGTTGGGTAAGAGTACGATGTCAAATTTAAATTAAACGTATCAAATTTATCAGCTAGAAATACAAATAAAGAGTAATAAAGATTATCCTTTACCATCCTCTGTTCTAGTAGAATTATTTTTCTATTACATAAATTGTATACAATTTTGCAATTAGTTTCTGCTGAGGGATTTTTACTGTGTTTATGCCAGTTTCTCTCCTCCCTTTGAAGTTCAGGTTAAGTTAGCATGGGAGGTAAGCATGTCCCAGAATGCAGTCATGGTTATCCAATCGCAGTAAAACTGTGAGCATGTGACCTTGTAGTTAAAAGTTTTCCTGCATACCTAGGCATATGAGGCTCTGCCCTGAGACACACTTAGTTGCCATTCCTACCTAGGACCTATCAATTTTTTCCTTTTAGTTTTAAGGTAGGTTAGAAAAAATAGGTGCACGGACTCTTGGTACTATGGTTTGCTCTTACACATACATCCATTCTCTCAAATATTCCTTTATTCTTTATCCAAATCCAAATTAATATTAAGATACAAGTAGAGTGTCTTACAATGATGGAGCATTGCACCCTTCTGTACGACATACAAAACTCCCTAAAAATAGCACACTCACTAATATATAAGTATAATATATGTTGCATGTGAAATAAGAACACATATATTTTGTTACACTGTAAAATATTTTACTATAATGTACTTTATTTAACTGTGTTGAAAAAAAAAGTTAATGAAAGCAAATTATAAATTTAAATTTAAATGTATTTCAATTCTGAATGCTTCAGAAAGCACATTTTTCAAATAAACCTTCATCGATCAGAAAGGGCCACCTAATGTTGATACGTGTTAATGAGACTAGTCACAGTTACTTTGGTGAGCACTGGTCAGGTGGGCTCTGGTACACAGTTACTTAGGCTGTGTGGTTTGCCTACTGGAGACTAACACTGGTCGGATTGGCTGTCGACTAGGCACAAAGTCAGCTACAGTCAGCAGAAGGATTAGTGTTATCCAAGATGGGATGCAGTCGCAAGTAGAGTGTGCTTTCAAAAAGTGCAGAGAGAAGCATCATGCATCTTTTTGAAGGAATAACGGAACTCTTGGTCTTTGTCACTTAAAATTTACAACAAACATTTAATTATCACCCAGTGAACAGATAAGTGTTGCAGAATGGTTTAGGTGTGTATTACGTCGCAGCTGGTAAAAAGGCTGAAAAAGCTGGAAAGAATTTCATAGTCGTTACAATCCTGTTTCTTTGTACACTGCTGGTCAGGAGGCTGGTGATGTAACAAACATATAGACATTTTTATAAGTACTAGCTGATCCCGGTGAACGTTGTTCTGCCTCTTTCATGTTCTATTTTGCCTTCTCGATGCATCCTCTCTATTACGTCTGGTACATCGACCAATGTTTGACCGTGGTATCACTGGCATTTATCTCTTTTAGATCAACAAACATTTCCTGCAAGTATGAGCAAAATCTGTCAATAAATATAGAAGTTAGACTCCAGCATCACCTGTCGGAATGAAACATAACTAAAAACCTTATTCGCCATCTCAATAACATATGGTGTGAATATGGTCTCAATAGATCAACAAACATTTCCTGCAAGTATGAGCAAAATCTAGCAATAAATATTGAAGTTAGACTCCAGTGCCACCTATCGGAATGAAACATAACTAAAAACCTTATTCGCCATCTCAATAGCATATGGTGTGAAGATGGTCTCAATAGATCAACAAACATTTCCTGCAAGTATCAGCAAAATTTATTGGTTATATTAATGCATGATCTATTTTATAAATTTTTAATAATATTGAATTTATAGAATAATTTGAAGTGTGCATTTTAAGCCACCGGGTACATTGACACTAGGTCAGTGTACCGAAGAAGGGTGACAAAAGGTACCCAATCTGGCGTGGCCAGAGCGAGGAATAAAGCCTCCATATCCCTTCTAAAAAGTATTTGGTAAAAGGTGAAGTGAAGAGACTACAGCCCTTGACAGGAATCGCACACAGGATCATTGGCTAGTTCTGCAGAGAGAAGTGGCATTTTCCATGGGGAGGGTGTGCTGATTTAACTGTCGTTCTGACAGGTCGAGAGCTTGGGAATTACAACCCCTAGGGTAAGTTTCATTTCTAGTGACCTGCTGTACACTGTTCTTACGTTAGCAGAGGAGGTGGCCTTCAAATAAATATGCGACACCAGTAGCGTAGGGACCATGGCCCAAGGAGAGGTTACTCCCATTTGGGTAATTTGCAGTTATATAAAACAGGTTGGGTAGGTTTATGTGTAGGGATGAAGTCAAGTGATATTAGTACAGTAACTTTACGTAGCTTGACCTGTTGTCCGTTCTGCGCTGGTACACTCTTGGCTGCTGGCATCTGCTTGGATGCGGCTGGTAGCTGAACAGTGACAGACGCTGGCTGCGGCGGAGCAGTGTCAATACTGCTGATGGGTAGTTGGGATGGGCATGGAGGAATGGCAGTGTATGAGTAGGGGAGGAATTCTGGGTCGATTCCCATGACCTCATGGTTACAATGGAACATTAATAAATATTCAAATGTAATGCGTTGTCCTATGAATGTGGGGGAGTAAACAATGGGTTCACTGTGTTAGGCTCTGGAAAAGTAATGTTATTGATCTCTCATTCTATTTTCCTCAGAGTTTAAGTCTGTACTTTTTGCCACTCTTGTGTAGGCAAGGCATAAGGCCTTAATAGAATTTATCAAGAAAACACTTCCGATTGTCCTCGCGAGGGAAAGCCAGTGAACAAGCAAAGAAATTATTAAGCAGACTCATGTGTACTTCTAAGAGTACGTCTGGCCATGTCACCTCCACTGTGTATCACTCGCTTAGCTGTTAGCCAGCCGAGCGTGAGATACAAAGTATAGGAAGATTGTATGACTGACAGTACTCCTCTGTGAGTCTCCACCGAGGGGCGAGTGAAGATGACAGATCTCTCTCCGTCAGGTGGAGTAGGAAGCTACCAATTCAACTCAATTTCATGGATGGAAGAGTTGCTAATGCTTTGGGCACTGCCAAAATTGATCTGTTGACCAACCTCGAGGTTGCCTCTTAATGTGTGTGTGCTCTGCCTTTGTGGCGAATACGCGGGGTTGGATTTCACTCACGGGATCAAACTAATCTCTCAATTATTCAAATAATTTAATAGCAAAGGGAATACTGAAAATTAAATGGGAAGGCACCTAATTACAGTAGTAGGATTGTGTTTATTAACACGTAATAACATATATTATAATGTTACTTTAAATTCACACAATAATAAAGGGTGGTGACACATAATGAAAAGACATTATGAAGCATCATTAACTCACACAATAAAAAATACAAAATAAATTCAAATAGAAAAATAATTAATATTTAATTATTCGCGGAAGTGTGTCTTGTTACGGTATGGTGAAGGCTACCTGGTAAATAAGAATAAATTGTACTTTAATAAAATTACAAATTAATGGCCTGGGTATCCTAACTAAAATTAAGGGGTTGCTCAGAAGGAGCCTAGATGTGTGTTCGCAAAAATGGTTCTTTCCCAGAATGATAAAAGATGTGGCTGGTCAAGGCCTTAAGGGATGTCCAGAAGGAACTACGTTGCAGTGATATTCAATACCTGGTAATGTTATGGAAGGAAGGTATACTGAAGGAAGGTTAGGGATGACGTTGGTGTTGCTCTCTGGTGGTCGGTGGTGACTGACTGGAGTAGCTGATGGAGGCCGTAGGGGTAGAATGCTATGGGTGGCAGCATCTGTATGTGGCTGAAGAGGTTGTGGTCTTCTGCGAGGTGAGACTCTCCGGAGCTCGTTGACGTCGGCGAGCACCGATTCACTGCGTGTTTAACAGCACGGCCGAGGGACTCTGTCTCCTTACTGGTTACTCCAGCCTTCACAGCCAGGAGAAGGAGCGGCAATACCGGCGCGGTTCTTGGCATTCACATCATGAGGGAACAGGGCTCTTCTGTAGCCCTGAGCACACTGTCGTTCCTTGGACTGGAGTGCATTTTATACTGATTTCCAACTCTTCTATGCTTCTGAGGGGTGCAGGGGAATTAACCCCGCCTCTTGGGGGTTGGAGCTTGTGACGTCACATGCATGAACCACGGATCCTTTTCTGTGCGGGCTTGGTATGAGGCGTTGACACATCTTGCACTGATGCTCTCATGGAGGCCATGACTTTCTGGCGAGTGGCGTGCCTCTCCTGCAGCGGCACACAATTCAAAGCGAGCACTGTCCTTACAGCGGGAGTGGCAAAGTAGAATGGTCTTTCCTCGGGGTGGAGCGATAAAGTGACGACTTATTGTTCAGGTGCACTGTAAAAGCTAGGAACAAGTGGTAATTAGGTATGTTGAGCTTCTGTCAACATAGATTGGTTACGTATATTGACTTCATTACCGTGTTTAGCAAGGACTGACTTGCTCAGGTAATTACAGTAACTTTTGGATGGGGCTAAGTCGCTTCTGTAATAGGCATCTATTCCAGGTGCGGGTTGCGTCATGCACAAAATAAATACTGAACATATAACCTTGTTTCAATTGTAAATGGTGGCCATTTGCAATTTCATAAGCCATCCAAGTTGTTTGTGAGGTTTATTTTTCATGTGACATACAAAATGCATTTTGGGCAAACTGCATGATTTATCACAATGTTCTCTATATTGTAATTACATATTTCTTGAGGTAACAAACTAGGAGAAACAGTGAAGTGTTTTCAACCAGACAGTGGCCATTTTTAATGTGTGTTACAAACTGCCCTCACTTCCTATACAAGGCAATTTGAATGCTTAGGTAAGAAAATAACTACTACGTATAAGTAGCATATGGCTTTAGACAAACAGTACTTGACTATATAAATCATTAGGAACTAAAATGGATAGCAATTCAAACCAGTTAGTTATTTTAATTTCTGTTGCCCTTTTGGGTAATTATTTGGTACTCAGTTACACTGCAATAATGCAATAATAAATAGTTCATCAAATCAGAGGCGAGTATGTGAGCAACAGATTTATTTTGTCCAACATTTACAAATCGGTTTTAATGAAAATTACTACTTTTGTCCCACAAAGTAGTAGACACGCTAATTAAAACAACATTATAATAGTTTAGCATATAATAAAATTCTTTAGATTGAAAGGTAAAGGTGGAGCGACAGAGTTATGCATTTAAACAGTGGTAATTTTTTACAAAGTTACCATAGATAAAGCACACTTCTGTAGTTTACTGAGCAATCAAAGTCTTTTTCACATTGCTGTATAGGAGTGAAACATGGGCACTTGGAGAAGTACAGAAGAAGAAGAAGAAGTGTCTTGTGATGAAGTGCTGCTGGGAATTGAGAAGAAGCCTTGCTTTTGGAATAACGGGACAAAGAAAAAGACAGAGAATGAAAGTAATAATCATTCACTGCTGGTAAAAGAGGGATGTTTAGTATACAGTAGAACCCCTTTTTTTACACCATTCAAGGGATCCAGAAAAAATTATGTAAAAAGCGGGAAAGTGTAAAATGAGGGAAATGCAGTAAAGTGTTTCAAATTAAATGAAGATGTAATAAATCAACATTGACATACCATTAATACTATACAAAAAAAAAACTGCAGAATATGGAAAGCTCTAATAAAATATAATCCAGTACATTTATAAATTGAATATGCATAGCAAGAAAAAGTATGTAACATTGGCAAATATTGAAGATAAATAAACTGACAAATATAGGCATATTTACAAACTTTGCCTAGAACTTTCTTAAAAACTTCTGTCTCAACTTGGAATTTTCATAATAAAGCACATAAAAATAAGAATCAAGGTAATACAAATTTAGAATTATTATTTACTAATGCACTACAACAGTTCACACTTTCCATTTAATTAGACTTTGAAAAGAAGTCTGAGATTTTCGTCTGCTTCAGCTGCAGACTGCTAACATATTCAATTTTTTTGTTAAGGACATTCAGCTGATAGAAAATACAGTCCTCACATTCAAATCCCGAGCAGTAGGTCCTCACAGTTTATACAGCTTATAATGCCTCATGCTTGGTGGGCATACGCACTTCTCCCTCTTCTTCACAAGCTTCGTCATCTTCTCGGTCTTGACTTTCCACGACAAGGGAACTTAACAATATCTTCAACTGACTGTTCTTCAGTAATAATCATGTCGGAGTCAATGTACACTAAATAAGTCAATGATACATAGAGCTCAATTGGCTTCATCTTCATTGCCAACCACTGAACATGGAAAACCATCTTTCTTGAAGCAGTTCGCAATTGTTTTCTGTGTTACATCCTTCCATGCATAAGAAATAATGAGGTCTGCTTCCAACACACTTATCTTATCATGTGGATTTTGTCCACTATCAATAATATAAAGAAAACGTGTAAATAATGGGACATGAAAATATTGTGTGTTGTAATTAGCAGGAAAGATGTACATAGAATCAAATGGAGATAAAACAGAACCAAAAATAAATGGTGTAATTTGCGAGAAAATTTAAAACGCTGTAATGCAAAAAGGGGGTTCTACTGTATTACTTTATGACACCTGTCACACATAATTGTTAGACCTGTGCATATCCAGCCCATCCCATGGGCCCATCTGTGGCTCCTACTACACAGCACTGAAGAGACAAATTGAATATTGAGAATAACGTACTGCTGCTGTCAACCAATCACAGGACTGCTCACAAAAGAAGAAGCTGGAAGCCAAGGTGGTCAAGAGAAGTGAAGAGCCACAACTAGTACGGACTCTCGAAAGGGAACTGAGATCTGATTCCGCGGTGGTAGACAGACCGGTGGTTGTTGAGGCTGTTCCTGGTGCGGAAGGTCTTGCTACACAGGTCGCACTGCACCTGCCTGACGGGGAGGTGCCTGTCCCGGATGTGTGTGTTCAGTCCTTTCCAGTGGAACAGCAGGCCGCAGAACTTGCACACGACGCTGCGGCCACTCAACTTCCTAGCATCTGTGGAGTAGGCAAACAATACAGTGTCAACATCTCCCCGTTTACCATCACCACACAGTAGCTGCCAACAAAGTGCAAAGGTAAAACACGTGTTGCATTATCCTATACCTCTCACAACTGCAAACTGCTGACATAAAACTGACAGGCACAGAATATTAAACATGGTAAAGAACCATGGCAAGACAATGACTACAAATTAGGAGAGGGCAATCCTTTACATGCCCCCTCTAAAGTTAATTTTTTCTCTCTTATAAATTTTATTTTTGGCGATCAAATCCTAAATTACATGATGCATAAAAGATAGAGAAATATCTATTACCCAGAAGTGAAGATATATATATATATATATAAGTATTAGAAACCGATTATAACAATTCATTAGAAATTGTATACAATACGTATTATATCAATGCATCTCTATGAACAAAACCAGTTTGGTTGCCCATTTACTCTCATTCTGTCACCGTTTACTAAATTTAAGGAGGAGAAATGTATACCTATACCTTGCTTCCTTAATTGCTTTACCACTGGTAAAGAAATGTTTACCAAGAGTGAAGGAAATTTCATGTGCCCAATTATTTACAAGTCTGAAGTCAAAAGTCAAAGTATAAGTGACAGTTCATTTTTTATGTAAGAATACCGTAGGTTTTTTAATTCATTGCCTTTATTTTCAATTAAGGTTGGAGTTAAATAAATAAGTTATTTAAAAAAAGAGCACAAATTTACAAGTTCAAACCTGAGTTATTTTGTTTCGTTGAACACTTACCTTGTATTTAGACTGAGTAGTGCTATATTTGGCTGTGAATATTTACATTACAAAGTTATGATTTTAATTAAGAAAGTCGTAATTTTGCCAAAATGATGATTGATGTGACATAATGTGACATAATATACACTTCAAATTTAAATTTACATTTCTTACAAATGACAATTCTGTATAATACTTAAAGTACTTACAATTGATGTTTGTACATGGAACTACTGTAAAGAAACATGACATTAGTTTAAGTTATAAATTAAAAAAATTACCAAAGTACATATGAGTGCAAGTCCAAGAGAAGCTGGTGCCCAAATTGTGACTTATTATTTGTTAGTAGCATGAACAAAGAGACTTGAAAAGTCATCAGCACTTGATATTAACATAGGGATGAAAAAATCTAATTATTGTGGGTACAAAACTGTAATGAAGAGAGGGGAAAAGAACACATCGAACTACTGTTAACAAATGAAACAAATAAATATAGACAATGCAAGAAATTTTGGAATAATATGGTGTTATTGGCACTTTGATATTATGCATGATCAAAACTTAATTATCTATCCCATAAAATTAGAAAAATAATGTTTCCAGGTTACATAAAGTATTCATTTATATTTTTAACTGTAAAGTGGTATTTCCTAATAGTTTACATATTACATAAAAATTTCTGTAGTGTAATGTTACATGAGAAAATTCCAAACTATTTGCAAATTTAATATGCTTGCAATTGTGGCTTTGGGCTCTTTGTTGAATACCTAATAGCTCCACAATATTAACATGTGGCCACATGCAGCTGAGAAGTCAGAACGAGTGCCATGAGAAAAACCAGCAGGCAGAGAGAGAGGTGGGTATGAACATAATGTGTAGCTCATCACATGCTACAGTGTCGAGTCGCTGCAATCTGAATTACTTTCCCTCCTGAGGTTAGTACACTCAGTTCACTTTTCCACATTGCAGTATTTTGATGATTATGGTAAAGAATACCATAGTAGAGTATGTTTAACAAAAACCCAACATGCCTGGAACTTTTTAAGAAATTTTTGGAGTGCTTTGAAAACTATAATGCATGCACATATGTGGTCTTTCAAAGCAAGCCCTGTATTCTCAAATAAAAACAGAAAGTGTATTGGTAGCAGAGACAGAAAAGTGAATTCTTAGAATCTTCTGAATATCAGGGTTTTCTAGATATTCTAAAATTTTTTTTTAGAACAGCTGACAAAACATGAATCTCACAAAAAATCCATTGCGGAAATTCCAGAAGACTCATTACACAAAGTAATTTTTGTAAACAATATAACCAAGTGGAGAAACCAGTTCCCAATTTGTCTTTCAACATCAAAAACTTTGCAGTCATTATTGGAGGTGTGTATTTTTTTCTAACACAATGATTTAACACAGAAATATAATAAATGTAAAATAAAATATGTGTCCAGAGTTTATGATGAAAACAGATATCATGGTTACCAAAGTCTTCTGTGAAACATTAGCACTATGAACTCTGTTTTATGAACCTGCTGTTTCCCAGTACTGATAACATTTATAACTGAACACACGTACCAAAAAGTGTGCAGTTTAATTCTTTCATGCATTTTAATATGTTAATGCAAATCATACAGTGGTGCTAACATTATGCTTCAAGAAATAAATCCACAAAAAATTGGGTTCGAAACATCTACAATTGGAAGTTTATAGAATTATTACATGATTTATTTCATACCATCCAAGGCTTTGGTCAATGTTTTTGTTAAAGTGACATTCAACATTAGAAATGTGCAAAAATGTGAAAAGTATCAATTGTTTGAAAAAAAAAAAAAAAAGTTTTATTTCCCAGTTATAAAATAATTTTTACAACACATATGGTAGTACATAACAACACCATTCAAATATTCGTACAAACTGATTAATTTTGAAATGTCTTTTGCATGTCCCTGCAACATATAGTAATACACATTCATCATTTCACTTTTAAGACACGTTCAGATTATTTTTTACAGTTTTTATCGTGGAAATTTATTGTAGTACGAAAAAATGTACGTGTGTATAGAAACAAAACATGGAAAGATTGCATGTGTTGAAACAATTTACAATTAATAATATTTGTGATATAGTATAATATTACGGTATATAATGTTTAATGTATAACATAGTTGCCACATTCACAATACCTTATAATGATGTACAACACTACTCAGATTCAAACACAGAAGATAATCATAGAAGTATTAAGAGTCATATGGTAAAAATAACTCTAAAATACTTACAAACAAACACAAAAGCTAAGTACTTATAAAACATAGCCTATGAGTAAAAAATACATGCACAAAATCTTACATTCCTTCTTTCTTTATCTACAACTGATAAGAATATGCAAAATGTACTAATTAGTAATAATAAAATGGAATAATTTTTAAAACTTGTTTTCTATAAAAATACTGCAATTAAAATATTTATTGGTATTTTACTACACTTAAAAAAATTTCACACAGGGAACCATACAGTTTGTTCAGTAGTACACGCAAAAGTTTGTTGTAGCTTTGAATCATATTTCACCGCAGAGTGTTGCAGGCCGGAACGTCTAAAAAAAATAAATACTGTCATGAAAAAAGTAAATAGCAACAATATTCAAGGCAATAAAATCATTATTCCAACATAAAATACAAGCACTTAAATCCTTGCGCATGATTAAAATCAAAGCCAGACTAATATGATACACACAAAACAATCGCAGAATTGACTTTAACGTGTTCAAAATAATAAGCTTACCAATTATATTATGACATTCTTGTCACTAACAATTTTGGTTGACACCTTAAACCAGTATTGAATATCTGACATAATTTTTAAAACACAATATTGAAAATTGCCATCAAGATAACACAAATGCTATGAAAGATAATGAACATTAAGAGAGTTAATGACCAAACTTAAATCATCATAAACATCATACAGAAAGTACTATTTAATACTAATTGTATGTATATAATTCCTCTAGAACTACTTATATTATTACACAATTATTTGTCCTTTCTAGACATATGCCTTTGGCATGCATGTATAGCTTTGGTTGGCTGCATATTAGTAGCAAGTGTTATGTGCTAGAACTAAATTTATTCTTATTGTAATGCATATGCAGAATAGCATTTCTTATTTTATGTTTTTTGTTTGAATTCTATATGTTGATAAATCCTATTTACCTATGTGAAAAAGCTTCACACAACAAGAATATGTAATAAAAAGAGCTACGCTCAAGGAGACCGAATGCATTTTCTAATTACTGATGTTCTTATTGAATTGTAAAATTACAAATAAAATAATTAAATAAAAAATCAACTGCAAGTGATTTTTAAAAATATTATAAGAATAGCATATTAAATTTGTCTATGAATTAATTTTCATATGCATTCTCATTGTCATTAGCAATGTGGAGTAACAGAACACCATCCAAAAATCAACACAACAGTTATCAAACCTAGGAGACAGAATTCTCGACAAAATAGGAAAGTAATTCTTGAGTGTGAAGGAATCACATTCCCAGAAGAGTTCTTTTCTACTTTATTCTTAGGTTAGCAATCCTGACTCAGTAGTGCTGCAAAATAGGATTCACTGTGCTTTTATTATGAGACTGTCTCCAGTGACAGATGTAGAAAACCATTAAGGGGTGTGCCGACCTGCTGTGGCGCAGTCGGTTGGTGCGCCACCAATCTGGGGTGTTGGAGGCTCTGGGTTTGAATCCCGGGTAAGGCATGGGTGTTAATTTAAGTTAGGTTATAAGTTACTTTGTAAGCTAAGTGTTTTTAAGTATAAAACCAGGGGACATTAAAAAGCCCTTTACAATTACAATCACATTAAGGGGTGCTTCCCTTCCAAATAAGACATCTTAAACTCTTCAAGATCATGTCTGGCCATTAGGAGGCATAGCAACAGAGACATGGGAAATAGCATAAACAAGATTCATGAGTGTTCTGTTCCCTCAGAATTTTAAGTGCTGGCTATAAGGTTTTAATACAGGAACCTGTTCAGAACAGATACAGCATTGCCACTGTAGCTTTAACCAGAGTTTTACAGAAGAACAAACGTAAACAGAAGGCTACTCGCAACACTTTTTGCAGACTTCAACACTTTTTAACTACCATATTTAGGTTTCAATAACCAAATTTATGAAGTGGCAACAAAATACTGACTTTCATTTTTGACCTGAAAAAAGATTTGCACTGAAATGTTCCAAAGATTTTTTTATAAACTAGAATAGACACAGCTGCTAACAAAGAGACACAGGATAACTTGAGAGAGACCCCTTAAGGAGGTGGCTATAGTCGATTAATGGTTTGTTCACACTGTTTTAAATGAACCTTTGAAAAATCACCCCATATACAACATATTTGGTTGTTTACTAAATTTGTCATATATCACAAGTGTTTCATACTTCTGTTAACATAAAAATATCTTATTTTTGGGTTATATTGAACTTATGCTTACATTTTACTTATAAATTATAATGTTTCATTTATAATCAATACACATCAAAACAGTGAGAAAGAAAGATGTGTTGGTAATGCCTAATAACAAATAGTTATTAAGCAAAATATTCAAATGAGTGCTTACGATTGCGGTGTGTTGTTCCATTGATGTAATTTCTAGAAAGCTTTGTTTGCATGAGGTGGAGAAATATCCTGGAAATATAACTTCAGAACGGCTTCAGAAAAAATGGAGCTAACAGTGATGAATGGACTATACTTGAGAAGTGGGATACTATTCACTATTTTCAAACCACACGTTTACATATAAGCAGTAAGTTTCAGTGCTAGTGTATAGGCTATCTGAAGAGTACTTTAAAATGGCATCTTACTATTCTAGGTGCATTTATTAATGTTACTGTATTAACAAAGCAACATAAAACTGCAAGAGTTTGGATTTGCTCGTGTCAGTCCTATAGAAGATGAAGGCAAGCACACACAATATACTGTGCATATATTAATTTGCATACATCTGTACAATGGTAGCACAAACTATCTTCAGTATGTGCTAGTTTTGCTACGCCAACACAGTTTAGTTTGTGTAATCTCTATTATACATGCACTGTGTGGACAAAGTTTACACAGGAGCAAATCCAGAGGGGTGGGGGTTACAAGATGTGACTCCCATCCCCAAAACTGTTAGATAGCCCTGCCAAGAGAGGGGGGGGGGGGCAAAGGGGGTGCAATGCTCAGGGGCCCAGGTCCCCGAGGAAAAAAAGGGGGGGGGGGGGGGCGCGAGTTTGGCCCGATTCGTAAATGTTTATTTATAAAACGATGTACTACGTAAAAATGTAATTTCGATACTCAAAACTTATTAACTTTTTTTTGCATGGATGACGACTATTTATGTTGTAAATGGACAATTTTTGGAGGGGAGAGGGTAGGGGGGTCCACAGAAAGCATTGCTCAAGGGCCCAGAATTTCTTTTGGTGGGCCTGATTGACATGAAAATGTTCTGTGAATTTTGTAAATCAGAAATTAAATAAAATCAGAATTGTTTAAAATACTGACTTTATTAATTTAATATTATTCCCTAAAATTGTAATGAGATAGTGTGGCCCCCTCCGATGTCAAAATCAAAAATGTGGACCTGACATTGCACAGTGGTAAATCCCTCCAAGGTCGAAGAAAAAAAAAAGGGGTGAATTTGGGGGGGGGGGGGAGGGGGGGGTTGCAGTGGTGGTGTAATGGTCAAAACTACTCGCCTCCTTGAACCAGGCTCAATTCCTGGCGGGGTTGTTTCTGGATTTTTACATATGGGAATAATGCTGGACGAAGCCACTAGCTGGTGGGTTTTCTCGAGGTTCTCCCATTTCCCCCACCCTTGCATTCCCATGCTGCTCCATACTTACCTCACTTCACACTCATTGGCTATCAAGTCTTTGATGGTAATGAGCCACCCTCATATCTCCATTTCCATCCCTCCCCCCTACTCATCATCCAACTGAAAGTTTAGATCCTCTCGAAACTTCACATTATTGCAAATTAATATACAGTACCTCTTTTTGAGTTCGACCCACTGGATAGGTGAATAAACCATCAAAAACAGACATGGACACATTTTATACAAATCCCAAAATAAAATATTACCTTCAGCAGCTGTCGTCTCACTGCTGCACATTCATCCCACGGTGATACAAGCTGCGGTGAGACCTCAAACTGTTTTTAGACTTGAAGATCTTGTGGCAAAACCGGCATGGCAAGTCTGCAGGCGGCATGTGCTTGTCTTGGATATGCGTGGAGAGGCCATGGCTGTTGAACATCTCGCCGCAGTACTTGCACTCCGTGTACTTGCGTCTTGTCTTCGGCCTGGGCTCTGGGCATGCACAAAAATACAACGGATGTTAGAGAAAACAGGAGACGTGCAGTTGCAGCACTCAAAGATAAAGTCGGCTGGGTGTTAACATAAACACATGGTAGTGTTGTGAGCCAGGAAGAACCTATGTGAGGACATAGGCCACGACTCCTTAGCTCAGTACCTCAGCACTCAACTACAATGCGTGTAAGGGTTCATGATGAAAGTGGAGTGAAACCAGAACACACAGATACCATGCTTCACTGCTTGGCTACTAGGGTGATAAATTGAAACAAACACAGCAGTTCCAGCCCTAAATTGTCATTATACAGTAAACTCTCCCAGGGAAAGGGTTGTCATTTCGAAGAAGCCATTATTGGAATAATTTTTTTAAATTAAATTTTTTTCCATGGTACACCAGAAAAGGGTTCTTATTCTGAGAGGGTCATTATTTCAGGGGTCTTAGAAATGAAATTTGACTACAATTCAATACTGCCACATGTAGGCTGGCAATTTACCCTTTTGTCTTGTATAAAAGGAAGGTGGCTTCTTGCCTCAGAAGAATCTTCGATCTTGTTCCTCAACTTAGAGAGCAACATTTACTGCAAATGTTGCAGCTCATTGAGTGTCTGGCACAAAATAAAAAACCACATAGAGAAAATCCTGCACTCAAAGTTCTGATAGTCACCCTGAAATACCAGAGAGAGGAAGGAAGATGGCAGATGCCTAGGGCCCATCATTAGCTTTTAGGACATGCAGATAGTCGTCTCCACCTGGATTTTAGCTAGTGACCAATATGGCAGTAACCTTGTGGATTGTTGAGGTGACTTATGCGAGAACACAGAACCAACTACATGAAGTTGCCTACTGGTTCAATTTCCTTTCATACTTTGGGTAAGATGTTGGGGTTGTTTTCCTCTAACTAGTGACATCATATGTGAACAACAGATCTGTGGATGTTGTTCTGGAGTGTATTATCTGTACAAGAAATAAGAAACATACCATCTATATTATAAATAATCACTGTTGATAACATAAACTTATCTTACCATTAAATAATTTCTAGTATAATTCCATATGAAATAAAACAACAAAATTTTTTTTTTCTGGTCTGAAAGTTTACGGTTTTTTAAATTTAAATTTATTTATATTTTTCACCTAATAAAGGAACATTTCCTGTTTTAAAAATTCCTATTGTAATTCTTATTTATATAACGAGTAGTAACTTTCTCAGAAAAATGATCAACCTCTACATTACGCTTTGCAGATTTGCAAAATTATTTCAAACACTAATATGCAGGTACTCAACATTCAATTTTTAAAATTATATGCTTTACAAATTAAGACCATATTACTACATGAACAACCAAAAATACTTATTTAATTACTTAATGTGATCTATATATGTAACTACCCTAGATCAGGTTAATACCATTTAGAATGTTGTATCCAAAATATCTCAGACAGTAAATAAACCATGAAATATAAACACTTACTGGTTCTGCTACATTTTTGTTTAAGTAATTCCATCCATATTTGAAAAATTGATGAATGTATACTCAATTAAATCTGATATATTTGATGTTATTCTCGTGTTTTCCATAGTGAAATCTATGTACTTTTATGCAAAATGATGGCTGCAACCCGTGACGATTTTTCCATGAAATAATCTGTTGACAGAGATCCACATTATAATGGTTACAGATATTTGTCTATTGATTCTTCACGCAGGAATCCATTGTTCCATCGTACATACTTTTCTGCAAAATATGTGGTAAACTCGTCTTTCTGCTCCACCTTCAAGGACATGTTTAAAGTGTTTTAGACCATGATGTACATGTTTTCACATTATTTTTTCATGACGAATATGTAGGCAGGGTTTGTCCACGTGTATTATAAAACCTGCTGTATAAATTCATTAATTTTGTTTATTTATTGCAGCCACTTTTCAACCAAATTTTTTTGCACAACTGCTCAAAGGATGTGATCGTTGTCAGAAATAACATATACAATATTTTGGTGTGCATAGGCTGCATGCGTGTACATGCCACACTATAAGTTTTTGATGAAACATTAGGGATAATTAATATTTCAAGTATAGGGCGCACAGAATTTTTGGTTTCCTGTAAATATTGTTAAGTCACAATTCAAGACAGACAAAATAAATTCCAACTTAATTTCTCTCCTACAAAATATTTGTGACAGAAAATTTGTGTTACGTTGCAATGTTTACGATTATACATCGCACAATTACTATTCCACAGATAGTAACGTGGCTTGAGAAAGCAAAACCATATCAACATGTTAAACAAAATGGCGTCTTATCAATGTGCACTTGTAGAGCCATGGTGGGCGTGCAAACTACGTACAATATCGTTCTCTTGTACAATAGAGAAATTATTTTCTCATGCATGACATCTATGGGCAAGCTCTGACATGTTTACATTTTACACGTGCGGGATGAAGGTTATTTTGTTAATGAACACGAGTAAACAAATAACTGCATGAGGTTCCCCCCCCCCCCCCCTTCCATCCTTTTTGCCTTTAAGAATTAAAACTTTAAAGTGTACTGTATATTGACAAATTTCTAAACATGTTTTGGAGGCAAAATTTACAAAACAATTTTTTTTATGCTAATATCTCATATATAAGCGGCACCCCAATTTTTTGTCATTTTTTGGTAAAAATGTGCGGCCTATACACGCCGAAATGCGTATGTAGTTATATCAAAGAACAGTACACTCCTGTTAATGCAAACCAGTTGGAACTCTGCTCAATTTGGATTCCCGGGAATTCCGTATCACCAGTTACAAAATGAAAATTTGCGGAAATTTGCCAGAAATGTATATATTTTAATGGGTGGTTTACTTTACTTGCTGTGAAATATAGGAATCGTGTTTTGGACATGGCCACTGTGCCGATGTTTTGCTAGCTTGCATTTTTATTTGAGAAAAATGGTAAAGAAAATGTGTACAGCCCTGTCTTGTCTGCATTGTAAACCTGTTCTGTCAGGCTTTTTGTTAAAAAAACCATCCAGGAAAAAGTTTGGGAGCTGCTTCTTTATGTGCAGAAAGTTTTTAACCAATCATACTGTACAGTGAAATACCACATCTGCCTTTAAACGTAGATAGCTACCCTTGTAAAAAAACACATTCTGCTGGCATATCCATTTGAACATTAAATAACTTGACCTGCTCAGTATTCATTTACCTGGAGATTGTCACACCTTCACTTCTGCATAGTCGGAACCACAGTTTTAAAGCACATTCAAGATTGCGCCCTTTTTTTTGTTCTCATTGTTTTACGTGTCTCCAAGATAGACCTAAAAATACTTTCTGAGATAAATTTATACAATAATTAAGTTTTTTTATTTTTGATGTTATACACTGTTATGTTTCCTAAACCATATATGTTGCAAACAAATTTCACTGAAATGCCAGTGCCTAGTTTATTTAAAACACAATTTTTCTTGCAACTGACAAAGATTTATGCTAACATTTCAGAGCTGAACTGCCATAGTCCAATGAACTTGGAGGATTACCTGTTTACAATGTTTCGTTACTTTTTTTTTTTTTTTTAATGTACTAGTACTGGAGCAAAATGCACAGGAGAATTTATCATATAGACTAGTTACTACAAATTCCCTTTTATAAGTTTTGCTCAACAACAGGCAGCCGAAAAAGATGAAGTTTCTTTTGACATGATAGAGGAGATGAATACAACAGATAACTGTGCACAAGGAGGCAGTGGACTTTCTTTTGTTCGTCATTGAGGTGCAGTACAGTTGTGCAAAGAAAACTTCACTTATCCAGGGCTAACAAAGAGAATTCAAACATTTTTTCTTCTGAATTGGTGTGGATTATCTGAAAGTTTGGATTACGAAAGTTCTGATTTTCGGGAGTACACTGTACATGCATTACAAACAATCAAAACACATCAAACAAAAATCATCATATATTACATCGTACAAAACATTACAAAGACAATGAAAAAGACAGATACTCAAAGATATATCTGTCAACACAATTTTTTCCAAAAGCAACACGAGCACGTGTCAAGAGCCATGAGGATGCTGGATGCCCTTGAGTTCCCTTGAGTGCTCGGCACTAGAAAAACTGTGACGAGAAGGATGAGAGACCCAACATCACATTACAACTTTCCTTTCTAAAATTGGGATATACCAAAATTACTTTACCAATACTGCCATTATCATACGCAGTGATGACAAAGCATGACGTTCTCCACCCAATGCGTGCGATTCTTGTATGAGTTTGGCATGTGTGTGGTGAATGCTACATACAGAATGCATGGAGGGATGGTCATAATACCAGATTACAGTACATATCTCCATTCTTAGACATACTAAAAATGTTAGCCTCAACTCATATAGCTATACCTCAGAAGTTTACAAATTAAAAAATATGCCTACTACTAAGTAATTTTTAAGAATTAGAAGTGAGGTAGTTCCAAAAGTTGCAATAAACTTTAAAATGTATAAAATGTTGGAAAATGGGAAAGTCATGGGTATGTATTTGTTAATGTATTTATGATGAAAACCAGCACAAAAACTTGCACAAATAAAAATCAGATCATTTATTCCAGATTATAGGGCACAATGTTTCATCTTGCAATTCTGTAAAAATCTTTTTTTATAACAAACAGCATTAAAAAAAAAAAAAATACAAGCATATAAACAAAATGAGCTCTTTTGCATAACATAGCACCAAAAATTGTAAACACATGTGTGTTTTTATAAAACCATAATCATGTTATAAGAACATAATTCACGCTAAATAGTTCTCACAGTCATGTTCACTGTATAAATTATATTATGCAGGTGCCACAAACCCAAACAATATGATAATTATAAAATTACTTATAATAAAAAGATAGTAACAAAACAATACTAAAAGCAAATGCAAGGCCAACACTCATTTCATATTTCTATTTTTACTTAAAACTTACAGAATGATACAAAACTAAATAGTCAATAAAGAAACGAAAAGTTATGTTATACAAAACACATTAGTGTAAACACACAAAGCTTTGTAATTTTAATGCAAGTTTACAAGAAATATACACAAACAAAACAGTTTGCATTATTAATTTCTTGGCAGGATGTATGTAATATTCTGTACAAATAATTTTCTGGAAAATGGTGGCAGTTGTGAATCACGTAGTATCACAAAACCTTGCAACCTAGGACACCGAAAGATAAAATGTTTCCTGCACAGAAGAAAATTATTATAAGTAACAATTCGGTAGTAACGAAATATTCAATACAAGAAAAACATTTATTTAAAAAAAAAGTACTGAATATATTTGCTGTGAGATTACAAACAATGATGGTTACTTTTCCTTAAACAACTAGATCTATTTCACTGCAGCTATAGTCAAGCATTTATTTAAAAATGATTATCATAATAAAATTTGCGATACAACAACTTAAACACTTCAAACTTTACATCATAATGGTACAAATTGTATGTAAACTATTGAAAACTGTAATGACAATGTATGCTCTCAATTATCTGCCAATCACGAATTAGCTACTGATTGTCAAAATTAACATACAACTACATTTTCTTTAGAGCTGCCAACTTTTCAGATTTTCTAAAAGGGACACTTCCAACAACCCAACACACATCTGACCTCAATAAAATGATCATGGAAAGTTGTTATAAAAAAAGTACAATTATAGATACTAACTGTAAAGTGCGAAAGTAAGTATTATACATCGCTCAACATTTTCCTTGCACATAATATACACAAACAATATATTGGTTGCAAATATAGTCATCATTCAGTATGATTTTAATTTCTGATTTAATTGGCTTTAAAACAGATGACACAAACTCACACTGAGAGAAAAGGTACTGTACCAAGATGATGTAAGATAAAGTGAGGGAAAAACAGCTGTCAGAACCAAAAGGTCTAACATGAGATGGTAAGACATCTACACAAACTCAAGTGTCACCTCTCTCTTTGTTGGTCGCAACGCAAAGTGCATGGTTCAGACACTAATGGTGATTCCACGACCTCATGCAATCTCACACTTGTTAGTGAATAAAATCTTGAGCTCCGTAAGAACCAAACAAAATGAAGATATTTGGAACTCGTTAAAATTGTAATACATTGATGTTTGACTGTAAATATGTAAGTATTCATCATTGTATGACTGATTACAATTTTAACATTACAGTTAGTACACAGCCAGTGCAGAAAAAAATTTATAATTCTTCCCCTGAGAGCTACAACAGTGTCAGTTTTAGTCACACTCTTATTGACACAAAGTTATTCAGACACGCCACTGGTAGATGGCCTGGCAGGATGCCAATGGAGGGCTACATTGCATCACTAAAGCCTCAGAAAAGGAGGTGCCCATCCCCTTATTGTACATACCGTAACTGCTGTTGTTTGAACATTGATTGCTCAAACACCCTACAGTAAGTGCAGGGTTTGTTTAGTCAACACAGAGTGGTTTACATAATGAAGTGTGCCTATTAAGTAAAGAGACTAATGAGAAAAAAAAAGTGGTTTATTGCCAAAATATTACAACATACATTTAATATCCTTCAACACTCTTCCTCTCACCATCTGCTCAAACATCAGTCTTTCTAAAAATTTAATTAATTTTTGGAACATATTAATTTGTTTCTGAAGTTACGTTGGGCCATTCAAACACTTGCATACATCACACAGCATTATTGCTGTACACATCCTTTAAAAGTTCCAAACACTTTGTCTGAGATCTATTAAGTTTCAAAAAATTTTCAGGTTTATGAACTACTCAGTTTTTACACTAGCTGAAACCCTTACAGTACCCGAATTACATTGGTACAAATACACAAAAAATAATGTCTGAGATCCAAACGCTTCCACTACTAAGAACTCATAAAATATTCACGTCAAATTTAACATGGGAATGCCAGTTCCGCAGCAACGCTCCATAACATTAAGCGTTGCCGAGATAGATAGGGGCCCTTATCACCAGGCCGCATTCAGCCACAGCCGAGCGCTGACACCCCGGTGCAACGTATATCAACTTCTGCTGATTACAACTGGCCAAGCTAATTCCAACACATACAAGTAACAAACTGCTATAGTGTTATTTTTTTTTAAATTTTGTGTATGTTTTTAAAATATATGTGGGGTAATGGAGGGGGAATCTCTAAATGATATTAATAATACATGGCGTTATCAACATGTGCCACTTTTCCGCCCAAATATTACATGACACTGCACTCTTAAAAATGCCCTTATAAAATTTATATATATATATATATATATATAAAATATATATATATATATATATATATATATATATATATATATATATATATATATATATATATATATATATATATAATATATATATATAGAGCTCTTCAGAGAACTTCTGTAAGGAAACGTCCAACATCGAATACTGATACTATTTGTATTGAAAAATAATATTTCATATTAATTACTAGTTACTTTGAGTGAAAGACATGTGAAGATGATATGCGCTCGGATGGGTCTCGGCGCTTGGCTGTGGCCTGGTGATAAGGGCCCCCATGTATCTCGGCAATGTTTAACGTTACGGAGCGTTGCAGCGGAACTGGCATTCCCATGTTAAATTTTATGCAAATATTTTATAAGTTCTTAGTAGTGGGAGCATTTGGATCCTGGTCACTTTTTTTTAAATTGTGACTGTGTAGTTCGGGTAAGGGTTTCAGTTAGGTTTTGAAGTGCGTGATGGAGGACATTGAACAGTTGTACAATGTAAGTAGGGCTGTTTACTTTGAAGCATGAAGGTTACCTACAATAAATCCACTTCACTTCCCACAAATTGTACCACCTCATGAGTGTCCAGTCCTGTTACGTAATAGCCACAACTCATAATACATTTTTGCAAATGGGAATCGTGCCAGATGCCACTGTTGGTCAGTGGGTTTTCTTGGGGATCTCCTGTTTCCCCCACCCTTGCATTCCGATGCTGCGCTCCATGCTCACCTCACTTTATTCTCATTGGCTCTGAAGAGTCCAATGATAAGAGGCTTAAGAACCACCTAAATCTTTCCACTTCACTTATAATATCTATACGTGCATACATTGTAAGCGTAATATATTTTTGTTGTCTGGTGGGGAAAATTACTGCAGTAAAATAGGTGTAGGCTGTTCAAAGCAAAGTAAGCATTTCTGAAATCAACATTTGCAAAAAAATTACTGCCTGTTAACTGCACATAGGAGACAGTTCACACTGGCTTGTACGCTTCCAGTTAATTTGGCAGAAAATTATGTTAAGTTTGAGAGATTTGGGTGGCTCTTAACGAGTTCTTCAGATTCAATGAGGGTGAAATGAGGTGAGAATGGAGCAGCACCAGAATGCAAGGGTGGGGGAAATGTGATATCCCTGAGAAAATCCACTGATCAGCGGCATCGTCCGGCATGATTCCCACTTGCAAAAATCTGGGAGTGACCCAGCCAGGGATTGAAACCCGGTTCCGCCTTGATGGGAGGTGAGCAGTCTAACTGCTCAGCCACCGTGGCCCCAACAAATTAAGTAATATAGTTATATCTCTTGACATTAATTTTTTATTACAAAATACAGTACAAATTGGTATATTAGTAACACGTCCTAACAATTTCACATTTTTACTGAACTACTGCATGAATAAAGTAATAAGGCCCATGACAATGTAAATTTTACATAGGGCGGAAGGATACGAAATGAGGAATAAAAGCAGCTCTTAAGCAGTGCTTTCCGAAGTGCTCACTTTACTGTGAACAGCATATTTGTGTTGTTTACTACATTTTGCGTAACATTTCAATCCGGATTAAACTTGGAGTGGACTGAGAAATCCCGACTGAAACTTTACTTTAAACACACACTGATTGGACTGTAGACTCCAGATCAAAAATTTAATCTAAAATGTACAATTGGGAATGAACCGGGACTGAAAGCAAAATATACAAGACACCATTTTGAAGATGCTTTCTTAACCCTTCTGCATGTAGTTAAGTTGACTGAAGATTTGCAACAATAAAAGTGCACAGAAACGTGTTGTCAGAGCAAGAGATGTAAAAAATTAGCTGAATATTTGAATGAATTAAAACCAAAACAAAAACAATGTTTACTTTTCATATTATTTGTTTTCCCATTCAGCCAGTCACCAATAGACTGCACTACACAATTTTCAATCCACTTTCAAATCCACAGTCAGTTGATTTTACACTTCAGTTCATGTTCAAAACCTTATATTAAACACTTACTTTTGGCATGAGTTCATGCTGTCTTCGCTACGTGTTGACTCCAATCCAAGTTTGCTCCCATCCAAAAAATCTTTCTCTAAAATTACTATAAATCATGTGATACAGACATGGAATTACTCTGCACAATAATATTATCATAAGCCGTTCACGCTACTGTATGCTCATCCCTCGATGGTAAACGCTCAGGTGGTTCCTTAGGCTGTTCTTTGTCTTGAAGATCTTCAGGCAGAATTGGCATGGCAATACTGCAGGCGGCATGTGCTTGTCTTGGATGTGCGTGGAAAGACCATTGCTGTTGAACATCTGGCCACAGTAGTTGCACTCTTTGTACTTGCGCTTCTTCTTGAGTCCATGTTCTACTGGACGAGGGAACAACAGAAAAATCCAAACGTGTAAGACAAAAGAAAAATCACAGAGTTCGCAATAGGCTAAGTAAATGAGTGATATAAAATACTGCTTGTAATAGGCTTTGGGAACAATTATAGAGTGTACAAAACATATGTTTTTAGATAATCCACTGCTGATGATTATAGACTGTAAGGAGATTAATAAGAGCTGAGCAATGAGCTTCATTCAAGAGTGAAGTAGTTCACACACTTTGTGTGATATTGTAAGTGGCACCTGTAGTCATTATTTCTGCAGTGGAGGTTACAATTTAATTATGCCATTACAAAAATTGTTTTGGTAAAGGCAAATTTATGACAGCCCTTTGCATTCCATCGATCCGTCCGCCATACATCCGTCCGTCACCTAGCTAAGTGATTTACAATAAGACTTTGTACGCCTGTCATCAGTTCATTGATGAAAATGAACACAAATTAAACTGTTTATAGATCAGAAAAATCCTCCATTACAAGTGAAAATGATTAGTATATTATGTTTGTAAGGACCCAACATGTTCATACAATTATGTAATGGAAATTAGTCAATGTAAAGAATAAAGAAAATAACATGTAAAGCATAATTTTATTACTTTTGCTATTAGATAGAAGGAATTCACGTTCCCAAATGTAAATCTCCAGGAAAAAGGAAACGTCATTGTATAATACAGCTACATAAACATATGACAACAAAATACGGCCGAAACAAAACACTGCACATGCTACACAGCCTTCTAAAGAACTGGGGCTGAACAGGTACCAAAACATGGAAGTTTAAAAGACTGTAATTTCATCTGTCCATCTGTCAAAAGCTAAAGCTTGCCAAGGGATGGATGGATGGATGGATGGATGGAATTAATGGACATCTCAAATTGGCTGTTGGCAATGTGATTGACGGACGGATGGCGGATGGATGGACATGGTGGGTGGTTTTAAATCCTACCTAAGAGAAAGACTATGATAGTGCTTATAAAAATTTTCCACATTACAAGGACAACAGTTTATCAAAGAGGTGGTAAACATACAAACTCAGTACAATATCCATCCCTGGCCACTAAAAAGTATTGTAGAGGATTGCACTTCCCAAAGGCTTTGTTAAGTTCAGTTAGTATTTACATAAAGTTAGTAAGTAAACAATCCCCTGATAACATTACAAATATAAAATGAGACTGTAAGTAACACAAACATTAGAATAACAATACTTTGATAAAGAGTCAAGGTCTACTCGTAAAAACACATAACAATTTGGACACATATTATTATAAACATCTTAATGCTAATAACACTAGAAAGAAGTTCCCCAGTTAGCTTCCTGCTGTGAAAGAGAAACCTTTGAAGAGAAAAAACAATGAGAATAAAGGGTTCTCCCCACGGCCATGATCCCTGAGGCTCACATGGCAAGATAGGACAAGCAATATTTGAGGACAATCCCTTATCTCATTTAATAATTTCTGAGAGCCAAGTCGTAACTAGTTTGGAGACCACTATGCATCAGGTCCCATAGGTTTTTAGTCCCAATGCATAACTATGCAACGTAAAACTCAAACAAAGATATTTATATATATATATATCTTTTTAATTTTATTACATTATTATTTTAATATAGGTATCAATCATCATACCAAAAATATTCACTTTAAAGGAATGCAGAGGCAATTTAGGTAGGAATACCTGTTTCAATCCTAAAAATTCAATTCCTTCACTATCTTGTGATGCACTAAATAATGAAATGGAAAACCCTGAAGAAATTATGATTAAATAAAAAAAAAATTAACAGAATACAAATAACATATGACAAAATTATGTAAAGGTATATAAATATATGCAAATATAAGATTATTTTCTGTTTGTCTTCTAGATAATTATGTAAATATAAAATAATTTTCACTTTATATTATACATAATAATGTACATATAAATATGTCAATATAGAATCATTTTCAATTTAACTTATACATAATTATGTATGGGTAGCCTATATAAATATGTAAATATAAAATTATATTCAATTTATTCTATAAATAATTATGTACATATATATCAATATGAAATCATTTTCAACTTAACTTATACATAATTAAGTATAGGTACCATAAATATGTAAATGTAAAATCATTTTCAAGTTATTTTATACATAATTATGTATAGACTATTATAATATATATATATATATATATATATATATATATATATATATATATATATATATATATATATATATATATATATATATATATATATATATATATATATATATATTTTTTTTTTTTTTTTTTTGACGAGCCCATGAGGGTGCTCACGTGTCACGTGTACCGCACGTGCGCAAAGTGGCCGACAATTTTGAACTTTCCTATAAATGTTAATTTCAGGGTAAAATGTGTTACATTGTCTTTACAGTGTTTAATATGTCTTAAAATGTTTTTAAGTGCTTGTACTAATTAATTGTTTGGTTATGAATATTCAAAGTGCCTATGGCACCGAGATTAAGAACACTTAATATTCTGGCATGAATATCATTACAAAGAGACATTAAAATAATATTAAAATTTGCAACAAATTTATAGAAATGTAAAACATGTGTCTAATTTAATTTGTGGAATTTTATTTTTAATATAAAATATTTCACGCGGCGTGCCTAGCACTTCCGCTTATGTGAACCCTGTAGGCGGCCATGATAGGTCCATGCGATGCTTGTATCTGGACAGTCTGTCGAGGAGAGCTAGCGAGATAAGACACTGTCATGTGCACACTACAACTGTGGTTCACTGATGTAGGTTTCCATAGTCCATGCAGTTTACCGGTTAATCTTTGCTTGCGTATGTTTTTGCCAGACATTTTCCCCAGCATTATGCTCCCGCTTTACTAATTTCTTACACCCTTGTGGCACATTTAACTTAATCGAGGAGAAGGAGTAGGAAGACGTTGGAGAGGTCACGGGACCTGTGCAACTTGAATCAGGCGCCATCCGCCTATGTTTGTGGCGTTTCATTGTAATTTCTCCATTATTGCTACGCGCAATTTTAAGGGCTTTGTTTTCATGTATGTATTTGAGGGAATTTTTAATGTTTGAATATTTTACAGCTACATTACGTATAACCACATGGCTGACCGGCGCCAAGTATTTGTATACGCCATCATTGCGGTTTGAGAACTTATTTAAGTAACAGTGTCGGTGTAATATTTTATTCAGGGTTCTATGTTAAATTTTGTCAGAGTTCCATGTAATTTCACGTAAATTGATGCTTTTTGTACTTGACTACGCGGTCATGTTAATGTTTGATTTTAGTGCCTTCAGGAATGCTACATGCCTGCAATCATTTAAATCGTAAAAAGAATAATTTTCTCACTCAGAATAATATTTTGTCTGAATTTAAGTGCAGTTTTCACAAAGAAATATTGCAATTCCATTTGCACCCCATGGTCTGCTACGAATTTCATCCAACGGCCTCCGCGCCATCTAAACTTGTTTTCATGCATGTGTGTGTGTGTTTATTGTGAATACTCATCTTGTGTCCCATCTTGCTTCATGCATCTTTTGAGGGTTTAAGAAATTTTGTAATTAGTGTACGGTGCAATTATTCCCGTCCTAGCCGGCTCTGTGTATAGGCCATCACCACACTACCCATTTGTTAGAGGGCGAGCCCCAACGAGATTGCGTTAGTGATACCGAGTAATCACACGTGTTAATGTTTTTATCAAGGGTTTCATTTGTAATTCACAGTGTCCTGTCTTCAGGGAAATACCGTCAGTCCACCCTAGCGGCTGTCAGCCCTCTTTCCTTGTGAAGGTTGTGGTTTCACGCACCTCAGTGAGATCATCCATCTAGGCGTGCGCTAGATTAATTGCAGGCTGGGGAGCACCCAAGCAGAATTGGCTAGTCATGACCGAGATTATCATAATTTCATTGGCACGTCGATGTGTACGCATAGTAACAATATAAAAAGTGTACAGTGAACTTACCTCTTTTATTCAGTAGTGACAGTGTCCGAGCCACATACATTTTACTAAGTGTTTACTTCAAAGTGATGTTTAGTAAAAGTTTAGTATTGCCTACGTGTTTGTAAGTACGCACATGTGAGACGGACACACAGAACCCACAGCATTCCTGAGAACCCTGAGTCTTAATAGTGTGGTGATTGGGAAGCATATTACCAATAAGTATTTGTATCATAGTTTGTCTCATGTCTCACCCTATGGCGTAAACTTTTACCAACCTCTTACTGTAAGCACCATGAATCCTGGCGACTCGCTTCCCTAGATGCCTACACTTGAGCAGACAGTAAGGCCCTGCTTGTTGCAGCTGATATTAGTGATGGCCCGGCTGTGTGCATACTGTTACAAAAACATTCAGTGCACACTGGCCAGCGCGCAAATGATAATATGGAGACAAATATTTTTAGTACGGCATTCAGGCTATGACCAGATGCATACATCCTGATTTGCTGCACCCCGCACCCTGTAAATTCACCGACCAGGACTTGTGGTGCTAACAGTATAGCTTCATCACAGTAACTTACACTGTCAATGATTATCAGTGGCTGTCATCTTGTAGCCGCAGTCAAATCCTTCCCTTTCCTTTGATCAATGGCGTAGGTAAACAAGGAGTAAAAATTCTCAGAAAGTCTGGAGACCAATATGATGATATTAATTCCCTGCACACACTGAAGAGCGATTAGCATGGTCGCCTCACACCAAGGCGAACCGGGTCCAATCCCCGGCCTGGTCACCGGATTTTTGAAAGTGGGAATCGTGCTGGACGATGAAGTTGTTTGGTGGGTTTTCTCGGGAATCTCCCATTTCCCCCGCCCCTTCATTCCAGTGCCTCTCCATATTCACTTCAATCACCCTCATTGACTCTCAAGACCTCGCTGTTAAGAGCTGCCAAAATCTCTTCACTCACTCATTCACACACTGAATCAGTTCCCAGCATCTGTACATGTTGCCAGTTGATCAAAAAGAGATTACAAGCATCATTAATCAAATGCACATTAACAGCCCAGGTTTGTATGTGATTGGTTGCAGCTTCCTACTCCTTTTTGCCTGCAACACCATTTCGTTCGCTTTCCAGGCTTGCCTGTAACTCTGGCTGTGGCCACACCATTCCCATTTACCGAGACATTCTCAACAGAAGAAAGTTAATACATATTGTAAGCAACACAAACCCTGGAAGAGAAAAAATTATTCCTCGTTCAGAAAAGAACTGTAGCAATTCCATTTTCTTTGCAGTTATTAAGCATATTTACCTGAATAAAGATAATACCTTTTACAATAGATCTCTCCATTCTCACATCAGTGTAAAGAAAAAATTTCCCCATAAATTGTTTGAACATGTATTTAAGCAGGTTTTTTAATCTCTTTATACGTAAATTTATATTTAATGTATCTTTTAAATTAAAGTAAATAATATATATTTAAAAAAACTTGACACTGAAGTTGAAGTTAACAGGAATGCTGTGTGCTTATGAAAAAATCTTACAACAAATTTAATGACCTTAAAAATATAACCTGTGCTCTTTTCTTAAAAGCAATGCAATTAATAATTCCAGAGAGAAACCAGAACATATATGGTTGGACTGTACATCAGAGTTAATAAAAATAGGAATAATATATTTTAGTTTAGCCTTAGCCGTTAACTTCCAAGTGTGGTGGAATACACACAATGTATTTATTACTTACGAGATAATATTTATTTAAAAAGGTCATTAAAGGATAAGAAATTGCTGAAAGGAAAAAAGTAACTAGGGTCTCACTTTACAGTGAACAGCCTGTAGTAACACATCACCATTCCTGATAATCCCTCAGTTTCACCTGGATGAGACATGAATAAAGTTAATTTCACATATGTCAAAGGAAAATGTGAGGAATAGTAGAACAGGATGAGAGGCAGGATATGAGCCAGTCCAGCAAAATCATGGCGTGACAATGTGATCAGTATCAGCAGCATGAGGCACGCTACCACTGATGCATGCCAGCATGCTGCGCAGTGCAGATGCGCTCTCTACGGGCGACTTCGCCCCATCTACGAGTGACCTGAGCTCTGGGGCAAGTCATATCAGTGGCAAATCAAATAAACGTATCAAGCAAGGAGATTCCACTAGCCTGGACAGCTGAATACATAATTGTAATTAAGGCACGTAATTACAATATACACCGTCCGGCCGGAATCCTACATACAAGCGCCACCCCTACGAATAAAAATAATTACTGAAAATCCACAACCCTTCGGTTAACCGTGGAAGCAGTTTAAATCAACTCCCAAGATCGCAGCACCCCTGTGACCTTGTGACATCACATCCAGCCAGCCTCAGAGAGAGGTGTTTAAAATTGTCATCGCCTCCAAGCGGGGAGATAAGAAACACGCGGTGCTCCAGCGTCGTGATAAACCGACCACTGTGTTGGAAGGCTATGCTACCTCCCGCACCCCGAAGAACTGCTGATCAGCAAAATTTAAGTATAAATAGAGGTCTAGCAGAGACGCTGGGCTTGCCGGCCGAATAGCTTTGCGAGCTCAACCCAGTCTATGAAGACTCTCCTTCTTCTCCAGAGACTGCGACAGGGTTTGAACTCCAACCCGCTGCTTGGGAAGGCAGCACTCTCTCCAGCCGGCAGCTTGGGAAGGCCGCCAGCACTCCAACACTTCAGCTTGAACAAGGCTCGTCCACGCCAGTGACCACCCAGGTCAGCACTTTCTCTGTACGGTAATCCAACCACCTGTACCTACTCCCCTTACCTTAGTCAACTTCCTTTGACTCGCGCAGTAGCAGGTTGTATGGCGCGATTAATGTCCCCCTAGAGAAATTCTCGAGTCCTGTTAAACACTGTAAATTGCATAATGTAGATTTTTGCATATTCTTTTCATTAATTATTTTATCATGCTTGCCTTCATCTGTTTCATAGTAATTAACTAATTGGTACTAGCTAAACTTTAGTTTGTATTTCTTAGCCGGGTGTCTGTCCACAATATTTCCTTTTGAGCATAATAAATATTACGTGAACCAAAACCCTGCGTGTCGTCTACAGTAATTGTAATTTAGATTCTCCTGTTATTTTATTTCAGTGTGAATACATTAATATTTGCATTTATCTGGCATGTCAGCAAACAGTTGTGAGGTGTGCTGCATTCCTCAGGAGACGGGGCCTGAAACGATTGGCATTTAAGCCTGAAGGGACACGCTGCTGCTTCTGGGTTTTCAGTGCATTCTCAACCGCTGTTCGACGTATGACTTAATACCTTGACTGGCAATCATACGGCAGGTCCTTGGGAACGACTGCGAAGTCGAGCCCACCTAGGACTGCTACATCCACAGAAAGATAGAAAGCCCTAAATTCAAATGCATCACAAGCACAGCTGATTTGGGAGCCGCCAGAGGCATCGTGAGAGACGCGCCCTATGTAAACCACCTCCTATTAATAATCTTGTAGCAAATTCTAAATCTACGGAGTTGTTAATTCATAAGCCAGTAAACTTACCTTTGTGTTAAGACACGATAATACTGCCGACACACGAGAGCCCACTGAAACGTTGGTTAGTTGGTGTCCGCCCGACAATAACGAACAGGAAAAACCTGAGGCAACGTCGCCTATTCCTATTCCAGACCATCAGGTATCTCTCGCTCAGGTAGACCCAGCTCACTCTAGCATCGTTAGGCTAGCCACTGGCAAATTCATCCAGGTTCGACACCCGTCCACGGTAGATCTGCCGAACATTTGCACAATAAAGTTGGCATCCGGGAAAACAGTCAGGGTTCAACTCCCACCGAAGGTCGTCCCCAAACCACGCAGCAAACAAACCCGGGCCAACTTTATTCCCACACGTCGGCCGACGAGGCCGCTGAGGATAAATCCAGTCACCTCGGCCAGATCATTTCCCACCATTATCACTCTCGATTAATGACAGACTGATTTCATTCATACTCTCGGGACAGCTGGCGTCCCACATTTTGACAGCCTGGGAGGGAGCTCATCTCTTTCCGCCTTACCCTGGGGTTTGATTCCCCACTCCTCCGCCGGAATAAAGAGGGCAATCAGCGTAATCACCCCTTAACCCATAAGACCCTAGAGAGGTAGCATGCCATACCACACACAGCCTGACTGAGGACCACCTCCGAACACCAGCCATTTTCTTCCAAAACTCAATACACAGAAGAGTCTAAAAATATGAGTAAATTACTATAGTGGTTTCCCCACATTTTTCGAATGAAACTACATATTATGTGTTTGGTTGTTTCCTAAATATTTAATGTATCATAAGCATTTTATTCTTCGGTTAGCATAATAATATCTTACTTTTTTTGTTAATTTGAACTTACAATTATATTAATCTGTAAACAATATTTCATTTATATTAAATAATAATAAAAATAGGTATGTTGGTAATGCCTAGTAAGAAATAGTTCTTTTTTAAAGTATTATTAAAGTGAGTGCACACGAACGCGGTGCGTTGTCCCTTTGGTGTAATTTTCTAAATTTGATTAAGCTTTGTTTGCATGAGGCAGAGGAGTATCTTGAAAGTGGAACTTTAGCAGGGATTCAGAAAAGTTGGAAGTAACCGTGACTGGACTATGTATGCAAAACAGGCTATAAAATTATATGTTCAGAAGTAAGTTTTCTGGCATGAAATTTCTAACATGTGAAGCGTGGGTCTTATATGAATGTGTGTGGTACACAGTTATTCACAGTATACACGGACGAATGGTCACCTGAATCTCATGCTCAAGAAAACTGTTCTCCTTTAAAAAGAAGTATTTAAAATATCTATGGTTCTGAAGTTTTTCAAATGTATGTTTTAACTCATATTCTTAAAGCTACATAAAACATTTATTCCTTACCCCTGTGTTCACAAATATACAGTATGTTAAATATAAAATGTACACATTCTAAGTTTGTAAAAGAAACAAATAAAAAAGTACTCATAAAAGATTTAATTTGAAGAATAGTGAAATCTAAGGCATACGTACATACATATTTTTAAGTTTGCACACACTTTCTTACTTAGGCTTAGCAATAATTTGGAAAAATGGATAGAAATGAAAAACACCACCCATTTGTGAAATGATTATTAGAACAGTTTAATTTTTCTATTTGTAATAATACAAATGGTAGTACAATAAAACCAACAAAAAAAAAAGTCAAGAAATTTTTTTCTTGGTACTGTAATTTAGGCTATTGTGGAAACCTGTATATTTGCTTTTACACAAGCAAAAGTTGGCAGCAAACCATCCGTAAAAACAATACAGAGCTCAGTACACATAGTAAAACTGTAAAACACAACATTTTTATACTTCCAAAACAGATTACAAACACAAATCCAATTTTAAAAAATCCATAAAAATATTAGGCAGTCTTGAAATAACAAACTTTATTGTACAAAAGTGCCACAATCACGACACACTACCTCTTTGCCTCAAATTCACTCAGCAGGATATGTTCATCTGAATTAATTATTTACATTAAAGTTGATAATGTTAATTGTGAATTATATATGATCAGAGAGTCAGTCTTGCAGGCAAATTGATTTGGAGAAAAAAATTTTCCTGTAAAAAAAAATCACTTATTATTAATTAAACTCAAGCTAGTAAAAAAATATTCTAAAAATAAAGAACAAGAACTTTTAGTCTTACTGAGGATTATAATCAAAGGTAGCATGGCATGTTAGAAATAAAATTTCCGCAAAATGGGTTACAAAAATTTTACAATTACCAAGCTCCTGCTTCCGCTATAGTAATCCTACCACTAACCATGATGGTAGTTTCCATAAACCAATGCTTTCCAATTAACCAGAGGTTGGATTTACTAATAAAAATTATGTTTGCCTGTAAGAGAGATAGCCACAACTTGAGTATTAAAAGTAAGGTTAAACTCAAGCTGGATTCAACTAGTTTTTACGAGAGTTTAGGTTGGTTGAGGATGGCTAAACTTGGCTTTGCTGTGTTTCATTTCTACAGATTGGCCTTAGTTCTGATGACAAACGCAAACAATAATCAGAGCTTACCAATGAAGGTTTTTCTCCCAAAAAACAAGATCTCATAGAGATAACATTGTTAATGTTGTCATAAGTATTAAAAACAATTTTTTTTTGTTGGAGAAACATTAACAAAGCAAGTTACAAGTAATATGAATTTTTATACAGAAATGCAAGTACATAATTTGTGTTTATTTCTTCTGTGGTTCCAGTATTAAAATATTTATTTGAGATTGGCTCTATTATTTAAGCTGATGCGTGAATTATTTTCAACTGATTTAAATTGACTTCTACTCATCTGCCACACCGCAACAGAGTTTGATTGACAGTACAATCTTCCAGAAGCGCCAAAAATTGTAGTGTTTACCCTACGGTAACCAATCGAGCCACCGAGATGATGCTTCAAGGTCACCTAGTACTATAGCACACCGAGGGATGGCACTACTAGTATGATTCGCTGAGCTAAGCAGCAGCTGGAACTTCGGCCGGCTACTGATGTCACACGCCAAGAGGACCTCATGCCATCACCCCCCTCCACTTGGACAAGGGCAAGCCAGGAGAGTATATATACCAGTGTAATGCCCTTGGAATACCAGTCTGTTCTGTTCCTTCACTGTGCTCTAGGGTGCCAAAGGAGCCGTCAGCCCTTGCATGGTCTTCACCGCACTCCTGGTGCCGAAGATCCCAACATTTAAGTCATCAACACTTAACACTTTTGTTTCCTTCAGGAAATTCAGGTCCCTTCACAAAAACATATGTAGAGTTAGCTCAAGTCGAATTGTTTTCATAGCCATTCTGCCTACCTACACTGCCAGATTAGAAACAGGACACCTTCACCTGTCTTGTGTGGCCAGCTTCCGTTAAAATATTGTTTGATAGGAGGTAGTACAAACTACCGTGTTTATTCAGTCACATAAATAAACACGTTTTACCCCACTTAAAATAGAATTCCCGTAGTGCTTGCACATTTTCTTAGTAGACATCAGGTCCGCTTAGGGATAGCAGGAGACCGCGGAACCTTTTCTAACCAGTTTGCCAAACCTAATGCAGGACTGCAAGTTTTCCATAAAGGAAATTTGTATGTCAGAATCACACACATTAGACAGCCACCCGTTCTATACACCCCGGTGCATAGAAAGGTAGAGCCACGACTACTAGGAATACAACCCTCTTGGGACTAGGCAATCAGCTCAGGTTATACTCTGTCCACTGTGCTTCTGGTGCCGGAGGGAGTATCTGCCTGAGTGTAAGGGCCTGACCCCTTGGGGACCACACCCACGTAGTGTGATCGTAAGTCATTGTGTAATCTGATGCTCATTATCCACTGCGCACTTGTGGTGCCGGATGGTGGGGTACGGGGCAGCCTTGGTCTGTCGATTACAGTATGTGGAAGCACACCTAGATAGGGACAAAACGTCGCCTGCTCCACCTTTGCGGGGCTGGTAGTAGATATCTTTTACTCATGTCCTACTCCCATCGGAGTGGTATTCAAAAGAGGGATAAAAAGACTGCTACCACTTCTAAGTACAAACAAGGGCTCTACAGCACCCTGACTGTACTTGACAGTCTAAGTCCCTGGAAGAGAGCTCAGCTGCCCGTCGCCTGGAGAAGGCCAGTCTCTCCAGCCCCCTTACCAGATTTATTTGAACTACCAGTCCAACTCGTAGGGGTTAATTACCTCCTGTTTCTAGGGTAACTGAGTGGTGAATAAGTCTCTTGTGGTATAGCAAAGCCCTGGATTAAGGGACACCAGCTCGCCAAGTCAACCTGGACGATCAGCAGTGCCGACGATCACCTGCCCACCAGGTCCCGGTGCAAGCCCCAGCAGATCACTTCTGGAACCGTAGCAGGTCCAGCAGCCTCCACAGGCCATCAGTCACCCAGATATACAAGTGAGAGTGCTCCCTCCTAGACCTAACATTGTGCTTGCAGTCCCCGATTATGTGCCCAGCCGGAAAGCCACACGACCAGTCCTCTACATTGGTCGGGTTCCTGTTCCACGCTGTTCCTCTGTGTCGGTCCTCACATCCACCAAAACACTTAGGCCGTGACGTGCCTCCTTACTCAATAGGATGTCACGCGTCAAAGCATAGGTTTCCTAGCTAATCTGGTTTAACATTTCTCATTAAAAATTAGCAGTTCTACATTACATTAGCTACTTAACCATATAATTCATGTCTAGCAGGATTAATTACATATGGCCTCTATATTTCTTTAATAAGGTAGCTGGTGCACCTGGTAATTTCTAGCATAACCCCATAGATTGGCTACAAAATATATTACCTGTAATTAAAATGCTTGTGGGCTTTTAAGCTTTAGATTATAATACAATAGAAAAAAAATTACTGTGGAATATTTACTTTGTTGAGGGCAGACATGGACCCTAAGGTAAATTTTAGGGGGCTGATTTTACTCACAAGGAAAAATTGAGGTGTGGTTGAGTCACGTGTTTTATGCGAATACGTCTGCACTTGCGGCACATACTATGTCAACTTTCCTATTTTCCCAAAGCCATCACTCGTACCACCATGGATATGGCAGTATTCACTGATGGCTACTTAGATACCATTTCCAATTATATGCATTGTTTCCCACATAAGAAACTTGGGAGAGACCCCGTTGGAATTGACCAAGTTCACTGTTTCCTTGCCTATATAACGAAATTTGTTGAGGTGCAAAATTTTTTTCTGGAGGAAATTAAATATGTATCATTTACATGAATCACCCTACACTGACTTGTGTACTTATTAAAGAGAGTTTATGTAATCAATGTCTAAGCAATAGCATTTATGATGTAAAGCATAATGTATAGGTTATTTGCTGTAAAGTGAGCACTTTTGAAGCCCCCTCATTCAGAATAATAGTAAATAAATACATCTTATCATAGCCTTGGATGTTAACTTTCGAGTCCAGTGAAATACTCTGTGTTTATTACTTACATGACAATATTTATTTTAAAAAGTGGTAGAAGGATAAAAAGTGGCTGATAGGAAAAAAATGTAACAAGGGCCTCAAAATTGCACACTTTACTGGGAACAGCCTTTACGTCAATTGATAATATTTAAGATCCACAATTCAGTTAGTAATCATTAAATTATAAAATTTTACCCAGTGTGCAGAACTTGAACATTTTCTTTATTCTTGGTTTGACAACTGCATGTTGATTTTACTAGATTTTTTTATAATGTTGGATGGTAGTGTGGCCGCCATTCTATATTACCAGTTAATTAAGATAATGAGAATGCATAAAGAATTATACATATATAAGTAATGTGCTGTTACTGTAAAACATTATATATAAAAACTACATATTCAGCTAATATCTATTATTTTTAAAACCTGAGTGATTGACTGTGATAGATTAAATGCATCCATGTAACCATTATAATTGTTACTGAACCATATGCTACCGTGTTATAGTTGCTGTCATTTCAGTTTCAGAGGTTGTTGTATGATAGGTGTTGGAATCTTCAAAGCACTTGCCAGTCCTGTACAAACACTCCCAGAGCCAAATTAAATATTACTACACTACATTTGCGCTGACATGATGCAAAGCATGGAAAAATGCATTCCTCTTTGTACCCTTTATCTCAGGTGGAATTTGAAATGTTTTCAATCCCACCATAGAGCAATGCAGTTACAAATTTTGAGCTACAATTCTAGACAGCAATATTTAATACATAAAATATTACCTCCAACAGAACTTGCTACTGAGTATTCATCCCACGATGATACACGCTCAGGTGTTTTCTCAAGCTGTTCTTTGTTTTGAATATCTTGAAGCAGAACCGGCAGGGCAAGGCAGCGGGAGGCATGTGTTTGTCTTCAATGTGAGTGGCGAGGGCTTGGCTGTTGAACATCTGGCCGCAGTAGTTGCACTCTGCAAACTTACGTGTCTTCTTCGGCATGTGCTCTGTTGGACCGGGGGGGGGGGGGGGGAGGGGGAAGAAGAGAAAACCCACAGAGTATTAGAAAAAAACAGGAAACACAACTACAATGGGGTGGATTCTCATGATATATAAAGCACTGATGGAGAGTGGTTTTTGGAACAATCAGCTACAGTGACAAGCATGTAAAATAAATTATCTACTACCAATGATTCAAAGCCATGAAGAAAAGAAGATGAATGTAATGAGTTACATCCAAGAACAAGGCAACCCTTACATTTTAAGACCTTGGCAAGTATTTTTTTTACAACAAAAAGGAAACAGTTGGGCTTAAATTCCAAAAATTTTACAATGACAAGTTTCTCAAAGGCAGGTTTGTTTTACGCATATGGATACTAAAACCATTGCCATCAATGACACTCCCCATTGAAGCAAGGATTCTCCAAACATCACCCAGGTTTCATTATGATACTACTTCAGCTATTCATTAAGTAAAGTTTGCTATCAACCAATCACTTTATAGTATTGCAGATGTATAAGAAGAGTTGTAAATTAATAAAAATAAACAACTAGAGTTGTGCGATGTAACGTTTTTCTCACTAAACAAAAAAAAAAAGATATGTATAAACTTTTGTGAAACTGAAAACAAAATAAAAACATTTTCATAAATATTCAGTCTTAACATTGGTCAGAGTCTGAATCGAGGATAACAGAGACAGTACGCGGCCAGTGCACTAGCCATATAATTAAAGCACTACTGATTAACAGCAGTTAGCATGAAAGAGTTTGACGTCCAAAATATCCAGACTACACCTGCGTTTTGAGACATACACACAGCATTTCACAGTTTGTATTACACAAGACCTGAGCAAAAACTAATGTAAACAATCCTGGTCAAGCTTTGGATACAGGTGCTAGATATTACAAGCAATCATCTCTGTAGGAAACCATTCCTATGACAGCATGAAATATGACTATAAAAATAAATAAATAAACATTGCATAATGAAACTCACTATGTTTCTATGCATCACTTACTGAAAAAATTAGGCATAAAATAATACTAGTTGAACACATCACAGTTCAGTACTGTAAATAAAGGTCCATATTTGGGAAAGTTAACAGAATAATCTAACTGATTAAAGTTAAAAGTTTAAAATCATGCAAATTGACTGATCAAAGTTTAAGGTAAAACCAAATTAACTGATTAAAGTTTCAAAAAATTTTATGTTTGCTCAAAACATAAAAAAATCATAATTTACAGTCCCAGAAAAAAATTACCACAACTTGGTTCCTGGATGCCAAATCAGATGGCAGGTCTACTTATCAAAATTATGAATTAATAATCTTCTCCAAAACCATTTGAAATAAAACTTCTAAAATAAACTGTTACACCACAACTTAGCACAAAACCACATCAGTGCAGTGAGTACAAAAACAATCGTAATGCACAATATGCCACACGAGGACCATCAACTGTGCAATTGTGATTTTTGCGTAGCGAGAGTTTGTATCGATAGAGCATGACGACTGAATCTTGCCTACTTCACAATCGCGTTGCGTGTTACTAATGATGATCTTCAATTCAGTACATAACGTCAGTGTATCAATCTGTATATTGTGGTGTAAAACCGATCGGCCGTCAAATACATTGCACATTTCTAAGAAGTTTGTCAAGATATTACTGGCATTTGCATATATTTTGTTTTCCTCTTCGGCCTCTAGGCAATTGCAAAGTTAATTAATGTTAGTTTTAATCGTTAACCAAATATTTTAGTGATTAAAACTTAAAAAGTTAATTTCTTTTAAAATTAATTAATAATAATTAGTTTAAATTAGATTTCATATAATCAAGTAACTGAAGTTACAGGATACTCAACAATGCATTTTATGTTCACACAAAAGCTAAAAATGAAAAATAAATTCTGTCCAAAAATTGTGGGTTTATGAATGAATAAATAAAATACCCTTAAGGGGAATGGTGCATGAAAGCAGTACATTTATCCGATTTTAGATATAAGTAATTTTCCAAAGGGTTTGTCAAAATTTTTGGCTTGACAAGATGCACATAATAATTTTCAATGCTTTTTATGTTGTTAGGTATTCACTGCCGTCATTGTCGAAGCACTGATGAAGAAAAGAAAGAATTTCTGTTTTTTTATCTTCAATCAGTGCTCCGAGAATAACGAACACAGCGAAGTTGTAACAATGCAAGAAAGTATTCAAAATTGTTATTTAAATCTTGTCGAGGCAAAAATTGTGAAAAATTCGCTGTAAAACCAGTTATGACAAAAATTATATAAATATACAGTTTGCGTGCACCATTCCCCTTAAGGTAGCATACAGTGGTTTCCAATGGAACATTGCACCCATTTGTACAACTCACAGAACTCATAAATATAATACACACACCAAAATTGTTGGAAATTATGATTTATGTTGCATGCAAAGGAAGAATGCATATATTTTCTAACACTGTACAATAATTAGCTGCAATTTACTTATTTAAATGTTAGGTAAATAAATTAATAAAAGACAACTTTTATAAAAATTTTAGTGTATTTCCATTCTTGATGCTTTAAAAAGCACACTTCACAAAAAACTTACATAACCTAAAACCATCATAATAACTACTATTATCATTCACAATAAAGAGTTGGTAATTTAGTTTATTTCAAATTATTTATTTTGTGCACATCCATTTTGGCTACAAAGATTCATCTTTAAAACTGAAATGAATGTAAATAAAGTAAATTATTAAAACTACTTTTTAATATAATTAGCAATATTATCTTAAAAAAAAACCATATAATTGTTATGAGGGTGTAAACACTCTTCCACCAACTTAATTTTGCCACTTCATTTTCTCCAGTCCCAATCCAATCATCCTGCTCATTCCTCAGACCAACCAAACACTCCAGAACTCTCCCTCAGTCACAATAGATGAATAGATAAGTAACTTAATATCAGACAGGAAAAAAACATGTAGCTTATATGTGTGTGATACTCTCACCTAAATGGCAATGTGTTCTGTCACAGCTGTAGCACACATAATGTAAAGGAGCATTATTTAAAAACCAAGTACATAGTTGTTTCAAAAATTTATTACGGTGAACATTGGAATCATCAAGTACATATGTATGTATAAACTACAAATCTGTAACAGTTCCACATAAATTAAGTATTACTCTGACATTTTTTTCTGAAACAAATTTACATTGATATTATTTTGTGTGACATTTTCCATCACAACTGACATTACAAATGGCCTACATTACAACAAATGATGTTAAGGTAGAAGTGCAAATAAAGCTATTGGCTACAGGGCTACTGTATAGAGTTTCATCATTACTGTAAATGACAATCAAAGGAAAATAAACAGGATTCAAAAACATGTAGCCTCTATTTACAGACCTCCATTGTATATTTATTGGTAAATGTCTAGAAAATAAATGCAAGCAGGCATGGCAAATGAATAAAGTCTAGATATTGTAACTTAATGTACAGCTTACTGATTACTTTTGTAATGGATGTCACTGTGAGAAAATCACAATTTGTAATTAGGAAAATATTATACATGATTACGTTAAGTTACATAAGCTCAGTCTACGAAATGTTTGGTAAGAAGAAGGCAAACTGGTAAACAAGAATGAAAGTATTTTATTGGTTAACGAGTTTATGTTGTAATTTACAGCTACAGTAATTAGAACATCTTTTCAAAATTCAGTATTCAGTGGTAACGACTAATGGAACAAAATGTGAAGATAATGTCCACAGAGTTCTTACAGGCATGAATTAGATGTTTCTTTCTGATGAGTGTAGTAACATATAACTTATGCACTATAGAGGCTGCCCTTTAAAACCAGATTCCACCACTTTATACAATTTTTCTTCAGTGATCGCTTGAGATGTAAAAATTGTTTTGAGTAGTTAAAGCTTTTTTTTTAAAATAACAATAAAAAACACCTCGTGAGCAAAATGATTGACTTAAAATAAAAATCTAGTATTAGGTAGAAGATTACTTGGTACTTCCTAAACATAGCAACACTCGGCTTTCAAATGTAATTACAGTTTTCGATAATTCTTCAACATCCATTGCCACATCCCATCTAAACAGAAAAAATGACTTGCTCGCTGTTATTCAAGCTAGTAAGATGTTCTGAGTAAGATGTTCTTACTACGTTCATACTTATAGTTTGTCAATTTTTATGCATGCCAGTGTATTTGAAGCATCATGTGCTGACAAGAAGAATTCTTACACACAACATTCTTTGAATACACAAAATTTCCCAGCAATAAGCTACCTATTATCTGATCATACAGTGTTTCCTTGGTACAATGTTCAGTAGATGTGTCCTGATATATGTTACCACAATGAGGTAGTAAACAGCATGGATCCATATAACATTATCATATTCAGTCTTAGTTCCACTAAACTGCCAAAAGTTATTCATATAGTCTTTAATGGAAGAGACTCAACTACTGAAACAGCTAAGTATGCTACTAAAAGTTTCACTGCTTCACACTGACTTTTTCGCCAAGAGGTCACTCAATGATCCTTTTTTATTGTACCCTTAACATACCAGGACATGAAAAAAATTCAGTTTTCAAAACAATATATTTTTATATGACTTTCAAAACTACGTAAGTTGAACTACATGGACGTATTAATGAGATTTACAATACTGAACACAGGCCTATAAGAAACCTGTTCTACGTTTACTTAAGAGATACGTAACTTCAATTACTGAAAAAAATGATAGTAATTTAGTTATAGTGCACACCATTAATACTGGAACACAATAAAACATTTTAAAGTGCTGTGTAAACTTGTATACTTGAGTACCCTCCAAACTTGAAACATCTCTACTGAGTATTTTTACCCAATGTTAATTATTATGAAAGTGTCTGTGAAGTTTATGTATAACTACACACACATAAACAAACCATTGCATATCTTAAGGCCCATAGACAATTGCATTGACGCAAAAGGTTAAACGCTAAACGTCGCCATAAGAAAACTGGCATGTCTACAATCAAAGTTAACAGGAATAAAAATGAAAAGAATGTAGATGTATATACACAAATATTTTTGTTTGTGTTTGAAATTTAAAAAGAACATTTTGTAAAAAAAGAAATTCCGCAAACTTAATGGTTACACTCAATTATTTTTAAACGCATTTTGTGTTATTTGTATATTGATTTCGTAAAACATTAACAAATTAAATATGTATGGTGGAAGTGGTGCTATCTGTTGCCAATCATCTGTAACATTTGTTTTCACTTGTTTGTGATGTCTTGAATTCTGATTGGCTGACGTAAAATGCAAAAACTTGAAAGTTGGCCAACTTCTACTGCGATGCGTTTTACACTTATCATCATGGCAACAATTAACGTCTGTTGTGGTCAGAGCATATACAAGTCACTGATTAATGACTTATTTTAACATGTTATTGTAGTGTCAATGCGATTGAAGACGGGCCTTTACTGTCACAAAGACGTTTATGTTTATGTTATAATACTAATTATTGAAAAAATTAAAATTTTTAAAAATGTGTTTTTTCTGCTACATGTGGGAAATACTTATACATCTACATTTTAATAAAACATAATAAATTATGAAAACTACATATCATGTAAACTCAAAATTACACAATTTTTGTACTGTTACACATCTAAGATTGTAACATGAATGAAACTCATGATCTAGTTAATAATTTAAATACCAAGAATTTTTGTAATAAAAAAAAACTGTTCAACATTTCCTTAGCCTTGCAACACACAGACAAAGCTAAAATGCTTACATTAGGGTAAATAAAACACTTCACCAGGAATTATAGTTGTGGAAAGCCTTCACATTGCGACACCTAGAAGGTTGAAGCCATTTTTCAATATCCATGTCTGCACAACAAGTTTGAGATACAAATATTAAAAATAATAATGAAAATAAATTTCCGATGTTTAAAAGTAAATTTTGCAATGCAAGAACTTCCGTCACTGATCTCTTAGCTCCAATAGGTCAAGAGGAATCTAGTGAAATATTCCAAATCTATTCATGTACCTAACAACTTCACTCTATCAAAATCATGATGACTTTTGAAAATATTAAAACAATTGGTTCACGAAGAACAGCAATTAGCTGTGAATATAAATTTATAAATAAATAAATAAATAAATAAATAAACAAATAAATAGTGTGAGTGAAGAGATTTGGGTGGCTCTTAACAACGGGTCCTTGAGAGCAGATAAGGGTGATTGAAGTGAATATGGGGCAGTGTTGGAATGAAGGGGCGGGGAACAGGACATCCCTGAGAAAACCCGCTGACCAACGACATCATCTGGCACAATTCTCACTTGTAAAAATCCAGTGACTCGGCCGGGGATTGAACCCGGTTCGCATTGGTAGAAGGCGAGTGTGCTAATCGCTCAGCCACCGAGGCCCCCAATAAATAAATAAATAAAAAAATATATATATATTTTATATATATATATATATATATATAGACACATACAGGCAGGTAAGTTAAAAGTCAATAAATAATCTATTAGCTGCACAAAACAAATAAGTACATACCTTGAATAATTGCTTTATAGGCTACAAACATGATACAACTAAGAATTATGTACATATTTTTGTATCACAGTTATACAAAACAATCTTGGAATGTTATGATGCTACCATACATTACTAAATACTTAGAGAATAAATAATGAATGTGTCAAATTCTATACTCAAGCCAACATACGTACTCATGTTTTACTATGAAAAAGCAAATTTATTTTGCAATTTTCGTCACTTCAAGGCTGATCTCTCTCACATGCCAGAAAATACAATATGTTTCCAGGTCATCAGGATACGAGGGTTCATATCTGTTGGATGTCTCCTTGTGTGTGCACCCTCTGATTCAAATGATTTTATAGTTATTACAGAACAATCACCCAAATTTAGTCTATTCACAGTTTCTTCACAATTTTTGAAACAAACATTTGAAAAATCGCACCATATATGATGTGTTTAGTTGTTTCCTAAATATGCCATGTATTACAAGCATTTTATGTATGTCCTAACACAAAAGTATCTTATTTTTGGTTAAATTTGAATTTTATTTATATTTTATCTATGAATTATAATATTTCAATTTTATTTAATGTGAATAAAAACAGGGAAGATAGGTGTGTTGGTAATGCCTAGTAAGAAATAGTTCTCATGCAAAATATTATTACACTGAATGCGCACGAATGTGGTACGTTGTCTCTTCAGTGTAATTTTCTAGACTTGGTTAAACTTTGTTTGCATGAGGCTTATGAATATCCTGGAAATAGAACTTAAGCAGGACTTCAGAAAAGTTGGAAGTAACCATGAATGGACTATATCTGAAGTTGGTAAAGAATAATATGAATAGTTGTACCTTCTTGTTGATCCTGTCAGAAGCTTGTTTAACACAAACAAGATGAAAACAGGCAGATCCATGTGTAAATAGACTAAGAGCGCTAAACACCAAAGACTTGAGTGTGGTTACGAGGTGTAGATGGAACAGCAGCAGAATGCATGGATGAGGCAAATGGGACTGTCTTGAGAAAACTAACAGACCAATCACAATGTTTGCCACATTTCCCACATGTGAAAGTATGGATGACCCCATTGGGAATCTTTCACAAGTGGGAATTGTGCCAGACGATGCCGCTGGTTGGCAGGTTTTCTCTGGGATCTCCCATTTCCCCTACACTTGCATTCCGATGCTGCTCCACACTCACCTCGCTTCACACGCATCTGCTTTCAAGGCCTCGATGTTAAGAGCCATCCAAATTTCACTCCACCCCGTTGGGAATCGAAACTGGTTCACTCTGGTGAGAGGAGAATAGCCTGACTAGTACACCACCATGGCCCCTGTTGCCTGAAGCAAATACAAGGTGAGATGAGGTAGCACTTCCACCTTTTCCACACATGAGACTCTGTCTGGGCAATTCCTGACATGCCAGGACCATACTGGCAACCACAGAAGTGCAGTTCTGAGTCAAAATTACGGGGTTTGGGGCATAAGTCATGGCAACTATTAAATTTTGTGACAAACTGTTGTCGGTGCACGTAATGGTATGTGTCATGGGGAAGACAGGCGGTCCTAGTGCGTGTTGACAATGTCAAATAGTGCAGGATTGGCCTGTACGAGCACAGAGAGCAATGTGAAATCAGTTGTCCGGTGACTGCCGTGCCAGATGGATGTAACTCGTGTTGTGCAGATGGTATTTGGCGCCTCCCACATTGTTGACAGCGTGTTGTGAATGTTGCAGGGGACTACTTGGAGAGCCTTTAGAATGGGTATGTGTGCTGCTATGAGTGTGAAACATGGTACCTTTACTGTCATGTAATATACCTTACCAAATCTGTGAAAAAACATTGTTGGCGTGTTCTTTATTGTCCACACACGTAGGGCTTACCTTGTCCTGTCATGTGTCTATTTCACATTATCCACAGGTGCCGATATTCTTACACTAGTTGCCATGACTTATGCCTCAACCTTTCTATATATACTGAATGTTTTCAGTTAGTGGAGTGGAAAAATTATGGCGGTGCTTAACATTGAGGTATTGAGAGCAGATAAGGATGAAGCAAAATGAGTATGGAGCAGTGCCGGAATGCAAGGGTGGGGGAAATGGAGATCCCCGAGAAAACCTGCAGACCTGCGGCATTGCCACGTGTGAAAATCAAGGAAAAATTCGCTGGGAATTGGACCCAGTTCACCTTGGTGGGAGGAGTTGTCTAACCACTACACCACCACGGCCTCATAACCATTGATGAACTTGTGTGAGATAAAAAGCTGTATTTTCCTTTCCAGTATGATTCTGGTAGTAAAATTCCTGTGTCCATTCCAAGGTGACATTCTTTAGCACAGATGGTCATGCAGCTGCTTTTCATGTGAGTGTTCCTGGGTCCCTGTCTCAGGTAAGTCACTGAGGCATGGGGATCTGTGTCACTTTTTAAATTAAATTAGGGTAAATTGCACTTCCATTATGTGTTCCACATTGCAGCGATGCAAGCACTACTGGCAGTACACAATATACATCAGTGAGAGAAACTTAATATGTATCTGTACAACAGTCACATGTACCCATTTTCCCAAGTGTCTAAATTGCTTGCAGAAATGTGGCAACCACAGCCATTTTAAATACAGCATACAGTAAAACACAGACCCACAAATATGAAGAAGAAAAATGTCAAAATACAGATATAGTGATAGTTCATCTATACTGATGAGCAAAGTTCTATCTTCTATTTGTGTACATAACAATACTTCATCACTATTTCATGTTGTCTTCCATATATGAGATCTTGTAGTAGGTTTACCAGTACACTCTTTAAGTCTCCATTCTGCAAAGATACCAAAAACAATGGAATGTCATAATCATAACTGAAGAAAGATGATATACATAAAAAAAAATTAATAAAATTCCCAGATGTCTTAATTGAAAGCCATACTTTTGTAGCACTTCGGAATAGCTTACACTTTTTTTTTTTTTTAAATTCAGCACTGGCCCCTATCTTATGTAATTATGAAGATGGCGCGTGGATGCTGCATTATACTGATGTCATAATATTACAATATATTACAATTTACTATTTTCAAAATATAGTACAAAATACAACTGGAAACTGTTACTAGGTACTGTACAAAAAGGGTGTGGCAAGCTCTTTCTTAATGTCCCTAACGTGTGCTAATGGTCATTGTTATCTTCAGCTTGCAACTATATTTCTAGTACACGAATCTTGGTTTCTTCAGGAAAGGGATTTAAGTTACAACAATCACTAATAACACACTCATTGCCATAAAAATATGCACACACTGTAAAAATTAATTGGTACAGTAGTGAAAATTGGTAAATAGGTTAGTTGATGGAGGATATCCAGAATGGTTAAGGTTTTGTGCAATGCTTGCAAGCTGCTGAGACATACCAGTTAGCAAACTGCTGTGCATATGCGAGGCAAGATTTGTAACTGTACATATTCAGGGTATCAACTGAAATTCCATTTTGAAATTCCCTGACTTTTCTCTGATTTCCAGGTAGAATCTTACCATTTTCCTAACCTATTTTTAGAACCAAAAACTTAAAAAAAAATCATATTTTTCCACCTCTGACAGAACAAGAATGCTGCAACAGACTAAGCAAGCTAGACCAATATTTTGTTCAACCCATTGATATTTCTCGCAACAGACGATATTGGCATCATACGAGTGCTCATTACAAACACACAAATACTTTAATTTGTATATATTGGCCATATGTCACTTGGCAAAGATGTACGAGTCTTATTGCCAGTTCACGAACTTAAAAGTCAAAATTTTAAAATGCATATGATCATAATTACGTTATCCTATATTCAAACAACTAACCATTTTGCACAGTAGCAACTATTTACATTTTCCCTGACCCAGGTAAAAATTCATTGAGTTTTCCCTGTCACATTTACCTCCCTGACTTTTCCCTGTTTTCCCTGTAGGTGGACAATTTGCGTAGTGGACAGGTGCAGTGGGATGTATGTGGAAAGAGATGCAAAATGTCTCACTGAAACTGGTAGATTATTGTAAAATGGATAAGGACACAACAGACAAATGCTACCATTCTCTCACATAAAGCTTTTGTGAGTACACATTTTCCTTCATGTGCACACATCTTAAAGGCAGAGGATGTGAAATCATGCAAGAGAGAATATCTGTGGAATGTTGACAGATTTTGTGGCTGCAGAGAATACAGCAGAGTATGTGGCACACATCTTCCAATAAATACAACAGTAACAGCTCACGTGGATTGAAAAGTGTTGTAAACATAGTAATGGACAATTTAAACACATCTTGTGAACATTTAATGTTCTACTACCTTGGTCCACCATACCCCTCACTGCAGACAATTAAGTGGCCAGTGCACAATATAGAAGTCGACCAGTTGGCAAATCAGCACACATATTGCAGGCCTCATTGGGTGGTAGCTGCACTTCACAAAATAGGTTGGTACACACACCTACCCTACTGCTTCATCTCACGGTGGTAGTTGTAGGTGTGGGCACGCAAGCTATTCTTGGACTTGAACATCTTGAAGCAGAAACAACACTGCACTGGCATGACGGGAACATGCGTGTTGCGGATGTGGGCACCCAGTGACTTGATGGGGAACAGCATCCCACAGAAATGGCACACAGAACATGGATTGAGCCTCCGTCTGGCCACACCTGCAAACATGCAAACCACAAAACATACCCTATCAGCACAGCAGATCTGCCATACTCGTGCACACGACAACCGCCTCTTGGCCACTCTCATAAAACACAGTTGATGTTTCCGCTTACAGTCCTAACTGTGCACTGCTAACCCCTGTGTATATGATGGCAACATATAACTCTGGGTAAAATATTTTTATTGTATTGCACATTTATTATATGAATTCAAATATGTTAGCTTTTATTCAGTATGCACTAACAGGATGAGGATTTCATCAGTGGATATTACAGTCAGTTCACTCCTAAATAAAGAAACATTGGAAAAGTAATTTACACTTTTCACGTCACCAGAAAAAATTAAAAGCATAAAATTGTACCTGAAAAGAAATATACAGTTTTAACCATGTATCTTATGTCCTTGAATATCTTATGCATCCTGTATTTCAACTTCCAAGGAAAGAATTTCACTGCATATGTTAAGTATAGGGGAGTTTCAACATGCAACTGCGAGACAATAACATGGTGCTGCATATTTATGGATAGCAATTGCTATTCATTTAAAACTGCATTCATGTTTTTATTTTATTTTATGTGCTCCACTGCCAAACAGTAACTGGTATGGAAGACAAGCCGGACGCTTCACCTCATGTTCTTGGAATCACTCTATCACTACCACCCACAGGCTAGGCTATTGCTGTCTTCTGTAGCCAACAACATTCCATCCTGTATATGACATATGTGCACACACAAATACAGAGAAAGAGAGAGATAGACAGGGAAAAAGTATCACTTTCAAGCTTTGTCAACAGGCCAGGCAGAGGAAAGAAAGAAGTGGCATGTCCATGGGAGTCTGACTGTGTTTGAACTGAGGAGCTGAGTTTGAGGGAGGATAAGGGGGATGACCATTAGGGAAGGGCAACTTTCCCTTGCCGCAGGCTGCTCCCATCTTGGGCATTCCATTGGACTAGAGGGGGAAGATCTGAAAAAGAACAGCCTGATAGGGCCGCAGCCTAGAAACCTCAGACTCGTTCCACTGTCCCTGTCTCCCTCTTGCTACTTCTTGAGCAGAATATCTTCCTTTTTCACTAGCAAAAGGTATTTATTACAAAACAAACATGACTACTTTTATCTTATTGCAGCTCACAAGCCAACCACTTTCCTGCTGAAAATAGTTGCTTTTAACATAGTTATAATAATACATACAAAAATGTTATGCTGTATATCTTATGCACCCCATCTTTTTTACCCAAAAAATTATAGTAAAAAGTATGTAAGATAACCGGGTAACTATAGTATAATCAACAAATGTTAAAAGCAACTGAAGAAAAAAGGCGTAAAAGAAATGTAAGAATAAAACTAGAGACTCTAGGAATTCTAACAAATCTGAATCATAACATTTTTCTTTGTAACACTCATATCCATGTATTTTCATGTGAACTATTTGTAGCTTGTTACAGAGAAAAAAATTATTTGGTTGCAAAAATAATCATATGAAAATGCAAAATATAAATATTATAATATAATATCAGAATATTTCTTATTTACCTAAGGTAAAAAGTAGGGCACTGCCGTTGTTGTAAGTGTAGGTATATCCAAAATTATCAAAATGCTTTAGCATGGAATGAAGACTCAAAGCAGAAAATCTAAGTACAGGCTGATTGAATTATGTTTTCATGCAGGCATAGTTATGTTGACAATAAACATGTAATTAGACAGGCTTAAAAATAAATTTGTTCTTGTAATGGTTATAAGGTCAGTTTATCTGTTGTTCCTAAATTACAAAAGTCATTTTCATAACACGAAAGTCATTCATCAGTGAATCCTTGCACAATTAAAATTAATTAAAACTACAGGAAAAATATATTTTTCATTGCCACAATTTCGCAATATACAGCCAGGGAATCATCCATTACTTGCTGTTACATCTTGAACACAAACATATTTGGGTTGTCGCAGTGTGATTCCAACAGAAAGCCTGTATACAAATTGGAGGAAAATCTTCCATAAAGGACAGACCCAAAAAAAAAATGGACTAGTAACTGAGTAGAATATCAGGCCATAACGGCTTTACAGAAGCTGAATGTGTGCTGCGATTGGACATAGTAAATTGCAGGGCTGCTGATAATTTGTTCTGAATTTTACTTGGCATGCCAAAAATATTCATAATTTCAAATAGCTCAGTACACTGTATGACAAATCAATCTATTTTGAAAATTTGTGCGGATAAAAAATAATAATAAAAAAAAAAATAATATAATCATATAAATGAGACTACGTGAAGCAACAAGCATCAAATTAGTTTCAAAATTAGGTACTCAAAAATCCTGTCCAGCATAACAAATTCTTTGAAAAGTAGTCACAAAGACTAATATCAAGTCACAATTACAATACATGAAATGAAAACACTTTCTGTACAAAAAATGATTACTGGGAACAAATATCGCACACAAATGCCAAACATTCACTACAAATTACGCCTGAAAGATAATATGACATTAAATACCATTTCAAGAAGGAAGGAACTGGTTAATCCAAACTACTGTAAAGCTTCAATTATTGTGGTCACAACTATAAACTATACATTGCAAAATTACACTAAGTTAATTTTCTCATCTGTATTTTAAAAATTAACATTGGAGAATATAAATTTGTTTGGAGAGGCTTACATATCTACCATTTGCAATTAAGTGTTGGGAAGAAGGAATACAGTCCATAAAACTTGAAGGTAGAACTTTATTTTAATTATAGTTTTTCCTATAACTATCAGACAGTTACAATAATAAGATATATTTTTATAATATACTGTATGTACATGAACATCAATGACTAGCTTAAACTTGCAAACACAATTTACTACACAGGTCTTTCATCATGGATATTGTACACGTCATATTCTTTAGACCTACTTTTCTGGAACACCTTTTAGCCTGCTCACATCACACGAATACTAGCTGGTGTATGTTTGTCTCAGATGAAGTGGGTATGCAATAAGCACCACAGCACAACTGAATCTCAAATGCTACTTGTGCAGCTGTCTTTTGTCTTGAAATCTGGAAACCCCTGGAAAACATAAAAATTTGTCATCATGCATTATCAACTTTGGTGTTCATAGCAGACACCCAAATACAATAGAGTCACAACAAAATTCAAAGTTTCTTATGTTTATACGTAAAACAATTTCACAAAAATGTAATTCAGAACACTTGAAAGTGTAGAATACAGACATTACAACAGTACGATAAATGTAATTGTTATATTTTAAATACATTTTACGAAATAAGAATAATTTATTGTGACTCCACTACAGAATTAGTTTCTCACATTTGCACAGTAACATAGAAAAATTAATAGGTAATCTAATATTAATAGATACCTGCTGGACCTTGTGAAAATTAACTTATTCATAATGAAGCGTTTTAAACCACCTTGTACAATGATAAGATACCAATTGTACATGAAGGAAATAGTATGATACATTTTTAAGTGGGCGGCGTGTGAGGGTTGAAACCTCAATGTCCAATTCATTAGTGGTGTCATAAAAAAATGTGTGTCGTAGTGGCAGAACCTGATGTCGCCTGGCGTCGAACACAAATCCCTCAGCTAGCTCAGGTACAGGTAGGCTCCACCCATGTTGGAAAGTATGAGGGTTATTGACTGGAAAGGGAACTTTGGAGTGTTCTGTTTGATTGGCGACTTGGGGATTACAAGCCCTAGGACCAATTTTACATTTAATGTTCTGCAGTTGGCAGAACAAGCTTTAGTGACGGTGGTGGCCTTCAAATAATGCAATGCCAGAGTCGCAGAGATCATACCCTGTGAAATTACTCTCGCTTAGGCAGTGAGCCGGAATAGAGAGTCACGCGATTTGGTTTGTGAATGGGGACAAAGTCAAGAGACACTGGGGGTACTCGCTTCCAACTCGTTACCTGCTGTGCACGAGGTGGCGGTACCCTCCTCCTCTCCGGTTGGTTTGATGATGTGGTCGGCAGCTGAACAGCAGCTGAAAGTGGTTGCGAAGGAGTAGTGCTCAAACTGCTCGTAGATTCCTGGGGTATTTGTGGAGGGACGGAAGAGTAAGAAGGGTGCAGCAGGGTGGGGTCTAATCCCATGACTGCGTTACTGAAGTATACAATTAATAAGTGTTCTAGAGGCAACTGACTTGATACTCTAGAAAGTGGTATAAATAAAGGATTATCTTTAACAATCTCTGGTGGAGGTAAATTTGCAATCTCTGTCTCAAGTGATTTTAGGATTTGCTTCAATTTATATTTCCTTCAACCTTTCTTCTGATAAGGCATAAGGCAGAACCTAGAATAACCTCAAGGTGAAGCCGGTTAAAAGACAGCGGCCCAAACATGTACAGTAGAACCTCTCTATTACGACCCCTCACGGTTCCCGAGAATAGGGTCATAATAGAGGGGGGGTCGTAATAAAAAAATTTGGAACATTTTGGGCCAATTTTGAAACACCCCTGAACCCTGTGCCCCCAAACTTGCCATTTTTTGCACAAAGTTCATATTCAAGTTCATATTCTCTAGCGCATAAAAAACACTTTTTAAATTATATCTGTCATACTGTGTTTAGGCCTTCTTTTTTACGACAAGGGGTGGTCCAATATGACTTTCTTGGGTATCAAATTAATCAGGTGGCTATTGAAATATATATATATATATATATATATATAGAGCTGGGCATCTACTGATTAATTTTTATATATATATATATATATATATATATATATATATATATATATATATATATATATATATATATATATATATATATATATATATATATAGAGCTGGGCATCTCCTGATTAATTTGATACCCAAGAAAGGCATATTCCACCACCCCTTGTCGTAAAAAATAAGGCCTAAACACAGTATGACATGACCATCGAAAGTGTCTGAAAATATTACACTCTGTATTATTAAAATATAAAGTTATTATTAAAGATCTATTATGCAGGTCCGGTGGGTCATACATTGCTATGAGGCACGTAGCGATCAAAAAGTTTAGGTAGTCTTGTGCAATACATGTGTTCGTGCCGTGCTCTCTCTTTGGTCTGGCCACATACGTAGCTGGGCGAGTGCCAAGATCCTCTGCAGTGCAGCCGGGTGCGGACGTGGCGGTTTGCTGCTGAAGCTCGGCCCTAGATCCTCATGCTGGGCAGCTGTCGGTCGCTACAAGATTACTCTGGCTCTGGTGGGCGGCGGCCGCCTGCCCGCCACCACTGCCGTTGTTACAGGGCCGGTTCACTTTGTAACAGCAGCCCGGCATTGGGAAAACATGCTGATAGATGCGATTCACGTCAATGTGTTGAATTTATACAAAATGTAGGCTGCATGTTGGCCTCTGCACTGGCACGATGAGTCCCGGCAATGTTTATGAGAATATAAATATTTAGTGTGGTCTACTTGAAATATTAATTTTACCAAATTTTTCATCTAAAACTTTTGGATGTTGCTTATACACGCACGTGGCCTTACTTGCCATAATATGGTACCAGTAACATAAGAAAACATATCATTTGCACACACTTATCTTTATTCACTTTACACATAAAATTGAATTCACAGGAAAAAAAACTACCATAATACGTAGGCATGGGTGCACATACATTTAATAATAATCATTAAAACTAGTACCAACGTTAGAGAAAAGGTTTACAAAAACAAATCTGCGCATAACCGAAACAGCAGTTCGAGATACTGAGGTTGGTGAGGGATTACTGTATCTATTTTTAGACGTGCCTGAAATTTTCGACTTTTTGACCCAAACTTTTCACGGTTCCTCGGGATTGGGTCATAATAGAGAGGTGGTTGTAATAAATGGGGTCATAATGGAGGGGTTTTACTGTACTTCTAAGCACACAGTCTTGCAATGTAACATCCCCTTTGTCCCACATGCCCAGCTGTTATCCAGCTCTGGACGGAGCTACGAAGTATAGAACATTCACGCAGCAGCCAGTGACTCCTAGGTGAGGTTTCCACTGAGGGTAAAGTATGAATGATAGATCTCTCTCCGCCATGGCCGTTCTCCAGTGGGTCAGAGTAGGATGTTACCGAACACACTTGATTCCAAGAATGGAAGGGTGTACCTAGTACTTTGGGTGCACCCAAAGATTTGTCAGAGAGATACACTGCATTTGGCTGACAAAACTCGGTTTGCGTCTTAATGGTGTGGGTGTCTGCCTTTCTGGAGAATGTTACATGGTAGCCAGCTTCAACTTAAAGGGAGGACAATGCAAGCTCTAACACAATAAAACCTTAAGTGTCAAAAGGGGAACAAGAGCTATGAGAGTGAGAACACAAAGTATAAATAATATAAAAAATACGTTTATTGAATATGTATTTAGAAAAGAATCACTGTGGGGCCACACTTTCCTGAATTAATTCAACGAAAATATTAATATTGAAAACTTTTGAATTAGTGGAAGTTGTTACGTTAACTAACAGGTGAAGGCTACCTGGGCGAAACATAAAATACGTAGTTTGGTGTGTTGCTCAAAATTGTGAATTAATTTAAAATTAAATAGCCAAATATAAAATTCCTACATTAATTGAGGGATTGTCCTGAGTGGACCTAAATGCTCAATCAATGAAGGGAAGCCTTCACCCAAGTGGTGAAAAGTGGTTTCGCCAGGGCTTTAAGGGGTGTCCAGAGGGGACATCATCGCAGTGACCTTCTATTACCTGGGAGGTAAAGAGGCAGGAAGAGGCTGAGAAAGTGGTAAGGGATAACATCAGCAGGACCCTCTGGTAGTAGTTGATGGCCTTCAAGAGTGGCTGGTGGAGGCTGAAGAAGTGGAAGACTTTCTGGTTGGCGGCGCCCTCCAGGGCTGCTTGAGGCAGCTGAAGAAGTTGAAGGCCTCTGGAAGGTGGCAGTCCTCCGGGGCTGCTGGAGGCGTCAACGGCCACTGGTTCTTCTGCGGTCTCCGGCGTGGGTGTGGGACTCTGCGCTTAGCTAACACCCTCGCACCTTCGCAGTGGTGAGAGATGTAGCAGACTGCCCTGAGGCCAGCGCTGGAACTCCTTATATTACTAATTTTTCCAGCTTTGCGGATCTCAGAAGGGTGCGGGGGAATCATCCCTGCTCCTGGAGGGTTGGAAGTTCTGCTGTCACACATGGGTTCCTTGATCCTTACCTGCTGCAGTGTTAGGTGCGAGACGACGACACATCTTGCTCTCATATGCTCATGGAGGCAGTGACTCTCTGCTCAGCTGCCTGCTACCTTTCAGTGGCACAAAGTTTGAATAGTGCAGTGTTTCAAAGGGAGCTGCTAATTTGAAATGGTCGTTTATTCAGGGAGGGGCGGTGATGAGGCAACTTCGTGTAGAGACGTGATGAACAGTAAAAGCAAAGATCATGTGGTAGGAGGTTCTGTTGAGACTCTGTCAACTTTGGTAGACCACGTGTCCCACCTCCATTACTGTTGGTTTGAGAGGAGACTTACCCATCGGGTGAGTCTGGTTAGAGATGGGGCAAAATTGTTTAATTAGAGTGCCTTATTTACCAATGCAGAATGCATCATGCATCAATTGCCCCCCTCTTTTCCCACGAAAACCCATCTTGAAATGAAGAAAGTCGAAATAGGTTGGTAGGATGTGAGCCAGGCGCAGTGTGACTATAAGTGGTTTTGCTTTTGTAACTGTATCTGTTGCTTTGCACAAGTGGGTTCTGAGCACTGCATGGCACTGTTATTTCCCCTCCCACTTGACAAAGGAGGCATCTGTTTTCTTTCCCACAGCTTGGTAGGTCGCTCTGTGTCTCTTTTATTTCACACCCTCCTCCTCCTTTTGCTTCCCCTTCACTTCCCATTGTCAGCAACCTCTAGCAGCAGGCTGTGTCTTGGCATCAGCTGATTGCTTTGGGTCAGTTTCACTCTTGCTGCAGGGAAGTGGGCAGGGTTGAGGGGTAAGGAAAGAGAAGCAAGGTCACGGCACATGAAAACGAAGCTTGTTAGCATACATGTGTTTTAAACTCTTAGCGTGTAGGGTCAGGTGCCTTCTTAAATTTCGCAGGGCCAGTTAACAAACCTTGACAAGGGGAATTCTTTCTTTTTACAATATTTGATTTAAATATTTACCTGCAAAAGGGAGAAAGAAGTTAATATACAAGCTGACCTGATTCGACACTGTGGGATGCAAGTTGTCCCCCTTGTACAAAAAGGGACAGGAAAAAAACTACAGCTTGCTGTGCAAAAATTTAAGTGGCTATGTTAGAGCTGATGAGTGTTTTATAATAAACGTGGAGTGGTGTGTGACTTTCCGCTACTCACACTTAAACTGATCCTTCCATAAAATGAGCAATGTACGAGTCAGAATAAATATTTACGTTAAATATTTTTACGATTCCCGGAACGAGCTTGTAGAGGACCACAAAATTTGTTTACAATGATTACATAACATTTCATTCTGCACTTAACATGTCTATGTAGCAAGCACAACACCATGAAAATTATATTTAAATAGATTATGCACTTTTGGAACTTTTTCCTTTACCAATTAATAAATGAAAAAGGTACCTTGAATTGAAATTAACAAGTAAGCTTGGTAATTAAACAAGTATTTGTTACTGTGCATGACTAAGTAGGGTACTGCAGATATATGCTTGTCAGTTTACATGCCATCTTAATTCCACTACTACACACTTTCAAGTTTTACCAATACAAGAAGACTTCATATAACATATACCCTTGTGATAATAACAATACTTAATTGCATACGCCCTAGTAGCATCCTATTCCTAACACAGACCTACCTAACAACACAAATTATTTCAGCACATAGTTGGTTTACACCCTAACAGACCACCGTCTTTAGAATGAAACACTTTCTTTTTTCGTGGCAGAAGCTAACTTAACATTTCTTATTTACGACATCTTAAAACCCTATGTGACAATATTACACTGACAATTATTTATACTAACTTGGATTGATCCGGCTATCAACTAATGACACGCTGGGAAAGGGAGATGGGATCTATTAACTTAGAAATAACCGTTCTTTATAATGGCCCAGAGGTTAGATCTTGCTCTTGTCTCAGTGTGAAATACTTAAAATTAAACATAATTCAACTATTTACAACCACATAAGAAAGTTTCACTCAAAGAGAAAAGGAAGAATAACTCAATGACATTTCCTTGCAGCCTCTCTATGGCATGCTACTAGCATCCAAAATATTCCAGATTCCTCCAAGAGTGCGCCATTCGAAGCTTGTGCAGACCAAGGACTGAATATTAACTATGCCATGTAATAAAGACTCAGCGGTCATTTAGCCTCTTTTGTCTGCTTCCCTATGTGACTTCCCTACTCTTATTATTATACCTCGTTACTCCAAATTCTAATCAAGATAATATATACACTGGCGCTGTTTTTACATCATTAAAATTATTTATATAGGCACTCTCTTACGTTTGTATTCAAGATTTTTACAAAATGATTTTAATTCTTTTCTAACCTACCTTAACAATTATTATTATTGCAAATCCTAACCCTCTGATTGCAAAAGATTTTTTTTTCATTTACTACTTTCTTTTGCAGACATTGTACATCTGTTTTTAGACCCTAACTTCAAGGTCGATAATGCACGCAACTGACAGCGTCTGGCCAGGTTAGGCCATCCTTACTATCCTGGGTTGAAACTGGAGATTTGCACTTTGCACAAAGTTTCTAGTGGCAGCCGAATCCAACAATGCAAGCCGGGGGCATCCATTAATTCCTATAAGGATGCGTGGGACTTCTAGATCTCTGAGATCCGAAGAATCAAATCTAGTTTTGAAATTTCGAAGGGCTGAGTTTGTCCTGAGGTGGCAGTCCCGTGCACACCCCAGTGCTGGCGTTTCCCAGATGGGTGGAGCCCTTAACCTGTAAACGAGGTAGCTTGTCTAGAGGTCATGTGTTGTTTGTCCCTTCCCTTCTGTAGCACTGCTGGTTCGGGCAGTCCTTGTTGAGATGCCTCCCCGGGCAGTGCCAACAGTGGGGAGGTACGGAGGGATGGGATGGCGGCAGGCGGTCGACCGCCTGATATGCAGGAGGTGGGGGAGGAGTTGTGACCTTCAAGGCACGTGCCAGGCTGTCAAGTCGCATCTGCGCTGCATTATTTTTCTCAATTTTCCTAGCTCTCTCGACCAGGTCCTCAATGTTTTGTGGCTTGGGCATGATGAGGAGGTTGCGAAGGGAGGGAAGTAGCATACGTATAATATTACATACACAGCTAGCTTCAGTTTCTGTGCGATACAAACGTTAATACATTTGCACCTTCCTTTTTATGTAAATTTCTGATTCCTCCGTTTCCCCTTGTGATTTTGTGTGGAAGTCAGTGATCAGCTGGGCAACCACTTTTTTTCCCAGTGAACTGGGAAGTGAACTGGTGGCTCAGCTGATCCCATTCACTGATAACTTGCCATATTTATCTCACCAGGCCTTAGCTTTCCCTCTTAATTGCCCTCGGGTATTTGCACCCATTGCCGGCATGGGATGTTGTGTTCACAAAATTCCTGCTCGCATTCCCGTAGGAATTCGACAGGGTCCTTGCGTGGGCGGCCGCAGTATTCTGCGACCTGAAATTCAGCGGTGATGTAGGAAAATTTGGGGGCTATACCTCGAACCTGTATTTTGGGAACAGTATGCCAGGCCTCTCTGGTATACCTGGCAATGGTAGACTAGGCCTGGCCGTGTGAGCGGCTCATCCAGCAAGCCTATGCATGCGAGATAGAGTTTTTGGTTACAGGTTATACACATGGTTACAAAAGTCCCTCGACTTTTGCATTTGTGGGGTGTTCGACCTTACTGGATGTTGGTACTGGTTGGATATGCAATTATATTCCAAGCCATCTACTATTTGGTGCATGTTGTTCCACCTGACACAAGTGTAATGGCAATTGTTCCGACAACATGTACACTTAATGAGAAATCTCCCCATGCTGAGGCAGGTTTCTACATCACACTTTGTCATTAGGTCCTAGGTTTGAGGTCTGGTGGCGAATGCTGCTGTGACCTAGTGATCACTTTCTCCGGAAGCAGACATTGTTACTACTAGCTAGGCGCCTCAGGTTGTTTGGTAATCTTGGACTCCCTAAAGTCCGGAAGGTTGCACTCAAATTATTAGGCATCTGCTAAATAGGTTTTGGTGAGATGGGGGTTTGGGAAGGGAGGGAGGGGGTCGGCTTGGCTAAGCTTCTTCCCTCACTTCCTTGGATACACTTACGCTCCCCGTTAGTGGGTTGTCCCAAGGTGTGTCTGGCTATTTCATAGCGACCAAGACTGAACTATGTGATGCGTACGTCCCATGTTGGGCGTCAAATAATATTTGAAGCACTTCAGCTTTAAAAATTATTGCACGCCACCTTATAAAAGGGGAGACTGATCCTTGCGCCATAAGAGTTAGTGTGCCCGCTGGGGACGGCAGCTTGAGGTTTCAAACCCCGTTTGCAAATATGTGTATAAACACTAAGGTACACTAAATAACAGTTTGTTCATTTGAGTAATCACCAAGGGGGGTCGCACACAAGTCCCGGCTGTAGCTCTATCAAGGGTTACTTCCCACATTGGTAGGTGAGATTATGTGGTGAATTTAATGGAGGTGATTTGGGGATTCAGACCTCAATGAGCAACCTGAATTTAAGTGTTCTATCGTACACTATATGGGCACCAGAGGATGTGGTATCCTTCAAATATATCAATGTTAACGCAGCGGTGATCATGCCCTGGGGAACTAATCCCTCTTGGGCAGAAAGTCAGTGTAAAGCGTAGGAAATGTTGGTTTTTGGGAGGGGACAAAGTCAAGCACTGCAGTAGATATATTGTTACTTGTGGTGCTGGTGGTAGTGGAGCTCTCCTCTGCTCTGTTGACTGCACTAGGGCGCAGTCAGGATTAATTAAATTGTTAATATCCTCCTTGAGTAACTTGAGAGCTCTCTTTAACTTATTTTTAACACCACTCTTATGAGCTCGTGGTATGAGGCTGTTAAAGATTCTGGCAATGCAAACCAAAATTGTACACAAGATCAAACCGAGTATTATAGCAGTCCTACTGTGTTCGTCCAGATACACGGCTATACCCAACGTGTCTCACCACATAACTCCTTCTAGCCATTCACTAGCCTGAAGGGTTATACTGTGGAGATTTGTGGGTAGATTTGTGGGTACCTGAGTGGAGTGACTTCCTAGTGAAGGGCTCCCCAAATATTAGCCAATGCAATACACTGATCATTACAGTGGTCAAACTCGGAATACCAGTTGGTATTTCTTGTATTTGTCGTATATGCTGGTTTTGCGAAGCCGGCAATGCCTTATGTACGCAATAATAATAATTCAATAAATATATTTAATTAGCTCTCATAATACTTGGGGACTAAAAGGTTACTAGTAACTAGAATTGAGAAGACCCTAGCATTCACTCGGTACAATATGGGTTTTATTACATTCACGTAATTTGTATGCAAAGAAATACAGTGAAGAGAAATCAATAATACTAGGTTAGTCAATCTTAACATAAATTCTCACTGTGAATAAAATACAGCGGAAGTTCAGCAAAATGCAATTCAGGTGGAGGCTACCTAATTACGTTATGTTTTAGTACTTTAAAGAAACCAGAAAGAATTGATAATTAAATAAATTATTCAATTAGCCCTTGGAGTCCTAACCTTAATTAGGGATCATCCAGAAGGGACCTCATAGTGTATAATACAAGGCTCTTTACCCAACTGGTAAAGATATGGCCAAGCTAAGGCCTTACAGGGTTGTCCTTAAGAGACGACGTCGCAGTAACTGTATTTGCCTGGAGAGGTAAGGGGTAGGATGGTTTGGTCGACGCGTGGTAGCTGCTGGCGGTGAAGATGACCCAGGAGGTTGGAGGCGGTGCAGACATAGGTTCCTTCTGGTGGCGACGTCATCTGGAGCGGGTGGCATTGTTGATGATCACTTGCGGCTACCGGGGTGGCTGAGGGTGTCCAACTTTTGACAGGAAAGCCTGGCCTTCACAGCCTAGAGCATTGCAAGACAGAGTGGCTGTCGCAGTTAAGGGATTTCCACCCTTAGTCTCGTCCCCGGCCTTCAGTCTCGAGGATGATGAGCCACTCGCGAGTGTCCCCGGCCTTCGTGGCCAATATAACAATGAGCGAAACTCCTGAGCCCCGGTTGGCGCTGCCTTTTATACTAATTTTTGCTGACAATAGGCACTCAAGAGGTGTGGGGGATTTGGCTAGGAGCACGGGGTTGGAGGTGTGTTGAGGCTCTGTCAATGTCTGAGAGTTCCTCGTGTCCTGCCTCCATTACCATGTGTAAATGAAGTTAACTTGCCCATAGAACTTTACCATTATTCAGATGGGGCGAAATCTACCATTCTGGGCATCGTTGAAGCAGATATGGAATTAATTTTTCCCCAACAAGATGGTGCTCCATGCTATTACAGTAACCATGTCCGAACTACACTCTCAATTGTATACTTGGCTGACTCGTGCCCTGTGGAAGCTGCTGGACCTGCTGCGGCTCTGGAAATGGTGTGCTGGTGCCTGCATTGGGACCTGGTGCGCAGATAAGCAGGTGGTTGTCGGCACTGCTGGGCATCCAGGTTGACTCAGAGAGCTGGTGTCTCATAATTCAGGGGTTTGCTATTCCTTAAGAGACTTCTTATCCACATATGTAGGCTAGAAACAGGGGGTGAGTAACCTTTACAAGCTTAGTGTGGGTTCAAATAGATTTGGTGAGGGGGCTGAAGAGACCGGTCTCTACAAGCGAAGGGTGGCTTGAGTTCTCTCCCAGGGATTGAGACTGTCAAGTAAAGTCGGGGTGACATTGAGCCCTTGTTTGCACTTAGATACAGTAGCAGCCATTTCATTCCTCTTTTCAATACCACTCCAACGGGAGCAGGGCATGAGAATGATATAACTACTACCAGCCCCATGAAGTTAGAGCATCGACGTAAGTCCTCGTATAAGTGTACTTTCACGCCCCCTATCCCAGCATCTGGCAACAGATACGCGGTGGATACTGGGCATCAGGTTACACAATGGCTAATGATCATACTAAATGGGTGTGGTCCCCAAGGGGTCATGCCCTCAGACTCAAGCACATACTCCCTCTGGCACCAGAAGCATGGCAGATGGAGTAGCCCTGCACTAGGTTCGGAAACAGGTGAGATAAATATTCCCTAGTTTCCTGCTGTCCCTTGACGGACACTGATGTCTACTAGGAAACGGTACTAGCATTACGAGAATAATATTCTAAGTAGGGTAAAATGTTGACACCGTCGGGTGTGACACGAGACGAAAGGTGACACAATAAACTTACTGTAGGTGGGTGCCAGAGGTGTTTCCCAGCCACCGCACTGTTGAGACACAAAGTTCTCAGGGATGCTATGGGTTCTGTGTGTCTGTCTCACCCGAACATACTTACAAAACACTGTGCAATACTAAACTTTTACTAAACTTTTAACTCTGAAAAATGGGGCGAGGTTGCTGTCAAGACAAGGAAAGGCGTTATGCACTGAGAATAGGTGTTTATTTTAATACTCATACAAAAATGTGCAAGAATGAATTTTACGTGTTGAAACTCGGACATGTCTAGCTAAATCCATTGGGCACTACCCCAGCCTGCAATTTGTCTAGCACACTCCTAGTTCTACCGTGGTATTCGATAACATAGCCTTACACAAGAAAAGGAGTCTACAGCTGCTAGGGTGGACTGTAGATTTTTCCTGAAGACAGGACATGGAGAGTCACAAAAATGAAGCTGAACATGAACACGTGTGATTATTTGGCATCACTAACGTTTACTTGTCTCCCAGCACGTGGTGTGTGTGGTGACGGTATTTACACATAGCCGGCTAGGACGGAAATAATATCGCCGTACAGATCACACAAATACATATGAAACAGCATGGGGCATGAGATGAATGGTCACAATAAACATGCGGGTGTGTGAAAACACAATTATATGGCGCGGATGCCGCTGGATAAAGTTCTTAGCGGATCATGTGGTGCAGGTGAAATTACAATATTTCTCAGACAAAATAGTGGCGGTGTTCAGAAAATTATTCTCTTTACGATGTAAGCATCTAGAGGCTTGTAGCACGTCTGATGGTGGGAAAATCAACATGAAAAAGACAGCGTGGTCATACATACAAAAGCATCAATCACAAGAAAATACACGGAACCCTGAATCAATTATTACATAGAACCCTAACATTGATTAAAGCGCATATGAAATTACACAAATATACCCTGAAAGCGCATGGATGGCGCAGATATGTACTTAGCAATATCTGACCGCATGGCCATGGATGATGTGGCCTAAACACAATAAAACATTAAAACTACCCTTAAATAAATACATAGAAAATATTGCACGTAGCAATTATACAGAAAATACACTGAAATGCCTTTAACATAGGCGGATGGCGTCTGATTCAAAGTTGCGCAGCCACGTGGCCTCTCCGACACCTTTTTCCTTATTCTCCTCGATTAAATTCAAAAAGCCGCAAGGGTACAAATTATTAAGTTCAGCAGAAACATAATGCTGGGTAATGTCTGGCAAAACGTAAGCAAAGCAAAGGTTAACTGGTATACTAAAGTGAAACTATTGTAATCTACATCAGTGCAAAAAGTTTGAGGTGCATACGTAACAGAATCTTACCTCACTAGCTCTCCTCGATGGATTGCCCAGAGGCAAGTGTTGCGCGGACCTACCATGGCTGCCTACAGGGTTCACACAAGTGGAAATGCTATGCACGCCGAGTAAAATATTTATGTTTGTAATGAAAAGGCACTTAATTAATTTAAATATATAAGTACAGTGGACATTTTAAGTGTGAATTTTCTGTCTTCTCTGATTGTCTTTTATTATGGCGTTCACGCCGGAAGAATAATGTTCATGTGTTTCATGCAGCGCGCATTTCAAATTCGAAACAAATATGGTGCAACATTTTATGAACATACAAAATTTTAACATTTAATAACACTGAGCCCTGAAATAAAGAAAGACATGTTGTACACTTGAAAACATAATATTCACATTATGGGGAAGTCCAGATTAAGGTCTCTTTGTGTACATGCTTCCCACATGTCACGTGAGTGGTGAGCGCCATCATGGTCTTAACGCAGCTGGCTGTTAGCTGGAGTCAATGTGTTTATTTATGTGACTAAATATACACGGTTTGTACTACCTCCTATGAAACAAGAGTTTAATGGAAACTGGCTTCGCAAGACAGGTGAAGGTGTCCTGTTTCTAATCTCGCAGGGTAGGTAGGGAAAGTGGCTATGAAAACAACTAGACTTTAACTAACTCTATGTGTTGTCCTAAAGGGACCTGAATTTAATGAAGGAAATGAAAGTGTAAGTGTTTGACAACTTAGACATTGGGATCTTTGGCATCAGGAGTGCAGAGAAGATCAGGCGAGAATTGAGGTTTGCATAGGGATCTTCAGCACCAAGAGTGTGGCGAAGACTATGCGAGAGCTGATGGTTCCTTCGGCACCCAAGAGCGCGGTGAAGGAACAGGTCAGACTGGCATTCCAAGGGCAGTGCACCGGTATTTATACTCTTCTGGCTTGCCCTTCTCCGGGTGGAGGAGTGTGGTGGCATGACATCCTCTGGGTGTGTGACATCACTGGCCGGCCGAAGTTCCAGACACTACACAGTTCGGCGATTCATACTAGTAGTGCCATCCCTTGGCGTGCTATAGTACTAAGTGACCTTGAAGCAACCTGTTGGTGGCTCGGCCGGTTACTGTAGGGTAAACAGTAAAATTTATTGGTGTCTGGAAGACTGTACTGTCAATCAAACTCCATTGTGGTGCGGCAGAATGGTTTGCACTGATGAGTAGAAGTTGATTTAAATATGTTGAAAAAACGTAACGCATCACAGTAATGAGCAAGGATTTTTTGAAAGTGTTCAATGAAGACTTGGCATCACCCACCATATAGGATTCTTTCATTTCTTGCTAATTTAAATTTTCGTAAAGCAAAATTAAAAAAAAATGCTACTATAGACATTTAGCTATTTGCCTTACTCTGCAGTAGGCATATGAAATCTGAACTGTCTACATAATTTTTTTCACAGACAGCATAACATAAACTTCTAAATATCAATATGTTTCTGCCTTTTTACAACTATCAAATAACATATTTTTTGTTGCCTTAAATTCTCAATAATTACTCTGAAAACTGAAATTATGACACGAAAATGAAGAATGCTGCATAAGAAGAAGTGAAGTTGGGCCTTAAATGTCGGCTCGACAACTTTTGCAGAAATTCTTAGTTATCAAGTTATAATTTTGTATTCACTGTAATTACTGAAAATGCAAAATTATAGAACGTTTACATTTTACATTATGTTTAATATTTTTGTGTGTTATTTTAATTGTGTGTTATCTGCTTGCTATAAATAGTAAAGAAATTATTAATAGAATATAACTATGCTCCCAACTTTTTACAACAAGCAGATAACACACAATTAAAATTATGCACAAAAATACTAAACAACTCGTACAATGTAATTTTCTATAATCTTATATTGACAGTAATTATTATGAATCTAAAATTATTATGCAAAAAAGAAGAATTCTGCTACAGGAGTGAAGCCGAACGTTAAGAATGGGCTTGGTGAAGTGGGCGTTCATTCCTTATTAGGTGTATATTCCAAATCAAAACTGGGTTTAATCAGACACACTTACATCACTCTGAGAGATGCCTCAGGCCGACATGCCCTTGTGGGAGGCCATGAGCTTGCGCATACCCTTGTGGTGGCGATATGTGTGCACGTACAAGCTGTTCTTGGATTTGAACATCTTGGGGCAGAAGTCGCAGGGCACGGGGTGCGTCTGTAGATGAGCCTCCAACTGGCTCTCGGGGACCACCACCCCGCAGCTGCGGCATATCAGGCGGTCCTCCAGCACAACTGCAAGTGTGAGAGACCAGCATGTCAGCAGAGGCACGTCCCCACCATGCAGCACACCTCCACAGAAGATTGCACACGACAGTGATCGCTTCCACTGCAGCCAACACATATGAACGAGTGAAACATAAACTCATGCTAAAGCCTGATAGCCACAATCAAATTTTCCATACAAGCTCTGGTGGAAGATTCCACGAGACCTGCTATCCGAGCCAGCATGCAAGCAGTTATGGAGGGTTCTTTCGAATAACCTCTCCAACAACTCTTGTTGCCGCAAAATTAAAAATGAGTGCATTTTTAATAATTTTACTTCTGGAACTGTAGTTCAGAAACAGTCTTCCCTCACAACTTCAACATTATACGTCTATGCACAGAGCCCAATCATTTTGGAACTGGAACTTCTGTTGATAAACATGAATGTTTACCATCATTTTTACACAATGCTATTTTAGAATTAGCAAACATTTTCATGAATTTGTTTATTTTTAAACTATTATATACATAAATAAAAAAACTGACTTTACCATCCTCTCTCTGAATGCCTAAATTTTCACCCTTGTAGGAAACCTTCCATTGAAAATTCCACACAGCAGTTTATGAAAACGTCTCACAAATAATGGCCAGCAGATAGTAAAATCTTCTATAAAACTATCCATACAAGCAGCCATCCAAGGAATCTTCCATCATGGCATACTGGCTTAAACAGGTTTTTTGGAAGACAATACAGAAAAGCTAGAAATGAAAATTGTTAGATATTAGTTTTTGCCAAATTTGTAAACAGATATTTTGCCAGACATAATTTTTGAAGTGTGCAATGAAATGTACAAATTTAATGCTTCAGAAATAACACAACAAAAATACACACTTTGGAAAAATTACTTCCTCACAAATTTCAGGAGATAAAAAATATCAGTTATCGAACACTGCCCTATGTTGGGTTTCAAACACCTGTGATATAAAATTAAATTGTTTAGCTTTAAATTTACGTCCCACGTGCTATAAAGAAAAACGTTGCTGACTGCACTTGTGTTACTCATTGGCCAAGACATGTTAGTAGTCATTTAGTCCTGGCCTTGAATTTCTTGCTTACCACAAAATCATGTAGCTGAAAAAAATGTGGTGGTACATTCAAAGTTTTGTACTTTATTACTAGGAGTCATGAAATCTAAGAACAACTTTGAACGGTTTCTTAATATTTGTGCTATCAAAATGAAAAATATATTATTTTAAATCTGATGACAATTTCGAAATGAGCTCCAATCTCTTAAGAGCACAGCTTATCATTTCACTTTGCTGCTGGAAACAAGCTTGTATAGGCTGTTCACAGTAAACTGGACATTTCCGAAAGCCCTACTTGTATGAACATTGTGTCTTCTCCCTCCATGTGTAAAATTAACATTGCCAAGAGCAGCTTCCCTTTATTTATGCATCATTCAAACACAACTGTGAAGCTATTAGAAAAGGAAATATATTACAAGTTTGCTCATTCTTTCACTAATGTGCATAAAAATGTGAAAGCAAATTTTGGTATTCACAAATGTTTCCCTAACACTTTTAATTCACCGTAAAGACATGGAACTACTTTCTCTCTCCAATGTTATCAACTTGATTGGGCACATGCCAGTCAGTGTGCTGTTTAAAATATATACAGTTAGGGGCAGTGACAGTTTTCAGAGGGTGATTTATAAAGCACTTACTTAACTATAAACAGCCTACAGATGCCCCACCTTAGCTCTTGGCTCCAGAGAATGTGACTATTGTTTCACACTTCAAATAGCATAATATAAATATGAATATAACATCCTTAGTATGTAGTAACCGGGCATACGTTATGTTTACCTATACTGTGTGCCCTTATCTTATATGAGAGAATCACAGTAGCTAAATCAAATGGTTTTTTTCGAAAGAAAATGTTTAGCAAACATTGTAACATACTTGCAGGAATTTTATGAAGTGAAAAGATTAGCATTTAAAAATGATTACCCCTTATGGCCCCTCTCCCAACTTCTATAACTAAAAAATACCTGTTTATATACTTTCTAAAAATGTAACACTACTACCATACAAGCAACAAAACTAAGAAAATCACTTCAGTATTGAAAAAAAGTATTTTTAAAATTTAATAACATTAATTAATTTTTACAAATTTACAAACATGATGGACATGGGAGTGATTAAAGTAGCCTAAATATGCAAACAGTGGTACACACTGCTGCAAAGTGGAACCACCTGTACAGTTTCAAACATAGTAAAATCTTGTCAAAAATGGTTTGTCTTGCAAACCATACAAAACCAATAAATTATTATAAAAATTACCATACAAGGGAGGTATCCCTGTGTTGTGTGTACAAATTATTACAAGTATGGTTTGATTATAAATTGACTGGACCACACTGTGTAGCAAATCAGTTTGCCATGGTTCAATACAGATGTATTTGCTTCACCTAAAACTGACAATGAATAATTTTTCTATACATTTATTATTTAGACTTGTGGCATAACTTACGTTAGTACAAAAACAACATATTTTTACAGTGTGAAAGAACACTGTAAAATATATACAATTCAGTCCTAGCAACAATCAAAACTAGAGATTGGTCGATACTACATTTTCTTGATACTCAATACCAGTTTTGTTACCAAAACATTCTCACAGTACTCGATAATGATACTTTTCTCGATACCAAATTAAAATTACCATGAACACAAAACAACTTGGCCAAGAAAAGTGCTCATTTTACTGGTGTCGTTGACACACCCTGAAACTGGTAACTCGACCAACAAAGGCTTTTTGGAATGCTTGTGGGAAGTTCTCGAATATTTGCTGCCAGCCAATATAATTATGGTACACATTTAAAAGTTGCAGTTGGTGTTAATATCTTGCAAACCGTTTGACCTACGTCAAATTCTATGGGTGCGTTGGAGTGCTCGAAGGATGCATAATAAATTATAGTACACTGTTAAAAAGTATTGTACACATTCTAAAAGTTATGGCACACTTGTGCTATAATTATGGTACGGGAAAATTTGTGTTAAAATTTGATACTTTTTGATATTCTCATGTGATACTCGATACTACTAAGTATCGAGGGTATTGAGATATCGCAGTATCGAGGATCCCATACCTAATCAAAACTACACTGCACACTACTGCCTGCCTATGCTTGTCATTCTACCTGATAAGCACAATTGCTCAGAATTCGACATGTGCTTCGGTCCATAATGCGAGTGGAGCTTTACCACTCCCTATTGTCGAAGCGATGTTAAAAGAGATGCCAGTGCTATGGCCATGCAGCATCCAACTGCCACAGATCGCATATCTGCGACCAATGCTCAGAGAGGCATCTTACAAATGAATGTGCTCTCTCACCGACCGTCCGCCGAAACTGCCAGAACTGTGGAGTGGACCATTAAGGAAGCACCAAGGTCTGCCTAAGAAGACAGCAATGCATGGAGAGCATTAAGAAGAAGCCTCTCCCCTGCCAGCAAGAACAGCGACAGTCCCATCAGTGTGGCAGTGTACTTCGCCTGCAACCTCAACACCCACAAAACCCCCTCCCCACCCAGGGAGGGAGACGGTCTTCACCTCGTCTCTTCAAGACATCAACGACGTCTTCGCCCAGGTTCACACATACCTCCTGCTCATCCAACGTACTCTATCACTTCTACAACAAGCCACAAGCTCTACTGAAAAAAATACAGATAATCATTCAAGCCCTATGCGACGCCCTCACCATAATTGTCACCCCAACCCTTCCTGTACTACAAGTTCAATAAAAACTAGTGCTGTGATAACTTGTAGCTTGTAATTTCTATTTATGGTAGGAGTAAACATAATGAGCCTGTCTGTATATAGCTATCTACACAATGGTAAAATAAAAGCAAAAAAGGAGAGGGGCAATTTTTTTTTCTTCAGTTTTCAGCTATTAAATAATATATCCATATACAAAGAGTTAAACTATGGCTACTATTTCGTACAACAAGATGAAACAGTTTTTCCAGGCCAACTATGTGCTACATGAAAAAAAAAAAAATCAATAACTGGAATAATGAAACTATTCTACTTAGTTATTGTTTGTAGATGTTGATGGGGTTCTATAACTGGATTCATGGTGTCTTTTCATGTATCAATGAACATTCACAACATCCCATGATCAATGATCAAAATTTAAAAGCTTTTTATAATAAAACAAACAAAAAAACCATAGTCATAACTTTTAGTATTACAGTTGTTTCACTCAAAAATTTAAAAGAGTTTACAATGCAAAAGTAATATTATAAAACTTATGACAATAATGGCTGATAAGTTAATAACAGAATTAAAGATAAATGAATTAGTACAATAAACATTTGATAACCCAGACCACAATGAGGGTAAAAGTTGTCCAAGTTGCGATTTGTATACCTTAATAAGGAAATAATTATAATCTGTGTCCAAAGCAAAAACAGTTGCTATTATTTACAAAGTTACAGGTTTGTATTGTGGGCTGCTAAATATAAAAAATAGTGAATAGTTTAGTTTATATACTGTTGCAGACATTCTACACAACTATTAAAACACAGTCTCTTAGTAAACGCATGGCAAACAGCCAGCAGAAAGACCTAATTTTTTTGTTGTTCTAGTCGCCTGCAAGGACAGACTAGGTGAAGGTCATCTGCCAGCTGTACCAGTATGCAACATACTGTACAGATGACACTGTTGAATTACATCATCTTGTATGTTATACATTAAAAACAAAACTATATTTTACCATATATTAGAGCACAACAAAACCACGACATTAATTTACTACACTGATTTGTAGTGCTGAATAGAGTATGAGAAATCACTGTTGATATTAGACAATTACAAAACAAGCTATTTGAAATGTTGGAGATGATGGTTTAAGTTGCAGCAATTACCTTCCACCCACACACCATTAAGATGTTGCAGACATGTGCAGGAACGATAAAGCATGAACAGTATAGTGATCCACACAGTAGAAGTAAAGAGTGTTTTCTATAAGAGTTCAACACATTAAAAAAAATCTTAATGTAAGATGTTGACATCACTTCATAGTTTCCTTTACAGAGTGTAAAACTCTTATTATAAGTACATGCTATGTATATTGAAATACAATTTTATTTATGGTTACTGATTTCTACTTTTTGCGCTCTTTATTTATTGATAATGAGTGATATACGATGCATGCATAGTGCTTGTAAAAACCCCTCCCTACACATAAAGCGTGTTCATAAGTGGACATTTTAAATGTGAAGGTGTAACACAAGCTGCGTCCCCGTACCTTGGTGCCTCTTCATCTTGCTGCCACAGTGCAGCTGCAACATGACCTCTACTGGGGATTGTTGCACCACAAACATGTAGGCAGATAATTCAATGACTACGCAGCCAGCATGACACCTGAGTCAAGTAGTACCCTGCCTTCATATCCGCAATTTTTTAATGGTAAGTATTTTAATATTTATATCACAAAAGACTTAAAGAGGCAGCTTCTAATGAAATAAATGTGATTTATTTCAATTCACTGACTGCCAACTGAAGTATTTTTCTAGTGCAAATTTTGTTGTGTAATTTTGATTTGAAGTGCTCTTTCCTATTCTCATGTAATTGTTGAGTGTTTTGTATGTTTGTCTTTTCTTTGTATTGTGTAATTTCATCTGTTCCAGTTTTCTGCACCAAGTCACTAGAGTCCACAGCAGGTTGGAGCCCACATTCTTAAGTCAGAATCACGCATGACTAGAGGGTGGACATGCATTACGCCACTCCAGGGCCAGCAACTTATTTGTGGTCTGATCATGCAATGTTAATAGTCTATAATTTTTTCTAGGACTTAATTATTATTTTACTTTCCTAGTAGTAGTCTCTCCTGAACTCCTGGTGGCTCAATCAACTTTAATATTTTTAGAGTCTTGTGCTTTTTGTTTTCCATGTCGGCTTCCAGGACACTGGATTTGCTGTACCTTTGTAAATGCCTTGTACAAGGGTTATTGTATGAAAGTAAATATGTGAACTTAACATATTGTGTTATTTTTCATAAGTTTGGCCATGTCTCGGATTGTCAGGTGTTGCACCATTACGCAGCTGTTCCTATCGCTTGCAAGTTATACTAACCAAATTGTGGTATTGTCTCCACATAAATTATCATAATTTTTGGCATGCGAGGCGGCCAAAATCGCATTACCATCTTTTTAATGGCATCTAGAAGGGGCTCACACCCTCCTGTAAGTAGGCATAATACCGGACAAGCCTCTACGATCATCAACCTCTATAGCTAGCGGATGCTTTAGAGGAAGCCACATGGGCAAACAACCCGCACCCACCCATACTACATGTTCTACTGTTAACCAGCACCCTCAAAAACTTCCTACAACTGTTCCTAAACCAACTCCATTACAACAATGACCCACCTTTCTCTGCTCCTGAAGCCACAAACTACGTCAGCTGTCAAACTGGATCAAATTTAAAGCTAATTTCACGGAAAACCTCATGGAATTTTCCAGCATGGTGGAAGCAGTTTACTGCTTTAAGTTATGTGACACTGTGTTTAAACTTCTCTTTTGGTGTCGTCTCTTTAAGTTATCAATTTGTTCTAAAGATGTCTGGATATTAAAATTTATTCATACATTTTTAACAAAAGCGCTGATTTTCCTGTGAGGAGCAACTGAAAATGGACTTTGCACTTGCTGAAAGTTATGTAGAACTTTGTTTAAACTATTTTTTTGTATTCTACAAGAGATCACACATATCCATTTGTGTTATAATTTTCTTCTAAATATGTCAACATGTTGAAAAAATTCTTATATTTTAAATAAAATCTTTCATTTTACTATGAGAAGCAATCTTAAATTAATTTTGCAGTAGCAAAAGGTTGCACAGCGCTCAATATTTAATATTTTTTGTAAGCAGAGTATTATTTAATTTGGAGAAATTCTGTATATTGAGTAAAATTTATGTTTCATTAAAATAAATGTTATTTTGTTAAAATTTGATGTATATCTACTGCTGCATTAGGATTTTTTTTAAAGTTGGCTACAACCAAGCCTTGTTTTGTTTCTAACTATACTGTAGTTGTGGTTATGTAATGGCAAGTGCTTTGTTGTCCTCATGATTCTGAGTTTCTTTAGACATTATTAAATGACAGGCTGTTTTCAAGCTTGTTATTACTAACAGGTTATGGGCCCAGGAATCACTGATGACCACCTATGTGCTCTGGTTTAAAATTATAACACATAAGTAATGAATAGGTGCGTGTGATGTAACTGGGGGCCATGTCGCAGACAGAGAAATTTTAGTTTTCGTTGTTAAATAGGGTCAATTATTTTCAGTGGTCAGTGCGAGTGTTGGCAGCACTCAAACAGAAAGACTGTTGGGAAGCTGTTGAATCAGGTTATGATGAGACCGACATCAAGAAATTATCTTTTGGGAAAAGAAGGGAAAATGACAAAGTGTTAAGTTTATTAACCTTGGTGGTGAGTGATACTTATCTTGATGACATAGGAAGGTATGAACTAGCGAGCGGAACATGGGAAATCCTAGAAGGCATTCACACTAATTATGGGTTGCTTCACATGAATAGGATTCTTAAGGAAATGATGAACACTACAAGAACAGATGATGTCACAATGCAGGAATGCATGTCTAAAATACAGAACCTTAACCGAAAACTAATCAAAGGGGCCTGAATTTATCAGATAAGTCACTGGCAATGTTTTTCTTGATGGGACTTCCATTAGAAAAATATGATGGGTTAGTGAGAGTGATGGAAAAGGATGAGGATAACCTCACTCCAGCAGTTGTGAAGGCCAAACTGCTCCTTGAGGAGAAGACGACAAAAAGAGATATTGATGAGAAGGCGAACATGGAAGGGACTAAAGCCATGGCAGTAAAACCACTCCTTAATAGGTAAGTACCCCAATATTGACACCAAGAGAAAGTTTGACTACAAATCATGAGATCAAAGAAAAATTATTTGTATTGCATGTACTGTAATGAGCCAGGAAACATTGCAGCCAGGTTTGTCGCCAGGCAGGATAATGCTACAAAAACTGAAGATGAGACACAGGGGTCAGGATTTAGTGAACAAGGGCATTAGCCTGGCAACGCACAGACTGTGCAGTATAGTTTTAAAGCTTTATGTGCTACCAACGTAAAATCACCGGACGGTGAGAGCTATTGGTTACTGGACACAGCAGTGTCACAGGGATATTATGAGAAAGAACTAGCTCAGCGTGGGTTGGAGACTTTGACTACATAATAGCAAAAGTTTGATAATACCAGGATTGCCAATAAATAAAAGAAGAAATTAAATGTTTACTGGAGATTTATTGTCATCTTGGCAAAACAAACTATTTACACTCGCAGCTGACGAACACAAAAAAAAGACAGAATGGCAGCCTTCATAAAACAAAACTTCTCACTTCAAGAGTTATGAAGACAAGAGAGAATCGTTACTTTTCTCTACCGGTGCCCTATTGACTCCTCGCACCGACAGAAAATAAATTGAATAGATAGTTGAATTGAAATGTCAGAAATACAAAAGATGGTTAAAGTTGCGGGTACTGGTCGGTGCGAGTCACGTGATCACACGTTGCAGGCTGTCTGACTGACAGCTGACAAACGATCTGCTGCGACTAACTGTTGTGATACCCGAGAAAGGTCATGCTTCCTTATATAGTGGTAGAAAGTTTCCTCATTGAAAACATATTGTTTTCGAGCAGTCAGTCACGTCAGCCAAAGGTGACCTCTGTTATTTTCCTTGTTTCACCATGTCGTGCGGTGGTGGCGATGTTTATAGTTTACTAACCCAGTGAAAATGAAAAGATGCGCTATCGTCCTATGATGTCTGTTGTTGATGTCTGTTACTACTGATGAAATGAGGAAAGAAATATAATAAATTCGGAAAAACAAAAATATCTGAAAAACAAGCAAGTTGTCATCGCCACAACCTTTAAAATATTACATGAATTACTATCCTTGACTGAATATACCAATGATATACATCTAGCTGCAATGCTACATGTTGTTGTAGTGAAAAAGAAAAAAGACACACTCAATGAGTTTTGCAAGTTCCAAAGTAGTGTCGGGAAACTGCAGGAAAGAAAACTGAAGACATTGTAGACAGAAAATGGAGGAGAGTTCATAAACACTGAATTTCAGGAAAATTTATAGGACAGTGTAGTTCTACACAGACTAACAACACCCTATACTTCACAACAGAATGGCAGAGCGGAAAGAGTAAACCAAACACTAGTGAGCATGGTTAGGTACATGTTACTTCAGGTTGGCCTTCTGTGGAGATTTCGGGCAGAGGTTTTGACAACAGCATGTTAGTTAAAAAAAAAAGTGTCCATCAAAGGCCATTGGGAGGTAAATTCTGTATGAACAATGGCTTGCAGAAAAGCTTAACAGAAAATGAGGTAAAAAATGAAGGGTGTTTGGCTGTCAAGCTTGGGCAGCAACTCTGGCAAAGGACAAGCTACAGTCTAGAGCAGAAGAATGCATCTACTTTGGTTTTCTGAAGTCTTATCCTATTTGGAACTTGAAAAGGGAGAAGATAATTGTTTCAAGAGATGTGGTTTTCAAAGAGAACGTGTTTCCGTTTAAAGGCAGCACTCCACATGTAAAAGAAATGCACGAAGAATGTGAAATTCTACATGTTGAGGCTGAAGATGGAATATTTAACCTAGGGAAGGAAATACAGGAAGAATTGAATGAGAAGAATCCAGATGAATATATAGAGCAAGCTAGAAATAGAGTAAGGGAACTCTGTGTGGAAACTGGAGAAGAAGATAATATTTCACAAAGAGACACGAGTGACTCAGAGCATGCGGACAAAGAAATAGAAGTTAGAAGATCAAGTAGGTGTAGTACTTCAAAAACTTGTGGGTTTTGAAATACTGCAAAAGGTGTTGAAAGTGAGAACCTACAGAATGCAAGGGGTGTGCTGTCGAGCCCAAATGCAGACAAACGGCTTGAAGCTATGAAATTGGAAATGGAGAGCTCGAAAGGAAGCAACAGTTGGAAATTGGTCAAAAAGCCATAGGAGAGAAATGCCATAGGTTCCAATTGGGTTTTGACGGTGAAGTGGAATAAGGATGGGAATGTAAGATATAAAGCTATGCTGGTGGCACAGGGATTTGGGCAGGTGCAAGGGAAGGATTACAACGAAACATATATGTATTTTGGCGTATATAGACCACACCAGAAATTTTTGATGAAAAATAAGGGATAGTTAATATTTCAAGAATAGGTCGCACTGAATTTTTGTACGCCTGCAAATACTATTAAGTCACAATTCCATACAGACATAGTACATTCAGACTTAATTTCTCCCTTACAAAAATTTGTGACAAAAAAGTTTGTGTTATGTTGCAATGCTTACGAATATACATTGTGCAAATACTATTCCACAGATGATAATATGACTTGGGAAAGCAAAATCACAGCAACATGTTACACAAAATTACGTCTTATCGATGTGCACTTATAGAGCCACGGCGAGTGTGCAAACCACATAAGGTATTTATCTTGTACAGAAGAGAAAAATTATTTTCTCATGTACGACAACTATGGGCGAGCTCCAACATGTTTACATTTTACATGTGCGGGATGAAGGTTATTTTGTTTATGAATGTGAGTGAACAAATAACTACACATGTTTTCTTACATATATAAATCTTTCTCTTCCCCGCCTTCCTTTAAGAATTAAAAGATTAAAATGTACTGTATATTGACGAATTTCTAAACAAGTTTTTGGGAAAAAATTTTCCAAAAAGATTTTTATGGCAATATCTCATATACAAGCCGCTCCCCACTTTTTGTAGTCATTTTTTTTTGTAAAAATGTGCGGCCTATACACACCGAAATACATAGTCTTGTTGTCAAAAAGGAGACCATAAGGCTATTGATGGCTGTGTATGTTGAAAGGAAGTGGGAACAAGAACACTTACATGTGACTGCAGCATAGCTTCACAGTCCTTTGAAAGACAAGGTTTCTTGGAACAACCACAATTTTTTGAAGGAAAATCAAGAGAAGTGTATGTGTGGAAGTTAGAAAAAGATTTGTATGGCCTACACCAGAAAGGAAGAAACTGGAACACATATCTGGACACACATCTTAAGAAATTTGGCCTTAATTGGTCTGAAAATGATCCATGTTGTCTATTATGAAAAAAGTGGTGGTCTGATGATTGGAGTATATGTTGATGACATGCTTGTGTGGGGAGAAAGAAACAAGATTAAAAAGGCAAATTCTGCAAGAGTTTGGAATGGAGAATGCTAAGGAGCTACCCCTCCCCTACCCTTTGGAAATGAAGCAGACCAGTGAGATGGAGGTGAGCCAACCTTTTCCTGAGCACATATATAGAAAAGCTACAGGAAGCCTCCTACACTTGGCAAATGGTACACGGCCAGATATTGCATACTCTGTCAGTATGCATTTCAAGGGTACAGAAGAACTTTTGTATGGTATATGAGTACCAGGGGAAGACAATAGAAGTCTACGTAGATGCTGACTGGGCAAATAGTTCAGAAGACAGGAAGTCCTACAGTGATTTTGTGATAATGCTGGCAGGTGGAACAGTGGCATTGTAAGCAAGAAAACAACATAGTGAAACACTATCAACTGTGGAGGCAGAATACATCACAGTAGCAGAACCTGTGAAGGAAGTGTTGAGGATCAAGGGTTTGCTGGAAGAGATATGGCAGAGTGACTTAGTAAGTGAACCGTGCGAAATACAGGTAGAAAATCAGGGAGCTATTTCTCTTGTAAAAAAACAGAATCACTTCCAAGCATTCAAAGTACATTTATGTGAGATATCACTTCATTAGGGAAAAAAAGGAGAAGGGGGTAATCAGTTGAAAATATATGAAAAATAACAAGAATGTAGCAAATGCAGATGTGCTGACTAAACTATTGTCCAGGAGGAAAACAGAGGAATGTGCAAACAAAATGGGACTTAAGAAAAATATATCAATGTTTAAATGTTTTGTGTCTCTTTGTTACAGTCGTTTGTGTTAATCCTTTGTTTCTTTTTATTTAGCTGCAGCATATGTGGCCATGTTCAGGGTTTGTTATGTTTTGCGTTCACATATTTTTAATAGTACACAAAGCACTGATATATAAGGAGAAGTGTTGAAATGTGTTGTGCATCAGTTGCCCCATTAAGTTTTTTTTTGTTTCAAGTTGGCTACACCCAAGCCTTGTTTTGTTTATGACTACAATGTAGTTGTGATTAATGGAGAGTGCTTGGTTGTTGTCCTTGTGATGCAGAGTTACTTTGGACGTTATTAAATGATAGGCTGGTATTCAAGCTTTTCATTTCTAGCAATGTTTGTACCAGAGATGAAATATAGACGTCACGTGAAAAACCATACTTTTACCATGAGTCTTTGGGTTATTAGAGGGTATATTTAGTCTGTTTTGATTTTATGACATCAGTGATTTTTACAAAGTCATTCCCAGGATCTATGACACTTTAAAATCAGAGTTCTACTGTAACTTGTCTTTATTTTCTCCATGTCGGTTATTGTTTCACAATTCCATATTCCAGGCTCAGATTCATCACAGAAACACCAGATTCAAGCTTTTGAATTAATTTTAATATTGCTGCAACACCTAAAAGACACACACATTTTTATAGGTTCCATTGTATATTGGCAAGCAGGACGACATGACGTGTTTACATGGACTTATGCGCTCGACCTTGTAAGTGGAGTGGGAGGATCACACCCTAGACAGCGGTGGGCTATATTGTCACATCTTCCAGCTGCTTTGTTTTAATAGCAAAGAATTTTCGCACTGCATTCCAAATGAATTTTGCTTATGCAAATATTTACACACATTTAGTAAATTCTGTGTTGAATAAGGTTTTGAAATTTTGGAAATTACATCCAATATATTTTCTTGAGTCTCTATGGTTTGATAAATTAAACATTGGTGTTTACAATTATACTTACGTATATAAATTTCTTTTTGTCTGTCTAAGTTAATTGAAGTTCACAATATTGCGAGTTTACTGCACAAATAATGACATGGGTTAGAATGTAAAACAGACTCCACAACTTTACTGTATCAGCCAAATAACAACTACAATTATAATATACTAGTTGAACTATTTCATACTTTTCAAGTGACTGACAAGAATTTGTTTACCTATATCCTTTATAAAAATTCATAGTTTAGTAGGTACTAAGCCTGGTTAGTACTTTATATATTTTTTATTGCCAGCCAAGCTGATAAAAACAGAGACAGATGTAACTGTAGAATTACAATGAATATATATACATGTGTGTGCGCGTGCGTGTATTTTTGTGTGTGTGAGAGAGAGTGAGAGTGTGTGTGTTTGAGGAGACGAGTGCTGTGTGCACATGGAGTTATTGATTAAGAAAGAGGAATGTGTGGACTGTATAGTGTAGGAATTGAATAAAGAATGCCATGTGCATTAAATGGAACACTTTTATTTAATAGTATCAACTTTATACTTCCTTACCTGATATTAGTGGTTTGCACCTGTATTGATTAGTGAATGTACAGCATCCGTATTTTTTAGATCGTTTTATTTCAAATGTTAGTAGACAATAACTGAAACATTTGAGATATCCGAATTTTCTGATAATTTAATACCTACTCATTATTTCTTACATGTAGGAGGAGTGTTGAGTCAAGAAGGTACTTTATTTATTTAATTTATTAATTAAATTATACATTTTGTTACAAGATACTACAATGAATGTACAGTAGAATCCCATTGTAGCGAGCATGGCAACAGCCAGAACACGGGTATAACGAGGTCTTTTTGAGGAACCGTCAAAAAATCCCAAAAAATATTCCATGAAAAATTGTAATGTTACAAGTTGAAACACACGAGATCTTGTGAAGCAGGCTTGCGGTGGGACTAGAGACTGAGTGAAGTGCACTTTTGTTATCTGTCTGCCGTAACTCCACGCCCTCGCCCCCCCTCCGAGTGCCGCTCTCATGTGTCACATTCTTCCGCCTTGCCTCCTAATCACCCTCTTTAACAAAACCAAGCGCTTTGTTCAATAAATAGCATCCCACCCTTTTTATCTTGAACCCCGTTTTCATGAACCAGTTCCACTTTTCGTAGTTGTTCATGGTCATTGTGCTGTCAAATGTCTTTGGTTTCACACAACTTGGTGTATGTAGGTCGAATGTTATTGTTAAATGAAAACAAATTCCATTTAAACATAACAGTCCAAGCGATAGCTGGTATTGAATATAGCTACATATTAACAGATTTTTGCCTGTGTTTTTTTATACTATTGTATACCACTTAAAAATAGGGACACAACAACAACTACTACTACATTTTATCGCTGTGCTATAATGAAAGTAATTTTAATCAATTTTGATAAAGTTTTGTTGAATTTTTGCTGGTTTTGAGTAAGTCTCGCACCATGCAGGTTTTGTTAGTTGAAAATGTATAATTTTCCAGTGACTACCACATTTAATGGCATAATTCTCGCACTGGCACAATTCACGCACCCAAATTTTATGGTGCCGAATTAGGGAAAACAATTTTCCTTTCATATTTCACACAGCATGTTTCTCTCAACGAGGCATGTAATGTAATACTAACGGGTTGCAAGGCACACACTTTGTTCGACCCCGCCAGATCGCTGATACTTCAAGGTCACTGGTCCTGTTATCAATTTCTGGCTGCCGCGCTCGCGGTGCAAACATGTAAACAAAATCAGTCAAGTAGTTTATTTATATGCGGGTGGTTTTTTAATGCGAAAGGAATCGTTTACATTAATATTAATTTTTGTTTATTACAAATGCATAATGAGTAAATATACCAGTCAAACTGCTGCATTTAAGCTTCAGGTAATTGCGTGTGCAGAGGAACATGGCAATAAAGAAGCAGGCCAAAAATACACTGTTTCTGAGTTTAACGTGCATGTCATGTTTTCCCAATACCGGGTCGCTGTTACGTTGTGAACCAGACCTGTAAAAACGGCAGTGACGGGCGGTGGCCACCCACCAGAATAATTGTGTAGCGACCAACCGACCGACAGTGGCAAGCCGCCACGTCCGGCCACGCTGCAAGGATCTATGCGCTTGCTCAGCTACATGCACACGGCAATGTTTTCACTGCTAGCCCCAGCACACAAGTGATTTAATTTTGAATATGTATCTTCATATCTATTATCAATAAATAAAGTGCTGTGTTTTTAAAAAACATATCCCCCGCAGTTGGCGAAGGATTACTTACAGTAGATCCCATTTTAATGTTTACATGCACATGTCTTGGCGATTTCACGCAACCTAATTTTTGGCACTAAAATCCTGTAAAAAAGGTGCGAGAATTATGCTTGTGGGGCTGTGGCAGGCGAGTTATCGCTTGCAGGGCAGTGCTTTGGCGGTCGAGTAAGTGATAGCAGGAAATGCTGCGTAGGCCGGGCAACTGATTGCAGGACAATGCTGCATAGGCTGAGAAACTGATTGCAGGCTGAGCGGCTATACTTACATGGTGCAGTCAGATTTTCCGCTCATTTTCACGCAATCAGTAATCATATACCACGATATTTTTACGTTATGGTGGTTTGAACACAATTTAAAAGCAATCTTAGAGCGATTTTTAAGTAGTAGGCCCTACTGGGGATCAAAATTGGTCTGATTCTGCATCAGCAAGGACACACTTATAGCGAGGATCGAACCTCAAACCAGGACATCTCACTATAACGGGACTCTACTGTATATACAATTAAATGAAACGTGTAAAAATACAATAATAAATCATAGAAAATATTAATTAAAAAAATATATTACTGCTCTTAATATACTGTTTGTTAGTCATCAAGTAGAACAATAAATGTTATGGCAAATAATACAACTTATAGAACAATATTCAGAATTCATTAGTTTATAATAACTAACTCTTAAATTAAACTTTGTCAACACTGAATGTGTGTGGTTCGCTATAGCCTATAAGGACGTCGGGACACACGTATGAAACACTCATTCCATGCAGATTCTGATATTGCAGTGATAACTACTACCACTTAGCATTAACAAGTACTTTCATAGATCCAATGATAGTACAACACACTTTCACACACGGCCATAAACTTGCACAAACTTAGAAATCAGACTTTCATAACCATCAGTTAAAAAAATATGTGGAATATTTTGTTTCAGATCATTTAAAAATCTGTATTCGTCATAGGTACTACAGTAAGCTGGAAACTTAGGGATTCTGAGGTGAGAAAATGCTACAACACACTATTTTGTGCCATCCTTAAATACTATAGTTTCCCTTTCTTAAATACTGAAATCAGATCTCACATTTTAGACAATCACATTATAAAAATATCCCTTAAAACTTAACCCAATCAGTGTTTATAACATAATCTGGATTTTTGCATACTCCTTTGACACTTTGGGAAGAGGAATTTACTTTTAAATTGAAAGTCAAAAAACGTTTAAATCACACTTCAAAACAAATGATGAACATATTTACAGAATTTTAATAATATGGCTATATCGTAATTTACAATAATGCAAATTACAATGAAATATTTTTTTACTGTGTCTCCTAAATTTTTTTATGAATGATACGCTTTGCTTTAGTACATGTACTAGTATGTAAAATGTGAAATATTACACATATAAAATAATGGCAAAATAATAATAATAAGCAAAGATCTCTAACATGGGCCTTCAAGCTTGAAAATGTTAACTTAAAACCATTTCAATAAAAATACATAAAAATGTTTAAATGGTAATTAAAAATCATACTATCTTTAAAGCATACTATGTAGGCTACATACAAGAAAATGTCAAATGACATCAGTTAAGATGCCCAAACAGAATATGTACTTTGTACATAACTTGTAAAATGCCTGGCTACTTTAAGATAGTGATAAAAAATGGATACTGAAATGGCCATGAAATAAATACTGAAGTTAATGTGAACCAAGAAAAGACATTCAATGTGTATTAGTCCATGTCCTTTTGTCTATGGTTAATGTTTATTGAGTGCTGTTTTATACATGTGTAGTTGTTATTAAAATGCAAATTTATATTTTAAAATATGAAATTATAATAGAGCTAATAATCTCTGTATAGCTACGAAGAGAATATTAAAAAAAATAATGTAGTTAACTTATTTGCAAATTGAAATTCTGTGTGCGAGCTGAAGCATTAACCCCAAGGTGCATAGTTTAAATTCTGATGTCAGGGCTTATTCTGCCAGACGACAGGATTAAACACAAACTCGGCTCTTACTAGGCCATCAAGTTAAAAAGGAAACACTAACATTCTTCAATTAATTATGTCTGATTTGGAAAATTCAAGACAATAGGGGTTATGAGATTACCGGAAAACACAGAAAAATTGCTCTTGTATCTCAACAAGCTTAAAGACTCAACAATAACCACACAATACTATGCTGAACCACTTTAACACGTGGCAGAGAAGTATTGTAGCGATTACCCTGTAAAGCTGTGAATTTTCTTTGTAATTTGCATTACACACACTGGAATTGAATGAGATTATTGATAAGGCTAGAAAAAAGTGGCATGGACATGTACAGAGTGTGAAAGTGGAAAGGTTGTCCATACAAATTATGGAAATAAAAAAGACTTGAAGGCCCTAGGGAAAACCAAAAAGAAAATAGAAGGAACAGATAATGGCAGGAGTACAGGGGAGAGGAACGAGATCGTGGAGGAAGAGTGGTGGAGAGAAAGGAGATGGGGGCAGTTCACTATGCTGACCCAGTCAAACGCTGGAAACAGCAGTGATGATGACGATTATCTGTGCCAACGAAACACATATGAACTTAGACTGGGCGAGAAAGCATGGATGCATCTCCCAGCTATGGTGCTGAGTATCTGGCCTGGTTTCTGTGTCGCAGCGAGATGTGCGACCGTAGGCTGTTCTTGGTCTTGAACATCTTGAGGCAGAACTGGCACTGCACCGGGTCGTTCTGCGAGTGCTTATCCCGTATGTGGTTGTACATGGAGCCAACATGGTAGCTCATACCACACTGGTTGCACACAACATGTGATGAGCGAGCCATTTTCTGGCCATAGTCTGCAAACAATATACTGGTTTCAGTGGGGGAAAAAAAAAGTTCTTTCTTTGGAAGCACAAAAGCAATGACCATGATTTCCAAGTAAATTGGACACCACAAATTTTCAACAACTACAAACATAATTGAAGAAGTATGTTTCTACAATGCAGCAATGCAGATGCCATGAAACATGGCACAGTGGTAAAACACAACAGACTCACATTCAAGAGGACCCAGGTTCGATTACCAGACCAGCCATCAAGATTTTGGGTACCCATGATTTTCCAAAAACATTCCATGTGAATTCAGGTCATCATGGCAGTTTGCCTTCTTGTTGCTAGTATTCCCAACTACTAGTTCTGGACCCAGAGCCCACTGCCAACAAGACAATAAGCCTTATATACATACATTCATATTACTTACAAGGTAGATGTAGTCTCGAAATGTAGGCACACTCGTGATCTTCAAATCTTTAGGTAATTATTATGAACAGCTAGCCAGTTGCTTGATGAGAAAATACAATCACTACACAGCGCAATCTTTGAATAAAATCAGTACTATAAAAGCAAGTTCTCAATGATTATGATTGCAAAGGCATCATGCTCAAATGGCAAGCATGCTTGACCAATGTCGGTTCAAGAAAAATTCCTGGCAAGACTTATAACATTTCTGAGCATAAAGTACACACTCAAATGGTTGGAAACCACCATAATGTAAAGTTATGATTTTTGCCTCTATGTAAATTTAGACTTTTCATATACTGTAGGATGTACTTATGGAACATTGTAAGAGAGGTGTGGTACAAATTGTATTTCTATTTAATAACAATGCCTGTTCTAAGGTTATAAAGTTGCTGTGTTACAGCGCAACAACCCGAAGTTAAAAAGAAAATGATTTCAATGACACTACAGCTTTTTATACTCCTAGGTCAAATTACATGTATGTAAATAAAAGTAGAATTTAATTTTGCTGAAGACAATAATCATATCAAACATTCAAAACCTGGCAGCAATACAGCACTACAACAAACTACCCAAACATAAAGTGATTCATAATACTTTATTACTAATACACACCATGAATAAAGTAATATATACCTACTTTAAAAGACAGTAAGTATAGTCCGGTCCAAAAGTAAGTCTACATGCTTGTGCCAACACACAAATAAAAACACTCATCTTGACAGATTCTTAGGTTCATGCAGTCATTCAGGGTAAAGCAGCATACAAAAAGGTTTGCAACGAGAAATTGAATAATTTATTTTACAATAAAAAAAAATTGCAATTGTTCCATAACAAAAATGTTATCAGCACTTAACAAAGTTGTAGCTTCAGGACTGGAAAATGAAAGTTATTGTCCCAAGCATGTCATACGTATTATTTCAGGTGTACAATTTGAAGTACTGAGAACGAGAACTGAAAAACACTGGTACAAAAGAAAATCACATACGAATGTCACTTCAAAACTTCCCAAAAAGGAACATACACTAAGTAAAAATTTCACATAACTACTTGCAGAATACCTACAGGGCAATTTTTATTCATCATTCACTGCAAATGACCTATGTTTTAATTTCCTCACAAATACTTAGAGCAAGCTTTTTTGCTCTTTGTCACAGTCATTAAGACAATAGCAAACTAACAAAAACCATTTAAAATTTCTACTGAATAAATGATAATATAAGGTCCAGGAATTTATGGAGGATTCACCACACAGAAATGGTTGCAAATATATGTCTGTTCGCAGTTTCTGCACACTTTTTGAACCAAACATTTGAAAAAACGTACCATGTATGATGTTTTAGGTTGTTTCCTAAATACGTCATACATATATCACAAGCGTTTCATACTTTTGTTAACATAAAAGTGCCTTATCTTTGGTCAAATTTAACTTTTAATTACATTTTATCTATAAATCTAAATTTTTTCATTTATAACTATTATGGACAAAGAGAGTAACAAAATAGGTGTGTTGGTAATGGCTCATAAGAGATAGTTCCTATTAAAATGTTGTTACATTGAAAGTGCACAAATTCAGCACGTTGGTTTTCCGGTGTAATTTTCTAAGCTTTATTTTGTAGCATTGCAATATATTATAATTTATCATTTCTGGAATTATTTTAATTTGCTAAATTATTGTGTTAAGGATAGTAATTTATTTAATATTTAGAAGATATTGGCACTGATAATTTGTTTGTATTTTGTATATGTTAATTTTTCCAAACTTATTGTTTTATTGCAGTCATTGCATCAGTAGTATAATCATCATAGGACGACAGTGCAACTTTTCAAGGCGTTAGTAAGCTAAACACGTAATTGCCGTATTGCACCATCTGGTGCAACCAGATTACTGATGTCACAGTTGGTCGACGTGACCTGCGACAGGCATGTAATACTTTATTTCGAGAATCACTTCAGAGTTCACTGGCTATTTTTAAACATTACTGCACTTTGCGAAGTCATGATTGGACCACATCTACATGATGCAAGATTCAGTGAATATAAATAGGTTAAATGCGACTTTCTAGTCGTCACAGTTTCTTAGTCGTCGCAGTTCATTCATCAAGACAGTTCAGCGATGTAGTGTTCGCGCAGGCCAGCGAGTGACCACGCTACCGTTTTAGCACTTGCTTTGTTTTTCTTTTCTCAGAGTGTCAATTGTTTTGAAAAGACTGCAATAAACTGCGTGAACATTTAAAAGTATCTTTTGCTTATTTATGTTGGCACTCCTGGTATTAACAAACTTTCAAGTATTTATTTAATTCTGAGTCTCAAATCTTTTACTGACCTAGTTCAATCTAGCGTTTGCTGCAGACTCCCACGAGCACGTACAGCAAACATTACAATTTATATGATGCAGAGACATTTCTTGGAAGTAATACTTTAGCAGGACTTCAGAAAAGCTGGAAGTAACCATGAATGAATTATACTAGGAAGTGTCAGTAACTATTTAATATTCTTCTGTGTTTGTATAATTAATTTTTATAACTACAGAATTACCGTTTGATCTTTTGACATGTCCTATAATAATATAAATTGTTCTTATGGATGGAAAAACATTACATTACAGTACAATTAATATTTACACAAAAAATACTGTGGTCGAAATGCAGTGTGAGCCTTCTACGTTCGGACTTCCCTGTGGAAGCGGTAATTGTGCATTTTCAAGCTGTTCTTGGAGCGGAACATTTTGCGGCAGCAGTTGCACTGCACTGGGGGAGTCAATGTGTGCACGTCCCGAATGTGTGTCTTGAGGTACATGCGGCTGAAGGTGAGGCCGCAGATACCACACGCAGACCTCTCCGTCACATAGTCCTTCGAGTATGCTGCAACGAGACACACAATCAGGGCACTCTCTACACAAGCTATTATGCATGACATTCATGCACACACACATCTTTTACATTCAGTATTTCTGATTACCTTTCAAACTACCATGTAATAAATATAACAATATATTACCATTACTACATTTAATCCACACCTGTTTATTTCAAAAGACTTTCAGATTAATATACTACGAATATAAAATATGCTCAGAAAGCAATGATTTTTGTTTTTCGTTATATGTTCATAACAAAAACTCTCGGCTAGGAAGCAATTCAAAATATTTTCCACAACACTTAAATACAAAGAGCAATTGAAAAAAAAATACAACACTTTCCATAAGTTCTAAAACTCCTGAAATATTTGATGAAAATTTGCTTCAAGTAACAAGAAATTCAAATGAACAATGTGCAGTAGCTACCTTCACAGCTTTTCAGTGACCTGGTTAACTTATAAATAAGTTTAGTTAACTTATTATAAACCTAAATTTGTAATTTTCACAATCACATTTATGGTAAAGAAGGCAGGATGTCATCATAAATCAAAATATTTTAACTTAAAAACAAAGGCATAACTTTTTTTTTAAATTGTCAGAAAAAATCACAGGAGTGGTGGTAACTTGTCAGTACTTTCTGCTAACACAAATGTGATGGGCGTTAAGAAAAACAGAGACCTAATGAATTTAGCTTGTTTTTTGAAGTGTTGTCTAGAGACCTTCAGTAAGAATGGATTTCAGTAGTTACATAAAAAGAAATTACTCTATGCTGATTCAAGCAGTTTACCACTTAGTTTCGTATTACTATAACATTTTTTTACACATGCTTCCTTATCATGTAACTGATATGGTGAAAAAATTTTCTCCAATAGCTGAAGTAAAAAAATTTATAATATAATCACAAATATGTAAAAAATGTCACATGTTCTTTCAAAGGCATAACATAGAACTTGTTAAAAAAAAAAAAGAAGATATTTATTTTTTATAATTAAAATATCTGTTCCATTATGGGTGTTGATTACTTATGTTTTCATATTACAAGTAGTGTGTAAAAATATGAACACCATGACGAGAATTTCCTGAACGCAGAACGCTATTTTTACAAATATATTTCCTGAAAGATACGTACGTTAAAATTTGGCAAATACATAACAAATAAATGAATATTTCATAAAGTATTATATCATAAGCAAATAAATCAAATAGTCAGCTGGCAACATGTTTATACACAATGTTGTCAGATGTTACGACACCCTTACAGAATAACATAATCACTTACAACCAAGTGCATTTCTACATAAATTTATCCAAGCATGTTTCTGTTTGATCACAGTTGTTCTGTATTAACGTCATTTCTTCGACACTGCACACATTACAGGCCTGACCTGTCTGTCTTTTGAGGTACACAGTGAATTTTCTATCTAATACTTTACAGGGGACAGTCAAAAATTTTCCATATCTACAGGAATTCAGTAGATGAAAGGACATGTACAGTTATAAAATTCAACTTATACCCTTACTAAACTTCATGTTGAGCATAATGGGGGTGTGTACATTATCTCTGAATAATGTTTAACTAATAAAAACAATAAAAATTGGAAACTTCCAAAACATTCATATTACCATAAATAATACATTAAAAACATTTAATATGAAACTCACCTCAATAAGGAATATAACATTAAAAAGTAATGTTTTCCATGAGGAAATATACATTTTTACAAGAAACTAACATCTACCATGTTCTATCGTATAATTGTCACCATCACATAATAGGAGCACCATAATTTTTAAAGTCTGAAAAGAGTAAAAAAAAAAGTATTGCATAAAAGTCATGGTCTTTGTTTAAATGTTCCCAGCTGCACTAGAATATGCGCCTGATGCAAAAGTTCCCCAACAAATTCTGTGTGAGGGTAATCTCTTGTCAGCCACTTCCTTCACAGGGCGAGAGGGGACGAGTCAAAGTGGTTCATGTTATGGCCTCACAGGTTGAACAAGAGATGAAGGACATCACTGCAGTGGCAGGGTTACCCCTTTATCTGAATTTAGTTTGCCGTTTCCACGCAGGAATATTGCAATTCCACCTGCACCACGTGGTCCGCTATGAACTACATCCAGCGGCATCCGTGCCACCTAAGCTTGTTTTCACACATGTGTTTATTGTGAATATTCAATTTGTGTCCCATCTTATTTCATGCAACATTCAAGGGTCTATGTAATTATGTAATTAGTGTACAGTGCAATTATTCCTGTCCTAGCCGGCTCTATGTATAGGCCATCACCACACTACCCACGTGCTGGAGGGCGAGCCCCGACGAGTTTGCGTTAGTGATGCCGAGTAATCACACGTGTTAATGTGTATTAAGGGTTTTCATTTGTAATTCATTGTGTCCCTAGCGGCTGTTGGCCCTCTTCCCTTGTGGAGGCTGTGCTTTCACGCACCTCAGTGAGATCATCTATTTAAGCGCGCGCTAGATTAATTATGGGCTGGGGAGCACCCAGGCGGAATTGGCTAGTCATGACTGAGATAATCATTTCATTGGCACGTTGATGTGCATGAACAATATCAATAAAAACAATTCTACAGTGAACTCAACTCTTTTATTCAGTAGCGACAGTGTCCTAGCCACATATGTTTTACTTATTAAGTGTTTATTTCCAGTCATGTTTAGTAACAGTTTAGTATTACCAACGTGTTTGTAAGTATATTTGTGTGAGACAGACACACAGAACCCACAACATCCCTGAGAACCCTGAGTCTCAATAGTGCGGTGATTGAGAAACATTCTGGCGCCCAAATTACCAGTAAGTATTTGTGTCATAGTTCGTCTTGTGTCTCACCCGACGGCGTCAATGTAAAGTATAGTTAAAAATATTTTTAACCCTTTAATTTTGTATTGATACTTGTAATAATATTTCCACCTAAACATTACTCTGTATTATTAAGTTAGCTATCATATTCAGCTTATTACATACACAAATCATTACAAGTTACATACACATTATTTTAGCTTTAAATTGTACGTCGTACACATTATTTTTATTTTAAATTGTATGTCATGACATTCATACCAACACTCCAAAATGTATGAACTTATGAAAAAAACTTCTTTCTCCCAAAAAAAAGTTTAATTTGTACCCTGACAGACAATGTTAACTTGGTTCTTGACAGATGTAAAATCGACATTATACTTTCTCCACAAAAGTTTCCGAACTTCTAGCCCCCTCTCCCAATTTTTCTCACCCTCATCCTAACGTTCTGTGTTGTAAGCACGGTGTTTCAATTTCCCAACTGACTTTACGGTGTTTCACTTTTATTACCACACATATTGCAATGGTTTGTCAATTTTCTGGTAATAGGCACGGACCTGCCAAATTAACATTACTTTGTGACTGCAGACAAAACTCCAAGATGCTGTTGATCTGTTTGGCTTTTGCAATTGGCCAACAACTTGTGTGGCATTCCCCAAGGGTGCTTTTAACCAATAGTAAAAGCTCAACAGTTGAGCAGCCAATCTCCAACAAAGTGGACATACAATTAAACAACATAAAATAACTACCAGTAGCCTACAAATCACAACTTGCACTCAAGTAGGTAAAAGGCAGTGAAGTCTCGCATGTTACTAATTAATAATCTGAAATCTCCACATATCTAGTGATACGTGGTCCCAATCCAACGACCTACGAGCCTACACATTAATCTAAATGCAGTGTGGCCAAATCTAACACAGATGTATATGCGATGTTTTCTTCAAGGATGTTGGAGTCTTTCTTCTTCTAGTGAAATGAAATTTACAAATAAAACAAATCACAGCCTCACTCTACAACATGTTTTGGGGTTGTAACCTACAGGGGAGAACATTAGTGTGTTTTGTCACTTTACTGATGGAAACAGGCATACACAAGGGGGAAGCTGAAAGGGGCTGCAGTGCCTTCCAAGAAAAGTCACAATATACTGTATTTCGGCATGTATAGGCTGCACAATTTTACAAAAAAAAAAAATGAATACAAAAAGTTGGGTACAGCTTATATAAGAGATATTGGCATAACATTTTTTTCCCCCCAAAACATGTTTAGAAATTTGTCAACATACAATACATTTTAATGTTTTAACTTGAATGAAGGGGTGGAAGGAAGGAAGGGAAGGAAAGGAAGGAAGGGAAGGAAAGGAAGGAAGGAAGGAATGAAGAAAATAAAATAAAATAAAATAAACTAAAATAAAATAAAATAAAATAAAATAAATCCTTCCACTCGTGCAATTATTTGAATTATTTGTTCACTCGTGTTCATAAACAAAATAACCTTCATATCCCGCATATGTGAAATGTAAACATGTTGGAGCTCGGCCATAGATGCCATACATGAGAAAATAATTTCTCTGCTGTACAAGAGAAAGATAACTTTTGTAGTTCGCACTCCTGCCGTGGCACTACAAGTGCACATTGATAAGACGCCACTTTGTGTAACATGTTGCTGTGGTTTTGCTTTCTCAAGTCAAGTTATCATGTGTGGAATAGTAATCATGCCATGTATATTTGTGAACATTGCAACATAATACAAATTTTCTGTCACAAATATTTTGTAGGGGAGAAATTAAGTCCTAATTTATTATGTTTGTATGGAATCGTAACTTAACAATGTTTGTAAGAATACAAAAATCCAGGGCAGCATATATATAAATATATATATATATATATATATATATATATATATATATATATATATATATATATATATATATATATATATATATATATATATGAAATATTAATTATCCCTAATTTTACATCAAAAACTTATGGTGCGGCCTATACACACGGCCTATATACACCAAAATACAATAAATAAATAAAAACCAATTTTGAAAAATTAATTGAAAATTTAGACACATAATTGCAATAAATATTCCTCGAATGTGCACTTGATATTCAAATATAATTTACATTGGGAAATCGATGTGTTGTCCTCCCAAAGTTAAATTGTATGTACGCAACTGCTAATGGGTGATCCTGTGCAATCCTGGATCATCCTGTGTCACGCCAAATGCTACATCTAATTTCCTTGTGTGATTATGTGGACCAATACAAAAGCATGCTGTGACGGAAAAAATGCTTTAAAAAGAAAAATAGAAAACCTTTGCAATGAATATTATGGGACTCAAGAGTCAGTTCTGTTTCTGTTGCAAAGCTGGACCGTTGTTGCAGTCAGCAGTGGTGGCTGTTTGAAGAATGTACTGATTTTCCATTCACAATTACTGTTTTGGCAATCTCTATTATCTGTGCCCTCACCTCCAGTAGTGATAATAAGTCATAACATATATAAACAGAACAATGTCCAAAGTACTGATGTCTCACATTTCAACAAGCACACTAAGAAAGTCACACAATAAAGTTTACAGCATGATTTTGGTGACACTAAATTTCCAGTAGTTCATGTACACATTTGAACATTTACAGTACAGTACTCTTAATATATTATGACAATGTCTAACCAATAACTGAATGACTAGTAAAGATTCCCAAAATGATTTGTTTATCACTATGCCATCAATCTTTGCAGATGAGTGAGCACTTCCTGTCTTCATTGGATTGCTCCTGTTCTCAATGTCACTCACATTTTTCTTTCTCTGACATCTCTAGTATTGGACGACTCAGTGCTCCAACAAGCGCTGTCTTTTTTCGAGCTGAAGATTATGATTATACATCACACAATAAACTAGGCGCAATACTGGAGCATGCACCGTCTCCCTTCTAAGCTGTTGTCTTCTGCAGGCAGTGGGTGGAGAGAATATTTTATGCATACTGAGTTAGGTACAAATCACCAGAGCCTCTATAAACCAAGTCACGCAATGAAGAAACAAAGATGTTGAGGAACTGACTGATGGGCCCCCACTATCCTTGCTCACACTACATGGCAATGGCAAGCATCACAAGTCCAGAAATGCTGATGTGAGGATGAACCTGCTCATTGCCACAGCTTCACATAGTAAGTCTCAATACGCAATCCTATTGGTAAGCTCTGCACATTGCCATACAAAGGTGGGAGATAAGGTGTCTTGGACCTCTACAACAACATAATATGGAACTCACAGGTTATCAGGAAAGGATGTGTACATCTGTTGTAAAATAAAATGTTCTCTGTTTGAAACCACTTATCATTCTTCTCCTGTCAGGGAAGGGAAGGAGACATTAATTTGAACGACACATCACCCTGCCGACCTCCCGTGGCGTAGTCTGTGTGGGGTGCGGGATGTTCTGGGTTTGAATCCCAGATAAGTTTAAGTTAGATCATAAGTTAGTTTGTAAGCCATCCTCTGATAAGCCTTCAAGCATAAAACTGGGGGATGTTAATAAGCTCTTTCCATTCCATTCATTACCTAAGTCCTCTACTGCCTTACGAATGTGTCTAGCATTTTATATGCTTTACAGGTAGCTAAGTTAAACTAGTATACATCTAAGTTCTTGTGAATGTATGTGTTTTTAGACTCTTTCCAGTACGTAATTTTTGTGGATTTGATGTGTGCTTCAGACTTAAATCACACTTAACATACTATGGAATGTAAGTGTACAAGCCAGCCCTCTTCTGACCACACCCAACAGTAATGACACGGGCTTTCCTATCGCAGCATCAGAATCAATACTACCTACAAAATTCTCCAACTATCTGCCATCAGCAGGAGATAAACCCATCAAGTATTACACCTGCACCTGTCACAAAAGCAGTCTGGTCACCGGTAGAACGAGACGAGCTGTTCCACGCAACAGATGCAATGTCAGGACGATTTATTTCAATATTCACCTCCTGCAACCACAAAAATTTTATGCTGGAAACCACAAGTACAGTATATGCATCTTTGTCAATAAGGTTCTCCTGGGAGCCTCTATTTTCGATTGCCAATCTTGAATTCTGACTGAAAAATTACACTGTGAATTGCGTTATAGGCCGGTCATAGTAAAGCGAGCAGTTTTTGAAGCTGTTTCATCAAACATAATAATCAATAAATACATTTCATTGTGGCCTCTTGACTTTTTGTTTTGGGTGTGGTGAATGTATACACTGTGTTTGTTACTCACATGGCAGGATTTACATTAACAAGTGGTGGAAGGATATAAATTGGTTGAAAGAAAAAAGTAACTAGGGCTTCACAAGTGCTCACTTTACCGTGAACGACCTATATCCAAAAATCAACACAGGTAGCTGATTCTGCCTGTTTTTCCAGACACCAGTGCCATTTTTCCTACTGTGGTGACCAGGCCAAATGATGAGCCCCGGAACAGAAAAACACCTGACCGAAACACAAAAGTGCATTTCTGATATCTGCAAAATCACAAGACTAATAAAATTAGTATACATTAAGAGATTCTTTAAATAAAAGCAATGAGAGTGTACAAACTTACCTTTTTTTTCTTTTTCTTTTTTAATAAATTTTGTACCCTTCTTAAGCACATAAACCTTGAATCGAATTACCAGCTCTCATCACAGCAACAATGTAATTGACATACTGATCAAAGTTATTTAAACAATTCTGCAAATATTTGTTTACAACTATCTTACTAAGCCACAAATTGCAATGAGAAATATTCCTCATGCATTGACAATGGCAGCCAAAAAAACATTTCTGGTCTCATACTTATGATTTTCTTTTTCTTGATGTTGAGGCGAGAACTCACACATGATGCCCAGGGAAATCTTATTCACACTTTCTGTTTTCTCTACAATACTTTATGTGCTACTAGTAATAATCAGATGTATAAATTTTTGATGTTAAGTAACAACACGATATTGACATGATTCTATATGAGGCAGCAATTCCTAGACTGTGTTCTATGGAAACTTAGGGTTCTGTCGAAATCTCATAAGGATTCCTAAAATCCCTCAACAATACATTTAATAAAAATAAAAAATGTTTTAATAATTTATAACAATGGATATCGTGAGCCAATTTTTAAATTGTATAAATATCACTCTCAGAAAATATCAGAATATGTAGTGAAGTTTCCATGACTCACACCAAGAAGTAGATCTGCAACAGTGCCATTGTCAAGAGGAAAGGCAAGCACAAAGTTATTGGAAGAGGATAACCACTACCCTTCCTTTAGTTCAGTTCATGGATATGAGAGATGGCTTAATTCAGTGCACTCTCAAGTTTGTTTCATTACTCAAAGAGTACAGCTTCAATTCCCAACTCGTGCCCACTCAGAAACTGGGTCTGAAAAGAAACACACTGAAGTTTTTGTCAGTCGTACAATGGATCTAAAAGTTAAGTCTCATTTTCATTAATGTTATTTTCTCTCCCACTGCAAAAAATAAATGTAGTTTTGTATCAAAATAAATTTTTTTTAAAGTAAAAAATGTTTATTTATGTGCAGTAATTTTGTAACAAAATCCAACTTGTTGGCAAAACAAAAAATTGAAAATGCTAATTTAAGTATTATAAGTGCATTATTTCTGTACCACAATAAAATGTTTGATTATATAAATGGCTAATTTAAGGCTAATTTATTATGTAAACCACTGATGCTAATTTAAGTATTATAAGTGCATTATTTATGTACCACAATAAAATGTTTGGTTATATAAATGGCTAACTTAAGGCTAATTTATTATGTAAACCACCGAGTTATTCCATATTATCTGCAAGAATGAAGAAGGTTGTGAGTTTAAAATTCAAGTAGAGTGGAGAGATTTGGGCGGCTCTTAACATTGAGGTCTTGAGAGCTGATGAGGGTGAAGTAAGATGAGTATGGAGCAGTGCCGGAATGCAAGGGCGGGGGAAATGAGAGATCCCAGAGAAATCCTGTCAACAAGCGGAATCATCTGGCTCAATTCCCATGTGTGAAAATCTGGGAATGACCCTGCCAGCAATCGAACCCGGTTCACCAAGGTGGGAGGCAAGTAGTCTGACAGCTACACCACCACAGCATTTTAATAAAAATCAGAAATAGTCAGGGTTCTGGAGAGCTAAAGAAGCTTACTACGGGCATCATGACAGAGAAATTTGCAAACAGCTGACTTAAAGAATACTGTGTTACAGTACTGCAAGACTGAGTGCACCACAGCAATGTATTGGTCAGACTGTACTTGCATTCCATCATAGCAAACCCAGGATTGATTTCTGGTGATGTGAAATGATGGATTTTTGTATGTAGGAAGTGTGGTAGATGCTGCAGATTTTCAATGGGATTTCTCAGGGTGCTTCTGTTTCTCCTATCACTGCATTCCATCACTGCACCAACTCCACCTCGCTCCACCTCCACATATGATAAAGACCTCTGCTCCCTCCTATTCAAGTCATTATTAGCAAGTACACTAAAAAGATTCAGGCCTATATTTAATTTTGCTCTCCATTACATTTTTTTCTCTCACAGCACTGCAGAAATATTCAATACCTAACTGTTAGAAATCAAAATTTTACATAAATTTTAAAATTAAAATTCTTTGAAAGTTCCAACAGGTCAATGTTTTAGTATAGTAAATAACTAAACTCATTCGGGCATATAGTAGCACAAATTAATCACATTATGGACTTTGATACTGGTTAATTGCATGGGGGTAGTCTTTCCTACACATTTTCACATCCTTATACCAGGTTAAAAACTACTGCTGCTCTTCTATATGCTATTTAATGTTATACTTAACTACTTAATTGGGGTAAAAAAAAAAAAAAATCTTTTTTTTTATTTACACACCCATTAACTGTCAGCATGGAAAACAGGAGTTAAGCCATATTAGTCTTTAATTAAACTAAATATATTTAGCAGTTACATATCAACAGCATGAAGTCATATTAACTTGGAGTTGTTTCTAGATAAAATTTAAAAAATTTGCTAAAATTTTAATACAATGATGCAAAAATGATTGCAAATTATACTATATCAATAATCATAGTATTAAAACTGCTGCCAATATTTTTCTGTAACATTCACTGAATCACTTAATGAATTTCAAATAAAGCTAATATGTACAAAATCACAATCACACATTACAATTCAACTACTTATCACGTACGGTACATATAAACCTAATCAAGAAAGAAAAAATACTTATTCATGGTGATACTAAATTATAACTACCAAAAATAATAATACAGTATACTACCAAAGAAATAATAATACAGTACTGTAATTAGTATTTACATTTGCAAATGTTACAAAATTGCAAGAACCTGACAGCATCAATTTATACAACTTCAACCACACAATGTATAAGAAATCAAAATATATACTTAATTTCTTGTAATAAAAGAAGCCAACTTGTTAGCTAACAGTTTTCTTGCAATGTGCAATAAGAGAGAATTTCCTGTGGTTAGATTCTGATAAGAAGAAAATTGTATTTGTATTTGATTTCAAAGCATGCTAATGGAAACTCTCATTTGGCGTTTCAGAGTCTATTTTTTCAGAATTTAACTGCAATTAATACCTACCACACAGCAATTGACAAGGTGTTTAACTCCTCATATCTAGAATCAATGTATTCTCTTTCATTTACAGCCTAACTTACTTCAGCTTTACAAACTTCTAAATATATGCTCTAATGTAACATTATATTATAATCACCAATGTTTCTTATGCTTAAAATGTAAACTCAAGATGACACCACACTAAATTATATATATAGCAATAGTCATGCTACAGCATTCCTGGAGGGACTTAAATATCTTACTTTATATAAGAAAAAAAAGTTTATAACAAGGTAATTCATACTGAAAAATAATAGGGACAATATGAATTTCATTTGCTGATGAGGAAAATGTAACAGGCAGAAATATTAAACAACACAACACTTTTATGAAACACCTAGCTAAGAAATACTGCTGCCTAGAGTACTTCTATAATTTGCACTTGGTGTATAACAACATAAATTTTCCTGGTTACAAATCTTAAATTTTTTCATTCCCTTCAGAAACATCTCAAGAGTGTTTTACTTTACAGTGATAGAGGATGGGATGCCTCTCGCAAAAGTTAGCAAACTATCCTGTCTCGTAACCATTCCACAATGATCCTCTGCAGACGCACGCTGGCCGCATCACTACTCACTCCCCTGCCTGTATTTGTGCTTGATGTACATGTGTGACTTGAGGCTGTTCTTGGAGCGGAACAGCTTGTTGCACACCTTGCACTGGACTTGTACCGTCGGCATGTGCTTGTCTTGGATGTGCGTGCGCAGGTATTTCCAGTTGAAGAACACCCCACAGTAGCGGCACATGGAGCGGATGCGAGCCTTCCTCGGAACATCTGCAACCACAAACAAGTGTTAGTACACTGCTCCTCGTTTATTGTCTCCAGGTAACATGCAATCATTACTCCTTCCCTTCTCTGTCCCTAATTATTTCTGCCCAGCTGTGAACGTGTCACTGATGGGTTTAGGGTCTCCTCAGTCAGGCTAAAGCTAGTTAGGGTCATAAGGGTGCAAATTGGGGTCTGTTGGATAACTTGGAGTGTACCCCAACACACATGAAACTAGAGAGGGGTAGTCTATTCATACCAAGACTGGCAGAGGAACGAAAATAAATAAATCATAGTTCATTGATGGTTACTTCCAACGTTCTGAATCCCTGATAAAATTCTAGTTCCAGGATATTCCTCCACCTCATGCGAACAAAGCTTGACAGAGTCTAAAAAATTACATCAAAGGGACACTGCACTGCAATTGTGTGCACTCAGTGTAATAATATTTCACATAAGGACTATTTCTTACTAGGTAGTATCAACACACCTTCATCACTGTTTCTATTCATATTAATTATAAATAAAATATAATTTATAAATAAAATATAAGTAAAACTTTAATTCAACAAATACCAAGATAATTTTAAATTAACAAGTATAAGATGTTGTGATACATGACATATTTAGGAAACCGCTAAATGCGTCATACATGTGTCCACATGTGAGTCCTTTCAAAAGTGCGCACTTTACCATGAATAGCCTATACTTGCTTGTCTGTCATTTTCAACACAGCACGTCTCCACACCTCCATCTCTACTATCATACACACAAACATTCACTGCTGTTCTTCATATTCTTAAAACAAATACGAATAATGCTTCATGCAGTACACATGTTACAGCACCATTTCAAAGTTCTGTGAAAATGCTCGTCCAACTTATTCCATAAATTTTAAACAGTGGTGTGAGGGATACAGATCCACCTCAAGATGGATGAACATGGTTATTTATGGTGAAAATATGCTGCTGGCTACTAACTACATTTTCCAAAGGAGATGGAAAATACAAGTACTCACTCTGTGTACTCACAGACAGGCACACACACCCAAAGTTGGACACACACACATTTCCCATGCAGATGAGCGGTTGCAACATTTCATTAGTGGAACGTCATGACCGCACATCCGTGTAGAAAATGTGTTTTTCTGACTTGATGTATGTGTGCCTTTCTGCAAAGGACCATTGTATTGAATTGTGTTTACAAAAATCAGTCACATGTAATGTGCCACAAATATGCAAAAAAAAATCATATGACATTAACAGCTAGCTTATTGAAATCCAGCCTCTATGCAGTTGCTAACAACCAAACCTGTTCATTTAAAACCCCATATAATGAATGAAATAGTGATAAAAAATGTTGCCTTACTGAATACAACACACTTTTTTGTAGTGGTGGTTAATGAATGCAATATTGACCACACACACAAAGCAATATCCTTACACTTTGCTTACAAGGCCTCAAAAACAGTCAGTCACCAAAATGGAGAATGAGATGTCTACAATGAGAAAATTAATACAAAATGTTGAAGGTTGAACATTGGTAGTTCAAGGAAAACTTACAATCTCAAGAATTAAAATTTCATAATTTTAACAGTTCTGTACTTATCATTACACCCAGAGTTAATCTAATGTTCTATAATACACAGCTATAAAGATATATGTGGTTTTCTCAAAGACATGAAAATTACTGCAACAAAATTAACCAACATTTCAATTATTTAACATACAGGTTTGTCAGAAAAAAAAATGTTTTTTAAGCATTGCCATATTTTATTTTTAAATTGTGAAAACAAACATTTCATACAGAAAAAAAATATCAATGTAGGAATGTTCAGGAAAAACCACACTAGTGGTTGTTTTACCTCATTCAATATGCTTTAAACCAAACATATATCTATTTACTGAAATAAATAATTGGCAAATTAATAAATGCTATATTAAAACGTAGTTATATGTAAACATTAGTATGTTTGGTCAGATATTGGATTGCAACAAAAAAAAAACTCAGAATTGCTTACAAACGATAACTATAGTTATGGAGTGTGTGGAATGGAGAAATTTGGGTGGCTCTTAACAGTGAGGTTTAGAGAGCAGATGAGGGTGAAACGAGGTAAGTATGATGCAGCGCCGGAATAGATGGACAGGGAAAATGGGAAATCCCACAGAAAACCAGCCAACTGGAGGCATCATTCAGCACGACTCCAACATGCAAAAATGTGGGAGCAACCCTGCCGGGAATTGAAACAGATTCACTTAGGTCCAGGGCAAGTAGTCTGACCACTAGACCACCACAGCCCCAATTACAGTTATGATATGTTTTCACCAGACATAACACAACTAACCAAACTAAAAATACAACACGACATTTACAAGACAAGACGGTGGCATTAAAAAAAAAACTTTATTTCTCAGTACTGCACCAATGTTAAGATACATTCACAGTAATCTGAAAACATGTGTTTGTAATAACAATTATATAAAAGCAGTTTATCTGTATGAAATACTTCGCAAGGCAGGGCAAGATGAACTATCACCACACGACGATGGTCACAGTGTATGCTCCTACTGCAGTACCCTGTGGAAGGTGTAGAAGTGTGTGCGTAGACTGTTCTTGGACTTGAGAAACTTGTGGCAGGTGGGGCATTGGATGGGGGCGCATGGCTTGTGCTTGTCCTGGATGTGCTTGTAGAGAGACTTGGGGTGCAGCATCGTGCCACACAGCTGGCATGCCACTCGCACGCCACGGCTCACACCACAGTAACCTGCATGCACACAAACAAACTGCTGTAGACTGCCTCGACACCACACGCTTTGGTTTCTTCAGGTTGGTTGCACTGTCTCGCTGTGAACCTTGCCGGCAGAAGTACACACACTGCACGAGAGAACACCAGTGGCGTAACACCAAGGGTGGGCAGAGTAAACTTTTCTCCTCCCTAAATTTAGCGAAGTGCACAAGAATGAATGCAAATGAAACCCAAATGGGTTTTATTCACCGATACTTTGATATTTTATACAAACATGTTTATATTACTTATATACCTTTTTGCTTCTGGGTTGTAGACTTTTTCTCTACCTTATATATAGCATATAGGTTCTGATCGCAACCAAAATAAATTTATAAGAGAAACAAAAATATCTTACAAGGGGCACCTAAAGGCTTGCCCACTCCACAAGCCAACAGCAACATCCACCACATTTCCCATGGGGGAAAATCTGGATGACCTCACCAGGAATCAAATGTAATTTGGCTAGGTGGGAGGCAGATCTCTAGGGTTATGAGGTTATTTAAAGTCTTCATTATAAGGAACAACCAAAATTTGTCCAAGCTGGTGGTCCTTGGTTTCTGTACCTATGTCTGATATGCTCTACTCAGAATGATGTGAAATGAATAATAAATATGATTAAATATGAAAGGTTTTCCTTGAAAAATGCTAGATGGGCCTCTTGTCAACCAACAAATTTGATCATGCCTTCATTAGCTGCAACAAAGAAGGTTGTGTATTGTCTAGGAGGTAATAAGAATTAAGTTTATAGAAATCAATTCATAGAAATAAATGGTTTTTGATTTGACAGTGGATTTTTAAGCTTGTCAATTTAAGGTAGGTAACACTAATACTTTCAAACGATAATCTGAATTTATCTTAATACTAGGTTTTTCGAATTCCTGTATAATGTTAGCCAAAAAATGGTAGCAAATTAATTACTTTACAACTTTTCAGCTGTAATTAACACAATGAGATTCTCAGCTAAGTTTAAAAATAATAATGTAGAGAAAATGATTTTAAAAAATGTCATTCCTCACAAGTTCTCCGATACAATATTTTGAAAGTTCATATAAAGTAGTAGGAAAAAACTAAAGACATAAATATTGAATAATAGAAAACTCCAATGCAACAAATGTAACAAGCTCTTCCACACAAAGAGGTACTACGTCTTGGAAAATATCTTCTCCAAGTCATCACCTTTAACATTAAGGGCAAAGTCTGCCCAGGCACCAAACAGAGTGTGAAACTTCAATAACTGAGTTGTCATTTAAAAACTGTTCAATATTTCTGAGCAAATGTATTTAAGAAATTTTTCACATCTGAGTACTAGTTTCCAATTTCTGTTTTCATTTCAAATGTGTACAGTCGATTCTTGTTTCTAAGATCCCTGATATAGCGACCCTATCAAAATAACAATTATTTTCTTTGGGAAACATGGAAAAAAAATTTATTAAAAAGGTTTATCTAATAGCAACCTCTTCAAATAAGAACTCTTTTACCTGCGAACCATGAAAGGTCTGAGAAACAAGAGTTTACTGTAGCTTTTTAAAAACAAAAAGGACAAATGCAAGTTTTTCAGAATCAATTTAGAGATTAAATTTCCAGTACAATTTACTTAACATAGCAAAGGAACATGTAGTACACCTTTATCATTATTATTACACAAAAAAATAGTTACCTCTGAAGTTCACTGAAGCTGAGTTGACGAGAGAAAGACTTGATGCCAGTTCAGTGCCTCGCACATAAAGGCAACCAGATATTTCATATGTGTACCTACATCACCCTTTGCATGCTTCTAGGCTTCCAACATTTGAAATATCACACTTATATGAGCCTAGGTGACAAGAAATTTATAACATAACATTGTAATAAATATGTTTAAAACTTTATACTGTAATAAAACCTTATAAAGATGTGAATAAATCTCAAGTGCTGCTGATTTACAAAAAAGGTTATTTAAAAATCTAACTTGCTTTCTGGAAGAACTTGCCACTGTAAGGAGACATCAAATATTTGCCCGAAAGGTTTCAGTTTAAATTTATAATAATTAAAATAATGTACAAATGATAAATAATTACATAAACAGTTTCAGGAAAAATCAATAAACTGTCTGGTGTCCAACTAAATGGTTCTTTCATTGATGTCAGGAATTATGGTATTGTATTAACTGTGAACTCTACAGTCATTCATAACATGCTGCACTGTTCCTTATTCTTAATTATACTAATTAACGAGTTGTGCAGTATTTCCATGATATCCAAAATAATCTATTTTAAAAGAAGATTTTTGCTCATTAAAGGAATTACACACCTCCAACCCTAAAATTCACTTAATATGCTGGGTACATATATTTAAACTAAGAAAAATCAAAAGTGGCCATAAAATATTTATTACAATCCAGAAAATAGAGTGAATATATTTACATATTTTTTTATCTGCTAACAATCCCTGAGAAGGCTACATTTTCACAACAATGGTCAGACAACACACACACACCTAGGGTTGTGCATGTGTCTCTTTTTTTCACACAACCAAAATTAAAAATATACTATGAACTTTCATGGAACTGACACAAAAATGAAAAGTAACAATCATTTACTTAAAATCTTAACATTTCAGCAAGTTATTCTATAAACCAAAACATTGTGCTAAAAAAAAATACGTATATATCTTTTTAAATTATAAATGTTTACATAGAATAACAATATCTTACAATATTTTTAATGTAATCTGAAAAATGTGACATAATTAGATTGCATGATAAAGACGTGACAGTCTTTTTATGAGTTATTAAATAGACTATATCCATTGACAAGTATTTTGTCTAGTCTAATGCCTACAAACAAAATAAACAAACTGGAAATAAAACAAATCCCAAAAAATGAATAACAAACAATTAGGAATTATAGAAGAGCCTAGCAGCCAATGTGAAACAAAGAGTGAAAGGTAACACACTGCACAAGAAAACAAACTGGACAAGAATTGATGGACAACAGGCACTAAGAACGCAACTACGAAAATACAGTCAACTCCAAAAACTACGACCTTTCACGGTTACCAAGAAAAGGGTTGTAATCTTGAATGGATCGTTATTTGAAGCTGGACCAACTCTGACTCACCCTGACCCTTACATGCAAACATTGTGTTAAAATTTTACTTCAGCACTTTTTTGCACTGCTTTAGCAGCAAAATAACACAGATTTGTTAAATATAGTCAAATGGTTTCTATGAATTGATTTGAAGATCTACATTCTTGCAAGATCAAGTGAAACTGATTTTGACTGGCAACCCCTAAAACAAAAATAACATGTGGTATTATTGAAATATTAATTTATTTGAATATTTGGATGTCTTCTGAGAGAAATTATAACATAGACAAACATATACATTCCCCCCTTGCTGCAAAAAAAAAAAACCTAAACACAGCCCACCACACGAGTTTTAGTGAATGCGAACTTCTTTTTCACTGGCTTTTTACAGGAAAATCGGAGGGTTTGGTCCATTACCAGATCACTCACAGGTTTATACAATGGGATAAGATGTCCAAGTGCTGCTACAATTAGCGTTGCTTCCTTCACTGTGAATGAGTTGTGCAATGAGACCAAGCGAACTTGCCAAGGTGACACATGTCAGGGGGGGGGGGGGGGTAGGGGGTACCAGACAGCTGGCTTGTCCTTCCCTCAGGAGCAGAGCTGGATGACATAGCTTTCTGGCTCCTAGCAGCCTCCACAACACAGAGCATACAAAGCTTGTCCTGTACTTGTAGACTAGTGGGTGAAGTAATTATTTATTTACAGCTTTGAGGTGCAGTTAAGGCATGGTCACCTTACCTTACACTGAACCTATCACACATGAATATGATTTAAAGTTGAAAGGAAAAAGAGAAAAACTGTATGTAAATATACTGTACATACAGACATACATATACAAACGTACACATAGAGGAAAGAAAAAAGTTTTCACTCTAACTGTAATAATAGATGAGCATTATGGATTCCAACTACCTGCAGCTGATTTGCACTTTTGAGGCATCAAACCACGTGAGCTCTAAGGACGATTATTTCACATTCACCACTTGCCTCATCACCTCTATGTGCAAGGCCTTAACTGGCATGCAGTCTTCCCATCTGCGACTGGTGTGAACACGAATTTAAGTGATGACCCAATATCTTATGGGATGCTAATAATAAAAGTATGAACATATCTAAAGAATTCATTTTCTAGGATTTATTTGGTTTCTGGTTTCTTTATTTTGTCCTTAGACTGACAGTGGATACAGTCCATTTAATTCCTAACAAAATCTTGCCTTACAATTTCCAATAAACTTTTTAAGATAATATGAAACATGTAACTAAATTCCTTAAAGAAATATGCATTTTGGCATTTATAGGCAGCACATAAAAAAAGACTACAAGATATTGGCAAAAAATTTATTTTGCTCCCAAAACATGTTTAGAAATTTGTCACCATACAGTAAACTTTAATGTTATAAATTAGTTTTGAAGGAAGGAGGGAAAAATCCTTTCCACTCATGCAAATTATTTGTTCACTTTCATTAATACAGAAAATAACTTTCATCCAGCACGTGTAAAATCCAAGCATGTTGGAGCTCGGCCATAGATACCGTACATGAGAAAATAATTTCTCTGCAGTACAAGAGAAAGATATTTTACGTAGTTCGCATGCCCGCCATTGTGCTACAAGTACACATTGATAAGATGCTATTTTGTGTAACACGTTGCAGTGGTTTTACTTTCTCAAGTCACATTACCATCTGTGGAATAGTAATCATACAATTTATATTTGTAAACATTGCAACTTAATACAAATTTTCTCTCACAAATGTTTTGTAAGGGAGAAATTAAGTCTGAATTTATTATGTTTGTATGGAATTGTAACTTTAACAATATTTACAGGAATACAAAAATTCAGTGCGGCCTATATATGAAATATAAATTATCCCTAATATTTCAACAAAAACTTCTGGTGCGGCCTATACACGCCAAATAAATTAAAAATGAAAAGGAATGGCGAATTTTAACAGAAAGGTTCTCACAAATATTTCAAGTTCAGTATCATGTTACTTTTAGTTACATAACAATGAAAAGGCTAAATTTTCATTGTGTGTCAACTAAATGAACATTCAATATTCAACAGAATTTCATTTGGAAATCACTTCTGACAGTTAAATTTCTTGTCAAAATAAGAATGAAAATTGTGAATATTTGCACAACCCTCCATGCAGTGCTCAAACTGAGGGCTGTTGTTATTCAAGGTTGGGCTGGGGCGGCTCTTTGATGCCGCGGTGGAAATTGTAGATGTGGACACGTAAGCTGTTGCGGTTCTTGAACACCTTTCCGCAGAACTGGCACGGCATGGACATGCTGCCGATGTGCTTCTCCCGCATGTGGGCGAACAGCAGCTGCCTCCTCAGCACCACACCACAGAAACTGCATACCATCACGTCCGGCACTTGCTCCTTTCCTCTGCCTACATGCAAACACACACAAAGGAGCTGTGTCAGAAAAGAGCCATGTATCATATGCATTTTTATGGATATTCTAAAGTTGTCCATCAATGTATCATTCATTTGTACTATACAGAAGATTGCAGGCTTTCACTGCCAGTGTCAGTTCAGGTGTTTGTTCCACAGCTGTGCTACTGTGCAGATAGGTAGAAATTAAAGATGCCCTGGAACAATAATTTGTTTTTATTCTGCATCTTATAATTGTAGTTATTATGAAATGAAATAAACGTTTCTGTAGCCAATGATTTTCTAGCATTGCTAAGAATAGGAGACAAAGAATAAATTTTCCTGATTTTCAGCTAACAGTACTGTAGAATTACCAGTCATCCTCTTTTCATTACAGCACTTGCAGCTGTGGAAAGGGACTTCATTTTTCAAAAAATTTACTCAAAAAATGAGTAATTAAGCAAAAATAATAATTTCTGTAAACTATGTAACCAGGTGTCTTGTCTGTTCATGGCTGAGAGTGACAATTGAGCAGATAATCTGTAGCTCCTACCAAAGAAGTAAAGTCTAATTGTTTATCGAGGATGACACCAAATAATGATATTATGTGCAGCATTCACTGACCATGTAACACTGCGTACTATACATTACTATAAAAAAAAGCAAACATTATAGAGGGAGAAAACAGTATGGAAACATGCTGTATCTCTGTTACTGAAATAGAAAGTTCAACACGGACAACACAAACACTGTAGCAATAACTGGGCAAGTATCATTCCTGTCTGTTGAAACCTACAACTGCTTCCAGTTTGCGGCCAGTACATATATCCATGGTTCTTACTGGATTGATAATCACACCTAGAAAATATCACGTTACCTCGTAATGAAGATGAAATAAAAATATGATAATCTATGGTTACATATCAAAACTGTAGGACCACTGAGGTGATAATGCGATGGCAGTTAAGAGTCATTGTATACTGGAAAGAATTTTCAACAACAATCATTTGACCATTTATAGATCCCAAGAAGACTTAGCTTTACATAACACCATCACTGTACAAACAATCGTCAATGTTCATTTGTACATCCATTTGTTCGTCAATCCAAAAATTTGTTTTCAAGAGGTTACCCCTCAAAGGTAAAAATTTTCACTTTTACACTTTTTTACACCCAAGTGTTGTCCAACAAGTTCATTTCACATACAATATCCCAGCGCTATCACACACTGACAAAGAAAGAAATTAAGTAAAAATGCACATAATTAGAAATATGTTCTAACAATTTTTGAAACCTCTTTTTTTTTGTAACATGTCTATAATTCCACAAGCCATCATTTCTTCCCTTGCTACTGAACAACCCAAAATTTGAATGAGGATGTTTGATATCATCTTTCAAAAATGATAATGAAACTTTGCAGTGTTTCTTGAATAATTTCAATAACTATATTGTGGGAGGATATTAAAGGCATGTTAAACCCACACAAATGTTATTTATACTAAACTAGACAGTGCATTATATGCAACAGTTGAATCACCATGTACATAACTATATATTTGATAGGACAGGAAGAAAGAAATGGCATAGGTATAGAAGGAGTAAAATGGATTATTTTTGGTCTCTCAACTCACAACTACGGTGGATTCTCTATTTACCATTTTTCAGCAGACTGTCAAACAATTCCCAAACATCCAGGATTTCACGAGATGAGAAGCTGACATACACCAATAAAATACAACTTTTAACCTCACTAAACTTCATGTTGAGTATAATGAGAGCTGTAAATTATCTGTGAATAAAGTTTAACTAATAAACACAATATAAATAGAGATTTAAAATTCATTACTGTAAATTATATATTAAAAAAATTTCACTTAAACTCATGTAAATAAATATAACTTAACTAAAGTAACATTTTTCATGTGGGAATATACAATTTGTATATTATGTGAGTACTTAATATGTAGCGATAAGTGTATGCCGTGGTGAAGTGTATTTTAACATAACATTTTGTGTTGGTCAGTTCATCATTTCTGCTTATTAAAAACTTGACAGGATTGATTGTAAACACCCATGTACCACGCAAACATTTTTTCTTTCCAAAATTAGAATAGCCAAAAATGGGGTGCGCGTGGTACATGGGTGTATTTGGTGCAAGGAGAGTGCAATGGTACATGGAGCACTCAGCGTGGGAAACTTGGCAACAGTGTCTGCATTTGATGCAGCTCACTAACACACACAGGGACGTCTGGGGCAGTTACAGAGCCATGTGTTATAGTTATTAGCTAATAGGAGTAAAAAGAACTGCATCATTTACCTGTCTAGTTTCAGTTGTTTTGTATGCTTGTTATGTATCAATTTGTCAGTAATGGACAGTTCTAAGTGTAGTTGCAATCATTTACAGTGGATGAAAAAACTGAAAGTAATAAAAAAGAAGCAAAGGAGATAAAGAAATCATGCATCGGGCAGTATATATAACACACGGAGTAAAGGCGAAACAAAAAAAGTGACGCGCTATCAGCACTATCCATCAGTCACTTCCCCTGCAGAGAGTAAAAATCTATGCCTTGACTCTAGCTGAAAACTCAGTGTGTGTAGTTCTTGAAATAAGCTGTTTTGAAAAGTGCTGGAATATGCGTGAAATCTTAAGTGACAGAACCAAAAGATTTTTTGATCAATGCAATAAATTGATAAACAATTAAAGCAAATAATTTTAACATTATTTACAAAGGAAATTTGTTGGGACCACTGAAAATTTTTGGTGGATACAATTTTTTTGGTACATGCATTTTCAGTACACTAGATGCACAATAACTCCAAGCTTGGGCTACGTCACATAAGGAGGGAAAGGCAGCACTTGCGATGAAGGGCAGTAGAAATAGGAGTAGAAAAGCAGGAGTAAAACAAAGCTTTCAAATCAGTTAGGGAAATGTAGAAAACATTAACTAACTACCCTTGATGTATGAAGTACTATGGCAGTTCTTCAATGCCACTCATTACTCTAGCTGATGAGTATGACATGTAAACTGCCTGTCACTGGCCGCACCATCTAAATTTATAATCACTTGATCAATTTGAATGTCAAAACATACATCCTTGCCATAATAATCACTCTCGAGTGTCTTGACACAATTGCAAATTGATATCCAGTCTTCTGACCCCATTTGGTTAAATAAGTCCTCGCAAAGTTTTTTCACTCTTTCAAATTACAAGTGACATTTCTTGAAGTGTCTTCTCCTTTAACTTTAGCTCAGATGCTTTCTACCGGATTCAAATTCGGATGATAGGGCGGCAGACAAAGTACTGTGTGGCCAAAATTTCCCAATAGTCTGTTTACAGAGTACTGCACTGGTCAAGGTTTGCCTTGCTTTGTGAGGTCATAGAAAATTGGTTTTAGCATGTTGGTAGTAAACAAAATTAACCACGGAAGTTGGTGTTTTGTTTAATATTATATTGTAAGGGGGAGCATTATCTATCACAATAATACAGTAAGGTGGAAGATTTGCTATTAATGGTTCATTAAACCATTTTTCATAATTTTCTTTATTCACATTTTTGTGGTACTCCCCTGATGCCTGGTACTGCTTCCATATTATAGTAGGACAAGGTACATAAGAACATGCCCTGGCCCCACTGTCAGTGGATAGTCATGTGACGAGCATTTAAGGAAGTGGAGGGGATTTAGTCACACACCAGCTCACGGCCCTGAGGGATTTCTCTAGCATGGTTGTTGGTGTGATGTACCTCCATTGCTTCTATGCCAGGATTTAAGTTGTGTGTTAAGTTTGATACACCACTGTGGGGCATGGACATAGAGACTGTTGGGAATGTGTGATTCCAAACCCTAATAATGGGGTTATAAGGATCCTCGCGGGAATTACGATTAACATCATGGATCCCCGAATCATTCTTGTACTGAAATTCCTCTTTTATTGTAACATTTGGACCATCACTTAAAATCGAAGTTGAGTTGAATTTATACTTTTACTTCATTATCGAACATATTTTAAGGTATGAATTCGGGATGAGGCAAGCATCACAAGCTATTTTAGGCTATGAATACACTACAATGGAAAGCTAAAAAATTTCCCTGCCTATCAACACTATCACAAGAATAGGTGGTAGTTACAAGAACATACACTGCATGGATTTATACATTTAAATTAACAGTAATGCTCCTTAAGTTTGATTTGGCAAGAACTATGCAATATTTGTTTAAATTTACAGGTTCACTTAAAAATAAAACTAATTCATACATTATAACTACATAATATGATGCCGTTGGGTGAGACGTGAGACGAACGATGACACAAATACTTACTGGTAATTTGTGTGCCAGCGGTGCTTCCCAATCACCGCACTATTGAGACTCAGGGCTCTTAGGGATGCTGTGGGTTCTGTGTGTCAGTCTCACCCATACGTACTTACAAACACGTAGGCAATACTAAACATTGTACTAAAGATCAATGGAAATAAACACTTAATAAAACATATGTGACTGGGACACTGTCACTACTGAATAAATGATATAAGTTCACTGTATACTTGTTTTTATTGTTATTATGCATACACATCAATGTGCCAATAAAATGATTATCTCGGTCATAACTAGCAAATCCCGCTTGGGTGCTCCCCAGCCCGCAACTACTCTAGCGCACGCCTAGATGGATGATCTCACAGAGATGCATGAAAGCACAGCTTTCACAAGGGAAGAGGGCCGACAGCAGCTAGAGTGAAGAGATGGTTTTTCCCTGAAGACAGGACACAGTGAATTACAAATGATACCATTAAAACAAATTAACATGTGTGATTACTTGGCATCATTAATGTAAACTCGTAGGGGCTTGCCCTCCATCACGTGGGTGGTGTGGTGACGGCCTATACACAGAGCCGGCTAGGACGGGAATAATTGCACCGTACACTTATTACTAAATTACATAAGCCCTCAAAAGATACATTAAACAAGATGGGACATGAGATGAGTATTCACAATAAACACACACACATGTGTGAAAACAAGTTTAGATGGTGCGGATGCCGCTGGATGAAGTTTGTAGCGGACCACGTGGTGCAGGTGAAATTGCAATATTAGTTGGAAATGGCAAACTAAATTCAGACAAAAGATTATTCTTGCTGAGAAAATTATTCTCTTTACAACTGCAGTGGTTACAGGCGTGTAACTGCCTGATGGCGGTAAAATCGAACATTACTGTGACCGCATGGTCAAGTACAAAAGCATCAATTTACGTGAAAAATACATTGAACCCTGAATCAAATTGACATAGAACCCTGAAATAAAATATTACATCTATGATGTTACTTAAATAAGTTCTCAAAACGCAATGATGGCGTATACAAAAACTTGGCATCTGTCGGCCACGTGATTATATGTCATGTTGTCATAAAATATTCAAACATGAAAAATACCGTCAAATACATACGTAAAAATTAAGCCCTTAAAATTGCGTGTAGGAATAATGTAGAAGTTACAATGAAATGCCATGAACATAGGCAGATGGCGCCTGATTCAAATTGCAAGGGTGGCATGACCTCTCTGACATACTTCCTCCTCCTTATCCTCGATTAAGTTAAAAATGTCACAAGGGCGCAAGTAATTAATAAAACGGAAGCATAATGCTGGGGAAAATGTTTGGCAAAAATGAACGGAAGCAAAGGTTAACCGATAAACTAAATTAACTATGAAAACCTAAATCAGTGAACAAAAGTTGTGCATATGTGATAGTGTCTTACCTCGCCAGCTCGCCTCAATAGACTGTCCAGAGGCAAGCGTCACAAGGACCTACCATGGCTGCCTACGGGGTTCACATCAGCGGAAGTGCTATGCATGCAGAGTAAAATATTTAATTAGTGAAAACAAAATGGCACAAATTAAATTAGGTATTGTTTTACATTCCTATAATTTTCTTATAAATTCCAATATTATTTTAGTCTCTCTTTATTCATGCCTGAATATTAAGTGTTCTTAATCTCAGTGCAGCGGGCACTTTGAATTTTATAACCAAACAATTTAAAATTAGTACAAACACTTTTAAACATTTTAAGACATATTAAACACTGCAAAGACAATATAACACATTTGACACTGAAAATAACATTTATACGAAAGTTCAAAATTATTGGCCTCCTTGCGCACGTGTGGGACACGTGACACGTGCGTGGTGAGTGCCATCATGGGCTCTAGCATTGCAAAAATGTGTTTTTTGAAGAAACTATGAAAAGCACCGCCAATAGGTGTATGTAAGAAAAGAAAGCACATTTCATACAACGATGAAATAGTACTTTCAAGAAACACAAATAGTGTATATAGAGAATCCAGTTTATAAGTAACCCAACTGAATGTTACACACATCAGATTGTTAAAAAAGGTACATACTTGACAATTAGACCACCTACTAGGTGGTTGGCAATTAAACAGGTGTGCAGTATTGCACCTTCATCTTTCGTCTTTTACTTCAGTGTGTGGTTACAAAGTTCTCTGTTTGCAAATACGCTTTACTAACCACTATACGGCCAGCCAGCCACCACCTTCAGCTATGCTGACCAAGATATGGCCTACCTGTTAAATATTCTAATAAACAGTTTTTAAGCTTCATAGGTGTGTCTATATATATGGCACAACAGGTATCAGAAATCAATAACATCACATCATAAAAGCAAACATTCATTGTAGAAAAAGTATTTTTTTACCACAGCTTTACAACAGTTGAAACAATACACATTGAGTAATAATGCTGTAGTTTACCTTGCTTACATATGATTGTAATATACAAATTTTTACATAGTAAAAGGCTGTTGAACATTTTAATATTGCTGAAATTAGAGTAAGACAGAGTGATGTTATACTGACCTGCAAGGCAACAGACGAGCAATCTTACTATGCGGTAATGCCCTGTTGATGACATCACTTGACACCTTCAATATTACAAAAATTAATTAATATAAAATTTTTTGTGATGAACAAAGATATGTGAGTGACTATGCAAAGAAACATTATATACAAGTACGGTACCACACAAAACAAACTAGTGTATTTTCTTTAAAAATTAGACTTTAGGCAGCTCATAATGAAAATAGTTCAGACATAAATATATGCTTACAATTATATTTCATCAAAACACAAATAAAATGTTTGTATACAACGACAAACTTGTGGCTTGTGAATTTCACTTGGTTTTTTAAATCTACTCAGGAAGGTTACAGCAAAAGGCTGTTACAACATTCATGAAAGTACCCAAAACTCTCACTTTATAAATGGGAAGACGTTACAGTGGGGTGGTTTCCTGTTGAAAAACAGGACTTCAGGCGAAGTGAAGGTCGCTCACCAATCACTAAAATCTTTTACATAAAATCTTCTAGGGACATTTATGAAGGGGCAAGAAATTTTACACTTATTAACCAGGAAAACTTCTTGAAAGTTTAAACAACTCATGGAAAAAAACCTTGAGTTCGCTCAGACTTGTCACTGCAGACAATGTTGCTGATTAAAGAATGGCATGAATCGCTGTGATTGGCTGTTGGTGTTTTCTATTCTATCTGGTTGGTGCAATCTGCAACTGTGTGAATTCAACTTAAGTATGTTCAAATACCACAAAATCACAAAATAACTGCTATATCTTTGTGATATTAGGTAGCACATTGACGAAAGTGCAAGAATCATGACAGGCTAATAAACAAATACTAATCAGTGGAGCAATGGTAATTTTAAATTTATATAATCTGCTATATAAATTTATAAATTTTACATGATCAATATGTTTGAATAAAGTTCAAAATTGTTCATGTCAAAATTTATTTAATGTAATTTATGAAGAGTTGGGCTCATTGTTTTACATTAAATTTTTCCACAAAAATCTTCTATAAAAGTAGCCAGAAGTCAAACCTCCGTCGAAGGCAAAACAAAAAGCTGAATTCTAAAGTAGCTGTTTCTTGGCTGTCCCAACATTTCAACAAACAGTTTGACTAAAATTAAATAACGTGTTTAAACAAATGTTGTCACAATGTTTAAAGTTACAATTAAATCTGAGCCAATACCAATGACATATATTAAATATTGGCCGATATTACAGTATTGGAACCCGCTGGAACCAATTTTCTTATTAAGACATTTTCATCTATGCTTGACTTTAACACAAGAGGATAACAGGTAGTGACTTTGGAGTAAGACAGGCTCAACTGCTGCTATTTTGAGGCAGCAGTTGTCGTTCTTATTCTAAGAACTAATCTGACAGACTGTGACTCAACAACAGGGGAATAACATCAGGGAGAAGCTACCCTGCTGTGAAATAATCATCTATGTGAAGTGTGAGGGAGAGAGTGAGATGCTGCTCCCACCCCACTGTGGCCGCCTGCTGTGACAGATGCTATAAGAGATAATCATCTACAGCCTGTATTCTAGGTGGGTCGCTGAATGACCAGCTTTGCAGGTTTCACACTGCAGCTCCACCTTGTCATTTCACTATTTAGAATTTTTTAAAAGCAGTATGAAATCTAACATTCATTACCTGGCAACTGGCAGTGCTTCAATTTTACTCGGTGTGCTGAATTTAAAAACTATACATATTATTAATTTTTAATTTTCTGAATATAAACAAGGTTCAATTATGCTGAGAAATGTAGTACACAAACTTGTAGATTTAATTTTTTTTACTTGATATGTTTAAAACTTAAATAGTTTAAGTTGTCCTGATCTAAGATTAAAAATATATTACAAAAGTATTTTTTGAGTGATGCTTTAATTCCGATTTTGAAGAATTTATGTGAAATTAATTTACCTATTTTTTGTATGTTTACTTAAAGCATAAAATACTAGTACATAGTGTGATACTGACTTTAACACAGATTTCAGATGGCTTTCTAATATTATTTTAGTGCTAATAGAAGTCTTTTAGTAGGTATATAACTCATACGTCCATTGTATCTGTATCAGCAAAGAAGTATCAGTTTGTACCAGTATCGGTAAAAATCTGTATTGGCTCAGCACTAGTTAAAATATAATGGTACTAAAAAAAGGAGCGAAAGTTATTTTTTAAGTGATTCGGTATATTTTTAAAATTTTTATTATATTAATGTCACAAAACTGTAGAATACATTTCTCAACATTTAGTAATGTCAACCACAGCCACTAATTACGCTTCTTAAAGGAGTGAAATTCCAAACACGGAACTTCCTAAGAGGATTCCACTGCAAGTATCAAGTGTTTTAGCAGGACTTTACCGCACCACCTTTGTAAGCGCAATTACAGCCTGTTCTTGGCAATACACCGTGAGAACTTTTTGATGGTAGAGTCACAGCTGTAGCAGGTGCTGAGCCCTGTGCCGGCGGTGGTAGAGGGACATGTGGTTCTGCATAGTGTTCTTGGTGCGGAACTCACGGCAGCACACAGGGCATGCCACGGACTCATTGGGCAGGTGCATGTCTTGCACGTGGCGTTTCATGTTGTGCTTGTACACCAGCTTGCCACATATCACACACTCGGTGTACGTTGATGCCCCTACCCCTGCAAGCAGAGTGAGGAATACACTGCTGGATTATTGCTCACGCCAAAGGTGCCTAGTACAGCACAGGTTGGGTAAGGGAGGGAATTTCCCCCCTCCCCCCCTCAGGTCAGCCAATAGTTCAGTTTGTGATAAGCATAACTTATAGTAAACTTATTGCCTCATTATTTTTCAAATATATTTTAATGTGCCTCACATTTCAATTTTTTTTGTAAAAATTTTAGTATTTGATGGAAAATGTTTAGTTTGCTTTTTTATAACTTACCTTGCCTTTGCAAGCAAAATTTCAATACTGTGTTCTCTTAACTATTTGTAACTTGTGTTGTTTAAAACATTATCATACATGAAAATAACTATTACATTTGTGCATAACTTCATGCACAAACGTACAGCACACACTGTGTGTGTGTGTGTGTGTGTGTGTGAGAGAGAGAGAGAGAGAGAGAGAGAGAGAGAGAGAGAGAGAGAGAGAGAGAGAGAGAGAGAGAGAGAATGATATGATTAAAATGAATGTCGGTGTGGTTACAAAAAGTTGGAGGCTTTCCCCCATTTCTGGAAACACAAAATCAGAACCAACGACTCATACTGCTTCCCCCCATGCACCATTACATGGGAAATGCCTCCACAATTCAGTCACAAACTTTACACACACACTGCTACTAACATACAAAACCCACCTACATACTCTCTGCAGACCAGAATCTATGTTTATACAATTCACAATTAGAATGAGAAAATTCAAATAAGTAATCAATCATGTACAACCATTCACATTTACATCAGTTATTATCATGCACTTTCTTACAATTTTGTTTTCAATAAAAGGTGAACTTTTCATAAGAAACCTAAATGATTATATTAAATGAATGACTAGGTATTGATGACTACATTCAGTTTCATACTCTGGTAGCAGGTTGTTGTGATGTACCAGGGCAGTATCTAAGGCTGACTAAAAGTTATTTAGTTTTATACAAGACATGGAAAAATACAGATAGCCAATTACTACTTTTGCAGAAAATCACAGATGGCTTAGTTAAAATGTCATCTTTCTTCAAGCTGTACATGTCAAGTGAAGCTCCCAACCCACAGTGTAAAAAAAAAGGAAATAAGCTGGCATTTCAATTAAATAAAGCCTATGTGTTCAAACTACAGTTTCAGATGTGAATTGAAAAAATATTGTGAATTCACAAAGCAACTAAACAATGGAAAGATTCAGCTTAAAGCAATCCAAGCCGAACTGTATTTTACTGCAAAATTGACTTATAGGTCTAACAATGACGAACCACAAATTTTAAAATAAAATAAATTTTTACCCAGATTTACTGTAAAATTGGAAACTGTACGTATATAATACATTCTAAAATATTTGGTAGTTATAAAACATACACCTAAGATCAAATATTAATTAAGATACTTCTAAACACAAAAAATTTTAAGTGGCAATTGTCATTTCTGTTATTATTATAAATAATATTTCTAAAACCCCAATTTGTAAATTATTTGAATTAAAAAAAAAAATTTGGCTCTCTACCTAAGTGTATACGTATATATCAATTTCATGAAAGGACTTTAACACAGTCTTTTATAATCATCTGTTGAATAGACAAATACCATTAATGGAACACATAAAACATATTGATTTATTCTGTAAATGTTAAATGTTTGCAAATAATGTATACAAGTTGGAATTAAATAGTATATATAAGTAAATACAGATTATGTAAAAAAAACAACTTTATTGAGACAGTTTCTTTTATACAAGTTACACATTTGTACCTCACAAAGTTGGTACGACTGTGGAAGTGGTGAACTGCAGTGCCTGACAGTTGGTATAGGCTGTTCATGGCTAACTGAACACTTTTTAAATCAACCTTTGAGAGATATAATCAGTCTGTTAGTACATTCATTGTTATGTGAGCAGTAACTGGAGTACTTACAGAAAAGTTAGCAGCAAATCATGAAATTAGTGCATAACTTAACATCTTATTAAGGGGAATGGTGCACGAAAGTCGTGTATTTACCTTAGGTCAAAAGTTGTTTTCCAGAGAATTTTTCAAAATTTTTGGCACAACAAGACAAAGAATAATTTTGAACACCTTCTTACATTTATAGATATTCACTACCATTACTACTATCGGAGCACTGATGGAAGATAAAAAGAATATATTATTTCTCATCTTCCATCAGTGCTCAGAGAATAATAAAGGTAGTGAATACTAAACAATGCAAGAAATAGTTAAAATTAATATATTACATCTTCTCGTACCAAAAATTCCGATAAACCCTCTGAAAAACCAGTTATAACAAAAAACAGGTAAAGAGTTCAATTGACAATGAGTTCAAATGATACTGCTTTTGCTGTGTCTGGCCTCGCCCTCTCTATACAATCTGGATCTGACAGTGAACACCGCATACAAAGGTAACTTTGACTGCAGTTGGGACGGAGATGAGAAGTCAGCAGGCCCCTCCACCTACACAAGGAAACCCTTGTGGAAGACGCTGAGGTGGCGCTGTAGGCTGCCGCGGTTCTTGAACACCTTCCGGCAGAAGACGCAGCACACGTTGGCAGGCGGCATATGGCTGGTCTGCATGTGGCGCATGACGCTGCGTTTGTGTAGATGCTTGCCGCACAGCGGGCAGGCTGCCTCCTCTCCTCCTTCTGCACCCTCTGCAGACACAGTAGTCACGCATGCTTCACTATGTCACAGCACGTACTGCCCAACACCATACAACCTGCACAACACTGCTCCATACTCACACAAAGTGTTTAGCTTCAAGATGATTTTGTTGTACCCTCACTGGTCGATTGTAAACAAAAATGCAAAATTTTAGCATCTAAACAGCTGGAGAATTTGTTCATATACTTACTATGAAAATCTGTTACAAAACAATCACTTGGAATGAGTGTAACAACTGATAAATACACATGAGATAAATAGCCAACACAATACGATGAGAAACAACCAAAATTTTAGGAAGAATTACGATTTTAATTTCATCCATTTATAAAAGCTAAATGTTCGTTAATGTTCTGCAAAAACTTTATCACCATGTCTCATGGCGACCAAAAAATAAAAGAGACAAAGTAACTGGGCATCAAAAGGGAGAAGGCAAAATGTCTTATCAAGACAGCAGAACCTTAAAAATTGAAAGCAAAACATTATAAGCTAACATCAGTATTCTCAAAGCCACCACAACCCAGGTCGTACACGGGGCATATCCTATAACAGAAACCAGAAAGCTCCAGCAAAACACAAATTAAAAATTAGCCAAAAACAAATTCACATGATAGAGACCAAAAAGCAAATTTAGAATATGTGAGGAAATGCAAATAATTATATTATGTGTCTACAGCAACTACAGTCTGCTCACTATAGTTATCAAACTGCCAAGATTTATGTTAAAATTCAGGCTACCCTACATGAATGTTGTGAAGAGTCACAGCTAAGTAAGATGTGACCCAGAGGAAATCAAGAAATTAGGGTAGGAAGCAAGGGTTACAGCATGCAAACTTAGTGGGGGTGAGAACGGGAGGCAGCAAAGTATGGAGAAAGGAGTAGGGTAGTAGTTCTGGCACAGGCTGAAGTAAACAATATCTCGAACTAGCACTCGTGAACAACTGGCATCGAAACTCATGACCAGTTCAAGATTTTCAGCGAGATCTTCCAACAAGGCATAAAAAAATTTTGACACTGTTCAAAGTCAGAAGGGAAATAAAAGTAATTTTCAAATCCTTTTTTATTAACATTTTTTAACAGTGGACACTCATACACACCTATATTTACTGCTGTATAGTTATAGAGTTTGTCAATATTTGAGATACCGATTATGAAAAAGAAAATTGTGCATTTTGGAAAAACATTTTTTTTTTTTTTTTTTACAAAAAGTGTTATTTTTTAGACAGTTGGTAATAATAAACCACATTATGTTTCTATCATAAGAAAACAATGTTAAAAACATTATTTCATGGTAAATAAAAAAATAATCCTTTTATTTTTATCATTTTTCCTTCTTCAGAGAGGGTAATAGTAAAATCCGAAGACTCAAGGACTTAACCACTAACAAATGTTAACATTCATACGCCTGCTTTCACAAAAAAAAAGTGTACTGCATGCCCCATTTTATGAAACTATAACTAACAAAACTTAATGTACTGTGAAACCTGTACAGAGCTGCCGCAAGTATAAAAGTAAATACACACTTGCAGCAGCATGGTCCCTCCCACTGCCTTAAATACAAATTTTTTAAAATGAAAAACAACTGTAAACTTGACAAAAAAAAATTGCAGCTACAGTTTTATCAAAACAAAATAAGATGGGAGAATTTCTATGACAACACTTTGAAGGTGGTGCTACGAGTCGATGGATAAAGAGTAAATAAAAAATTTGTAACCACTACAAAACCAGTCGGTGTTGATTCACGGAAATAATTTCAAATACCATCACTGTAATAGGTACAGATAATTCAATGCTAATTTTCAGCTCTGGTGGTAATTTATATTTATATTCTTTTCAACCATCAGGTTAGTGGGATCCACACACATTTGCTCAGTTATTATTTACAGTTTTAACTCCCATCTGTAACGTATATATTTTAGGTTATATTACTATTAATGTAGTGTTTGACTGTACATTAATTTTAATTTCTGTGCATTTTACAGACCACCAAGTGAATTTAACTTTTGTCACTTGTATGATTTTGGCTGTATATTTGCTCTAAGCATGCAACCTCATTGTCAAGGCATCTTAGTTCAAAATGCGTATCTTCTAAGAATGTTACTATTGCAAAATTTTGTGTTTTAGGCCATCACCGATTATATCTGCCAACTTATAGAGTATGTTTTAATTATGTAAATATTCAAGTGAGCTAAGTTTTGGGCAGTGTGAGCAGACCAAAGGAAGCCAATGGATGCTGCAATAGAGATTTTTTGGATATTTTTGAAGAACAGAAGATGCCACATAGCTCCAGTTGCAGCCTGGCTGATACATGTTGGAACTAAATACAGGTGAAATGGTTTATGTTTTACGACAGTCCATCACAGTTTAGTTCATAATTGTATTAGCTTTGAATTGTGAACTGTTTTAATTTTCTCGTCCCGATACATTTTACACGTGGAAGATTTTAGATTCCCCAATATACAAAAAAATAAGAAATTACGTAAACAAACAATTTGCACTGTATAATAACTAGAACACCTATATTTAAAAAAAATGTGTATTTTGAAGATTTAAATTTCATTAAAATTTCTGTTAAGTTTGTATGCATGATTAAATACTGCAAAAAGTTTACAAACTCGTTACATATTAGGAAGTGATACTAATGATCATAAAAACCATGCTTTAATAAAGTCTAAGCATCTAATAAATATTATAAGGCATTGTTTAATTTCATATGATACCAGGTATCCTGCTACACAAGATATTAAACTTGTTTATACACAAACTGTTGCACAGATAATAGAAAAAAATCAGATAAATATGCAAACTCCTATCAAAGACTTTCAATGTAGCCTGCAACATTTCAGGCCCACTTTAATATATTTCTCAGAATGTTATTTAACTTTCACATAGAAAGAATTTGATTTGGTTTTACTGTTTTTGTACTTTGGATTATTTTTTCCATTCTCTAGAAAACTGTATGAAAAAAGTGTTTTGTCATGTAATTAAAAAGTCATTCCAGCAACAATTTGTGGCAATGAAAAATATAAATGTTTAAGATAGGGAATATATTAAACAATTAGGTTATATGGAACAATAAAAATTCTCTAGTTACTGTAGTAGAAAAGTTACTAATAACCAGTAACTGAAATTGAAATTGCTTGGAAGAGATGTTGGAACTTAGTAAGAATATTGCACCTTTCTGTGAGGGAAAAGAGAGAAATAAAGTAACCTCCACGACATTATTAAATTGTAAATGTTCTGGGAACACAACTTTTTCCCAGGAAAGATAGAAGAACAATTATTTAAGGGAACAAGTATTTACTTTTATCCTATTAAACATATTCAATGAGAGAAAATTAAGTAGTGGCAATGGTTAAACATAGCACTTTTAAGGCCTTGCTGCACGGTTTCCTTAGACGGAGAGGACAGTATCTGCAGAGAGAATAATTCACTGGCTTACATCACATATGTTAATATGCTGCTGCTGCTGCTGCTGATATAACTTGGGAGAAAGTCAGTTTCAGTGGGGTGTAGTGAGTTTTTTTACAGGGTAAGCAATATAATAGTCCTACATATTTGAGTGTTTTGGATAAAATTTGGCTAAATGCCATTAAAATATGATACATTACACACTTTACAGTACGATAAATGTTTGATATAAGCCGGGCTGTGGTTCCATTTTCAATTTCTACTAACAAATGCCACTTCCAACTTTGCTTACCCTCCACAAGTATTTACCGTTTTATAATACCTAACATTAGTTATAAAAATGGAAACAAAATGAATGTGATAATATTTAAGCTGAATATTATTTAGAGAGCATATTACCAATTATACGAAAACTCCCATTTCCCCAAACACTTTAATCCACTTTCCAAGGAAAATGTAGAACTGGAGGGTGCAAACAGAATGACTGCTTACCCTGCTGAAGGAATGCGGTTGAGCATGTGGCATGTTGTTGCTTGTGAGTTCGATTCATCGCTAGTCGCTCCCGTTTGTGTAAATAAATACTAGATAGCAGTACTATGAGTTTACACAAAAACTCTGTTTATCGAATTAAAAACGGAAAACATACTATTAAATATCTAAGGCAAAAATTATAAAAGGTGAAACATTTCCAATATGAATAGGGTAAGCACTGGTTACCTTGCGTCTATGGAATAAACACCACTGGTTAGCTTCCTAGGAATTGCTGGACCATTTGCAAAACTTCTTTTAAACCAGATGTGACCTCGAGGCGTTTCAAAATATTTCACTACGGATTCACCTCAATGGCATTGCCTGGCTGCTGCATAAAATGCATTGCAAAAATTTGGTAGAAAAAAAGTGATTAAAAAATGGTTGGATATTTTGTAGAGTTGCCGAAACACGAAAAGTATTTCAGAAATGTTTCATGCCCAAAGAAAAGTTTCAAATTCTCATTTCAACTACAGGAATTATTTTTTGGGTGCGAAAATGGATAAAACAGATGCTTTTGGAATCAGTTCTAGGTGCTAAATTTTTTATACAGAAACTTTAGAGTTATCTTTAGACATGCATCATACATTTATATTTGTTAGCATGGCATAAAAATATAGAGTTGCAGCTTAAAGTCACAGACAGAAGGACTGTATGCCAGTTGAGTGCCTAGCATGTAGAGGTGGCGAACCAAGTTAGAGTCAGCCTTAGAGCCCACATGTTGTGGCCTCGATCACATAAAATAGCTGTAGGCAGACAGAACCCATAAGGCAGCGTGAACATGGATGTGATGAGAGAAAGCTGATGACTTGTGGAGGCTAATGTCGCCCTCAGTGGACACATACATTGCTCCTGTCCAGACTGGAGTAACAATGATGTGAAGCGAGGTATGGGTGAAGAGATGATACAATGCAGTGGTGGGGAAAATAGGGACACTCTGAAGAAACCCACTGGTTATTGCACTGTCTACAATGCCTCCCTCATGCAAATACTCCACGCTTGGATCTGTTAGGAAACAAGTCTGGATCATTATGGCAGGAGACCTGCATGCTGCCTGCACAGCTACTGGGTTGAGTTGCAACATGTGAAAGGCAGTGAACTAGACCTTAGCACTGATGATGGTGAAGAGAGTTGGGATGAAGCAGAAAGAGAACAAAAAGGAAGGCTAAACAGGAATATTATGAGCAACCCCAGCAGTCAATTATGATGTTCACCATGTTTCCCACACAGGTCAAAATTGGAAGTGATTGCTGGGAATATAAACCCAGGTTATCTTGGTGTCAGCTTGGTATACTTAATATAATTGTTACAGCTCCTAAAAATGGGTACATATGTGCGCAGATCACGTACAGCTGGCAGGCATGTGGTCCAGCTAGCCAGGAGAACGGTGTTATGCTGCAAGCAGCTCGCGGTGGTACTTGCTGCGGTGGGTGAGGAAGCTGCGGCGAGAGCAAAACACCTTGTGGCACACTGTACACTGCACCGCCTGTGGTGTGAGGTGTACGTCGTTGATGTGTTGCTTCAAGTTTATTTGGCGCATCGCCTTGCCGCACAGTTGGCAGCGGCACAAATTTCTCTGCTCGCACCACCCTGCAACCAACCAGGCATGTCATCAGAAAGTCTCTACTTCGCTGGCACTATCCCGTATGTGTGTTGTTTCTTCTCAGCACTCACAACCCCATCATAGTACCCTTATTTGAATTTCTCAGACTGTACAAGCAAAGATAAAAGTGTGTGAAACTGGTTGAAAAACATAAAATTGATTCTTACCAAAAACTCTCTGTACTGTAAATATCATCCTGTCGTTGGTGATAATCAAGAGGAAAGTTTCCCTTCACAATACTGTTTTAAAAACGAACGATTTTTATAACCTAAAATCACAAGACCACATATTGAAATAATTTTAAGATGTTGATAACAAAGCATTGAAATTATTTTGTAAGTTCTGTTATATCTCTCTTGTTTTTAAATTTTATTCCTTCCTTTTTCTGTGAGGAATGTCATTACTGTTTTACATTCCTCTAATTACTATCACAAAACAAGTTACAAAGTTATGTGTATGATATGAGAACATTGTGTCTTTCATTGGTTGTCTAACATGTCACATAAAACACCTGATATTAACAGCAAAATTGCAACACTTATAAACACTTCTTGGCAGAAAGGTAAACTAATAGCTTGTCAACTTTTTACAAAGCATTTAATCAAAAATAATTTGTCAGCCATTCAGAATGCATGCAATCACCATGGGGTGGCCACTAATAAGGGAACATTTGATAAATTTTTCTTGATGTAGTTCAAGGCCCATTCAACAGACATGACAGACCCCAGAGCACTCAACTGAGTTGACAAATTAATGGAGCAGATCCAAGTTCAACATCCACAGCTTGTTCAAAGTTGATATTTCTAATGATCCCCTACATTGGCCTGAACCACACCTGATACAACAGATTCAAATGCAAACATGGGTTCCTCCTGTGGTGGGAACCAGCAAGACAGATTGCCAAGAGAGTGAGTTCACGAGCCACTCTCAAAACTGCCTACACATCAGCATGATCCCCTGTTCTCTGAAAGTCTGGGCGTGACAAGTAAATCACATAAATGTAGTGACGTGTGATGCCTCAAGGCTGGCAAGGTCGTCACTACGTTACGGTGGATGGTTTTGTCGTGTGCTAGGGTAGGCGTACCCTCTGGTGTGGGATTATGAATTATTTTAGTCTCTACGTGGTACTGGTGCACATCCAGTGAAGAGAACTGGCCTGGTAGCTTTGCAGCAGGGCACAAAATCGGGGTTCAGCGCACGTGATCTTTCGCTTCAAGGAAATTACTCTCAGCGGTGTATACCTGCGCAACACATAACCTCAGACGTCGGTCTGATCTGGTTTGTCTTGGACGGGCATACGTGAGCAACAGGTGTGTCAGAGGTCTGGCGTTCCAAGCTTGAGTGAGATTCCACAGTGTCAAGTCTGAAGCTGGTGTTCAGGAATTCCAAGGCCTGATCTGGCTGGCTTAGATATGCTGCAATCCAGGGGTGTGTCTTCCCGTTCAGGCATGTGGGAGCCTCAAAAAGGTCCATGGCTTCCTCAGGAGTTATGGAAATCTGTAGATGCCGCAAGGCCTGGGCTTGATTCTTGAGCGAGAGCTGGTTGAGCAAAGCAATGAGGGAGCGGGTAAGCTCTTACAAGTGCCCAGAGATAGTAAGCACCTGTTTGACTTTCTCTTGGATATCACTCCGATGCGAGTAAGGCATCTGGATTAGAAGACACTCTCACGTCTGTGAAGAGGTTGCAGGTAACGTAATCCTACCTGGTGTGAAACCATGTGAAACGTTTGCCAACTCAATGGGCACCTTATCTCAGCACTCTGCAAATTAACTCTTTAAGCACTGAGAGTCAGACCTTGTCGTTTGACAGTCCCTGCACATGGGTGAGGGCTTTATGAGGGAGCGGTCTTTCCAATCTCAGCATACACTAACTCTGGTGCCTAAACGCAGTGAAAAGAGAGGCTACTGAGTAGGCATGCCGGCCTCACAAGACAGAGTACCTGGTGGTGGGCTCTACCATTCTGGACTCCGTGGAGCACAGAATGGGTAGCTGTCTATGGTCTAAGGTGCATGTGTGGGTACTCAATTTAGGGTATGGCTCGTATGACAAATTCCCCGGTCACCTGCAATCCCTTGAGTGGTGTGAGGTACACTGAGAAAGGTTCTATGTCTATGGGAAAGGATACCCTCGAGTTAGTAAACTGCTGTTTATTCTGCCTGATGGGAAATAAACATGTGGTGTCGCACTACCTCCTAACACTGGCAATAGCATACGGAAGCTTAACCTTACGTTATCTAGGTAGAGACAACCTGGTTCTCAGCTAGCAATGGTGGGGTAGATGAGCGCTATGAAAACAACTTAAACTCATACTACTACTTACGCAGTGTTGCCCAGAAGGGGCTGCAGTGTCTCGGTGTGCAGACGACGTGTGGCAAGAAACTTCGGCACGAATGCGGTGAAGACTAAGGAGAGTGAGATGGTTGGCTCCGATGACGAGGTGCGGTGGAGACCAAGGAGAGGTATTTCCTTCGGCACGAATGCAGTGAAGGAAGGGTAGGTAGAGCTGGGAACCAAGTGGCTTGATAGATGCAGGCTGGTCAGTTCATTCAGCATGAATGCAGTGAAGGAATGAAGACTGGGTCTTCTGTTGTGGCTTGCAGACAAGCTGATGACAACTGGCGTTTAAGGTGAGCGATCCACTATTTATACTTTCTCAGTTACTTCCCCTTCAGTCAGCTGGATAGAGGTGGCGATGGAGAGGGGTTAGCCATAGTATAGCTTTGTCAAGGCGTGACATCACCGGCTGGCTGGAGAATCGAGATGCTGCGATTAATACTAGTAGAGCCATCTAGTGGCATGAAGTGGTACTTGATGCCTTGGATGCGTAGCTTCAGTGGCTCGGCCGGCAAACAATACAATCTTCGGCTAGAACGTCCATTCTTGTCAGGGTAGACAGTAAAAGTTCATAATGTCTCGTGTGTCAATAATAAAACTTTGTTGATATCAGATGCTTGCTACCAGATGAGGCAAAGCCATTTATATTCTAGTTGAAAAAGACGTCATGCATCAGTAGCTTACCAGTAACGTCTGTTAAGAATGTCAGTCCTCCACAGCAAAGTGTCTGCCATCCAGGGATTGACTGTGATACTGACTATACGGGTGAGTGAAGAGATTTGGGCGGCTCTTAACAGCGAGGTCTTGAGAGCTTAATAAACTAGATTAGACAGCTCGCAGATACAATTTTTATTGCCACCTTTTCACTGGCCACCTTGCATTACTTCACTAGGTCATAGGTATATTAAAGGCAGGAGCAGATCTGTAAGTTCAGTAGAGGAAGGGTGGTGAGGGGGAAATTTTACTACCATGTAAGTGCAGGCATAGACTTCTGAATCATGGCTTGGGAAGGCAGTAATGACTTACCATAATTTTAGGGGGAAAAAAAACATTAAATTAATTAAATAAAATCCGTTATTTAAATAAATCTGATATTATTAAATTTTAGGACATATCTGTGTAAAAAGGACTTTGGAGGGGGCGGCGGGTTGTGTCCCATGTGACTCCCTCTGGATCCGTCCCCAATTAAGGGAATACTAAGTAAGCTCTACAACTCAATTATGTGTATGTTAAACACCTGTTGAATTCAGGGCATCGAGTGCTGAATTCTGGACAGTAAATGCTACTCTACCCACTGCAATCATGCCTAAATACTCTTGTGATGGACTAGCATAAGGTGGCGATATGAACGACTCTGAGCAACAGGCACGAAAACAGTGCAGCAACCACTATGCACTCACTCAACATTGTTCACTCTTCTCTCTTATGTACATCTTCTCTTCTCTTCTCAAGCAGTGATGTCTTACCGGAGCTAGCAGTGCTGCAGTGCTCACACAGTGGCCACAACAGATGGATTTACACATTATTACAAATTACATTTCTTCATGTGAAAATCATTTATTACAAAAACCATTAAAATAATAATACTGAAGGGCATTTCTTCGTGCAGTGTAATTTAATATAATAAATAATGTATACATTAGACACTTACATGTTATTACAATAGTAATGATAGATGACATAAAAACACATTTTGTAAGAAACACATTAGCACTCTTCTGAACCAACATACAAATTCAACATAAAACAGTAGTTTAACATTATGGGATATTGATCATATGTTCTGCAACAGGAAGTAAATTTCAATAAATTTATAACAAAAACTCAAAATTAACTACAAAAGTAAGTCAGTAGCTGCTAGATTTACATACTAAAAGTTTTTGAAACTACAAATACAAATCACTGAAAAAAAATTATTATTTTTGCTGCATGACAGAAACAATGAGATGTGACTAGCAAAAGGTAAATGGAAAAAGCCTTCGCCAAACAAGTTTCACTACATCAGGCAGACCTTGAGTGAGCTAGGTGTCCAAACGGCAAGTAAAAGATAAATAAAGAAGACTATGCTTAGGTATACATGCGACTGCAATTTTAAAACTAATGAATGTAATTTTTACAGTCCCCTTGCAATAGGTACCTTTATTTCATAGTGTATTTTTAACGCTGGAATTTCATCTCTTATACCAAGGCTGGGAAACATGTTTTGCATGGGGGCTAAATCTCAAGTTCATGTTGTAGGCCACACTAGTAATTTCTATTGTTGAGGTCCAAGATACTCAGGTCCTGGGATGATCATTTACAGCATGCCTTTACATTTTATGCTTTTACAGATCTCATACCTATACCGAGAATACGTAGTAACTTCAGAGTCCAAGTAATATGTATAATATTTTTTACCGTAAATTTTTAAAGATATTTCAACTGATGAACAATATTATCACATCTGAAAAATATAAAATATTGCAGCAAACCCTTACCATAAATTAACTGCAGAAACAATAACACAGAATATACATGACAAGTTAATGCAAACCAATTATTATCATAAATAGCCATTACACATGTGTTGCCATCCTTGTATTTGGTTGAATCTAACTGTTATTTGTATAATGTCTTGCAGACCACTGTGAGTGAACTCAGTTATGTTCGCGGGCCATTTCCTATGTTATTTTGTACAGTTCCAGCAAGCCATTCAAGACAAGCTTGTAGGCCATTCACTGTCTGCAGGTTGAAGTTTTTCCATGCCTGTCTTACACCATGAGCTATTTTGAGCACTACAGTCCCATGTATAAGTGGGTATTTTCAATTTTCTTTGTGTTGCTGTGAAGGGACCCGTATCAGAATTACATGAGTTCCCACAATTTTTCCCGCTGAAGCATCTCCAAACTATTTTAATATCAGGTGTATATTGTATTAATTACGAAAATATATGTTTTTTCCCCCAAATTATTTGCTCCAAGCTCGGTCAATTGAAAAGGATTGTCTTACATTTGTTAACAGCTTACACACTAAAATAACTGGCTCTTAACTGAGCATTTTATGAGGGATTAAAACATACTGATTTTTATAAATGGAAAACTACAATACACCAGCAAATATACTCTCATATAGAGCGCCCATTAAAAGGTTGAGAGCACAAATAAATTAAGTATAGGCCATTCATGTAAAGTGAGCACTTTTGAAGCCTTAGTTACTTTTATATTTCAATCAATTTATATCCTTCCACCACTTTTTAATGTAAACCCTGCCATTTTAGTAGTAAACACAGTGTATACATTCACCATACCCAAAACCAAAAGTACGAGATCACAATGAAATGTATTTATTGGTTATTATATCTGATGAAACAGTTTCAAAAAGTACTCACTTTACGGTGAACGGCCTATATAGTCTATTCACAGTTTCTTCACACTTTTTGAACGAAACCTCTGAAAAATCACCCCATGTATGATGTGCTTGGTTATTTCCTAAATATGCTGCTTGCAAGTGTCACAAGCGTTTTATAGCTCTCTTAACAATAAAGTTTATTATTTCTGGTTAAATTGAACTTTTTTACTTATACAGTACATTATTTTTAAATTATAATATTTTAATTGTAATTCATATAAATAAAAACAGAGAGGAAATAGATGTGTTTGTAATACCTAGTTAGAAATAGTTCTTATATAGGCAGTTTACAGTAAACTGAACATTTTCGAGGCCGTAATTACTTTTTACTTTCAGTCATTTTTTATCCTTCAACCACGTTTCTTAAATAAATAGGTCCATTTAATTAATGAACATGGTGTGCATATTCCCCCGCACTCGGAAATTAACGTTTAAGGCAAAAATAAAATATATTTATTTGCTATTATTCTAAATGAGAAGGCTTTCAGAAGTGCTCACTTTACAGTGAATAGCTTTTACAAAATATTATTGCACTAATTTTGAACAAATATGGTGTGTTTTTCATTCGGTGTAATTTTCTAATTTGGTTAAGCTCTGTTTGCATGGGGCGGGGGAATATCCTGCAGAGTATAACTTAAGCAGGGCTTCAGAAAAGTTGGAAGTAATCATGTATGCACAATAACTTGATTTAAAATTGTTGTATTTCAGTAATAAATTTTACAATGTGGTAAATAAAAGTGCTAAGAAAATACTCATTTGATAATCTTTGGCCCATAATTCTTCAGAAAATTAAGAGACCACACTCATTATCTATACATTGTGTTTCCAAATTCTATAAATTGCTTTAATCTACAAACAGGAACATTACTGCTAATATTTCACTATAAGTTAAAACACATAACAATCTGCACCGCAATGCCTAACCTGATTTTTTTCATGACACAAACACAATCTGCTGTACCAGTCACAGGTTCCAATGTTGGTAAATTTACTTGAGTAGGTAAACACAATTTTTATGAAATCAGTCAACCACTGCCATCCCAACAGAAACCAACTCTAATTACAGCTTACTTTGGACACACAAAGAGCAATAAACTGAGACACTTACCGAATAAGAAAATTATTAAAAATCTTGTGAAGTAGCACTTTATATCTGTGAAAATGCTGGGAAGCAAAATCAAATATGACTCCTGTTGTTTTTTTGGTGTTTCAAAGCTACAGTTGATCCTAAGCAGATTGTTGATCAGTCAGTCAGGATTTACAAGTTTATTCTTCACGCAGTGCAGCTGACTTTGAGTAGATGCAGCCTTTTCTCATCTTAGCCATGCTGACCTTGAATCAGTGGAAACAACATATGGGCAAGAGTCACTGAAAGATGAATAACATCCAGCTGCGAGTAAGGGTAAGGAGTTATGTATGTGTATATAGAGCATTTTGCCGATGGTGTCAGTTGTGAACAAAGCTACGGCGGGAGGTTACGTATGGCAAAGCACAGCATTCTTCTGCCGATGGTAGATGGACATGTGGTTCTGGAGGCTGTTGGCTGTTCGGAACACCTTGTCGCAGATGTAGCAGCGCACCCCCTGTGTCGGCGTGTGTCGGTCGAGGATGTGTTTCTTGAGGCTGGTCTTGCGCATCATCTTGCCGCACATGGGGCACGGCCAGTACTTGTTCATCAGGCTGCCAACTGCAACATACAAAACAAGCAGTTAGTACACAATGCAACCAACATTGCAAATATTTTAGATGCTGGGCAGAAATGCCGTAAATATAATGGTACAGTAAGAAAATTGCAAAATGCCTAATGTTAAGTTTTTCCTCAATTTAATTACCGGTACCTGAAAAAAAAAAAAAAAAAAAAAAAAAAACTCTGATCATATACTTCAAAGCTGAACTTGCTTTCTTGAATGAAACAAAATCAGATTAGTTATTTCCAAAATAGTAGATTTTTAAAGTTTTAGTCAATTTTTGCAAGTTTTGAAAGATAAATACAAAATTTTGTGGACCCAAATAATTTTACTTAGTGAGCAGTAAATGTATTTGATAAACATTTCACAAGACAAAATGCACAGATAATATGAAACATGAAGTGAAATTAACATATATCAATTTTACTTTATAGCCACAATTCTATACATTCAACATCTAAAAGTAAGTCATCTAGAGGTGGTGCTGAAGGTAACAGTGTCTTTCTCAGAAAAGTTAATAAGATCTCAACAGAGATTGAGTTGAACTGAAAGATTTGGAGGGCACGTAATAGAAAGGTTTTCGACACCTATGGAGATGAAGTGAGATCGAAACAAAGCAGCAAACAGCAAAGGATTGCAAGGGTGGGAGAGACAGAACAACCTAGAGAAAATCCCACCAGTAAACAGCAACCATTTGCCGAGCATGTTTCCCACATGAAAAATTGGGAGTGACCCCCACCAAGAATCGAACCTAGATTGCCATGGTGGGATGTCCAGTGTGTGTGCTGATTGTGATCATTAATATTCCACCAACAGGTGATGATCAGGCGATGGTATGTGTTTATACCACAGTTGGAATAGGAGGAAAAGCATCTTGAATGACAGGGATGGGTGGTGGCATCCGCAGTAGAGCCTTGGGAAGCTGAGCTAGGCATGTGTCTTATCCAAACTGTTTGTACGCACTTACATCACACAATACTACATCTTATTCTCCTCTTATATGACACAGGCCTTCTCTGAATTCTGTTATCTGTTAATTAAGAGTTTGGAAATTTCATGTCTTCAATTCACAGGACACTGAACAGCACTGCTTGTGTTCAATTTACGAATTGCATCCCTGAATGTTTAGATGCTTCTTTGTTACTTGGGCAGTGAAAATAAAATAAATAAATTGTATATAATTTTACTCTGAAAATAAAAAAACTGGTTTTACTAGCTCCTTTATGGAATACATTTATTTCAAATTAATGTTACAAAGATATAATTTATTTTTACAGAAATTTATCGACTATGACCTTCCTCACTGCAAATAATATGACTAAACTAAGAAACTGAATTACATACTAGTAATTCATCGTAAAATTTTCTTTCTTGTTCTTTCTTTTAATTAGAATGCAGGCATGGATTCGGGTATGAAAAATAAGCCGTAAACTACAGCAGATGCTTTTGTGGAGGAACTTGGGGATTTACCATTCTTCTCCAGTTCTGTAAATTTTGTCTCTAAACCCCAAAATATTTAAGTTACTAACCTGGTCATGTACTAAATTCAGCAAACTATATAGTGAATTATGACACTGCAACAGGCAGTGACAACACAGAAAGGTTTTTGCTACTATACGCGTGCACAGGGTTAGGTAATGGGAGGTGCAAACTGCAAAATCAAGATCCACTTTTGGAAGATTAAAAATACACAGAAAGATTATATTTACACATATATGTCACAAATACATAATCTACACAACATTACACTAATTTTTTATTTAGTGGTGGTTTAAAACACGCTGACTGTCAAGTGAAGATACGTAATTGGAAAGATTATCCCTTATTTTCCTAATGACATGATGCAATGGAGGTACAGGTGCACTCTCTCTACCCCTCCAGTGCGCACCTATGGTTACTACTACATCATGACTAATGACCACAGTGTTTACTTAGTGTAGGCAGGCAAACATCTACAGCGTTGGAGACTGCTGAGTTGCTGCTAAATACGTTTAGTTAAGTACATGTTTTAGAAAGTAACTGGCTAGAGTCCATACATTGGTAAACAGGGGTAAGCAGGTTGGGCAACTGCAAAATTTTCTCAATCAACATGATTACTGTCATCTGGTGAACATCTGCATGGTGTAACATACAGGTTACCAGATATATGAATTATACGTGCAGTTTATAATACTGTAGAGAGTTTGGTAGACATCTTAATAGATGGCATAGGTACATCTGCAATGGAAACTGGAATTCCTAAGTTACACTGAAATGAAAGAATTACCCAAGTCACAAGTGTCACAGCCAGAGATTCATAATGGCAAACCTATCTTCTGTCTAACAATGTAATTACCCAGGAAATGACAAAGTGAATAGTGTTGAAAATACAAAAAACTGTTGTGAGCACCTGAAGTCAAAGTCTTTCACTTACCTGAAGACAAAGGCAGTTCTTTCTGAAGTTGCAGCTGATGTTGTATCAAGGAGAGGTGGAGGTGGAGGCTCTTGTGGTCTGTGTGTTGTGTCAGGACTAGGACACATAGGAGATTCACCTCTCTTTGTCATACAAAATATTAAATGTTGAAGGGTTTCCTTTCACTCCTCAGGTCCTCTTCTGCCATTCGGCAGTGTTTCACCAAGTGCCCACGCAACTACTTTGCTTGGCTGTAATATGCTACAAAATTTGTGTTGCAAGGAACAGAGGAGATCGAACATATGAGTTTTGTAATTACACCACACATCAGTCACAATGTCACATACTTACACTTACTAGTTACCGTCTTCTATCTTGTTCACTGTTACTGCCATTCATAAAGTACACAAGAGCAGCAACTAATGAGCAGGCTAACAGTGTACACTAAATGAAACTGATGTGATTTAAGGAGAAATATACTTTCATCAAATGTATTTAAAAAAGTAATTTGTAAAAATTTTAGTAGGGAAAAATCACAGAAAAATTTGGATGTCTAGCATTATAGTTTATTTTATAAAACACAAAACATATCACCCACCAGCATGAAATATACATACATTACACTTATATTTGTAATAAATACTCAGTAATAATAAAACAAAATGATGCAGCCCTGGTTACAATGTGCTTTACATCAGTGTATTTAATGACATCATTTTTAATTTGTAGCAAGATTTAGCTTGCAATCATGGCTCAATGTCTATATTTATGATGGTTTAAACATATTATTTTCATACCTACTAGCAAGACACTTGTAATTATGATTGCAAAGAACCAACTTTAACTTGGTATGTTTCACATAATAAATTTCAGGTCTGTCACGTAAAAAATGCCTTTCAGGAATACAGCAATTGCCATCTGCACTTCAAAGATGATTGATGTATTTGATAAATTACTTCACAAACATCTAGAAGCAGCAAAACTTTCACTAACTAAGTTACATAAATTAATCCTGTCATAGATGTCCCATCAAAATAGTTACAAATTCAAAAGAGACATAACAGTGATTTCTGCACAAGACTGTAAGTATATAATGTATGGAATTATGATTATTTGAGTTAACCATGGATTTTCAATAAGAAAAAAACTTTAAAAAAACATATTATGCACCTGAATTACATTGCAGCACAATTCTGTATACACATTAAGTACCTCAAATTGTGAGAGGAAACATTTGTATATAAAAAGGCTATTAACAGTGATGTCAATGTACATCTGATAAACATATTTATTTAATCATAAATCTTAAGAAATTCTAGCACCCGGAGTGTTATAACGTACCATAAAAACTCATGTTTTCACATAATGTACCCTATTTACTATCACCATTGCATTTTGTTTGTCAGTCATTATGTGAGTAAAACCTAATACTTAATGTGGTGAAAATATTTTATCTGTTCATGAGAAAGGAGATGATTTTAGAAACTGACACAGTGTAAAAGCATTTTCAAGAGTATTTTCTGATAATGGTTGAGGTGCCCTGGAGGTAACATATATATCTCACTCAATGATGTTGGTCCTGCATCAACAGTTCACCCCATCATGTCAATATTGCCAAGGTAGCACTGCTCCGACAGCAGCTTCGCAGATATCTTCTCAGTGTGGTCTGGGTGGTTGTGCTCTTGCAGCGAGGTGGGGCGAGCCATGCCAGCTATGGTGGAGCAGCGGACCTTGCAGCCGGTCTTCAGGCTATCTGAGCACCTCCAGAAGGAGCGAGCCCCGAGCCTGTGGTCTCTGGAGAACAGGCACTCTCCGAACACCAGCTGGCAGTATCTCCTGCAGTTATCGATCAGGAACACAGCATCTGTCGAGAGATTTACTGTGCTAGAAAGTACTCCTCTAAATTATGTGTAAGTTTGTAGTTGTCTTAGCATACACACTACATAATGTACATTAACTATAACTCATACAACTATTCTGCAGATAAAAATATTTTATACAGCTCAGAAAAAATAGAATAGTACACACACATGCACCCACCCATGCACACATGCTACTCACACACAAACACACACACACTCAAAATCAAAATGTATATTAAAAAATTGTTATTTTTTAAAATTATAACAATTTTATTTAAAAATGATGGAACATTTTTTTAAAAAGGCATTACGCTTGAGTCTTTGGATTAGGCTTCAAAATTTCTACTATCACAAAATTAAAAAAAACATTTCTTCAAATGTGTTGTGTGGTTCCCCTAACATATGGGTTGGAAGATAAAAATTCCTGCCTCAACATGGAACTTAATGCACACCATCCAATAAGAATTGGGTAACTCTAGCTAACTTGACTGCTGGAAACAAATGGAACCACAGATTGTGTAAAAATTATTTGCTTGAAACTGTAAAATAAACAAGGAGATGACATTTTGTTACTCGATGAAGTTTTAGTAATCTGTGAAGAAAACAGACTTTAAAAAATCTTTTGATGATGGCACGCACAACATACTGCATGTCAAAAATCATGTATAGTCCATTCACGGTTTCTTCGACCTTTTGGAATCGAACCTTTGAAAAATTACCCTAGGCGTATTATTTCAACCTGCTTTTCCAATAACTTGTATTCCACAAATATTCAACACTGTGATTAACTTTAGAGTACTGTATTATTGAATAAATGAAACTTTAACTTAGTATCTTATATAACTTGTAATATTTATTATTTATTAAATCTGAATTAAAAACAGCGAGAGCAGCGACGTGTTGGCAATGGCCGGTAAGAAATAGTTCACAGTTACAATAGTTTTTAACCTCGTTTTGTGTATACTATTTGTCAGTTAAACATTGCCAATTTTGGTATTTGTATTGTTAGGTAGCACTGACGGAAACACATTTCATTGCTACAGTTAAAAATATCCACGCAAATTCCAGTGTGTAGGCTAGTGTTTTTTTCACGTCCAGAATAAAGGTTCAATAAGCGAAGCAGAGCATGTCTCTCTTGTTCTCTCTGTCTCTCTCTCTCTCGGGAAGATCGTACCACCTGTGTAGGAAAAGTATACATCTTGTTATTTCTAATTTCAGCACATCTCATACAAATTACAGTAACAGTAATGATGTCTGAGATTGTAATTAACAACTGAAATGATATTTTACTGTTTAAATACCTATTATATGTTATTTAGATGCAAGGATATATTTTAGATGCAATGGCATGACACAGCTCATTTCGCGACACTTACAAATCCAGCAGGTTGGCAGACGTGGTGTGGAAAGCGTTCCCAATATGGCGGCGGCGGGCGACATACAATGACACGGTGTGTTTCTCAGTGAAGCGTCAAATTCGTACTCGTGTTTCTGAAACATTCTACGGAAGTTACAATGTTGTGATAAATATGTGTTTCTACAGCAGAGTGAAATGTGTTGTCATCATTGCGTTTGAAAGGGCATGGTGGCTGCGTTGTAATCGTTACACAGGCCAGGTGTGTGTGTTGATTTCAAATATGTGCAAAATTTATACATTTTAACAATGAACGGATGTTATGACGAAATTAATTATTTACCTTCACATCTGTTTATCACAATGTTGTACCTTTGCGCTAGGTGTTTGGAAAACAGTTGTTTAAAGAGCTTACGTTTCTGTGCTTTGAATGTCTGCAACAATCCCAACAAAATACTACGCCTGCCTAGATAAAATAAAATAAACCTATAAACTAGTAAGAACCAATGCATGTAAATATTAGCAGAATAAATGTTACGGTAGGCCTATGTGTTTGCGTGTTCACCACTATCTTTTTCGTTTGTTGATGTACAATAAATAAGCGACATGAGTTGCGTGCTTGAATTTACTGTGTCGTTTCATTGAACTGGTTATCCCTTCGTTTTAATTTCTATTCCAAACACATATTAATAACAACAGGTTAAATACTACTGTTGTTTACGCCAAAGTTGTAACAAACATTGTCATGGCAAAATATTAATGTGTATTATGTGTAATGTGCTATATCGTGTGTAACAAATAGTTAAAAAGCTGACCTAAATATTGTTATAGGCCTACATTGTGAACATTCGTAGGAAATGGTTTCTGTAATAGGACATAATTCTTTGAACAGCTGTAAACAGCAACCAACGCATTTGACAGTTATAAAAGTAGAAGTCACATGGCAGTGCTTATGTTTACGTGTAGCGGAAGGATACCAAAAGTAGAAATTTGGCAGGGCTTCAGAAAAGGCCGAAGTTATCGTGAATCAACTATACCGTTTCTATTTGTCAAGTTTTTCTATACAATTTTCTTACAACTTACTGGTAACCAAAAAATTGACAAAATACACTGGAATTTCCATGTTCATGTCTTTATGACAATGTTTGTGCCCAATCAAAAACAAATGCAAACAATACAACAATTCTTTAACTGATATATGCATGAATAATTGTATACACCACGATAAGTCTTTTGTTTTTTTATTACAATGATTTCTGGACCAATAAACAGTAGAACAAAGTATGTATAATAATGGTGAACTGAACCCTTTTGAAAGCCCTGCTTAAGAATAGCTTGTATGTATATTGTGTATTCTTTGACAATATTATGTAAAATTAACATCCTGTGGGCATTTTTCTGTAGATTTTCAAGAGTCTGGGAGGGTCACAGGAGAAGTGCTAGGTGCTTCTCAGGAGCAGAATCTGAGTTTGTAGACCTTCTCCCAGTGGGAAGGGTGATTGTGGCAGCCGGTGAACCTCAGCAGGCCACCGCCATCACAGGTAACGATGCGGGCAGTGCACTTGTACTTGTGGTAGTCGCTGCAGCGCCACACAGTACGCCCGGGCAACTGACTGTGCTTCGAGTAAAGGTAGTTGTTGTGCACCACCTGCATGCAACCATGCGTGCTCGTCACAAACTCCACGCCACCTGCGAGGCAGGAACACACAGTCACCACACAATGTAACCTGCTCATCAAGTACAGACCTGCTGTTGTAGCAGTTAAAGGGTATGTGGGTGCAGAAGCTTTTTAAGTGTTCAAGGTACACAAGCAAGGGAGTAATTCGGGTGACACTAGATTGCATGCTTAGCAACTCATCATTCCTAAGTGCAAGGCGAGCAGTGTTCTGCCGGTGTGCTGCACTAAGCAAATTATATCTCTAACACAAGGGAATTCACATATTAAACTACGTACGTCTGTAAGGTTTGTACTTTCCTCCTCCCTCTTAAGGAAACTGCACAGACAAGCTAAATAATTAGATTTTTTCTGCCACTTTTAAAACATTTTTTTTATCTTGGAACACATTTAACATGACACAAGTTACAAAAATTCACAACATAGATAATTGATTTTAATCTTTTCTGGCAAAAGTTGTATTCCTAGAATATTATTTACAGAGATATGTGAAATGCACAAATAATAAATGAAACAAAATATTTCAGATCTACATACTAACACTCAAAACCACACAGCTGTACATCATGTTAAAGGAAATATGAGTAAATCCTTAAGACACTACCCACAAATTAGTGGTAATCCTTCAGCAAATAATATGAGCAGTGACTAGAATGAAATGATACTGACACTTTATCAGATCCTGTTTAGTACACACTGCAAGAGCTTTCTGGATATTAATGGTCACATACTATCTCCTTTATTTTTATTAGGCAGGTCTAATGGCCACTGACTGTGAGAACCTCTGTAAGATTTTGAACCTCCTAACCCTGGCCTGTCTGCTCCTGCAGCCAATTCCACGACACTGTTATGTCACTGTCAACTGTCACACACGTATGTGCGATCCACTATTTTTGAGCATATGGTGCAAGGTGGTTGACAGGGTAATTGGTGAAGCAGGTATTTCTGGTAATGTCAGATAAGTCTGGTTATATCAATTTCTCACAATTACGACAATACACTAACAATACCACACAACTAAAACAAATTAAACAACAAAATTGGGGGAAAAAAAAAATTGTTACAGAATAAATGAAATAAAAAGACATTACTGTTTACTATGGCAAAATATATTTATTATTGATTAACGCAACTTCTACATGGCAAAGTATATGCATGTTACCGGTAGTACCAACTAACTTTCAATACAACCAAATTTTATCACCAATCTCAAACTTCATCTTCTTACGAGAATAGAAAAGAGCATTACCAAAATTATTAATTACAGCAGTCTGATTGAACGTGTGTGACAGTTGACAGTGACAAATAGTTCGTGAAGAGAACTCACTAGGAGCAACACACACTCGTGGTGTATTACGGTTGTAATTGTTACTTTGATAAACAGAATGTTTCACTCTGTATTTGGTTATTATTATTGGTTGTTATAGCAACTTGTTGTTGTGCAAATTTGCATTTAATTGTGTCACCAATATGTTGGGTGAATAATTTTGATGCTGTAACAAATTGTTTGACCGAATTTGGTTCAGTGGTTCTTATTTGAGAGTGACATAACTTCACCATTCACGTCATGTATAGCACTCGTTCTACTTGCAGTAACACATTTAAAATCGAACACCACATTATTTCGCCATTACCGATAAGAGAGTTAACCTGGGAGGTCTTATTTTATCGGTTGTGCCCTTATCTTAACTTGCTCTGTGTGTGTCTGTTGCAGAAACTTTTATAACAAAAATATGTTTTCTGCTCATAATTATTTCCAAGATTTGAATTTGATGTTGCAAAATAATCTTCCCAATATTTATTGAGAAAGTGATTAACTTGGCACAGCTTAAAGTAATAATTAGAAAATACTACAATGTATATCAATACACTTTGAAGTTCATGTGAAAAACTTTAATTGCACTTCTGTAATGTGGTAATCAACTACAAAAATATGACTCTTAGCATCAAAGCATACTGCAGTATTTGTACTAGAAATAAAAAAACAAATAATAAAGTCAGCAACAACACATTACAAAGAGAAAAGATACAAGAAAAACAGGTGGCTGAAAGGTGAAGCATATAGGGAAAAAGTGAATACACAAAGACAAAATACTAAATTGTACAATCAGTGCTATTTAAACATACAGGAAGATCAAAATGAACTCAAGTTAGATTTTGACACACAAAATGCAAAATGTAATAAATGGAAATTATGAAAATATATTACCAACTGTAACAACCTTTGAACAACTTGAAAAATAAGTATTACACATATAATGTAACATTAGTTACTCACCCATAAATCTGCAACTGTGTAGTAATTTTTTTTAAATTAGGAATTAAATGCTCCAATTTCCCACACTGCTGACTTCTTTTCTACATCGCACATATTTGGTATATATGTCTTTGATCCTGCATCCAATTTTAATGAAATAGCATTAAAGTTAGCTGTGTAACATGAAGCAATACACAAGTCCTGTTACAAAGATATCCGCTAGAGTTTTGTTTGTTTACTCAATTCTAAACAATCTGTAGTCAAATGATTACTAAATTATAATGTTACCCATCATATAATGTTGCAGCAGACAGCTATTAATTACATAATCAGAACTGTTGGAAAATTGGACAATTAACTGGGAATATTAAGTTTAAGCACTTGGAATTAAATAATAGCTAGTGAAGCATTGGTTTACAACTACATTATCAAACACTGCAGAAAATTGTACACCCGTTGTACCATGTTCACAACAAATGATTCTTCGACAATGTTAAGTGATAAAGAACAAATTGAATTCATTTGAATATAGCTTTATTAAAATTGCTCAATACAATAACATTTGGTAGTATCTAGACTGCAATACCATAACTGACAAAACCTTTAATAAGCATACTCATGCAGGAACCAAAAAACTACCTACTTCAGACATACAACCATTCCCTTCTGGAAGCTGTACTAACACAACTTCAATAGCTTCATTTGAAAGATAATGGGATCAGTGAGTCATTTGGAAATTAACGTTTGTACATGGCATAAAGATATGTGTTTTATGAAAACGCTGTTATACAATTTTATTTCCTTGGTAATGTAAAATGCAAACTGTAACAATAATGTTGAGTATACTGAATTAGTAGCCTTCTTGTTACTGAAGTGCAAGAGTATATTTTCCAACATTACGTACAGTGAGCTAGCCTACAGCTTTACCACCACCTTGATGCATGACCTTTTGTAATAACAACAACATGCAATGCACGCATCTCATCTGAATGACATAAGAAATGAGATGGTGCACACATAATCACACCAGTTTCTAAGTGGTTTCATCAGTATGACACTTGCCATACAATATTTGTCTACCCCTCCTGCGATGGTTTGCCAGCCAGTGAAGAGGAATAAAAATATTATGCACTGCTTCTTGTGTCATTAATTTTTGAGAACCTTGTTTTAGTACATGCTTATATACACAGAAAAATGTCAGCAGATAACACAAATATCACAACTATTATATTTTTAATTTTTCTATGCTTTCAAATTATATGATAAAATTAAAAATGCAAAATATTTGTACATACTTTATTTAAAGCTATTGTTTATTAACATAATCCTTTTCATGCTTATAGTTTGATAAAACGATACAGTACACTGTTGATAAACTACATATATTACCAAACCTCTTTCACAACAGTATGAGCTCCAAATACAAACTTATAGTGAAAAATGAATCATTCATGTAATAATCCCAAAATTATAGATTTAGTATAAAAAAAGTTACACAAGTAAGTCTTCAATATTCTTTCATAATATTTTTTTAAAAATAAACATTAGTACAATGAAATATAGTAAACTCCTAATTATTTGTGTTAGTCGTGACTATTAAATGCCGAATAAATTGAATTAAGCCAAAAACCAAAATTATACAAATAATGATTTTTTAGTTTTTGGTAACCTCCAACACTTCTGTAACACAAGCCTGACGGTTTCTTTATCATAATTATATTGTACTTGCTTTAAATAAATGTGTCATGTTGGTATCTTATATTAAAGTATGTACTTTACTACAACATTTAACTCTGCTACAATTTGTTAAAAATCTTTTCTAAATTTTTCTGGTTGCAGTGTTTGGGATTATATTTCTTACCAAGATAAAATTGCATATTAAATGCAGAACACAATAATATACTTGATAGTTTCTCCACACAGAATATACACAAAAATCAAAACAAGTATTATTTCAAGCAATTTGTAACTCAACCCAAAAAAAAAAAAAGTGAAATATTTAAAGCCCTATATTTAAAAAGTGATGTGGATTAAGGTGAAAATATATGTGGATCACAGCAGCTGCTTGTAACTACGCTAGAAAACCCTGCTTGCAGCACAATCCTGTATCCAAAATAGAGTTTTTGACATTTGTTTTCTTGACATATTGTTATGACACAAAATACCATCAAAGCTAGCAATTTTCCAACGGCACTTGTGTGGTCCAGACAGTAGGTGAGACTCTCATCTCCTCTCCCCCTCCTCTTGCTCCCGACCATCTGCTATGGAGGGAGAATTTTACAAATTAGAATTAAGGAAATGTAACCAGAGTACATAAATCATTATGTACTTTTAATCAGTATTTTTATACAATGTGGATAGTGGTTATTGTAAATTAAATTGAAGGACAATAAATGTGTATAGAGTATTGACAGGCCCACTAAACATTACCGGAGAACCAAACTAAGTAACGTATGGAGGGGAGCATCTTCCTAACCTGGAGGGGGTGAGGTGATCCTCCTACAACTAAGCGTGGGTCAGAGATTTTTCGTCTATAGCATAAGATGACACTTGTGCAAAAGGCATGGTGGAAAGTATGACAGACATCTCCGAGGAGTAAAAAAACTTATAGTCACAGCCAGTGTTACAGTTAAGTAAATTAAACATTCACCACAATGATACAGTGTATGGCGGTATGGTACATCACCAAGAAGCGAGTGCTTATCGCGAACCGTAGCCGTAGAAAATCGGCAATTTCTCAATTAAGAGTTTACAAACAAGCTTATCTTGAGGTGTTGGGTGGGTTTGTTAGTACCAAGCAATACGAGAAAATCAAACTGTATATTTATTGACTGTTCGAGCTGGATAATGCATATCCCATCTAGACAATAGACATTATGATAATTAATACAAAATATCACTGTTACTAGGGTATGAGATGAGTGCCAAGACTATAAAAGATATCCCAAGCTCTTAGTTTAAACTGAGTGTTTCACTTAAAATGACAATTTCCTGTATTACATATCAATGTTATGTCAAGTATTAGTTTATCACACACTTTTATTTACATGGATTGTCTATACAACTACAAATAAATTTTGTAACAGCATAAATACACTGACTGCTTGTAGCAAATTTCGCACTGAAGAGAGATATGAAAAAAGCAGCAATACGTTTCCCCTCCATTCCCCACAAAAAGATGGGAAATGGCTAAATTCATATTGCTTTGTATTTTACTAGCATTACAAATCTCTCTGAACAGGTTATTTAGTACAAATAAAAACACATTAAACGAAAATACAGCAGTGTAAAATTTTTTTTGTGAAAAAATAGTACATATACCATTAATGACTCCTTCCACCTTTTCTGAAGCCCGCTAAAGTTGTACTTTCAGGATATTCTTCCACCTCACGCAAACAAACCTGAACCAGGTGTAGAAAAATGCAGCAAATAGGTAACACACCACATTCATTAGCACTCACTTAAAAAAATTTTGCGTGAGAACTATTTATTAATATATATTATCAACACACCTATTATATCTCTGCTTTAATTCTTATTAATTTTACAAAATACTATACTTTATGGATAAAAGGTATGGAAACATTTAATTTAAACAAAAATTAGACACTTTTATGTTAACAGCAGTATAAAATGCTTGTGATACAATAAATATTTAGGAAACAATCCTACACACAAAAAAATGGTCATTTTTTCAAACATTTGATTCAAAGAGAGTGAAGCTACCACATATACAGAATGTTTTATTATTTTGGCTAATAAAAACGACACAATTACCCAAAACCTGAATTATTACCAAAATTAATAGTTGGGAGTTTGATGAATGTTCATTTAAATATAAATATAATGCAACCCCCAGAGGAAAAGGTTCAACAAACAAATCAAAGAAATACTTCATGTGCTACTGGACAAGAAGTACGAAAGGTCTAGGTAGTCAAGACTGTCCTCAGTGATTAGCCTCATCTTCTCAAGTTTGTGGGTGTCTGGACAGTGGTTGTGTGGTTTGCCCACCATGCGGATAGAGTTCTCGGTGGTGAAGCAGCAGTTCATGCAGCAAAGTCGCTTGTACTGGGAGCACCTCCAGAACATGCCATGGCCGTTGCTGCACGCCTTGAGGTACAAGTCATTTCCATAGACAAGCATGAGGGCACCTTTCTGGCTCTTCACGAACTTGAGGCAGCCTGTGCAAAAACACACACGAGTCAGCACTTGTGGGAACAGTCAGTTGCATAACATCTTTAGGGGGGGGGGGGGGGGATTATACATTACCCCTCCCACATTTAGTAAAGGGCACCAGAATGAAAAGTTACTGGGCTCCAAAACTTTTTTTTCCACCAAGGTTCTTTGATACAGTTGACACCGTCGGGTGAGACATGAGACGAACTATGACACAAATACTTACTGGTAATATGGGTGCCAGCATGTTTCTCAATCACCGCACCATTGAGACTCAGGGTTCTCTGGGATGCTGTGGGTTCTTTGTGTTTGTCTCACCCGTGCATACTTACAAACACATAGGCAATACTAAGCTTTTACTAAACATCACTTGAAAAAACACTTAATAAAATACGTGTGGCTAGGACACTGTCACTACTGAATGAAGACAGCCGCTAGGGTGGGCTGATAGTTTTTCCCTGAATACAGGACACTGTGAATTACAAATGAAAACCTTAATGAAAACATTAACGCCTGTGATTACTCAGCATCACTAACGCAAACTCATCGGGGCTCGCCCTCCAGCACGTGGGTAGTGTGGTGACGGCCTATACACAGAGCCGACTAGGATGGGAATAATTGCACCATACACAAATTACAAAATTACATAAACCCTTGAAAGACACATGAAACAAGATGGGACACGAGATGAATATTCACAATAAATACACATGTGTGAAAACTAGCTTAGATGATGCGGATGCCGCTGGATGAAGTTCGTAGCGGACCACGTGATCCAGGTGGAATTTGCAATCTTTCTTTGCGAAAATTGCAAATCAAATTCAGACAAAATATTTTTCTGAGCAAGAAAACTATTCTCTTCATGATTTAGGTGATCACAGGCATTTAACATGCCTGATGGTGGTAAAATCAAACATTAACATGTCTGCGTGGTCAAGTACAAAGAGCATCAATTTACGTGAAAATTACACAGAACCCTGACAAAATTTAACATAGAACCCTGAATAAAATATTGCACATAAGATGTTAAATAAATAAGCTCTTAAAACGCAATGATGGTGTATACAAATCCTTGCCGTTGGTCAGCCACGTGGTTATACGTGATGTTGCTGTAAAATATTCAAACATGAAAAATACCCTCAAATACATACATAAACACAAAGCTCTTAAATCTGCACGTAGCAATAATGCAGAAGTTACAGTGAAACACCATAAACATAGCGGATGGTGCCTGATTCAAGTTGCGTGGGTCGCGTGACCTCTCCGACATCTTTCAACTCCTTCTCCTCGATTAAGTTAAAATACTACAAGCCGAAATAAATTGGTAAAGCGGAAGCATAATGCTGGGGAAATGTCTGGCAAAACGTACGCAAGTAAAGGTTAACCGAAAAACTAAATTGACTATTGAAACCTACATCAGTGAACAAAAGTTGTAGTGTGTACACGACAGTGTCTTACCTTGTCAGTTCTCCTCAACAAACTGTCCAGAGACAAGCGTCGCACGGACCTACCATGAACACATACGGGGTTCACATAAGTGAAGTGCTATGCACGCCAAGTAAGATATTTAATTACAGAAATAAAATGGCACAAATTAAATTAAATATTGTTATACATTTTTATAATTTTCTTATGGAATTTTCATATTATTTCGGTGTCTCTTTATGACGGCGTTCGTGCCAGAATAATAGTGTTCCTAATCTCGGTGCTTCGGGCACTTTGAATTTTATAACCAAACAATTTCAAAATAGCAAAACACACTTTATGACATTTTAAGACATATTAAACCCTGCAAATACAAATATAAAACACATTTCAAAATGAAAAAATAATATTTATGTGAAAGTTCAAAATATTGGCTGCTTTGCGCACGTGCAGGACATGTGACACATGCGTGGTGAGCGCCTTCATGGGCTCTAGCGCCATTGGCTGTTAGCCAGTGTCAAACCACACCTCCCTTGAAGGCCAAGACGGTGCGAACAATGCAACATTGCTCTGGCGGGCACTGCCCAGCTGGTTACCGTTTGAGGGCAAATAAAACATGGCCTTGGAGGTCGTCAGTTTCTGTGGCGTTTGCAGGGGCTGGGGATGTAGGGAGGAACAACAATGTGGGTACGTGGTGGTGACTCGCCTCGCCTCTTGTGAGTGCTATGTTGTGCTTTGCTGACACTTGAAGTCACACTCGCTGCCCTACTAGTTTCCCCAAAACCCTTACAAACTCACTTTGCCCTACTATGCTCTCCCTTGCGGGAACTGGAAAGCCTCTGAAAGGGTCTCGCCTTCACATGTGGTATCAAAATTTACGTTTACACTTTGGTTACAACCAAATTCAGCTGAACCCTGAGGAAACACCTTAAAACTTACTTCACTGGCACTTGTTGTGTTGACATTTACATGTGCACTTATGTTAATACTTCCTTCGTGTACACTCGGAAACCCCTTAAAATCACTCTCATTCGTTGTGGTATCACAGGCATTAACAGAAAAACTCCGCTACTACTTGCTTCCACCTCCTCACTACTAGGTGTTGAGTGTCTGTCGGTACAAAACCCTTAAATGACAGTTCATTTCCTTGGCTGGGTGTTCCCGTGTTAATGTTGTTGTTTTCCTCAGTGTACGAGTTGACATTTCCCTGTGTACTCTCTGATAAAATTCTCCAAACTCGCTGCGGTACTGGGCATAACATCATCTCCTTGCCTCTCTTCCCTACAGGTGGTCGGGCTATATGTAGGTTATCATGGTGCCGTTTCGTGACAAGGATTGGTCCCAACTTCACTAGATACGTGGAATTTCTCACACTTTCCACCAGTTTCACTGGTTCTGTCCATCTAGGTGCCAGTCTAGTACAGTACTTTTCGCCCCGGCTGATAACGGGTTTTCTCTTACATACATGTACATCTGGGTACAAGTTTGGGGGGGCGGCCTCTTGCGCTCCGGTACCCACACATTACAACAGCTGATTTGGTTCGCCATGGCTTCCTCATGTATTTGCACCTGGTGTTCAACAATTTGTTCAGGTATTCTGGGCGGGTTTTTGCGGGGTGCTCTGGGGGCACGGAGTTCGCAACCTTGTACCATCTCGGCAGGTGTTTTCCCAGTTGCCGCATTCACTCTATTCCACAGGCAAAACATTACCTCCGGGATCAATTTGGCCCACCTAATATGATCTTCGCCTAATTGTACACGCAATTGGATTTTTACGTCTTGGTTATGTCTCTCGGTTGGGTTAGCCCTGGGATAGTATGTTGAGGTGGTACAGTGTTGTTCCCCACATGATACAGTACTCTCTCCACTTGTGCCCTACAAATTGTGTACCATTGTCTGTCAACAAATACTCAGGGTGTCCCCACCTCGGGATAAACTCATTCTGCAATTACTCGTGCAACTGTGTGTACATGAACATTGCTGACGGGAAATGCCTCTGTCCAGCTCATAAACAAATCTGTGGCAACAAGAAATCTTTTACCAGTTTTCATACAGAGGTACGGGCCCATGACGTTGATAGCTACTGTTTTCAATGGCTCGGGCTTGGCTGTTGTGGATCGTCGCCGTCTGCTCTCCGTAACTTCCGGGTGTTTCACGTGATACAGCTCTGTACATGTTTCCGGACATCTCTCTGAATCCCTGGCTAGTGAAAATATTTCTGCACGTTCCTTTGTGTTTGCTTGGATCCCGGATGTTTATGCTCCAAACTTTCGTGTGCATACTTAAGTACCAGTTCACGTTTCTCTTTCGGTACATACGTCCGCCACCACGCACACTTACAAGGTGGTTTCGTTTGTATTTCTCTGTCCACTACCCTCCAGTGTTCTATGTAACGTGTGGCACAGTGTTGTCGGCATTGCGCAGCATCTGGGGAATATTCTTGTGAAGTGTGTACTTCTCTTAACACGTCACGTATATTGAATGAAACAAGTTTGCAAGGTGGTGTGGCAACAATGTTTTTTTACAACGAGAGTTTGTGTATCTGCAGTTGGTATTGCCCGGCAAGGTAGTAGCGCTTCTTCCCACTCTGCATAGTAAGTTACAGTTAGATTAGGAGAAGGATTCCTGAACAAGGCATCTGTGAGCTTGTTGGTTTTCCCCGCCATGTGTTCTACCTTGAAATTGTATTCCTGCAGTAACTGCGCCCAGCGGGCAAGTTTGCTTTTCCCGTTATGCATGCCCTCTAACCATACAAGACGTCAGTTGTCAGTTTTGAGCTTAAACTACCTTCCTAGCAAGTAGGGCTGGTACTTCCACAATACATGTACAATGGCCAAACATTCTTGTTCGTTAACATAATATTTATGTTCTGTGTCCCCGGACTTTGCACTGTGGTAACTGATGATACGTTTTCCCCGTGTGTACCCTCCTGATACAACACGGCCCTGATGCCTTCTTGACTGGCTTGTGTTTGTACAACTATGGGTAACTCTGGATTGAACCCAGATAGCGGATTACAGTTCTGAAATGCAAAGTTTGATTTCTTTAAATGCTTGATCGGCTTGAGGTGTCCAGACAAATTTACGTTTCTCACACAACAAAGCAGTTAATGGTGCAGTGATTACGGAAAAGCTGGGGACTAATTCCCTTAGCCAATTAATTAAGCCAAAGAATTTCCTGACTTGTTTACGTGACGAGGGTGTGGGTTTGTTTTGAATCTCCTGTATGTGTTGTTGTTCTGGTTCGTGTCCGTTTGCTGTTACATAGTGTCCTAGAAACTCCATTCTACTCATACCCAACTTACACTTCTTCACTTTGCATTTAAGTTTGTTACATTCGAGCAGTTCAAACATAAGGCTCAAATTGTGCAAGTGCTCTTCTCAGCTGTTAGACCAAACAAGTACATCATCCAATAACACCATTGCAAAGTCTCCAATAAATCCATCCAATACGTTAACCATTAAGTTTTGAAATGTTGCACGGGCACACTTTAAACCAAATGGCATGGCTACAAATTGAAATCTACATCCATCTAGGGTAGTAAAGGCTGTTTTCTTTGTGTCCTGTGGGCGGATAGGCACTTGCCAATTTTTAGAATTTAAATCAAGTGGTGTGAATACTGAAGCTTGTCCTAATGTTGACCAAGTGTCTTTTATGTTTATGACTGGTGGCTGCGTGTTTACTGTTATCTTATTGAGGGGGTGAAAATCGACACAGAATCGCAATTCACCATTTTTCTTTGGAGCAAGGGTAATACCTGAATTATAGAGACTTTGTGTAGGTTCAATAACATAAAAAATTGAGCATCTCACGTACCAGCTGGTTGATGATGTGGCAAAAGAAAATACCCGGGTCTCATGGCTTGGAGTACACCGGGTCCTCATGCGTTATGACGATCGCGTGTTCGTGACGTCGGCAAATATGGTAAAAGGGCAATATGGGAAACTGAGGCATTTTAACATTGTCAACATGCAAGACATGCTACAACAGCACTCTTAGCAACTTGTGCTTACGTATACCCGGGGAAATTCAAATTTACATGGCTCGGCATGCGCAATTTAAGTGCAGTTGTCGTCTTGTAGTATTTAAACGTGTTGTTTGGCTGAATGTAATATAGTAGTTGCTTATTCATATTACTATATCATATTTAAAAAAGTACTTAAAGCATAAATATTACCACTTGAAACAAGGACAATCAGTTGTAAAAGAATCATGTTACTGGGCACAGACTTAGATGTTGCAAGTTACAAATGACAAATATTAATCAAATATAAGTAAGACAATGGAATGCTAAACCGAATTTCATTTGTCAGAAACATAATTGACTGCATTTATTGAATAAATTCTTGAGAATGGAGTTGTCACTAAACTTAAATTTCTGCAAAAAAAAAATCGGGAATGAACATAACCAAAAATTTTTTGGACAACAAAATCTCCACAACTTATATGTGGTTTACTAATGCAAGATTAATTAAAAATAGCTCTACTACAGTTCCTTATTTAATATTGTGGCTTTTATTAGCTCTATAAGCAGTAATATCTTATAGATATTAAGATTAACCATGCAACATAATAAGTTGCCGAAATATCAATTTACTGCTTTTTGAAGCTATTATCATTAAATTAGCAACAAAATAAATTGTTCACAAATTTATATTCCTAACAGATATGGTTTTTGTTCTGCTTTCTTCTTTCATAGAAGGTATATTTTGGTTGAAAATACATTTTCATGAGAGAAACATTTTGGGGAAATAATTTTTTATGTGATAAATATGTATACTGAATTATTGTTTACGTTTTAAATTCTTGAATTTACTCCCAAGATAAATAAACACATATCCAGCACCTTGAATTTTATTTCAAAGTTGGTATTCTTGTCTACAGAATGTTGTCAGAAGGCAGTGGCCCATCCGTCGCTGTCGAAAGTAATGTTTGAGATATATTTGACGAATAGAAAAATGTTTCCCTGTGATTGGTCGAAGATAATGTGACCACTTGATAGGTGCAACAGATGGTTGTGAGTCCACCTTTAAAAGTATAAAACAGTTTTGTCGTGAAGTTATGCCACAACTACACTGCCTCAAGTGAAACACAGGAAACTATGGTTAACCTACTGGCAACCATGTTTCAACCATAAGTAACAAACAGTTGAAACCTGAGTCACTTCTTCATAATCCCACTGAACCAGTTATGAAATTTTGGGGGTTGTAATAAAAAATTATAAACAAAGGACTATTCTGTAGATTGGCAATATTTAGTAAGTATTCATCAACAAAACATAGAAGATCTTTGTGGTACAGAGCAAACTCGGGATTTGACTTTTTTATTGAATTGGGCATAGTCTAATTTGTAATTGTACTGAAGGCACAGTCGAGTTTAGCAAGATGTTATTAATTATGGTGAACTGCTCACCTCATGCCTTTTAAAATCTTTTATTTCTATGTATTTATGTAAAAATAAACAGCAACACTCAAACATACCACACATAGTGAGACTGTGTTCAAAGTTATCATTTAGTACAACAGTATTTTAATATGTAGTAGAGTTCAATTCAGATGCTATTAATTCAAGTGTTCAGAAGTGGTTGCGATTTGGTAATTTAGAGTTTTAATAAGTTTTGTTCCGTGGTAAATTATCAAATACGTCAGTATTCTACTTGACTAATTCAAACACACACATGGTGTGCTCATATAGTACATACATGCATTGGAACATAACTTCCTACTTATGGCATCCATTTTCTTAGCACGAGTATTTCAGAAAATAACTAGTTGACAATCTTTAAACATTTTAATCTACATTTCTCCCCATTTACTAATGAAATTTATGCAGTACAGCTGGCGCTAAGATGAAAATACAATTGGTCTAAATATTTGATAGCTTATTTATTTCCCCCCTCAAGTTTTGCATGCATTAAGCACATTTTATTTTGTAATTCACTTTCAAAAACAAAGCTTATTATTGCTTATTGCTCGTTTGCATACCAACAATTTATAACACATGCATTATTAACTTTGGTAATACTGACAATGGTGCTATAGACACGAACTATCAAAGTAGTAGATAAAGTGTGATTGTACTTGTGGCAAGATGAGTGTTTATATGTGATTATGTCCATTCACAAATGCAGAAAAACTAAAAATTGTCAGCCAAGCATATCAAGTCTGGAAACTGGATTTTGGGTGGATAATTTTATATTTGAATCACGTGTGTAAAAAAAAAAAAAAAAAAAAAAAAAGGTTGCATGTTTGCCTAGCATATATGCTTTGTGCAAAAAGAGTGCAAAAAATCCTGAGTTAGAATAATGGTTTGCCAAATATGTCAGCAAAAATTCATTTTGACTAAGCAGTGTCTAAAAGCTTACAAAAAATAATGTTTTCCCTCACAACATTTACAAAAAACCACGTGTCATTTGAAAGCGTGTACATCAGTAATGAAAATATTATATGTTACTGTTATACCAATTGTTATTCTTATGTTTCAAAGTAAATGGAAACCAATTTCTGTGATGCATAATTCAAATATGACCAATTGTTCAAACATTACACATTTAATCATGATAACATCCAAATTTCACTCATTTGCTGCCAACTTTAAAGACAGCATGCCAGTAAATGTTGTGTTAAATAATGGCTGCCAAATGCTTTTCCACCAAGATGCATTTGGCACTTCGCATGCCATCTTCCATGTTTCAAGGATTACGATGACAAGAGTGGAACACCAAGTGATTTGTTCTTTGATGACAATTTAACCAATGATCTTCCCTAGCAGAGATTTTCCCATCTCAAGGTACCTGTGTACGACAGACACTGACAGAAGTCAGCTGGATCCACTGTCATCTTACAGTTGGTTGCTTTTTCACATCACAGGTCAAGAATCAGGTGGCCTCAGATATTGAATGGCTATAAATCCACCAAATCCTGATACACTGTTCTTGAATAAAGGCCAGGGCCTACCACTTCAGAAACTATGAACCACATGATTATTGACCATGTAACCTCGGTTTCTTACTATGAACTTCCATTCCCGAGAACTACGAATGACAGGGATTATGTTACCCTCTCAGGATTTAATTCATCAAAGGAATTGTCATCAGCTCGTAGTGCCTCAATACCAAGCTATTATGCTAACATTTTTGTCACTATCACATGGGGTAGGTCTTGCTGTTTCTCAACAAGGTAAACACCCTACATCCTCCTGATAATGCCCCGTACTTTTACATCACCTGAGGAAGGGTCAAACCAAAAACGGTGAATCACGAGTGCCTATAGGGTCGCCCCTGTTGTGGGGTTGATTACAGACACGTGAATTTGTATGTTGCGCAAGCAGTCAGAAAACACGCCAGCCTCCCCGACGAGTCATGCATGACTCAGACCTACCCCCTACAACAAAGCGCTCCAAGAAACTGCCACAAAATGCCTCATCTACCAGGAAATGCCGCAACTGCCACAAAGTACTCCGAGCGGCGCTGAAGCTAGGTAGTCGAGTGCAGAAGGGTGGCTACACCCCCTGACTCTGAGACGTCATGCCTCCCACTACTGCCTGGGCCACAGCATGGCGGCACAGTATAAACACCTGTGTAAAACCCTAGAATGCCAGGTATTTCATCTCTAGTAACTCACTCCACCACCTCGTGAGCTGGGGCCCTCTACTGCTAGCCAGGTCCTCATGATTTTCTACAAGATCTTCTAGTCTTTGAGGTCGACTTCAGGTCCTACCAGACAGTCTGCACTACCAACACCAGAAGCTTCTAGTTCTACCAGCAGCTCTACCATTAGTAAGCTTGCAGAAGTCTACACAACCCCCTTCTTCGTTGCCTACCCTTCTAGTACGGTGACCACCACTGCCCTTCTGGTAGGGGTAATACATCCTACTGCCGTTCTGGTAAGTGGCTCCCGAAGTCTCTTCTGGACGTCATGTTAGGATAGTAAGATTGTGTTGTTGTCATAGCCATCTAGCAGGTTCCTACCTTGTGTAGTCTAGGACCATGTCACCTTCACCTGGAACACGTAGTTTACTACCGTTCAACTTTGTTTGGTTAGGAAGTAGTACGTGTCACCGGATGTATTCATACCGGAATAAATACGTATCTTAATCCAAGCCACGAGTACTAATTTCTGGAGGGTATTTGTACTCATTCCTAGTGAACACCACACTCGCTAGAAGTAAGCAGGAGACAGGGAAAATATTGCTCAAACCTGTTTGCGAACCATAGAGTAGGACTATGGGCTTCCCTTCAGGGATGCACATATGTCTACAATATACATATTAGAAGGCCAGCCATTGAGTGCACTCCGATGTACAGAAAGGGGGAGCCACAACCATTTGCAAGACAATCTGAAAGGTGGCTAGACAATCAGTCCAGGTTGTACTCCATCCACCATGTGGAACTGTGCCGGAAGGAGTATCCTCCTGGTCCTGAGGGCCTGACCCCTTTCGTGACCCACACCCAACAGTTGTTGGGAGGTGACAATAGTAATCTACGCTCTAGGTCCATCGCGCTTCGGTGTCGGACTGCAGACTGTTGGAGCAAGAGGTGCCGCTGAGGTTGTTAAAATACGGCTGTTGGAAGAACACTCAGCAACGGTCTTCATATCCTGTTTGCTCCTTACGAGACAGTGTTGAGAACCATCACCCCCTTATGCTGTACACTCATAGGAGTGGGGCTCAAAGGAAGGAGAAAGAAGCAGCTACTGTCACTGCCCAGCAAGGGAGCAACCCTAAGCCAACTGCACTCTGCAGTGAAACCCTGCGGGAACGAGCTCAGGCCGCCCGACAACTGGAGAGGCCTCACCTCCCAGTTTCCTCCCTTTCCTTGTTTACAGCCCCCATCAAGATCGTCAGAACCCACTATCACCGCTTTCCTCACAGGCCAAGAAACAAGGTACAGTATAGTAAACCCCTGGTCCCAGAGAAGCAGACTAGCCAACCCATCTAGGGCCAATGCCAGTGTCCATCGCTCCAGCTCATCCACCTACGCACCAGGACCCGGAACCAGTTCCAGTCGTCGACCACTGTCGCCAGAGATGGGTAAGCAGGTACCCAAGAACTACGGTAAACCAGGTAAACTGAAAGACAGTGTGTCTCCATTCGTAGAATTGCAGTAGTCGTTCCCGACTTTATACCAAGTCATAAGACCACATGCCCGGTGCTGTATACCGGCTGTGCCCCGTATATCAAAACTAATCTGACGTTAGATTAACCATGCATCTCATCATCTTACCATGACGTACATAACTAACTTCAGAAAGCGTCACGCATCAAGTGATTTTCTGGTACCCAACATGGGGTTCGAGCATTGTTGTTGTTTTGCCAGTGACAAAGAACCAGACCAGTAAGACCCCGAGATGCAAAGAACAAGCCGTGAGTCAATAAAACACTAACCATACTTTGGGGAGTCTTTATAAACACTCCATTGCGCCCAACAAACCACCATGTTGGACACCGAAGTAAGTCCATGCGCATAGACGCCTGTGGCAGACGTCACCACCGAAAAATGACTTTCCGCTACATGACCGAGTACAGGAACGTACTGTATAACATGTGCACACTGCTAACACCAATTTCATTATGTATGCCTAGAGTGGATAGCCGAGCCGCACTACATAGGCAGGCTAGAGTATAGGTGCAAAGAATGCCAAACACGACCAACAGCCTTCTGCAACTGGGTGGCATGGCCCAGGCACAGGGTCAATATGGTGCATTGTATCGTGTAAAATGAGCCATTTCACCATAGCTACATATGGTGGCCCGAAGAGAGGGTGACGAGGCCAGGCCTCATTTATTGCTGCCAGGTACCTAAGTGTGCAGCTGAATACTGTCCTAAAAACCCGGGGTCTCCTCATGGTCCAGTAACCACCTTTCGTTGTACAGGGGAGCCACAGATCCCTGAATTTGTGGGCTGCCTACATGAAGATCCCCTCACATTTACGACAGAATGTGAGAAGGAATTCCAAGAGAACAAAGTTCCTGTTAGAAAGTGGATGAGCAAGGCACAAGCTCACATTAATAGAGAAAGCGCTCGAGTGCTGAAACCACTGTGGGGAATTTATCACAGAATGGCGCCAGCTGTGTACCCGCCTCGCTGCCCAGTTTACCAGCGAAGAGGTACTGGCCCACCTTACTACTGAATTGGACAGTAAAACGCAGGTCCCAGATGAAGAAGTTGAAATTTTCATGCAAAGAAAAGTCCAGATCATTAAAAGGGTTTCTGGACAGGGACAAAGAGAGCTGTGTACGCCACAATAACCATCGATAACTTAAACACTTACAATATTTTCAATTACATTTATATTCAACCAGTATTAAATAAATGAATAGCAAAAGTTTTAGAAATTGATACCAAGTTTCTGGTACAAAACAGGCATCCTTGTCACAAATTGACTTACTTTAGTTGTGTCTACATAAAAAATATGATTCATCAGTTCAGTTCAACAAGAATGTCAAAACTGTGATGCATGATGTCTTTTCAACAATGATTAAATGACTTCGCCTTACCAGTAAGCAAATCTTTATGCTTAATTTTTACAAAGTTTTCATAGTTACCCATTCATCACGAGATGTCAGATTGTACTGTCTACCGACGGCAAGAATGTACATTCTAGCCTGAAGATTGTACTCTTCACCGGCCGAGCCACAGAGGCTATTCATTCAAGGCATTTAGTACTACAGCACGCTGTCAGATGACTCTACCAGTACATTCCGCTGTATCTCGACCTCCAAGCTGGCCGGTGACGTTGTGCCTAGAGGAAGTTATGCTACAGTTACCCCCTCTCCATCGACCAATCCTCTACAGCTGACAGAAGGGGTAGACCAGCCAGAGTATAAATATATAGGGACGCAGCCTTTAAACATCAGTCAGTCTGCTCCGGTTTTCATCATACACTGTGCCATAGGTCGCAACAGAATCCAAGCGACTCCTCTCCAAATCTGCTCCTGGCCTTCACCACATTCATGCCAAATGTCTCAACGGAACTTCCGACTAGCATCTTATACTCAGTCTCTCGTGCTCCTTGGTCTTCACTGCAACTCTTTGCCGGAGATATTCATCTATCTCCCCTGCACCGAATCCTTGCTCCTACCAACCTGTCTTCACCACACACTGTACTGAACAACCAACCATTGCCAATGTCATCTACACACAAGACACTGCGACCCCTTCTGGGTAACACGTAGTAGGAGTAGTACCAGTTCAAGTTAGTTACATGACGCTCATCTACCCTGCCATTATTAGCTTAGTACCAGGTCTCCTTTACCTTGCTCAGCTTAGGTTAAGACTCTATAAGCTCTCGCTGACGTTAGGAGGTAGTGAGATACCACCATATTGATTTCCATCATAGAAATAAACTGATTTTTAACCAACTCAAGGGTATATTTTCCCATAGATGTAATTCCTCTCTAGTGAACTTAGGGCCTCTCCAAGGGATAGCAGGTGACCGGGGAATTTACTAGAGACTCAATACACCAATAGAGTACCCACATGCACATTGGACAGCCACTCTTTCTATGCACCACTGTGTACAGAATGGTAGAGCCTCGACACTAGGTATTCAGTCTCTTGAGGTCAGCTTGCCTGGCTCAGTGGTTACTCTCTCCACTGAGCTCCTTGCACCGGAGTTAGTGTTCCCTGAGTTGGGGGAGACTGTTTCCCCTGAAACATTCACCCACGTGCTGGGACTGTCCGTCAGCGAGACCTGACTCCCAGTGTTCACTGCGTTTCGATGCCGAGTGCTGGGATACGGATTCTACCCTCAGCTGGCAGACACTACACGACCAGAATAGGACAACACGTCATCTGTTCCCCCTTCCGTGAATGTGAAGGGTGAATCTGTCCTCATGCCCTGCTCCCATTCTCATTGAAGTGGTGTCCAAAAGAAGGTTGGACAGGTATTCACTGCCTCTGGGCATCTGCAGGAACTTAACCCCTTCCTTGCCGCACTCGCGAAACTTTCACCAAGGGAACAAGGCCAGGCATTGCATCACTTGCAGAGACAGACAACACCACAGATTCCCAAGGATCTCTTTGAAGCTCCCATTTGCCTTAGCGAAGAAACACACCCCGTGTTTGCCGCCTATTTAAGTGGACAGGATTAGTCATTGATGATTGCCAATCCAGGCTTTTGGGGATTTGAGCTAGCGGAACCAACCCCTGCGACCAACACTACCTACGAGCTCCTGCACACTGACCTATACGCTCAAGCTTCGCCAGACAGAAATGACACAGGTTAAGGAGCCTCCACAGATTACTTGTCGCCCAGGTATACCACCAAGAGCAAACCCTCTGAAATGCAAATTCATTCTCATGGAACATGATATCATTCCCTGGTGCACAGCTACCCGGCAAGTTCTTTACACTGGATGAGCTTCGGCACCTTGTAAGGACTAGAACAATTTCAAACCCCCACCACCGGATGCATGTGACCTAGTATCCACCAAAGGCACTTTGGACATTGTGACATTCCTCCACCAGCCTCAGGGCATCATGGGTCAACTGATTCCCCTTTTTCACAGACAGAAATGGACTGGAAAATATTGACAATTAGGAGAGGTTGGAAACAGTGTTTATCAATTCTGGAAGAAAAAAATAGAGCTTGTCAAGTTTGGAATATGAGAGGGTATGTGAGAATCATTTCCATACCAATATTAGAAAAAAATACTGGCCAATACTTGATATGTTATTGAGGAACAGATATTGGCCAAATATTCTGGTCTCATATTCTACTACAAGATGACATAGTTTATTGAGTACTGTAATTCATTGCAATCAAAAGTCACAACTTAAATTTTTTCATTCTATTGGCCAAAGTTCAGTTCTTTCAGAAGTCTGATCCTGTGATATTTATTTTACTGCAAATTAGCCACAATTATCACAAGAATCAACCAAACTCAAGTTTTAGAGTAAAATTTTACTGGTGTTTCAAAGGTTTTGTCATTACTTATAGCATCAGACACACTCTATAATTTATATTTTACAATATGTAACCATTTTCAGAGATTTTCAATATTACGAAAATATAAAATTTTGGGGTATTTTTCAGTTATGGTAACTTGCCTATCTTACATTTAGATATAATAAACACCAATATTTAACTAGTAAACTAAACATACCATTCTGCTGTTCCTTTTTTACCAGCATTTGGAATTGATTCTGAGAGACAACTTTCTTACATTTTCCAAATTATCTCAATCACTAAGCACTTCACACCATTGATTTTAATCAATAAATCAAGCATTTTGCCAGTACATGAGCACGAAGTTTGTACTACATAATAATTGAGTATTTAAGTACTTATGATAATGACGTAAATTTTAATCTCTGAGATTTCAAGTGTCAGTGATACTTCACTGTGATAGCAAGAAGTACTGAGTGTGATAAATTAAAATACTCTTTCAAGTTTTTACATAATGAGAAAATTTAATTTTGTCCCCTCTTATATGTCATATAATCCCACGGATACAAAACTTTGATAGACTGAATATCAATAAAAAATAAATAATTTTTATCATAGAATTTAAAAGTCTATTATAATTAATTTATGTTTGGATTAAGTAATGTAAGCAAATTCTATGGCAGACAGTACGGTCCATATATTTAGAGCATGTAATAAAACTGTATAGTGGCCGGTTTCAACATGAACATTACTGTCACATGTGTTTAATGCTTTTCTGGCGATACCAAGGTAGATTTGTAGGTAGTAATGATATTTAGAACACAACAGTAGTCGGTTTAAAAAAATTGGAAATGAAAGTGATATAATACATCTTAATGTGTCACATCACTTTATTTAAAAGTATTTTTTAGCATAATCATCAATTCTGTTTTTATATACGTATGATTGCTGACAAACTTAAAATTTACATAATATGTTACCAAACATGTAGTTACTTGAACACAAGCCAAGAATGTAGAGTTCTGGATGAAGAAATAAACTCTCCATGTTTTTGGCTACAGTATATACAGCCTCATGCACAAAACCCCAAATTGCATCGACAAACAAATTCAAAGTTGTTTTCTAAATGTGATGGAAATATAATGTATTGTATAACAATATCTGCAGCCCTCACTTAGACAATATCTGCTTTAATCTGACCACAAACTGTGTTGGTTTTCAAGCCAAGCATTTAAATTGTGAAACCAATAGAAAATAGTGTCCAATAAAATAAATAAGACATTGGCATACAAAGAATATGAAAAAGAAAACCAATTACTTTAACACACCAAAGATTAATGTGTCAATGATGCAAGATTCCACTGCCAGTTTCTGGTTAAGAAGCAGGAGAGGTCAGGGTAATCAGGACTGCCGGCTGTAATAAGACTCTCCTCTGGTAGCTTTTGGGTGTCTGGACAATGGTTGTGCGGCTTGCCCATCTCGCAGACGCTGCTCTCAGTGGTGAAACAGCGACTCATACAGTTCAGTCGTTGGTACTGGGAGCACCTCCAGAACATGCCTTTGCCGTTGCTGTACTCCTTGTAGTACAAATTGCCATTGTGGGTCAGCATAAGAGTGCCTTTCTTGCTTCTTACAAACTTGAGGCAGCCTGTGAACAAAACACAGAACAAATTCAGAACTTTGAATAAATATGAACACTTTCAGACCTTGTATACACAACTGTGTGTATAATGCACACAACATTTGTTTTTGACCTGTACTGTACATTCTGTCACAGTGCCCAATGATATTCTCTATGATTCATAAACCATTTTATTGTTCGAGTATGTGAATGATTCTTAATTCTATAGCCAAACACAAAGAAAATATCCCATTCATTGGATGTAAGAATGAAACAAATGCAGTGTCAAGTTGATGAACAGCACAAAATAATAATAATAAAAAAAAAATAACTTGCAAAAGTTTAGAGCTTTATTGACAGGGCAAACTTTCACATGGTATGTGCACAGCTGCCAAATGAGTTATTCCCAATTTTCATAATTATGAGTGGCTAAATGCCAGTATAGTTACGGTACTTCAACTCTCCAAAAAACACTATGCTCAAAGTAAGTCAACAGTGACATATATTTTAAATGACTGCTTAAAATATTAGGGATAAAACAATCAGTAAATTAATATACAAATTCTTAGGATGCAAATGTTTAATGGACTAAATAAAACCTAATACAAAAAACTTACTTATATAAAGTTCATATTAAATAATATAGTTAATATATGTGGGTGAGTAATAAAACTACTTTTCTTGGCAGAGAGTACGATAAATATTTTTGGGGTATCTTGCAGCTTCAAATAATATTTCAAGTAGTAAATAATATAATGTTAAGATACTTAATAAGACTAAAAGTAAAAGAGAGAATGGTGATTCCAAACTAACATGTCATTGGAGTTGGAGTTCCAGCAACAAATTAGCAAAGTTTTAAGTGTGTTATAACTACAATATATAATTTTATTTGCTAACCTTCTGGAAAACTTACAAATATTTGCATCAGAAATTACTTTTAAGTACGTACTTGAAGTCACTTTTGCTCTGAACAAAAACTGCTGTAAAATAAAAGTTAAAATTTTAATTTGTATTTACATTGGAATCCAAGTTTTTCTAGCTTGATTATATTTTTGAGAAGGAAAATTCAGAATGGATTCCTAAACCAAACTAGCTATTGAAGACACAAATATCTTAGTTTTGCAAGTTTCACATACACCTTCCCCCAAAAGTGGGACAAGAAAAATCCCCTCCAAGACATACTCTGAAATTTGTGACATAAGTCACTTTTGGTCGTTAGTATACCAACAATTTATAATACATGCATTATTAACTTTGGCAATACTGACAATGGTGCTGTACGCACTAGAACTATCAAAGTAGTAGATAGTGCTATTGAGTACTACCATATTTCAGAAATCAGAGTGTAAGTTAACATGTGCTTGCGACCCTCGCCTGCTAAGATCATTTGCCTGACCACGCACCCAGCAAGCACAGCAAGAGTCAGTTCTCTACGAAGTGTTACCTGTGTGTGATGCGACAAGTAGAGAGCACGAATGCTCATGTACCCCGGTGCAGGATTGTGCACCGTAGTGTAGTGAAGTGCAAGATGCAACTAGGGCTGATGAAAACTGGTTCACGGCGACTGCCATTGAATTCCTAGAATAAAGGGAAACATTCATGAATGCCCCTAAAATGCCCTTTAGCCAGTGTTTTTACTAAAGTGTTTTTATTAAATGTTATTGTTTACCATCACATGTGTTTCACACTCACATCATCCATCCATTATGCAAGTGTTTTATTTATGTTACATTGGTGTATGAAATCATTTATACAAGCAATTCCAGCTTGAGGTAAGCAGTTTGTAGCTACCTGGCATTGTTTTCATAGCAAGTGTCACAGAAAGTAGTTCCCGCTTGGCGTGCTAACACCCATTCGACAGGTTCAGGCACCAAGTTGGAGCAGAAAGTAGCTTCCAAGACTCGTGAGGGCACGGCCGTGTTTCATACACACACCGGCGGCCAGCAACTTTTTGTTCCAATCATTGTACCTGCAATAGTGTAATGTAATACAGGAACCTTTTTGTTTATCTGCCGCTGGAGACACCTGCCCTCCTCCTCCGCTGTGATTCACATTGCCCAGGGTAGTATAATTATTACATTCTAATCACTTTATTGGCTTCACGTCATTTTGTTCTGTGTAGTCTTACCAGTGGGTTGTGCCCAGTAACAAGTGTAAGTGGCTTCCAGCAGTGAAGTGTTTAGTCAATGCACTAAATATACATGTGGAATGTATCCAAGCTTTTATTTATGTGTATGGTTGCAAGGATTTTCAGGGTATGGGCCATTACAATCCTGCTTCAGTGTTATCTAATATTCCAATGTTTATGTGATTGTTCTAACTGCATCTACGTTTGTTTCACTGTGCAATATTCATTCTAAAGGGCATGTGGTGAGCCTTAATAGACCACTGGTTCACAACCAGTATGGTATGTGCATAATTCATTTTGAAGTAATTATGGTGTATAGAGGTTACAGTGTAATACAAAATCTCTAATTATTTTACTACGTCTTCAAGAGAAGATTCTCAATAGCCATAGGAAAATTACTTCCTGGGTGAATGGCCCATGACCCAGAGATCGACATTGTCTGCTCTATAAGAACTTCTTTGTGCCATCATGGTGGTGCCTGGCGCCTACCAGGTAACAAACTACCAATCAGTCCCCAACCTGAGATCTCATCGCCTCTCAAATCCCCCTTCATCCAGGCCTTGTGCCATGATGAGTGTTTATCTGAGATTACTTCCAATCATAACTGCAGAAAAACTAAAAATTGTTAGCCAAGCAGATGGTCAGGAGACTGGATTGTGGGTGGATAATTTTATATTTCAATCATGTATACAAGATTGGTGGGAAAAAAATAAAACAAGTTGCCCATTTGCCTAGCATACATGCTTTGTGCAAAAAGAGTGCAAAACATCCTTATTCAGAATAATGGTTTGTCAAATATGTGAGCAAAAATCAACTTTGACAAAGCAGCATCTAAAAGCTTACAAAAAATAATTACTTTCCTCATAACATAAAAAAAAAAAAAAAATCAGGGTTTGTGTCACTTTTAAGGGTGTACAGCAGTCATGAAAATATTGTATGTTTCTGTTATACCAATTGTTATTCTCATGTTTAAAATAAATAGAAACCAATTTCTGCAATCCATAATTCAAATACGACCAATAGTTCAAAAATTTCACTTTGAATTATGATAAGATCCAAATTTCACTCAATTTGGTGCCAACTTTAAAGACAGCATGTCAGTAAATGTATTAAATTATGGCTAACAAACTGTAGTGATAACCTGGCATCGCTACACCACTTTAGGTCATGCGGAATATAGCTGGTGGCCGAGCACAGTGGTGTCGCAAACTTGCCCTACTTGGCCCAGCTATAAAAGCATCCCCGCACGGTACAGCCCACCCGCCCCCCCAGATGGCACCACAACTTGAAGCTATATACTTGGGAGTGAGATTGAAGGCTGAAGATGAAGCAGACGACGTTAGGCCCAGTGAGCTCTGAGGCCTACCAGAATTTCTGATATTTCAGGTGAGCATAATCGCGTTGCGGTAGGGAGCATTCCTGTTACGAACCATTGTCCCCTTCCCCTTTGTAAAGAAATTGCGGCAAGGTTAGGGAACTAGCTGCGAATATATTGTGAATCTTTTATAACTTCTGTTCAGTACAATTAATTAACGTAATAGTATCCTTATTGTTCTGTAAATGTAATTGTAATTCTATTGTTGTCCAGTCTGTTAGAGTTGTTATAGTAAAAATATATATTTTCCTAAAGGTTACTTCTCATTCAGCCACCATTGTGAATACCCCCCTGTACACCCCTTACCATCTATAGAGTAAGGCATAGATTGATGTGGAGTTTAGTTGAGTATTGGAAGCCAGAGTTAAGAAGGAATTGCAGAGACTGGAGTTAATTAGTATTCAGGAGGAAGGAGAGTGTTACAAAATGCTTTTCTGACAAGATGCATTTGGCACTTCGCATGCCATCTTCCATGTTTCCACGATTACGATGACAAGAGTGGAACAACAAGTGATTTGTTCTTTGATGACAATTTAACCAATGATCTTCCCTAGCAGAGATTTTCCCATCTCAAGGTACCTGTGTACGACAGACACTGACAGAAGTCCGCTGGATCCACTGTCATCTTACAGTTGGTTGCTTTTTCACATCACAGGTCAAGAATCAGGTGGCCTCAGATATTGAATGGCTATAAATCCACCAAATCCTGATACACTGTTCTTGAATAAAGGCCAGGGCCTACCACTTCAGAAACTATGAACCACATGATTATTGACCATGTAACCTCGGTTTCTTACTATGAACTTCCATTCCCGAGAACTAAGAATAACAGGGATTATGTAACCCACTCAGGATTTAATTCATCTAAGGAATTGTCATCAGCTTGTAGTGCCTCAATACCAAGCTATTATGCTAACATTTTTGTCACTATCACATGGGTAGGTCTTGCTGTTGCTCAACAAGGTAAACACCTTACATCCTACAATTACTCCCATCTTTCTTGATTCTAAAGTGAGACAGCACCAACTATAAAAAGAACTGCAATGAACTTTGCTTGAAGTTGGCCAACTCCTAGTGGAAGATGCCATGGACTCTCAACTGCATGCAGTGTGCTTGTGATGTTGAGATCAGGCTAGAAGAACACATGACAATGAGTCATTAGTGCCAGCAATATGCATTTCAAAATTACATGACTGCATAATGACCATGTGTCAAAGTTGGATAAAAAAAATTATCTTGCAAATTTATGAATGCCATACTAGTCTCTCTGTTAAGTTTCCGAGGTAATTTGGGTCTGTTTCATCTTGATGACTATGTTTTTTGCAGTGTGGTGAGGTAGGTACAGTTGGGCTGTCAGTAACACTTTTGACATAATCTATACATTTAGCTACTCACAAATACAAAATACATGTTGACATGGGTTTCTTGGACAATACCTACAAAACGTAACGAATACCTACCATTATCTTCAAAACCAACTTTGCCTTATAAGTTAGATTCTTGCATTTATACTTATATGCAAAATGTCTGTGGAAGAAATAAGAAAAATACTTTCATGTAAAAGCAGAACATTGATGCACTCCCTCTCTCTCTGGCCTCGTCTTTATTTTTTTCATTTTTCATTTTATCTCGGGTCCTTATACGTCTACGTGTCGGGGGAAGGTACTTCCGTCCGACATGGAATGCAAGGAGTGCTGAATGACCTCCGGGAGATTAGTGGGAGCCCTTAGACAGTGCATTAATTTATCGCGGAGTTCCTTTTTGCTTGCCGGGTCGTAGTCTGCCCACGTTGGGGTAGTGGTTAGGATACTACCTAGTGGAAGGGTTATAGTGGCTTGGAGGGGAATTAAACCCCAGGGTGAGTTTGATTGTGGACATCTCCCTCCTAGGGAGTGCAATCTTACTCACTGTGAAGGATGCCAAAATACGGGATACCAGCAGTCCAATAAACTAAATAATTTACTATAATGCTGTTTGCGGCGGTGAATATGATAGTGAAATGGAAATGGTTCTAATTTCTTCAGATAGTTCGTACTTGGGATCCTGTTTGCTACCTGGACGTCTGAAGGGGGCTGGCCTCATAGGTTTGCGAGTGGGTGCAAAATTATACTGAGGGGAAGCTATTTGGAATTTCGGTATGGTTTTGGGGGGTATGGTGATTTTGATTACCTTCCCGGCTGCCGTACGGATTGTATATGTTGTGGGTGGCTTAGCTTCGATGACCAGAGAAGGGGTAGGTGGCTTTGCTACAGATGCTGGTTTAGTTGGGCTGTAAATACTTATGTACTTGTAGCTGGGCCATGGCCAGCCGATACCTAGATGGGAATCTAGTTCTGATTCGTGTTCACACACTATATAAGATGAAATAGGTTGTGGTGCGAGAACCGTGACTTCCGGTATAGAGGACGGGGTGCAACGCCGTGAGGAGAGTCAACTAGAGGTGCACTTTCTGGCTGTGACAGTTCACTCTGTAGAGTCCGTCGAGTTCTGCAACAATTTCTGCTAAGTAGCCTCCCTCCTTTCTTAGTAATCGAGAAGTTTAAAATCAAGTTTATAATCTAAGAGAAAGTATTTTCTTTCCAAAAGAGGCTCTGGAAAGAATTTAATGACTGGAGGCACTCTTCCCTTTAGCTGCCGTAGTTCAGTCCTTGTGGAAGTATCTTGTGCAGGCACTTCTGAGGCACTGACTGAAAGAAATTACAAGCTAGAGTTGGAGTGAGGTTGCAGGCAAGCGTGGGCATACTGGATGCTCCCAGGAATCACAGTATGTCTTTTCAGACTAAAGCATTTGCAAGCTCTGCAATCCTGAGGGGTTCGGCCCACTCACACTTATACTGCAGTAAGGAATTAATTATGTTAAATGAGCCCACTTGTACACACTCTCAATTAATAAGTTGAATGAGTGAGGGTTAGTAATGAACAACTTCAACCAGTTTACAATTTGATGTAGCGTTTTATTACCGCCAGTGAAAACACTGGGAAACCCGGTTCTTGTATAATCTAAAACCTTAAATTCAATTATGTATTAACTTTACCCTAGTTGGAGGCGAAACTGGACTGAAACTTTCCACATTAATTTACTCCTAGAAAAATGTCGCAATTTACAGAGAGTTACTTTTCTGAGGGGTGGATGTCCAGAGGGAATGTCGTGACGGCCTGCTACCACAGAGTCAAGGAAAGACTTTGGGTACAGGGTGCAGGATGTGGACGTAGAGTTTACCTCCAGTGAGCCTTGTGTAAGCTGCTGGAGGAGCCTTTTCAAGCTGCTGGAGGTGGCTGAGACTTTGCAAGCTGCTGGAGGTGGCTGAGACTTTGCAAGCTGCTAGAGCTGGATGGCTGGCCTACTTCAGGCTGGGAGAGGAGTAGGTCTTGCCCAGACCCAGGAGAGTCCTCCAACCTTTGCGGTCTGCGGGCCAATGAACTCTAGCAAAAGTGTTTTTGAGATTCCTTATCTAGTCAAAAATCTTAGCTTCCTGTCTCTCACAGGGGTGCAGGGGATGCTAGCCTTTCACAGCAGGGGAAGATTATCTCAGGGTATCGGGCGGCACCGTGTGTTCCTTATCCCCCTGGGTTGAGGCTGACGACTGGTTTACCACCTCTGCTGGAGGATCTGCTGCTGTGACATTACTAGGTGCAGGGGTGCTGCAATCCTGTGGTGACTCTTATAACTTCCTTATCGGTTGTCCGCTGGTCCATGGCACATAGGGTAAAACGATTTGCGGTAGAGAGGGTGGTGACCGCATGTCGAAGTTTGGGCAGGCAGTGCAATTTGAATAATTAATCACGTTAATTATTTTCGGTGTCTGTAATTGTCCAGCTCATGGATCAATCCTGTAGTCACTTAGAATCATGTATGCAGCTTTGGACTTGCCCCGAGGTTCTCAGCGCTCGCTGATGGGGCGAAGTCGGCCCGTAGTGTGTGCAGTCGCCCTGCACAGCAGTGTGGTATGCATCAACATTAACCCACCTCCTTTTCTAATTGACGATAAATACAAATTTCAAATAAACAATGCACTTAGCTTCAATACTTTATGTATGTATTTAGATAAACTCAGGAATAGGACTCATGTACCATTTCAATTATATGAGAAAAAGCACAAAAAAATTTGGTGTTTGTAGGCCTTCTTCAACCTTTCAGTTTCTTCCAGAACTCAACTGTGATGCATTCATCATTTATACATTTATTCTAGCTTCCATGATAATGCATGTCTGTATTGTCTACCATTTTGATCTGGACATGAGGTAAACACGTTAGGCACACTGTCTCTTTAAGAGGTTTGTGTCTGTCACTTACTAGTCACCATGTTCTTGCTTGTGTCATGTTGCTGTGCTCTGCACGTAGGCCTCTCAACATTTCTTAAGGTGGCACTCAAGATGCTTTTTATGTCAAGCCTTAAAATGTCAGAACAGATGAAGAACATCTGCTTGCTTCAGAGAACATGTTATTTAAATAACAAAAATCATTAATGTGTCCAACTCTGTTACTATATTAAAACACAGAACAGTAACATCAAATTGTTTAGTTTTAAAATGGGCAATGACAATTCCTATTGAACAATATCTACAAATAAACAGACAACACAGAGCATTAAAAGGATAGTGTGAAGTAGAAGATTTATGTTCATTAGTGTAGTAAACAAATGAATTGAGACAAAAGTATGTTGAATTTCTATAGAACTACTTTGTAAACATCATAAATAATTAGTATTATCTTCTTCATATTAAAGTCTCAGAACTGGCTCTTCATCACATGAGCTGTGACTGCCTTGAATCACATGACGTCTTGCAGGCTATGGGTGAAGATTTTCTGCCCAGCAAGTTTAGCTTGGTTGACAGGATGATTGTGGGGCTGGCCGAGGTATGTTGCACTGTTCACAGTCGTGAAGACACGACCAAGGCACTTGAACTTCCTGTAAGAGCTGCACCTCCAGTACACGCCTTGGCCAGTGATATAATCCTTGTGGAAGATGTGCCAGTCAAACAGCAACAGCAACTTGTTGTTGCGGCCTTTGATGAACTGCAGGGTACCTGGGACACAAACGCAAACACTTAATCAATGCTGACAGTATTGATGGTTCTCCAATGTCACAAGAAACTTCAGACTATGTTTTAGCTAAATCAATACATTAACCCAAAAGGAAACATGGATCAGAAATTTAAAGCAGCACTTGAGGCGATGAGTTGGTCACAATACCACACTCAAAATAACAGTTTCAGGTCTGTTGTTATTTGGATCACAAATTATTTAGGATATTTAACACTTTCGAGTACTTGCCATTACATCACCTGAATTAAAAACAGTTATATGGAGTTTGGTGTGATAAAACGATGTCCAAATTCAATTAAGATAATGAAGACGTACTATTACCTCACCAACGGTTTTCATAACTTTCACTGCAACATACTAATTTGTTGGCATTACTCAAACTGAAAATTACTTAAATGAACAGAGTGGATTGTGTAAAGCGTATTCATGGTTTTTTCACACTTTTTGAATAAGAACTTTTGAAAAATCACCTTCTGTGATATGTTTGATTGTTTCTTAAACATGTCACGTATCACAAGCGTTTTATTCTTCTGTTAACGTAAAAGTACTTTACTTTTTATTAAACTGAACTTTTACTCATTTTATATATAAATTGTATTTTATTTGTAATTAATATAAATAAAAATATGGAGAAAATGGGTGAATTGGTAATATCTGGTAATAAATAGTCCTAATGCCAAATATTATTAAACGAGTGTACACAAATGTGGAACGTTGTCCCTTTAGTATTATTTTATATACTTGGCTAAACACAGTTTGCATGAAGTGGAGGAATAGGCTGAAAGTAAAACTTTAGCAGGGTTTTAAAGAAGTTGGAAGTAACCGTGACTGGACTGTAGTATGTTACGTAAGGAAGAGCATTTCGTTGGGATATTAACACATCACAATCATATTGGCTTAGAGTCTGCCAGTAATGAATGCTGCACAGTGCACTGTAACATACAGTGCATTGTGGACCAACAGGATGGTGGTTAGAGGGAACACACAAACCAACAGAACTTGCGTTCATGCTACAGTGGATATAAGTGAGAGAGTGAAAAGATTTGGACGGCTCTTAACAGTGAGGTATTGAGAGCCGACGAGGGTGATTGAAGTGAGTATGGAGCAGTGCCAGAATGTAAGGTTGGGAGAAACGGGAGATCCCTGAGAAAACCCACCGACCAATGGCATCGCTTGGTACGATTAACACTCGCGAAAATTTGGTGCCCCAGCCGGGGAGTGCACCCGGTTTGCTCTGGTGGGAGGCTAGCAGGCTAACCACTCAGCCACCGCGGCCCCACGGTGGCTATAAGATACTCATTTCTAGCTCTTCTATAATGTCTGCAATCTGTACCATACTCAAAGTGTTAAGTACACGAGAGTCTTTACTTCTGCCAGCATTTGTACTCTCACTTTCATACTGTCACAAGTGGTTTATACTTGTGTTAACATAAAAGTACCTTATTTTCAGTTAAACTGAACTTTTACTTACCTATATCTTATCAACAATTATAATATTTAATTAATAATCAATATGAATTAAACAACATAGAAAAACAGGCGTGTTGGTAATACCTAATAAGAAATAGTTCTCATGCAAAATATTATTACACTGAGTACACACAAATGTGGTGCACTGTGCCTTTGGTGTAATTTTCAAGACTGCATTACGCTTTATTTGCATGAGGCAGAGGAATAGTCAAAGAATGAACTTCAGCAGTGGATCAGAAAAGTTGGAAGTAACTATGAATGGACTCTATACTTAAGAGTGCATGAGTGTTCATTGCTATAGTCTATTCATGGTAAAGTGAGCAATTTTTAAGGCCCTGCAAAACTTTTTCTTTTAGCCACTTTCCATCTTTCCACTACTTTTTAATATAAACAATGCCTTGTGACCAATGTACACAGTAAATACATTCCATCACTCCCAAAAGTTAACGTCTGAAGCTGCCTATTGGAAGAGCCTTTAAAAGTGCTCACTTTACTGCGAACAGCCTAAACCTTGTAATTTTTTTATCATCATGATCGTACAGCAATTTTGGTTACTCCATTGCTGTCAGTAAACTACAAACACAGAGGTAATTGTGTTGAAGAGAATTTAAATAATAACCAAAATAATATATGAAAATTTAATTCACTTAAAACAAAACCACCATTTAGGGAGACGTATAATCTCAACCATAATACTATTAGTCATATCTATCAGGCTTTTTAACCATTTTATTATTAAAATGTGTACATCACTGTTTAAAAGTTTATAACTAACAAATGGGTAAAGATTATACATGCAATAAGGTGATTTATTTTTTATTCCTCACATATATGAACTGTACAGACGTTGGCTGAGGAGATTGCAAATTTCATTTAACTTTTCAGTACTAATAATATTTTTACATTCTTGCCAATAATTGTGTTCATTAAAAAGAATAATTATTCTCGCTGCTCCAAAGAAAATCCCAGTTTTAAGAACAGATTTAAGATAATTCACACAAAGCACAGACTTTTTTTCCCCATCCTGCCCCAACAATACTGAGTTCGCCAATAGGCTCCATATATTCCTGAGAAAACACTGCATTATTGCCTGAGGCTCTTTTCCTTTTACAACATGCTATGTAGATCATGAAGGCTTCTGAAAGTGAGGGCACATAAGTACCCAAAAAGATTTTCTTTGTTGGCTTGTTTCATTGTCACAATATCACTTGACATGCATATATAGGCTATTCACAGTAAACTGAGCACTTTTGAAAGCCCTCTCATTTGGAATAATAATCAATATGTATATTTTATTTTAGTAATCTACGTTAACTTTCGAGTGCAGTGGAATATATACACTGTGTTTATTACTTACATGGTAATATTTATTTAAAGGCTGTTCACCGTAATGTGAGCATTTTTGAGGCCCTAGTAACTTTTTTCTTTAAGCCATTTTTATTCTTCAACCACCTTTTTAAATAAATATTACCATGTAAGTAATAAATACAGTGTACATATTCCACCACACACAGAAGTTAACGTCTAAGACTGAAATAAAATATATTTATTGACTCCCTTTACCATGAATAGCCTATAAAAAGGTAGCTAAAGGATGAAAAATTGTTGAAAGGAAAAATGTAACTAGATCCTCAATGCTCAGTTACCGTGAACAGCCTATAGTAGTATTAATAATCATTGATACATGTAAAGATTACTTATATAAATCAGAAGTTAGTGCTGACAACTGCATTACCAAACATAGTTAGTCATAATATTTGTTTTGAAGCGATATGTGAAATGTTGTCTATGCATGATTGTCATCAGTGCTGACAACTGCTGTTAAGTAACCTCTATTTGCTCAAATACCTATACACTCAGGACTTTTACGTGGCGAACATAATAGATATCCATTATTTTTATGGTGTTCACAACAAAATTCAATAGAAAAATAACATAATTTTGCCAATGAAATTAAATGAAAAACTATAGACATAAAATGAATCACTCGTACAAATTGTTGTGGAGCGATTGAGGCACTCCAACAACATATTCTGCAGAGAGCAATATTGCGAAAGAGTAGCCAATCAACACAGCTAGAATACGCTATATAGGAAAGCGCAAAGTTTGGCACAGGGCCTGTGGGACACCAGCGCTGTCGTCACGAGACGCCAGAGGTGTCTGCAACAAGAAACAAGAAGGGCCACACACGAGAAAGGGGTGCTGTGATCGCCACGGCCGAGACTAGATTGGACGCAGCCTTCGGCATCTAGACGATTAAGGTGAAAAGGTTCAGAGAAATAGACTTTAATTGAGAAGTAGAGTAAACTGCTTACTTATTACAGAATTTTGTTTAAGGGACATAGCTCCCCCGCTTGCCTATCAGTTATTGTATGAGGAGTGTATTCAGATAAAAGTGTGTTTGATTTAACCTTATATAAAGTTAATTTAAGTAGAAGCCTGTCTTTTATTGCGTTCACCTCCCCTAGCCTAATAAGGAGAAGTTGAGTGTATGGAGTTGCATCAGAAGGCAACCCGTTACAAAATGTATCAGCAATAATAACATTTGTAACTATTAAGTAACATTATAGTGTTTAAATGAACATAATGTCTGTATTAAATAATACTGTTGCATTCAACATTCATATACAAACATGCCCCTTGAGTACACACTAGGACCAAAGTGGACATGAATAATCAAATTTGTATAGAACAAACACAGTTAAACAATTCTACAAATGTCACTGCAAATGGCTGCCAGCTGTTTTGTGGCAGTTATCCAAGTTTTCCCATAAAATATTGGTTTATGCAAGACACGCTGTTGAAACTAATACTAGTCCCCACAAACCAGTCTCTGGGTCAGTAAATTCTTCCAAGAGAAGCCTATATGATAACATTTGTAAATTTTATGTAGAGAGAAACAGTGTTTTATCAGAATAAGAAAAAAAAACTATGTGCCATACGATTTGGCTGTAATTTGTTGATCACGTCTGCAGCTCATAGAATTTTTTTAAAAAATGTTATGAGGAAAGTTAATTGTTACATGTAATTTTCTATGGCACACACATGAGCTGAAAACTTAATTGAAGCGCAAATAAATGAGACGAAACTGTATTTAGAAAATACTGAGGTTAAGGATTTACACTGAAAAGTTGTGCACTGAAAGTGTTATATAATATACTCTAAACCCATTGCTTAACTCGTCATCCAAAAAGTGACATGTAGGGATGACACCACATCAAACTCTGGTGATGGTATTGAAGTAAAGCAATTTGTTTTGTTGGCCTGAACAACTTTTTTTAATACCCAGTTGAATCGGTAATCAAACTACTTGGAACATTATTATACCCTTATTAACTCCATTACATCCCATCCAATGTGATGTCCAAGAAAACCTACTAAACAACATCTCACACCAAATTCATTATATGGGAATGCTAAAAATCACAACTCACAAACAAAGAGACATTGAAACTACATGCCATAGCATTCTCTCATATATACTTCAAGTTAAAGTGCACCAACTTAAACAAATGATAACACTCCATTTAACAAAATCCCGTGCAAAGCAATATACGAGAAAAATTATGCCAAAAATGTATGCAAACCTCTGCTTCTAAGAAATTTTTTTCCCAAATTTCCATTCAGCGGTCTTTAGGAATGCATTGACATAAATGACTGAATCTGGAAATAAAGGTAAATGGTTTAAGACTAACTCCACAGACAGTCAGATGGATATAATTTGACTTTGCAATATATTTCATACATCAAGTCCAAATAATGGGCCCTGTTATATTAGATTTGCCATGACAGTATTTTAAAAATGACCCATACACACAGTAATTACTGGGCCATCCTTTTCCACAGGAAATTTTACTAGACAGCTGAGACTGAGTTTCTGGATCGAGGGTGTTTGGTCATGTCATGAATACTGATGGTGGAGCTGCAGTACTTGCAAGTGAACACAGCTTCCTCTTTTTACTGCTGCGTTTCATTTCAGTGCATGTGACATTTCCCTTCTTTGCTCTGCTGGCATTATGTGCTCATCTCATCCCTCTTACATAAACTAACTACATACGGCTGGACGTCTCTTCGACAGTAAAGTAATTAGAAACGAAGGAAGCAACTCAGAGAAGCAAGATTGGGGAAGGAACCTGCCATGGCCTGCAGTAAGGAATAATCCCAGTATTCGCCTGGAGTGATTTAGGGAAACCATGGAAAGCCAAAATCAGGATGCTCAGACAGGGAATTGAACCTAGGTCCTTGACTCACTTTGCTTAGTCCTTCCTATAAAGCCTGGCCAGTGAGAAACTCTAGTATACAATGTGAATTCCGGTTTCTGCATTCTGGATGTGATAGGGATATCCTGTAGTAACATTACTGGAGGTCATAATATTTCTGTTCCTTTAGCGGCAGGGAGAGGAAGTATGTTCTACAGCTCTCAGTCCATGATAATGTGGTTGTACGTCATCTTGTCAATTGGTGACATTGTAGCGTAGCAGTTTATAAACATTTTTATCATTTTTATAATTGTTTTTCAGTTTCAATTTTACTTAAATTCCCCAGTTTCATTTGTCAGTCAGTATAATTGTCCAAATTTTTTCCTTTCATGCCACGGTTTACAAGTAAGGGCTTTATCAGTTTAAATGTGAAGCTGTAATATAAGTGTTATCTGTTCTACATGGCTCTTTCCAATTCTCAGCCTTCAGAGCGAGGTGACGCAACTTTTGAGGTTAAGTTATATTTTCATGTTTCTCATGCCATCAGCAGTTTCGTAGCTTCGAGCAGCGCCATGATGTAATGTTTAGCCAATAGGAGGTCGTGAGCCCTGGCCAATTGTGTATTTTTAGATTTGTTTTCTGGAGGGGGCAGCTGCACACACCGAGCCGCGGACAGTGAGACCAGGGATCGCTCTTATAGTATTAGCCAGCATAGAGGTAACTGCCTCGTGAAGGATGCGGGTCCTGAGCTAGTTTTTTAGTAATTGTAGTACAACTGAAGAGACAACGTGTCTGTCAGGTCAGAGTGACATTTTACAGTATCAACCTTTGATGTAACATCATGTTGTGAGTGATCTTCGTAGTGACAATTAGTTTCAACCATCGTAAAGGTAACTACCTCTGAAACATGTTGTCTGTATTGTAACAACATAAGGAGAGATGTAGTGACTTATTGTAACAACCTCGTGAGTCGAAAGGTATCGATTGAGTGAAGTTTCGGTAACCGCTTCTGTAACACTGTATCCTGTAAGAATGTGAGTGTTGAATGGATTGTGTGATATCGCAGGGACATAAATGTAACTGTTTTCGACCTTCAACAATAAATCGAGTATAATCCAACATGGTCATTTTTCTGTTCTTATTTCTAACAAACCAAGTGTACGAACTTAGTGCTCTACCCAACTGAAGCTAGCCGAACCAAAAGTAAGTGGATGAAGAGCGTAACCTGTGTTTTTAGTATAGCGAGTTGATGCTATTTTGCAACATTTACTGGAAAAGTCAGAGAAATGAGATACAGTATAGTTGCTGCTGTTTCCTCCTTCCCTTAGCATTTTACATTTAAAAGACAGTGTTGGTGCTATAACCAGGACTGTCTTAAACATGAGGATTCCCACAGGAAAGAACGTAGAATGGCTTCTAATTGTACGTGGTTACATGCAGAATGGTCTGCATCAAAGTGGGGGATCCAAATTACAGCTACTTGGATGCTTGGCGCTCGTTAATTAAGTCATGCAGGAGGTTCTGCTGGCAACCATCACCAATCGGACATTACCACCCATGAGAGTGGCACGTTAGCAATCACTGCACTAATTTCTGTACATACTGTGCTACCAAGAAGCTTACTGATAGTCAATTATTCTCGTGATCAGTGTCTGGAAATGACAATACATGATAGCATTAGCACACTTTCATACCAGTAGCAGATATATGTTTTATCTGTGGTATTTTATTTCAATAAATTTGATTTTAAGAGTGTTTTTCGTTGACCTTAAAGAGTGTGACGACCATTATCGATATCAATAATTTATTAAGTTTTAGGTGATGAGAGCTTGTAAATGCTATATTGATGGATCATCATGAATAATCAGGAAAATAACAGATATTTTTATAAAATAGTTTACAATCAGAATGCAAATATTTTATTTAAAAATTATGCTATATTAGGAAATATATTATTTTTAAAATTAGTGAATCAAAAACTAATATATGTATATAAAATACACAAACACAGTTAAGATAACTGGTATTGTATGGTAACACCAATGAGAGTGGCCCCTTAGCAATCACGGTCACCAGTTTCACAAGTCATGATTGAGAAAATGGTTACGTGAACATTTTATATTTGTTACTAAGGCTGAAAGAAAAATTAATAGCAAACATAAACATTTATTAAATGAGAAAATGAGTTTAAAACTTGATAAAATACTAACAGTGAAAATATACATTAAATTTTCTATTACGTGGGACAGTGTCCTGCCATCTTTAGTATGTTGTGTATACCATGCTCCAAGCAATACTTGCTGTTGCCAGTACTGTACTGTCTCGGCCCACTAGCACCAACAACAGGAATACAGTACATACCCATCAAGTGTACACACCAGGGGCCTCCATTACAAGTTCCCACAGTACCAAAGGCATGATAATGTCAATAACAAACAAACAAACATAAACCTTCGCAAATACCTTACACTCCTCTTGGGCCAGAATAGACCGACCCAAAAGCAGCATGACAAATTTATATACCAATTCTAAAACTAAGAACATGGCAGATGCCAGACACACCTATTTTCATACCTTTATTAAATAAATAATTATTAAAAGGTTTATGTCTTAAGTAAAGCGATTTAAATTGAATAAATATTTTCTAAGGGTTTGTTCTTGTATAAAGTTTGGTGCTAAAGATAAATGGTCATTAAATTTTTATTCCCTTCAAACCAACAAAACATTTAACTTGAGTGAATGAGTACCTACTATGTTTTATTTTAATTTTGGTTGTATTTTGGGGTATTTGTCTTACGCTGAGTTTGCTTAGAAGCTAAAGAACATTGTTTTCCAAAGGCAAACCACACCTCATGACAACAGCAATCTGTTCGAGACTTGAGATATGTGAGGAAAGCATGGTGCATCACTACTCTGGGCACATTCACTTCTTGTAATAAATCATTAACATGCAATAGCTTTAATTATCTGGAAATAGCATTGTCAAGGTGCGCTTAATTCTTCAAATTCCATTTTAATTTAACACACCTTCGTCCCCGTAGCCTGCCTGGAGGGCAGAGTCCGAAGTCAATGTTATATTAAAATAATTTTTGGTATCATATTGTCAAGTAACAGAAAGACAAAGAGAAATATACTGTACAGTCAGCCAACCCATGTATGTATTATTAGAGAACTTAGCCTTACGGCATGTTTAAATGTGGAACCCCTATGAAACCGGTTTTTTTTAAATAAACGCAATACAACAACACTAAGGGCACGCAGATCAGACTTCTGAGAGTGTATCGTCCCACCACTCCATCATGATCACTAGTGTCTGGCTGGGTAAACAACTCTCAAATCCCTTTCTCCAAAATGTTTAGACTTTGAACTATTTTCCCTTTCTGTCTTACCTGCAACCAGTACGTGACCATGTTCCCTGAACAACAGATGCCTGCCATGTCACAGTCTCCAGTTCTAATACACTTACTATAAAGTCACATCACTCAAGAATATATTAAAAATGTAGTTTCATTGATTAAAATTTTTATTAAATAAAATGTTACAAAATATTATGTAAAAGTGTAACATTTACAGATGACAAATAATAAGTTTTAAACTGCATGCAACCAAGAGATTAGGCATGGTCACAGTTTTTGAAAGTTCTGGTAATGGGTTCACCAATATTCCCAAGACCCAAACACCAACCTATGTCGACATGGTTCAGCATAAATGTATAAATGATAGTTTCTTTAAGAACACTAGAACTTGTCTTCTGTAAGTATTATTTAATAAAAAGTAAACAAATTTCTTATTGCATTCACTAAATTTGTGGCGATTTGTAAGATGCAAGAGAGGTGATTAGCTTCTTCAGACACCTGCCTAACGAGTGCTCCAGTGCAAACACAGCCAACCCTGGGCTCGTGCCGATGACCTCGGGCATAAAAACATCACAACACACAAACGCAGTTTCCATAATCACTGCATGAGCTGCAGATTAAGGGTAAATATCTGCTTGCCGAAGAGGCGCCTCTTGTCGACGGGGTGGTTGTGTGGGGATCCGAGGGGAACGACGCGGCCGCTGGTTGAGGTGAAGCAGCGGTGCATGCACCTGGCACGTTGGTACTGGCAGCAGCGCCAGTACACTCCCTGGTCTGCCACGTGGTCCTTGTGGAACACGTGCCCATCTTGGATCAACAGCCACGTGTCCCGCTGGCCCTTCAGGAACTCGAAGCTGCCTGCCACACACATAAAATAATGAGCGACAGATGAAATCAGCAGGTGCAGGATTAAACCACAGAGTAAAGATAAGCTGGACCAACATTCAAACTGTACACACATAGCCAACACTGGCTCACAATTTGAAAGCAGTACGTACCATCAAAATCACTAAATAAGTGGCACATTTGTTTACATTTATTCATACAGCAGATATGACTATTATTTTACTTAACTTAAAAATAAATTTCTTACATTAAAATTTGTAATTATCTTCCAAAGCACATATTTGTGAAAACGGATGTGCTAAGAATTCAATCAGTTTGATTTTAACAGCGGTACTGAAAAAATAACAGTTCAATTTTGTGACTAAGTACATAAATGGGTACTGCATGAATGGGTACTGCATGAATGTTATGCACACCATAGGCATGGCTACAAGATGAGCCACATTCCAATTTCCTTCCCCATGTAGTCAGAGGGCCCTTGCCTATGGGCTTTTTGTTGTTAATGTAACGTTGTGTGTTTTCATGCTGGAGCAATAGCAAGCTATAAAAAAAAATTAATTTAACTTACCTTTTAATGTCTTTTATTCTGTGGAAGAGGATTTTAGATTTTTATGATAGTTCATATTTACAGGAGAATTATTGTCATGACTTGCAATATATTTTCATACTTTCTGAATGTTACTATGCTTTCAATATGTACAATACATTTATTTTGTTTTAAGACCAAACAATGTACCAACTTAGTTCTACTGCACATAAATGTATGTATTATATTGTGATCTATAACATGTTGCATATCACATTTGTCCATATCTTCACAGTTGCCACATTATAGCTCTGAAATATTCTGGCTAGCCTCTGGCTTAAGAACAACTAGCTATAATTCCAACTGACAATGCCAATCACCAATCATTACCTAAAATCTAACATAATTTTTTTTTGTAACATATTCTAAAACTTACTACATATTGCTATGTGCTTTGACTAGAACTCAGGATCTCATTTGAACTTTATAAATATTTAATTTAATTTTCCTTTAATACATAGCTTTGGAAGCTAAATGAAATCTAGCCTCACCTGTCCTTGCAACATTAACATAAGTCTACTTTATAACTACAAGATAATACTTACAAATGGTGACTTTGTAGGACTAAAAATCTGTAAACACATGGATTGCATGCTTCATATAAAATCAATAATATCATCCCTTCAGCTATTCCAAGTATTTTAATTTAACATAATGTCAAACAATTTTATCTGTCCTTCAGTTAGATTATTTTTTGGGGTGTTTTATGGAGATTTCAGCAGGGCAATAATAATCTTTTGTGGATCAAACAAAAAACATACCTTATCAACTATGAGTCATGAGTTAGTCTCATAAGGTACCTTACTGTGTTGTTTTTCGTGTTAAAAATTTCATTAGAATACTCACATTTCCTACCCAGCCTGCGCTGGTGCTCCTCCTTGCCTCATCTCAACTCTCACATTCTTCAGACTAGATGGGCATGGCAGATCTGACTGTCTTTTCCTTGGTAGAGTAAACTTCGTCTTATAGAATATATTAGGCGTGTGCGAGAAGCACTTTTTGGTTCGAAACAAGATGCCTGCAAAAATTTGAGATTCGGAACAAGATCGAGAATTCTTATAACTACATTTTTCCATGACACAATATTATTATTTTTTCTGTGAAATACCTTTTCTTTTCTTTTACATGGTGTGCATGACGTATTTCAGATCCAGTTAATGAATGTTTGCATACACAACCAGCTTTAAAATTATTGTTGCGGGAAATCTTAGGTGACAGGACTGAAAATATACTTTGATCGATGCAATATCCGTTAAACTGCGCAAGCGGTTAGCTTTATCATTATATTTACATAGGAGTTTTGCCGAAACTACTAAAAATTAAGTGTGGATACGGTTTACCGGTACATGCGTTTTTGGTATGGGAGTTGACTGTACTGTGCTGCGAATAAAGAAAATTTTCCGCAATTCTTTCGTGGAAGGAAACAGGGAACTATTAGACTATCAAAAAAGTTATAATTAAATCTTACATTCTTGAAATTTTTCGTGAGTTAAAAAAAGTTTGATTAGAGATTGAGATTGTAATCTTTCCTCGATTCAATCTCAAATTTTTGAGTCTTGCATGCGCCTACAATATATTCGGACTGTGTTGCAGACAAGAATAACAAGTGAGTGTTGTCTATTATTTATGACAATACAGAGGAAAGAGGATAATTTATAAAACAAATGCATTAACATTAGAGTAAAGGCTTTATTTAAATGCAATTTATCCAATCCCCCAGGCTTCTGTACTGAATAAATATGTTCAATGAACTTGTGTGCCATTATTGGTCTGTTTAAAGAACTCTTCATTAGACAGGCGGGAACAATGCAGATACACCTCACCTCACCTGTGATTTCCACTTGCTTCAGAAATAGTATGTGAGAATCAAAAGACCTGATGGAATTTTATTGCAAAAATATCCATCACAGCCAAAGTGCAAAACAGAGCCAAAATTTCCACTAGTCACTCAAGATAGGAACTAATAAATCAGTAATAAAATTCTATCATATCATGACCATAATACAGCCAGGGTGTTAACCATAACTTACAGATCACATTTATTTGCTGCACATACAAGTTCAAAAATTGAAATAAATATTACATGAATTAAAAAACTCTACCTAATAAAGTTTATACAAACAACTCAATTAAGAAATTAATTATAACATTAGAGGGTGTGTATTTGATAAATAAACGCATAATACAGTTCCATACAAAAAGAAACATTTAATATTGTTAATATTTTTCTATTCATAAAAAGATCTTTAAGAAGAATAGCTAACAAAGCAATACATCATAGATATTTCCAACTTCATTCCTACCTTATCACTTTCCATCTCAAAAAAGTACCTAACCTGTTTTTTTTTTGTGTCTCACAAAGCAAGCATGAAGGCATGCTAAACCTTCTATGCAAGCTACAACTTATTTTGGCATGCCAGAAATAGTTAATTGCCTCAAGGTGAATTTGAAGAATCCTAGTTTTCCAAATGTGAAAATTGTGTCTTTTTTTTTGCCCTATTTTAATCCAGAAAAAAAATGCTAATTTTTTTTCAGTATCAAAGCCCTCACACTTGAGTATTTCTCCTTTCTTTACACATCTACAGAATAGCTTCATAATAATAACACTCAGCACTCGTCTGTCCATGAGAATGTGGAGACAGTGTGGTTGTGGGGTGGACCACGCGCACAGACCTCTCCTTCGTGGGTGCGGCAGCGACTCAAGCACTTGGTCTTCCAGTAGTAGAGGCAGCGCCAATATACCCCATTGTTAGACGAGTAGTCCAAACAGTAGACATGGCTGTTGTAGATGAGCTGTAGCTTTCCTCGCTCGCTCCTCTTGTACCTGAAGTCCCCTGCAACAGGATGGAATTTCACCAAGTTACTCACGGCAGGGTCACTATACAGATACTGGCTGGTTGGAGGACCAGGTATGTGGTGGTTTGCACGAGGCCCGTGCAACATGCAGCAGAATGTGACTCCACACAGCATGGGGTAATGGGACTGGTGTTCTCTCACGACCCGTCACTCCTTCCATTTCTTCCGGTGCTACTTGGTTATAACTGCACACCAAAGCCAGAAGTCCATTACATTACCTGATGACAATACAATCTGTATGTTGCCTCATACATTTGTAGAAAAACACACACAGGTAGCAAAGCTAATAATCTTACTGTCACTAGCCAACTGACCAAGACAAACATCCATTTGCGAACAATATATGGTATACTTCAATCATATGGCAGTACTCATAGTGTCAAACGAGCTTATACTTTAACTACAGACACTGTGAATGAACAATTATCAGTTGTGGCAATTTCACCAGCTCAGGAAGTTCGAAAATGAAATTACTCCTCTTGGCTTGCTGAATAAACTGTCAGTACCAACCAATTAAATATTAATATATAAAACATCAAAATCAGACCAATTGACTTAATGATGCTACTGCTTAACATATTCAAGCCATTAATCTTCTTCTGTTATTGTGATGTGTGCAGTGGTTCATTTCAAGTTCCTTAAGTTGGTTTAGCTAATCCAGATAGTAGCTAGGTGTAAATTTTTGCCCTCTCTACACTGCTTGTAAGTATTTACAATTTCACTATTAATATTCACTACTAATTGCACTGAAAGTGATAGAAAACACAGCGTAAAGACTCAAGTGATCATAACTACAGTACCCTGTTGAGGATTCAGACTTTGAACATTTACGTTGCACTCTTAACTTGCAGCTATTTATTGGCGATGCATATGCCACATAATTGAGAAAATAGTGAAGAAGTCATACACTGTTCCTATAAGTTTAAAAATTAATGTTAAAAATATGGTAACAATGTGCTCAACTAATGAAAAATGATCCAAAGTATAAAGCAGCAAAAAAACTCAAGCCATTCCCACGAAAGTAAAAAATATAAGATTTAAAAAAAAAAAAAAAAAAGAGAGAGAGAGAGAGGCACTTGATTAAAGGCTGTTCACGATAAAGAGAACACTTTCGAAATAAACCTTAGAAAAATGTCACTGCTCTTACCTGCATTTATTTTAATAGGCATATTGAGTGACGTGCCCCCCGTAAAGTAGGTGGTGGTGATGGGGAAAGTAGTTCCATATATTAACTAGAGTTGTTCTGATACCGATACTGATTCCCTCATACCACTGCTGATACCCCGATACCAAAAACTGATACCAACGCCCTTCACACTGAATTTTACAAAAAGTATTTCTGTTAATAATAAATTAAAAACATTTTTCCCAGACTCATTATTTAAATAAATTAATAATATCTTAAAATACTGTATATAGTTTATTGTAATGACACAAAATGCAAGCTGACCTAAAAGTTTCAAAACCTCTGAAAATGCAAATAATATGACACAAAACGCAAGTCAAATTTTAAATGTCCCGCGTGCACTATCAGCTAAGAGCGCATGGAAAAGTTATCCACTGGGCCGTGTCATCATGTCTGTTGGTTTACAAGGGGTGGGGGGAGAGGGGGGAGAGGATGACCTCTCAATGCTGCTACCTGTTGGCGACACCTTGCACATGTGGCAAATGTCTGTCTTTTAAAGTATTCAATCGTATTTTACTGCAAAGACGACTTGTAATTTTGAGACACAAATGAGGCAATTATAATTGATTTCTTCACCGTCTTTAATAATTAATCATTCAAAACCATGTCCTCTGATTTTCCCTGTCATGAGTTACGCTGCACTCGGCTTGGTGCTTACCTACTCATTATTAGACGGCAAAAGGTGTCAAATAGGCACTTACATATTATCAGTTCATTCAAAGATGCGTGTCTATTGAAATTAATTAATACAAATCCTGAGATTTCCCTGCAAGAAGTTACTGAAAGTGAACAATTATAATACAAGTCACTCTATGTTCAAACAATTTTTTGCTGACAAGTGGTAGAATATATGCCTTTGGGCATATAATTTTATTCGCGAAGATGCTACCCTTTGAGTTAAATAAATATTAAATTTTAAAGTCATATTAATTTTACGCCAGATACAATGAAACACCAACCTTACCAGATAAAACAACCTTCAAACACAAAAGAAAACATATTTACAAATAACGATTCCTCGTTAAAATGTTCTGTATAACATTTTCAGGTGAAACCATTTACTTCAAAATACAAGTGATGTTAGGTGCAACTATTTTGAGCGACGCATACCATATTTACTCGTGTATAGTGTGCACTCGTGTATAGTGAGCACCATGATTTTTGCAACAAGTTCTAGGAAATTTTTTTTTAAAAATAAAAGTGCACCAAAAATTTGTGGTAACCCGTTAGTAAGTATGGAACATATTATCCTTTTTTTACATTAATCTGTGGTGATTGTGTTATGTTTGGAAAATACTTTAATTATATAACTTGGGTAAAAAAAGCCAAAATTAAAAAAATCCCAGAAACATTTTCTCCTACTACTCAACATTTCCAGCTTGGTTTTTCTTTTTTATTTTTTCTCCTTTTAGAGGGTCTCCTCCCTCCTTCTCCCCTCCCTCTTATGGCTCCCTAGCTGGGTGTTATTACAAGGAGATGCCCCCCCCCCCCTTAAGTAAAGTGGCAGTTCTTTTTGTGGCTGACAGGATGCCATTAGTTGAAGGGGGGGGGGGGGGGGGGGTTCCCACCTACACATAACTGAAAGGTCCCTGAGTGAGAAAGAGAAGTGAGAGGAGTGATGTAAGAGTGAGAGATGAGACAACAGACAGTTCTGCCACTTCACTATACATCCCTGACAATTTATGGCTAACACTCCACCATTCCTGTGTATAGCACAAGCCCAGATTTTTTCCCCCTTATTTTGGGAAAAAGGGTGTGCTATTCAAGAGTAAATACCATATTTGTTTTTATTTTTCTTTTTATTTTAATGTGTGATGACAAACCGAATTAAGGTAATTTTTGTGCCTAAAGAAAGTAATAATCTGACTTCATTGTCTACAACTGATGCTAAAGTATCGACCCGATACCATACCCGATACAGATACATCAAAAAAGGTGAAATATCAGCCGATACTGATACTTAGTATCGGCATCGGAACAACTCTTATATTAATGTTGAACAAAAAGTGTTAGGTAACCATTTGTGATAACTTCGCTTTCTGTTTTTTAATGCGTTGAAGTGTAAAAATTAACATATTTTTAAAATATTTACTTTTCTAATAATGTTACAGTTTCACTTCACCGACGTACGAAGAAAGCGACGAGGCCCATGACAATAACAATTTTGCATAAGGCAGAAGAACATACAACATGCATACAAGTGGATATTAAGAAGGGCTTTCATAAGTGCTCAGTTTACAGTGAATAGCCTATAGCATTGTTCACAACCATACACACACACACACACACTCAGAAAAACTGCTTCCATTTTGTTTTTAAAACATGAGACTGGGATTACTAAATTATAGTGATAAATATGTAAAAAAATGTTTTATTCAGTTTTCACAATTTACAGACACTCAAAAGCAATTTTTTGAATTCAACACAAATGTTAGAGGTAAAAATGAAGAATTATCTGATTAAAATTCTAAATGAGCTGATTATTAGAGATGTCATCACACACCATAAATAATTCAAATTAATAAATACATTTTTCTTTGTACTTAGACATGTTCACAAAATTTATCATGGTTTTAATACACTACATGCCAATAAAAAAAAAACCTCTACACATGCTAAGTATTTAAAATTAAACAAATTACAAAAAATTAAAATCACATATTTATATGGCACAGTAAATGGTACATTAATAATAATACCCAAATAATAATATCAAAGATTTGCAAATAGGTAATCACTTAAATCTACAAAGATATTGGCAAATAAATAAATAATGCATCACCACACACCATTCAAACATTTTAAAAATCATATACACAGTCATTTATATCAATGTCATTCAGTCTACTACACTGCTGAGTTTCTGTCAACATCAGTCTTTTTGTTAATAACCATACAATGTAAAATTCATTAAGATAAAAAAATTTTTAAAACTGCATGGAATATATTACTTTCTACTAAACATAACTAAAACTATTAAATTTAATGTAAACATAAAATACTTATGGTACCAGCTAAATACTAAATTTAGGTTCGGCAACACACATGTTCTAAAAAATATTCAATATTATCTTACACCAATACAAATCTTTGAGATCAATTATATCAGTAGTTCAGAACAAATAGAAAGAAACCTAAATATCTTTAGATGATAATAAAACACTAAGTCTGGAATGCTGGATATAAAATACCTTAGTAGCTACAGACACCATAAAACACATATACAGTATACTATTTGATATTTTAGTAACCAATGTGGAATGAATATGCAGACGTAGTGACATAAATTTTGTAGGACAATAAGGTAAGAGACTTGTATCAATGACTTTATGAACATTGTACCCGATCAATAACTTATGTGTAATTTGAAACTTTTAAGAACTTTTTCTGGTTGATAAATATGAATGTTACAATGCTTTAAAAAATGTTAATAAATGAGTTACATATACTGCATGTTATGTGCCTAATGAAGTGAGTATTTAAATTCTATGTACTCTTTTGACTTTACATTCTTCGTAAACAATGGTAATGACATGAAAATAATACCATTGGCATATACGTGATTGTTGCATGGATTCACAAAGTTTATTCTCTTCCCACTGGCATGAAGTACAATCGAGAGCAAAGATGCACTGACCAAATAAGAAAAACTGCAAACAGAAAAGTTTAGATGCAGGTGAAGTGATCCCATAATGTGTGGTGAGGTAGGACCTCCACCCACTCTTCCACTATACTATTGACATGTAGTCCACATCTCACCAGCACACCATAAAAAGAGAAGCAAATTATATTGAATATGCATGAAGATTAAGATGCATCCATCAACCCTCTTTCCAACAACTTCCAATATATGCATCAACACAAGTCAAAGACGAAGTGGAAATATATGCACGCAAAAACATAAAAACATACCTGTGCCCTTCTACCATGCGTGAAAGAAATGAGCGGCCCTGGCGGTGGGAGAGGTGGGGCTGGAGAATTCCTGGGAAACCCGGTCTAAGTAGCAGTTGTTTTTCCTGTCGCCAGACAGTAATAAAGTCATGTGCGCAAACATTGGCCTAGTGTTCTAATGTTTCCAAGGTTTTGTTGAAACATGAGATCTGTAGTCACCCATCTAAACATTAGCAAATCGTGCTTGCATAATTGTGCATAATTTTTTCTTTAGAAAATTTAGCAAATTTTATGGGTAAATTTATCATTCCGTCCATGGTTTCAAGTAAACAGAAGAAAGTAATTTACAGTTACGGACATAAAATCATAAATATTGTAACAGAGAAGTGCGATGATGAAGCAAAACAACGGGTTCTATCATTACTGGTAAATCAAGCAACTCGTTGCGTGGCTTTTTACATGGGTGTTGGTGCAACCACCATAAAACAGATCCGAAAATAAAATTAAACTAGAATTGAAACTGACCCCAACAGACTATTATCTACATCTCAAAAAAACTACTCCCTGTAAAAAGACACACTTCTTTGAAAGTGGATGATTTCGAAAACTGTGTTATTAGAAACACTATCCATGATTTATATGTGAACGAGAAGAATGTTCTGACTAATCCAAGACTGTTGCAAATCATAAAAAATGAGATAGATTTTCTATAAGTAGCAAGAACACTTCATCGCTTAGTAAGAAATATGGGATTTAACTGGAGAAAGTATAGGTCAAAGAGGAAAATACTAGTTGAAAGAGCCAACATCGTGACATGGTGTAATGACTATATACATAAGATAAGACACTACCATGAAGTTGGCAGAGAGATAGTTTACCGTGGTGAAAGTTGGGTTGAGAGTATTTTGACATTTTCCAAGTGTTGGCAGCACAGCGAAGAATTTGGAGTGCAAGCAAATTCAAGTGTAGGAAGAAGAGTTATATTGTTGCAAGCAGGTAGTCCGGATGGATTCCTTCCTAATGCACTACTTTTGTATAGCGCCGGAAATGACACTGGCGACTACTATGGCCAGATGAACAATGTCAACACTTCGAAAAATGGATTGATGTGAAATTATTACCTAACCTCCCACCTTATTCCATTGTTGCAATGGATAATGCACCTTCCCATACTGTGGAGCTCATTAAACCTCCCTCAAAATATTCCGTAAAAACAACATGTTACTGTGGCTTAAAAACAATGGGGTAGAGTGCGATGAGAGCAAGTGCAAAGTTGATCTGTACACGCTCATAGAGATGAATAAGCCAAAGGAAAAAAACATTTAGAATAGATCAGAAACTCTCTCATTCTTGACACACAGTTCTCAGACTTCTACCTTATATATGTGATTTAAATGTAATCAAACTAGCATGGAGTAAAATCAACAGGCTAGTTAGGGACAGAAACGTTATGGTTGATGTCACGAAAATGAAGGGAACTACTGAAATTTCAATCCTATCGGTAACAAAAGAAGACTGGACAGGATATTGTAGCCATGTTCAAAACGTCAAATACAAATACTGGCAAAAGGATGGAATTATTACTGATGTGATAGAGAGCATAATATTTAACTTGGGCATCGACAGTGAAAGTGACTCGGAAAGTGAAGTGTCATTAGATAGTACAGCATCAATTAACAACAGTGGTTCTGACTCAGAACTTGTGCGGCCATTATGAAGGTTTTGCAGACAGATAGTTGGGTGATTTCGTTCAGTGAATGTTCAGTAAGGTTCATTTGATTAATTCTAAGATTAAATTTATTGTCTGAAAATACAACTATAGGCCTGCGACACCATTGTTGTTTATGTTCCTGTTTATGGCACGGCAGTCTAAAAGACTTACTGAATAGATACTCAATATATATTTAATATGCATGTTTATCTGTTTGTACATCCATACAGATTCAATTTTTTTAGCTGATTTTTAGAGATTAAATTAATTTGTACTTGAGCATAGGAAACTGCAATTTACTTTGATTGGATAATCCTTTTTGTAATCATTATTTAAAAAAAAACACTTTTACTTGTGACATATTATTAGTGATTGTGTAGAAATATGAGTAGATGTTTTTTGTTTGTTTGCACAATAGCGTGCCCTCTACCACCGGCCCAGATACCATGCCGCCTCCTCACCTCGGCTTGACTGCATACCTTCCAGGACCGCTCGTTTCTGTCACGCACAGTACACAGTCTCCAAGTTAAAGGAAGCATGGGGCAATGGAAATGGAAACCAATGATGATCATCTGTGATGATCATCAAGCATCAGTTGGTTGTCTTTGTCAAGATGTAAATATTGTGCTACTAGGTTAGGTTGTCAGCACTGTATATCGGGTTGCTGTATTATGGTCTTGAGTGTGCGGGGTGTGTGATGTGTTAATAGTGGAGGTATCTATGTAATGGACAGGGATGAAAATAAAAGTATTAAGATACGTTTCACAGGTTATGGGCCCAGGAAGCAGTATAATTGTTTACAATGTGTAAGGTTGGGAGTTGTGGCCGGTAAAGTGAATTATATTACTGAACAGAGTTGGATCACGAGTGGGAAAGTTTTGGCAAATATGGCGACCAGTGCAGTACAGTATCCTCAGCTAACAGACACAAACTTTAAGAACTGAAAGTTTCATGTTTAGTTGTTACTCGATGAAAATGATGTGCATTGGATTGTGGACGGTGATAAGAAGTTAGAAGACTTGACTGAGAAAGAACTCAAGGCTACAAAAACAGCAGAGAAGAAGGCAAGAAACATTATTATTAATTGCGTGACAGATCGTCACATAGATTATGTGAGGAATGCAAGAACATCGGGCGACATGCTAATTGCTTTGAGTAATGTTTTCGAACAAAGAAGTGTTATTTCAAAGCTGTTGGTTCAAAAGAAGTTGTTAACACTGAAGTGCACAACATCCATGCAGGAACATTTCAATAAATTTGATAACTTGATACCTGATTTGGAACTAATGGGATCCAAACTTGACCAGGATGACAAAATCTGTCATCTGTTGTTAACTATACTTAACTGCTATGACAATGTGATTACTGTACTTGAAACCATGGATGCAGACCTAACCTTAGACTTTGTAAAGACAAAACTTCTTGATGCAGAGTTGATATTGAATTATATACAAACAGATGTTGGGAACGAGGAGACTTCGTTCGTTGCTTCATACAGGCCAGTGAGAAAATGCTTTGGATGCAGTGATCCTGGTCATCTGATTGCTGATTGCCCCAAAGCACAATATAAACACTCAGACAGGGAGGGATCGCATGATCGGGGTAATAGAAGTTACAGAGGTAGAAACCAAAGAAGCAATTGTGGTGGTGGATTCAAATCAAAATACTGTTGCTTGGAAGAAAGCGAGGTTACATTCATTGTAACTACAGGTGATCAAGCAGTGTTGATCAGTGAGGAAGAAAGTGTGCAGGGCATTCAGTTTGTTCTAGATTCAGGATGTACTGACCACCTTGTTATGCCAGAACTGAAGTCAAGTATGACAGATATTGAGGATATAAAAGAACCTATCAGGGCAAAGGTTGCTGATGGCGAGGAACTGAAAGCAGAACAAAAGGTGACAGTAAGACTCTATGAAGATACCGGTCTCCCGAAGGTAAAGCTAGAGGCACTTATTGTTCCAAATCTCAAGCTCAATCTATTATCGGTGAAAAAGGTTGTTAGTTCAGGAAAACAAGTGATTTTCAGTGCTAACAGAGCAGAGATTGTCTATGACAGGGGCCTCAAGATTGTGTGCGGCACATCGGGAAAGCTTTATGTTGCTGTTTTTTCGGTGGGTACAGACGAGAAATGTTTTTCAGCAGACATAGAGGACCTGTGGCATAAAAGACTTGGTCATCTGAACAGGAAGAGTTTGAGGTTAATGTAACTGCTTACCTCAAGTAAGGTTTGTGATTCATGCCGGCAAGGGAAAACGAGAGGGCAGCCTTTCCCAAGGAGTACTTCACCTAGGCCTTGCAGAATAGGAGAGCTACTTCACACAGATGTTGGGGGCCCTATCTTTACCCCCACTAACAATGTTGAAAAATATCAGACAATAACTGATGACCACTCACATTTATATGTGGTATACCTGCTTAAATCCAAAGCTGAAGCTGTAGAAAATGTAATGAACTACATCAGGAGCCTAGAATCTCAATTTGGGACAAATTGCACGAGTTGGGTGCGATGTGACAACGCAGGGGAATTTTCTTCCGCAAAACATCACTGCTTTTTGTACCGAGAAGGGTGGTATTCTGGAGTATACAACACCATACTCACCACAAATGAATGGTGTCAGTGAGAGACAGAATAGAACGCTTCTAGATGAGGCGAGGACCATGTTTGTGGACACAAACCTACCTAAACACCTATGGGGAAGGGCAATATGTACATCTGCATATCAACCGAACCGCTCCCCTATAGCAGCGCTGAGGGGGATTCCTTCAGAACTGTATTTGGGCAAAACAGACCTCTCAAAATTGAAGATATTTGGAGCTAAAGCATGGGCAGTTAAACTTCCTCAGAGAGACAAGCTAGATACCAGAGCCTCACCAACAAGGATGGTGGGATATGCACCAAATGGATACAGGGTATGGCATCAAGAGTTAAATGGGATGAGGAAAGTACCAAAGAAATGGAAGAAAGTAACAGCAGGGAGCAAACATCCATAAGTGACAAGAGTTCTGTGGATTTGACCAATCGTCATGACCAAAGAGGAAATTGAAGAAACCAAAACATTTGGATAACTTTGAACTGTATGTGGCCTATTGCCTGGCGAATGAGTGTGACCCACAGACTTACCATGAAGCAATCAGTGAATGTGAAGAATGTAGAGATGCCATCCAGAAAGAACTGGATGCACCCAAGAAGTACCAAACCTGGGTTGCAGTGGATCCACCAGACGACATGAAACCAGAAGAGACAAGATGGGTATTCTAGAGCAAAACAGGTGGTACCAAGATGGCCAGGTTAGTGGCAAAAGGTTTTCAAAGAGAAACTAACGACCTGGTATATGCACCTGTAGCTAAAATGCTTACAATTATACTTGCATTGTCATATTCAATTCAAAAAGATTGGAGTATAAGACAAATGGATGTACCCACTGCTTTTTCCAATGAAGTATTAGAGGGTGAAGTGTACATAGTGAAACCTGAAGGAGTTGGTGAGGCGGGGGGGGGGGGGGGGGGGGGGGGGGGAGAAGAGAATTTTGAAACTACATTGTGCACTGTATGGACTTTGAGTCTCTACACTGCTGGAACCAGAGGTTTAACCAATTTGCAGTAGAAAACAATCTGAAGAGATCCAGTTTTGACGCTTATCTTTATATTGGAGACTGTGTGTGGTTGGTGTTATGGGTGGATGACATCCTGCTGTTGGGGTAGAAATCTAAGGTGGAGGAACTGGCAGTACTGCTGAAAGGGGAATTAAATACCAAAGGCATGGGGAACATACAATGCTTTGTTGGTGGACAACAAAATTGAACTGTGTCAGCATAAGCTTATTGAAAAAATGTTAAAGAGGTTTAATTTACAGGAGTGTAAAGCATGTCTTACCCCAATGGAAGATAGGATTGAAGTAAATGATACTGTCGTCGTGATTGATGTCCCATACTGAGAACTGGTAAGCAGTTTGACCTATCTCTCCCAAATAAGTAGGCCAGACATCACTTTCGCGACATCATACTTGAGCCGTTTTCTGGCTTGTCCAACGCGCTCCTTGTGGAATGCAGCCAAAAGAGTGCTCCGTTATGTGAAGGGCACTATTGACAAAAATATGGTGTATGAAAACCACCCAGAAGAGTGTACTCGAGTTGTTGTGTATGCAGATGCTGACTGGGGAGGCGACAAGACTGAACACAAGGGCGTGAGTGGAATGGCATCGTTCCCTTGTGGCAACTTGGTATCTTGAAGGTCAACGAAGTAGCAGGCTGTGGCTCTGAGCTTGGCAAAGGTGGAGTACACATCCTGCAGTCTGGCAGCATCCGAACTCTTCTACCTGAAAGGCCTTTTGTCTTATTTTGTGGGGGATGACCTGAAGGTGAAGTGTTGTTTGCTTGTAGATAATCAAGAAGCTATCCATATGATGAGAAACTATGAGAACATTAGACTCTCAACACAAATTGATATAAAATTTCATTTTCTAAAGGATTTCGTTGCAAAGAAACTTATGAGCGTTGAGTATGTGGAGTCAGATAAAACCATTGCAGATGTGTTTACAAAACCCTTAAGGTCTACTAAATTTTGTGAGGTTAGGGACATGCTCTGTGTAATTTGAGTTCTTTGCTGGAGGGAACTGGGTCTGTTGTATGCTATGTTAGGTTAATAGTAAAAGTGTATTGTATAACCTTGAAATTGAGAGGGGGTGTTAAGATGTAAATATTGTGCTACTAGGTGGTTAGGTTATTAGCACTGTATATCGGGTTGCTGTGTTGTTATGATTGCGAGTGTGTGGGGTGTGTGATGTGTTAATGGTGGAGGTATCTGTGTATTGGAGAGGGATGAAAATAAAAGTATGTATTAAGATATGTTTCACAGTCTTCAGGCATACCTACCATTCTAGATTACACATTCAGGAACACATTACAAGAACAGACGAGTACCAGTGCACACATATCTGTTCAACCTTGGGCCAAAGATCCCAAGTTAAAAATTTCCCTCCATAAGGAGAACATATAAAAGCCTGTTACACAGACTCCAGCAGCAAAGCTTAGGATGAGTGACTGTGTAAATAATAATCTCAAACATACATTGGCAGAGATAGGTTCTTTACTGTTCTACAAAAATGGTGCAACAAAACACTTAACATAACAGTGCTGTATATTTTCTGTGTAGATATCTTACTGCTCTAATTCTGCTCTAACCTGTGACCACAGTGGTGAAGTAATTGGCACAAATCACTTGGTGATGTAGAAAACACTATAGTATCTGGTAAATAAAATACAGGACTATACCACTGCTGCTTTTATCTTCTCTTGATATCTTCTACAAAACTACGGTGTTTGTTGTTGCTGCAGATCTTGCACTGGCCAAGCCATTAAAATGTGCAGCAAAAAATGAGCTCAATACGAATGACAACTTGACAATGTACTTGACCCAATTGGAAAATATGAAGCACGAGCCTATATAGTAATGTAACATTTCACAACACCCACACAATTAAAAGTAGCAAAATGGAACTGTTTAGGAAAAGAGTATTTGTTGTTGTTATGATACAGTTATATAAACTCAGAAAAAGTACAGTAGAAGCTAAGTAAATGATTATACATGTGTTTAGTAACCATTTATCTCAGAGTAGACGTTCCATTATTTCTCAGAACAGTAGTTCTGGAAATTTTGACAAGCAAGAAGTGCAGATATTTCAAACTCACACAATCAGAATAAAGAAAGAATAAAGAGTACAGAGTAGACAGTATAGAGAAGCTGGAGGGAGGGGATGAGAGGGATGGTGAAATGGGAGGGGAGGAAATGGTAATGAAGGAGGAGAGGGAAGAGGAGCAGGAGAGGAGATAGAGGAGAGAGGAAGGGATAAGAGAAGAGAAAGAAGAGGATGAGAGGAGAGTGTAGAGGGGAGGAAAGGAGGGGAGAGAATAGGGGGAAATTAAACCTCCTGTGTGATTGGACATTCTGCTTCATCTCTGAAAAGTACACAAAGAAGAACATGATGCCCGTTGTGGCCATTTTATCCACTTATAACCTGAAGCTGAAAAAGAGTTGTTATTTAGTACAGTAATTTTAAATTACATTAATGTCAACTATGGTTGCTAGGGCCTATTGCTAGCCAGTTATGGCATATTAGTCATGTAGTTGAGAGTACTGAGTAAATATGCTTGTCAGACACATAATCAAAAGGGAAAGGAAATGTTTAACAAAAACTTTGCCTCATCTATGACTTACAGTGGGACTCTGGTCAGATAGATGTAAAGGAAAAAAACCTTAAATTTTAACAATTCATTCAGGATCACAATATTACAGCCATTACATGGTTCAAGATGACTTGGTTCCTATCAGGGCTATACAAAGAATGGCCAGCGTGCATCCAGTGAGAAGGTTTTTTGAACAAGGTTACATGTCCTCAAATCCTCTGCAGTCACAGCATGTGGTGGTAAGGCAGGAGACTAGACTCTCTACCTATGGATGTTGAGCCATGTGTCCCTACAGATGCTTCCAGCCATGATCTGTAAGAAAAAGGAGACGTGTATGCAGCTCAGTTTTGACAGTCACCATGCCCATAGTCGGTTCACGACTGGAACAGACTTTTGAACACCTTAGTTGTCAGCTACATGCATCGTTACTACAAACAGCGACCTGCGCGGGTACAGTTCGTTTGGCAGCACAGAGAGAGAATATAGTTTGAATGTCTTAACATTTTTTTAAAATCTATTGCTTAAAAATGGGAGTAGGGAAGATTCCCAGGAAGTCTGTTCCATTCGTGAACGGACTATAGTCATCTACGAGGTTGAAAGTAGTCATGATGACAACTTTCTTCAACTATCCCAAAAACTAAACCTCGATTCCTGTCTCTATATGAGGTGCTTAACAAGAGTGGCTGATGACACACATGTAACTCCCATTCAGAATGGACCAAAGTGCACTGCTTTATCTTAGGCAAAGCAAGAGCTGTTACAGGAGGAAAGTTTGGGGTGGAGACAATTTGGCAGCTTTTAATGAAGTCTTGAGAGTTGACAAAGGTGAAGTAAAGTGGATGTGGAGTAGCGTTGGAATGCAACGGCAGGGGAGATGGAAGGTTCTCAACAAACATTGCCAACCTACGGCATAGTCCAGCACGATTCCCACATGCAAAAATCCAGGAGTGACTCCACCCAGAATCGAACCTGGTACACCTTGGTGTGAAGCGAGCGCTCTACCCACTATGCCAACCACAGTTCCTGAAAGTTTGGAGACCATTCCAGAAGCACTCTAATGGATGAACAAAGATCCTTGTGAGGATGGTTTCCAGACTGTGCAGGTGGCCAGCGAGAGGAGAATCTTGATAGAGTAGATACAGGCTACTATAGCACTATAAAGGCTACATATAATTGTCCGCCATTTTTGGTCATTCTGGTGTTACTTCAGTGCACGTCTAGTAATGCAGCTTTCACTTATTTGTGATTTTTCCAAGGCTTGAACTAGACAAATAGTTTAGTTTTAAATTAAACGTTTTCAGTTATTATCTGATACGAAACAGGTGCTTAAATTTAAAACCTCATTCTTACTACTTCTTATAGAATGGAAGTTCACTAAAAAAATTTGCTGCTCTTAGTGATCCACGGAAAGAAACCATGAATGATAGCGACAAGCAACTTTGACTAAGCACATATAACACCTTTCCTCTAAAATTTGAGTAGATAATAAATCTTTTCCTTAAAAGCCCTAGGATGAAATGCCATTATGGAATGGTTCTATTCTCGATTCTGATGTAAACTTATCATCACAGTAATATAATGCTAATAACATTGTGGCAGCAAAATTTCCTATGTTTCATAAAACCTTTTATGTGAAAACAAAGTGACTGTGTTGTTTCTACTGATGTCCTTCAACATAAACTTGATAAAATTCTATAACTGAATCTGCTTGCATTCTCACTGTGTCATTAACTCACTTATACACAACATTAGTGTTTACTTTTAAAAACCAAAGTAATTACTAAAAAATATAAACATCATGAACACCACACACACTTACAAAATCAAATTGTTTAAATTCACTGGACAAACAAACAAAAAACAATAAAATCTGTATAATATGCAAGTACAAAATTGTTCAGTATGCAACCCCAAATTATAAAATCTATTAATTAGTACGCAAGTACGCAACGTTTTAATGATTTGAAAGTTAATAAATTATTTAAAAAGATGTATGTAAATTTTCTGCCTCATAGTTATAGATGTACAAAATTCCAACCTTTTATTCATATTATAGTTACCCAATTGTTTCATGTGTGGATCTACATTACAAAACACAGTAAAATGTAAGCAGAGAAAAACTGTGTTTAATCCTACGTTAGCACTTTACTCAGCATTTATGTTGGTGCATGAATGTTCCAGGTAATAATTTGTGGTGTAAAATTGTCATGAACGCCAGTTTATTTTAATACCATACAAAAATATTTTGTTATAACGGACACTGTTACAAGTATTTATATATGTTTGCCTCTATTTTACTGAGAAATTTTTATTTTTAACTGGAAAACCATGATGAAAGTATGAATATTTTTTGTATTACTTCATTTCATCAAGATTTGTAAAACTAATCAACAAATATTTATAATTGAGCATATAAATTAAAAATATATTCCCTATCTCATGCCAAAGGGAAAAAAAAACTTTGTATTAATAAGAATTTTGTATTAAACAGGTTTTTATTAATGAGATCTCACTGCACAACACCACTTACCATTATTTAAAAGGAAAAAAATCATGTATTTTTCTACAAAGGGCCTTAATAAATTTCTTTTTGGAGAAGAGATACATCTAACATGAATGAGACCTCTATAACATGTATCATATCCTCATTCATTTGTACAAAACACTCCACTGCTATAGTTAGTAATACTTCTGTCTGAGGTCAACGCTGCATGTGCACTACAGTATTTCAAGTTTAAGCATGATAAATACTGTATTTGGAGCATATGTGACACTTTGTATGCCATCATAAAGTTCTTAGCAGTTGTAGTAACAGTTATTAGGTAAAAGAATTTTTTCTAAGAACGAAAATGAAATGTCTAACACTATTATAACTTTAGTATATCTTTCGAAACACTGTCATGAAGTTAAGAAAGAAATTTTAAGGTCCTGAAAAGTGGTATAGACTACGGAAACTTTTTCAAGTCAACAAGTGCCACCAAATAACATCAAAATAATTTTTCTGGCAATGCTCTACCAATGCCTTAATGTTATAGCAGCAAATACTTGTTTAAATGTAATAGCTCGAAATAGTCACCACAGTATGCACTATAAAGTATTATATATGAACCTATAATTAAACAAAATATCTACAGAGGAAAATTAAGGTTTATAAAAACATTTCCAAAGCTCTAGATGTTTACAGTGCTTCTGTGGTCAGTCATCTTCTGTTGCTAACATATGCGACTGTGTGATTGTATGTGTGCACGTATGCACGTGTATCAATATTTATGACAGCTATGTGGTTGTACATGTGAGTATAAACATACATTTTTGGCCTGATAGCAACTACGTAAACCATGCGGATGCTTTTCTCAAACATAGAGAATAAAAAGGCTACACTAAAGATGCGTAGTAGGTACTAACCCAGATGCAAAAGGAAAAGCAATCTCCCCACTCTCCACTGCAATTTATCGATTCCTGTCTCACCAGACCAAGGAAAATCACAGCCACACATAAAACTGCCTCTCTCCTTCTTTCCCTTCTGTTTTGACAGGCTGTAAAGTCTCTGTACAGTTCCCTCTCAACTTGCAATCCTTTCTCACTCATTCAATAAACTACCACTGCTCACTGCCTCTAGTATACATATTTCCACCCTGCACTCCCAAATATTTTTCTCCTTTCATCATTACAAACTGCTTGTGGAAGGTTTCATCATCCAATCCATCCCTTTCCACCTTCCATCATCCTTCAGGAAGTTTAGTTATTCATTTCCCCTCCTAACCTTCACATCGGAAAGTCACAAAAATTAACGGTAGTGACCCTTACATGGGGAGTTATGCACAATAGATGGACAATGGAAAATAAGATTTATTTAGTTATGAAAGTTCTATTAATTAAAACCACTATCACATTTGAACCACAAAACAAAAAACTGAAGTACTTCATTTTTGTAATAAATTTGGTTTTAAAACTTAAAAAATGAGAGAAACAAAAAATAAACATACGTCTCCAAAAATAGTAAACATTAAAATTTAAAAAGACTTTGCTTTGCTATAGTATATTGTATTTAGATTTATAAATTAACTTAGCCTGGCTTCGCAATCAGACATCTTCAGCGGGAAAAAAAAATTATCAGTTTAGCAGTAGCTTACTTGCATGCCAAGAAGGGTATTGAAATTCTGTAAATAAGCTATCTGAATGTGACATTGTAACAAAAGTTGATGAAAGCATATCAATGTTAATGATTTGAGGATAGTATCCAGATGCAGATAAGGTATTTACCACTTACAAAAAGCTTTTCATACAAGGAGGCATTTATCATTTTCACAACACTTCACATACAAGGTATCTAAACAAAGTACAACATTTTTTGCAAAAAATTACACAGTATTAATAATGTAATAATAAAAAATTAATGGAAGCTTCATAAGTTGAGAAATACACTTAAGTCTAGGAGCTTTCGAGAATACAGCTGCAAGATAATACTGTTGTGATGTGGTGATGGTCATAGGGATGCAGTCTGCAAGATAAGGAGCTACATGGGTGAAAATGAGAGCTGGAGAGGGTCTTCTAGGGTGGTAGGTTCATGGTTATGGGGCAGCCCACGCAGCTGCACCCCGAACTGGTCCGACAGGCAGCGACTCATGCACTTGGTCTTCCAGTAATGGAGGCAGCGCCAGTACATGCGACGGGTCGACTGGTACTGGAGGCAGTATGCGTGACGCATGTGGATCAGCTGTGGCCGGCCACGTTTGCCCACGATAAGCCTCGAGTAACCTGTGGAAATACCACCACCATCCGTCACTACACAATCCCTGTGCTGATTGTAGAAGCTACCTGCTGTGGGCACGTACCATAAGTTATTGGACAAGCAGCACTCCAGACCTATAAAGGCTGTACACATTAAAGTGAGCACTTTAGAAATCAACATATAAAAAAAATAAATAAATAACTGCGCATAAGTGCTTATGTACTACAGTATAACTGTTCACTGTAAACTGAGCACTTTTGAAAACCTTACTTAAGATCTGCTTGTATGCTCATAATGTATTCTTACACCATATGAAAAATTAACAATTCCATGGCTTGATCACTATTCATCAGTCAGCCAAGAAAAACTGTGCACGTATTAGAAAAAGAAACATTTTTCAAAATTCCTAACTCTTACACTTCAGGAATAATTTCAGTATTCTCAAATGTTTAACCTAACTCTTTTAATTAAATGTTCAGACATCGAACTACTTTCCATCCGTAGTTACCAACTTTACTGGGTGCAAGCCAGTCAACATGCTAATCGAAATAGTATACAGAGATAGGAGCAATGACATTTCCCAAGGGTTGGTTTCGAAAGTGCTCAAGCAACCGAGAACACGCGGGCCCCCTGGGCCAAGTTGGCAGTAAAACAACAAAAATACATAGTTTCAGTGCTTGATGATGTTTCACTAGTTTAATATTTAAATTTATGTCTATAGAAGTCAGTGGTTCATGTTTCATACATGCAAGAGCATGAAACTGCTTATTATTAACACAGCCATTTTCCTAAAATTTTCATTGTTTCGCTTGGACGACGCATGAATGAAATGAGGCGAACAACAACAATGTTCATTTTATGTATGGCAGAAGATAGGATAAAAACCAGGAAGATAAGAATATCCTAAAAAGGGGGCTCTCAAAAGTGCTGAGTTGACCGTGAACAGCTCATACTACGGTTTCAGAAATATCAGAGACTAAGAAGGATAAAGGATAGAGAAGGAAGGTTTCCCTGTTAAAAATGAATAAGTACCAAGAGACCAACTGATAATGCAATAGTGTTACAGTATGTATAAAGTACAAATATAATAAAAAAGTTTTATGTATTTAAATTCAATTATCAGCCAACTCTTTTGTAAATGTTTTAAAGCTTCAAACATACACTTCAAATAATTCAATTTATATATAGTAAAGTTCAAATGAGAAAATATTTTTTGTGCAACTTTTAGGGACAGAAGGTAGGGGTAGCTATGTAGGGGAGGGTTCTCCACATGACACTATGCATACCAAACTGATAATATCATTCTCTATTACCGCTCTTGTTAAATACAGCGCTGTGCGGCTTATGTTTTCTAGACAGGTAGTATGCACACATGGAGCAGCTCTCGCCCAACCGCTCTAGGCGGCTGTCACTATTGAACTGAACAACCCTACCCCTTCATGCAAGGGCAATGGACTCTTCCGACTCACCCAACATATTTTAGACTTCTGCACATTTGGATTTCACTATACAATCAATTATTATTTTCTACCACCTCCTAAAATTATGGTCACATGTTTAGAAAGAAAGATTATGGCAGCGTAATTTTCATTCTTTTCCTACCATTTGAGTGTATTAAAACTTCGTTTTAGCTTCTGGCTTATGCTCGTGCCCTCCTTTCACAAAAATTGCTGTACAATTAGAATCAGACACCATATTTACTACAAATAAACATACTTTGGATTATGTTTAACACCACCACAATCCTTACCTATCTCTACCAAAATGATTTAACATACCATATCCAGGCCTTGAACATTCCTGCCACAGCAATGAAAACCATAGTTGATGTTCTTAGCCACTCTTAAATGAGGCTGCAACTGATCCAGAGCAGATCAGAGAAAGCAGAACTTTAAATAGTGGATACTCTACCACAAAACATACTATGCTATAAGTAGTTCCTGATAGTTCTGTACAATGCATTAAGTACTGACACTAGCTCATGGGAAAGTATTTGCATTAAACCCTTCGCCAAATGTCCAATCACGTAATTGTTTCTGTTTTCCTGTAGCCTTCATTTTACTGAAATTGACCAATGTCATCACAGCTGCTTGCACAAACATCTGATCACCATATGAAGGAAAATCTAGAAAAAATTACTAAATTTAATGATAAAATAGAAATAAGAAATGCACATTTTCAAAAATACACTTTAATTAACAAAACAACAAGCTTGTCTACTCCAGCTTATCATAAGCTAACATTATGCATGGATATATTTTTCACTATTAAATGATTGATTTAATTAGTTGACTAAAACTAACTATCCCAAAATTAGTATGAAACTAAATATTTAATAAAAAAAACATTAAGTTGTAGATAAAATAATTAAATCACTGTGATTTAGTTAAGAACACTCAAACAGTGTTTCATTTAGTATATACAAAGAACAATATAGAAAATATTCATTACCATAACCATTTGAAATCTTTAACATTTATATAAAAATAAATAATCAGATCTAAGTATTAATAAGTAAAAATGTCTATTGTAGTTAATAAAAAAAGATATTTTAGAATTAAATTTCTTAAAACACATGTTGCTACAATGTCTTTATTTTCATAAAAATGGACAGTTCAGTACTCAGTAATCAAAAATCTAACATATAACGAAAGAAAACAACAAAAGTCTACATTCACACTTAGCCTACATTTTTCTTTTACATTCTGAAGAGTTGTAACATAGTGGCCATCCAATTCCCGTTTCCAAATTCCCTGACTTTTCCAGGTTTTCCTATTTTCCCCTGACTGCTTATTTCAGTTTAATCTCTGCTTGTGACATAATTTAAATTGTATAATGTGATGTGAACAGTAAAAATATTAGCTTTGTGCACAATAACTGAATTCTACAGTCAGCAACTTAATTCTCGTGAAATAAAAATGCAATGCTGCTTGGTGAATGAAACCCCTATAGCAAACATCTCAAGTGCACAGATATTATGCTTAACAGTGGATATGTTGTACGTGAGTTTGCAATACTATTTTATCCCAAATATACAAATTGTAAACTGAAACCACATTTAATATTTGTAACATACCTCACTTATCAGTGCATTTCCCGAGGAAAATTGCAAGAACTATTGCGTTTATTAAAACGTGTTTTTTTAAGGAAAAATTAAATAAAAATATTACTTTTAAATTTGAAGTTTGCCTTTAACCTAGAGTAGACATTTTGTAACAAATATCCGGATATGCAAATTTAACATAAAGTCGTCAACAAATGTAACACAACTGCAACTGGATAGTAAAAAACTGGAAATTAACATACATATGTAAAAAAATTTGAATATGTTGGAAGCATCAACTGAATACAAATGACACTAATGCAAAGCTTAAAATTTCCAGAATGATTGGATTTGAAAATAATTCTAGATAAAATCATTCAACCTGTGAAATCTATGTTGTTGAACTCCTTAAGAAAATACAAAGAAGAATGTTAACATCATAAAGAAGTACACTGCAGAGATGGCAAAAATTTAATTACATCGATTAATGATAAATATTATACATACTAATTTCACCACTTAAAATCACTGAAAACATTTCCCACAGGCTAATTTATTGAAAAACAATTTCATTAACAAAATACAAACTTCATACTTCTGCTACTGTTTTCTGGAAAAATTTTCTCTGATGTTTTAAAAATTTTACAAAATTACCTGAATTTTCCCAGATTTTATCTGACCAATAGAATTCCCTGACTTTGAAGAATGTCCATTCTGTATAATAAATCACCACTGTGATAATATTTTACAGATAACAATGACATTTGCTGAGATGATGAAATTAAAAATCAACTAAACTATAATTTGACAGCTTCATTGATCACAAATATGCATTACTGTATATTATTAATTATTTTTTAATATTTCAAAAAATAAATATAAATATCATTATACCTTTTCAGCAATTGAGTTAGTTACAAATTGGTAAATAAAAGAGATACGTGTGCTTTATCATATAATTTGAGAAAAAAAAACATTAATAAAATAATCAAGTGATTTTACATGTACGGATGAGACAAAACATAACAAATTAACTGAATAAAACAAAGAAAATGTAGTTAGCAACCATAGCAGCTTTGCTTAAATACATACAGTATGCAGTACACAGTATCTCACGTGAAAGTGTTTTTACCATGGCCACAGCAATTATATTGTACTGTTTAGTTGCTTGCCTATAAAGTTAGCAGTAACCACTGAGAAGTCACTTTTAGATGCCATAACACTGCTCCACCAGCACGACAACCACTCTGTATACACAACATCTGGTAGCTAACTGATGTGAGTGTGGTGCAGTTATCATATTCATTAACTTATTATTCTTTTACAAATATTTACTCAAATATTTAGATGATGTCATTTGACTACGATGTCAGGCACATTTATCTCCTGGTGTGTGTTGCTAGCACCACTAATGACCTAGGAAGAAACTCTTTCTTGCAGCTAGTTACTCTATTTACTACCTCATCATCCAGGAATCTGTAGGATTTTCCCCTGGAAGTTGAATTCTAGCAAAGTGTACCAAGCTTGAGAGGAAACATCTGACAGTCGGGTTACTGGCAGGACCAGGCTGTTCATGTTAAATTGAGCACTTTGGAAGCCATGCTTAAGATCTACTTTGCATATTGTGTATTCTTCCAGCGAATGTAAAGTTAACATTGCCATTGTCGTGATCACTTTATTCATGCGTCATGTGAAACTGTGAAATTAGGTATTAGAAAAGTACATATTTCACAAATTTACCAATTCTTACACTTATGTACATAACAAAAACAGTGACACAAAATAAATCATTGGAATATTCATAAATATTTGCCTTACACTTTTAATTCAACGTTAAGACATGGAAATATTTTACCTACCTCATTACCAACTTTACGGGACGCTTGCCAGCCAGTGTGAACATTCAAATATATGAAGGTATAGGCAGTGACATTATTCAGGGGTTGATTTTCAAAACACGGCCAACCTCAACCAGAGATCAGCAAGAGTACAAGGAGCGAAGCATGGCCAAAGACAGTGATTGTCCTGTCCTGGCCAAGGTGAGAGTTGGTTGACGACTCCATTGATGATGTATTGTGAAAGCCTGTTCATGATAAAGGTAGCACTTTTGAAATTAACCTTAGAAAAAAGTCATTATCTCTACCTGCATATATTTTAACGGGTGAACTGAGTGACATGCGCCCAGTAAAATTGGGATGAATGCAAAGTAGTTCCATATCTTAACATTGAATAAAAAGTGACAGGTAAACATTTGTGATAACTTAAATTATTTGTTTCACTATTTTTTTTTAATGCATCAAAGTGAAAAAATTAGTAGATTTGTAAAAGATTTACTTTTCTAACAATTTCACAGTTGCACTTGACCGATGCATTAACAAAGTGACGAGGCCCATGGCAATATTAATATTGCATAATGCGGAATTATACACTATGTGCAGACGCAACTCCCTCTTACAGGAATTAATGTAATTCAATCCGAGAGGTGGGGAGGCTGAATTCCCGCCTAGAATAAGGTGGTCAAGGTATCCCCAGGGAAGGAGTGGTATGAGAAATAGATTTGCCTGGCTGGGTCGCAGATCCTCCCATGTTGGAATGTTGGAGTTTGTGCACTTTAGGCTGGGTAACTGTGACAAAAGGAGGGGATCCAATTCATACAGTGAGTTTAACCAAATACGTCTCCCATCCCGGAAGTTTGGTTATGCTCACTGTGAAGTTTGTCAAGAATATAGTGACACCAGTTGTCTCGTGAATATGGGGGAGACTATGCGGAATCAGTTGATTCCTGCCGGCGGCATCCTCTATAGGGAGCCGGTCTCGTGAGGATACGTGTTGCCACAAAGTCAGCTGTGAGGGTTGCTATTTTATGTCGACTAGCCATCTACAGGGGAATGCAGATAGTGATAAGTTTACTACCCGCAGTGTGTACCTCGCATGTAGGGTTATTCGGCCCTACATTCTGAGGGGGGTGAAGGGGCTCAAACAATTCCGCAATTGGTGGGTCTGGCTTACAATTACTTAGATAATCAATGGTGTGGTAGGGCTAGTCTAACCCTAGTAATGTATCCCTACCTTGCTGTATGGCCTTGTTTCCAAATAATGGTTATGAATCAATAGCTGGTTTGGAGCTTGAATAGTTAATTTCACTAGTTGTTGTGCTATTAGCTAGTAGGACGTCTAATTTTCATTGTTGTGCTCATCAAGCTAGCCTTCTTAAATTATTTCTATGTCCTTTAGTATAGTAAGGCATCTCAATAATGATATTAAAAGAACTAATATATATTCCGGACTCACTGGGCAGTAACCTTCTTCGGTCCGGCCTTGTTGAAGCTGGGACTGACGCAAAGGAGAGGAGACAAGCCTGTAGTCCTGGTGTTATATCCCACTCAAGGGCTGGGCGTCTCAGGGTGTTCCTGGAATAATCCGGCCTTGTTCAGGCTGGGGCTATCCAGAAAACTCCACTCCGTACTTCACTTTCAGGATAAACTAAAAGAAGATGCTAGAATATCTGAAATTATGAATTACAATCAAAAATGGTCCTTTGAAACTAACGAATCCCAAAAGTCCCGGTAACAGTCGCTATCTCCTGTATTCAGCTTTGTTCAGGTTGGGATTGAGATGGTGGCATGGATGAGTACCTGGTGGTTTTGATTCTTCTACTCCCTAGTAGATCAGGCAGTCAACAATAATCCTTGGACCCCTTGGCCTTGTTTAGGCTGAAGGAAATCAAAAGATATTGATTCTACCTGCACTAATCAGTGAGTGAGATGCTTATGACCTGGTACCATTAAAATTATAAATGTTAACTTTACTTGGAACTAGATAAAGGTACATAAGCACAAATTCTGATAATAAATGTATTTATTAAATACGTTAGGAAAGCAATGGGATACATAGCACTGTACAATAAGAATATTAATATTACTATTAATTATACGGCAGGTGAAGGCTACCTGCATAGAAAATGTAAATTGAGCAAAGTGAGCTAATGTCAAACTAATTCAAAAAGATAAGGCTTTCTGGGTAGGGTTTCAGTTGAGGTGGCATGGAATGATGCAGCATTTGGTCTCTCAGATAACTCAAGTTGTTGCAGACAGTGAGAGTTCGAGCAGCACAGCTTACTCCCGGAGACTTGACTCAGTACTGCCGGCGTGGTTGGTCTAGTGGTCAGAATCCTGGAGTGTTCCAGTTTGAGTCTTGGGCAGACTATTGAGGTCAGGATCTGAACCACTTACCTCTGATGAGACTAAGCCTTGCTCAGGCTTGAGTTCCCTATCTAGCCTTGCTCACGCTGGAGGTGCCCTCATCCTTATTCAGGCTGGAGGGCTGGCTCGAAGGGGTGTGGGGGGAGGGAGGGGGGGTTGTAGCCTCTCTTCGCAGGGGATTGTTTATTCAGACTTCAGGGCAGCAGCGCCCTTTCCTTATCTCCCCTGTAGGAGGTTGTTGATGTTTTTATCACCTCGACACAAGGCTCTGGTGGCTGCGGTGTCCTTGTAGCAGAGGTGCTGCGATCTTACATCATCTCTTGGAACTCGCATCTCTGGTTGACTGGTGTCGATAGTTCCGTTGAATAATAATATCTTGAAAGGGAAATATAGACGACTGCACGGCAGCTTCAGTAGACAGTACAATTTCTCCCTTCATATCACGTGTCTGTAATCACTTACTAGGCTGGGAGTATTCCTGTAAACACGGTAATAACTGACCTGTCATAATATGATTTCCCCACGAGCGTAGCAACTCTAGAAATGGGGTAAAGTCGAAACGTAGAGTGCGCATGCCAGATGCGCAGGAATGCACCATACATCAGTGCATACAAGTAGATCTTAAGCAGAAGTGCTCATTTTAACATGAACAACCTGTAATTGTGTCCACAGTGTATGCATGCTAAAGGCTGTTTGTCACCAAAAAATTAATAATTCTGTATTTGTACAAAATACGTATTGTTCAACTTGTGCACGTACTCTTCCCTTGCATAAAAACATTTTAAATCACATTTTTTTTTGCATCACAGCAGGTCAAAGTCAAAATAAAGTGTTTTTAGGATGTACAAGTTAAGTAAACAGAAATCTTTGCAGAAAATTAAAAGGTCATGTCTTAATTTGTTTGAAGGTATGCTTGGCAAAATTTATTTTTTATAAATTATCATAAGCTAGTACAAATCAAAAATGTTGAAAAATTTCTTTATTTTTAACAATATTTTAAAAAGTGCAAAAAGCAAATTATAACATGATTATAATGATTTTTTTTTAAATAACTCATGGTATCTTATTTCAATATGAATTACAGAATTTCTGTAACTGAGTAAGTTTTTACTATCTGTATACCCCAAAAACACTGAGCCTGTGATTTTGACATGCCATTATGCAAACAATATAATGTACAAAATTTTTTACATTAGGGAATAGTTCTTGCAAGTAATGTCCACAAGTTGAAAATTATTTTGTACAAATATAAAATAAGCAGCTGGAACCTAGTGAGGACCGGGTTTGTGGTGTAACCTCTGAGCCAAAGAAATCACACAGGTTGTAGTAAGCATATAGGTGATACGCGACAGGCTGGACGCTTTGCAACAGAAAAGGTTTCCAAACCTCCTCCGAAAATGAAGCAAGTTAAAATACAGAATGGCTTCTCTAGTGGTCAAGTTGTAACAATGCAGATTACATAAATTTTAATTGTTTTTATAATTGTTTTTCATCTGACTTTTAGTTAAAATCCCCAGTTTATTTTGTCAGTGGGTGTAATACTCAAAATTTTCCTTTCATGCCAAGTGTAGAAGTAAGGGGTTTATCAGTTTTAATGCGAGGCTGTATTTCAGTTGATATCTGTAGTCCGTTGGCATTTTTGAGTTCCCAGGATCCGAGCAAAGTTTGCATCACTTTTGAGATTAGGTTCTTTTCTTGACTTCTATTAATTTTCCCCTGTCATCAGCAATATTTGTTTTGAAGCCATTGCAGTGACACATGTTTTAGCCAATAGGAGGTTGAGAACCCCGGCCAAAGGATATTTTTAGATTTAGTTTGAAGAGTGGGGAGAGCTGCGCATGCCTAGCTGAGAGCAATGAGCCTTGGACTCGTCCACAAATGATTATCAACATTTGAAGAGAAGACTTTGTGGCCGAACAATTTAGCCCACACCTGAAAACGTCTACAGCCAGAAACTCTTTTGTTTAAGCAACCTTTAATTCAAAGTTCTTTCGACTACAAAACTTTCTCTAACACAAATTCTTTCCGCAGGTGTGGGAGGCTGCTAAGCGTTAAAAGGGAAGGTGTTTTTCTCTCCCCTTGCCTTCATAATGGTTCTTGCGAGGCAAGTTTTTTTGAACATTGCTTAAAATCTACTGTGACGCTGTTTCTTTTAAAAGTTGTTTGTTGAGTGAAGATACGTCCGTTTGTGCCCGTGTTTTTTGTAACTGTTGTGGAGATCAAAAATAAACCTGAAAAATATTCCAAAATGGAAGTATATTTTTATTATTTTTTGAAACATGGTGCCAGATTCTTGTGAGTAACCCGACTGAGCTAGTGCAGGACTGTATTAGTGGAAGGGCAGAGAGCTGAATTTTGCCACGGTACATCGTGGCACCCAATGTGAGGTGAAGAAAAGCAACACCACAAAGTCAACCAACCATTGCCAACCAAAGCAAAACCTCGCCTATTAATTGGCTAAATGACATCTTAAGGTCCAGAGCTACACTCTGTCGGAGAGGTAACATGAAGTGCCCTACTATTACATTCTGGTGTGGACTTCGAGAGCTATCATCACTACTCAGTGTGACAAGCCTTGAAAAGTACCAATTGCTGAGTCAAGTTAAATCACATACTTGTGACAAGTCAACGTTTAACTGTTGCAGCCGAAGGTAGCCAAGGAGAACCAAAGTGTTTTTGCCTCCCCTCACAAGGGGTACAAATGAAGCGATCTGCCTCCCACCAGATGGCTAAAAAAGGGTAAATGTAAAGATGCCACACTTGTTGCTAGGCAACAGCGACCCCTCTCACCAGATATGAAAGGGGAGGAAGAGAGTGCTGTGCTAGTCGCTAGGCAACCATTTCCCCTCCCATTAGGGGTGTAATGGGAGAAAGCAATATCGCACAGTGTGAGCCTGAAGATAGCCAAAGATAACAAATTGTTTCCTCCCCACTCGTATGTCATGTAAGGGCCAATGGGAGAGGGGAACAAAATGGTTGTTGCATTTGTTGAAAGGCAATACATTCAATTTAAGGGAAATCTGCAGTAACTACAGGGAATAGATGTCAAGTGCCGACAGAGAGTGTAATTAACATTAAAAACAGACCCTGCAAAAAAATTTTTTTTTTCAAGCATCTAACCAATGATTCACATAAGTCACACCCCAAATTTTGAAGGAAATTTTTTAGTGTGACAATTATGTGATGAAATATGGTTTCCTATAATTCTCATGCAAACACAGCTGAACAACACAAGGGAAGTAGGTTTATAAAGATCACAAAGCAGCTGCAAAGTTGCACCGAGGAAACAGGGTCACAGGTACTAGTACTGACTGAGTGGTGGTAACTCTGGAAGCTTCGGAAGAGAAGCAGTTAGTGCACTTAATAACTTGAAGCCAGGATGGCAGAGCCTAAAACCTGGAAAGGTCAACATGTTATACAACCATTAGCACAAAACCTTTTCACTTCCTCCAGAAAGATCATTCTACATTCCTTCCCCATCTCTTTTTCGAACAAAGAAAGATACTTCTTAAAACTCCCCTTTTATTCACTATCATTCTTCTCAATGAGAAAAAAAGTCTGACTCATTTTATACATTTGAATTTACTGCTCACTTACAAAAATGTATTATACACTTATAGTCACAAAAACTCTACTGCAAAGATGTGAACTAGCTGCTGATTTATCACAAAGTCTGGTGGTTCTCGTACCACTGCTGAGTGGCCACATGTGACAAGGCAAACACATTCTGAATTTACTTACATTTACCATAAACACGTGTTGTTGCATTTGTTGTTGAAGGTGGTAAAATTTTACTGTCTGAATCACAACTGTCAGTATTGTATGGTATTTCATTTGCAAACGTATATAAAAATTAATTCAAGGAAATTTTCTGGCTAGAGTATATTTATGTATCTCCTAAGTAAGTATGTCAAAACGAATATAAACATAATGTTTTAGAAGGAAACCAGACTAGCTATGTTTGCTGATGAAAAGAACTGGCACCCTATGGCCAAGGTAGCCTTGGTTTGGTGTGCCATTACGGATGTAAATTTAACTTACGTTAGTTTAGTTTATAAGCTGCCGCTTGAGTAGCATTTTTTCTTAAATAAACAAAGTCAAAAGAGAATGAGACGTTGTGGTGGAAACGTCCTCAGTAGTATTAATAACGACGGTCGGTGTACAGCGCTTCGAGGTATTCTCCTTGGACACTTAGTATCCACTTCCCTTCTCCTTTCTTTTTCCCTTCCCTCTTACTCCTCCTTGTGCAAAACAAGTTTTAAAATTAATGGGGCCGAAGTAAGTTACGGGCCGAGCTTGCTTGCCGGTTACACATTCTTTCTGCTGACTACTTGAGGTCACATCACAGACCTTCCAAGCAACATGATATTTGACTGCATTTAATTTGGAGCCACTACACAACTTGAGTCGTTTTGATATGGTCGGCAATTAATTATGTAAGAGGTTCAATTTCTTTATTTTAATTTTGTGAGTTGGCGAGAGGGAAGAGAAGCTGTGAGTTGTGGACATCATTAATTTTATTAAATGAGGACGATTAGGGTTGTAATTATGCTTGTGCATTGGTAGTGTGTGCTTAATATCTGTGAGCATGCAATAGTAACTATTTGTCAAAATTATGTTTTTGGTGTGCACCTTCCAAAAGTAGTTTTGGTTTAAACTCATTTAGTTAGTAATGATGTGTTTGATAGTGTTTGCAAAATGAGTAGGCTTGGTGATTTCTGCCGCTCCCATTTGGTCCTGCCCGGACAAGCTCAAACTTTCCATTGCTACCAGGTCCACAGCTTACGCCTTTGTCTTTTAAACATGTGTGAAGTTATTATTTTAACAGCTGGTGCTTTGGAAAGGATTTAAAGTAATATTGTTTACTGGTTGTCGTCCAACTGATAAATTTATTTTATGGATTGTTTTCTCACATTTCTTTTAAAGTGTATTTTATGTATATCGTATGAGAAACGCTTGAATATATTTTATTTAAATCCAGAGTTGGTATGTGCTCAGAGGGTAAAATTGGGTACCCAGCAAACGCAGTGGCATGGTCTGGCATAAGTTTAAATGTTACAATTTTTAAATGCATCTTAGATCTTAAATGCATTTTTAAATGCATCAAGAACTATGCTTAAAGATACATTTTTAAAAATTATTATTATTATGCGTATTGTCGAAACTGAGCTGATTTTACAGGAATGTTTAAACTGAAGTGTACTACTTACATGAAACTTAAATCATGTCAATAAACCAGCTGATATGGTTTCAAGCGCATTGTGTAATGCAACTAGGAAATGTCAAGGTTATTGATAATAATTAATTTTTGCTTTGTTATGTACCAAATTACATTAATTTGGTGAGTGCTTACCTCATTTTACTTCTGATTGCAATGTTATTCTATGCTTATTAGAGCACGTTTCAAAACAACAGTTTATCACATTTTAGTAACGTCAAGCTTTTCTTTAACGTAATACTTTTGTAATCATTAAATTTTTGCTGTCTTACTATATTACATAATATTGTGTATTTTTTCAGAAATTATTGTTGATTGTTTATGGTACCAGCGATGAAATTTTATATCATCTTGGCAATATTTTTTATCATATGTGCTATTTATTAGGCATTGAAAATAACATTTTTTAAACAGTTTTGTGAGTTTTAATTTGTACTGGTTAGTACAAGAAGAATTATAATTCCTAGCTAATCCACCTAGCAACAAATGTTGGTGTGGAAGACAGTCTTATGAAACACAAAATAAGTAAAAAAAATTATTAATTTGCATACATATAAGTAGTTTCTTCTATAGGCACAATATAGTATTATGAAAAACTGAAAACTTATGTGATTGTCAAAATTGAAATGATTTCACTGGGCATGATATACTCTCATATATAATTTTTTTCCTCCTCACTTCTGCTATACATATTGTGACACTGAGGAGAAATGAGTCATTGTGAGCCATGTCAGCTAGAGAGCAGAACGTTACTCATGGTTGTGTGGCTGGCCCAGGGCCTTGATGGTGTTTCCGGAGGTGAAGCAGCGGCTCATGCACTTGGTCTTACTGTAGAAGGAGCAGCGCCAGTAGGTGCCATGGGAGGTCGGGTACTCCCGGTAGTATAAGTGCCCCTTGAAAAGCAGCTGCGGCCTGCCGCGACGACTCGTGATTACCTGTGCCTTCCCTGCGAACACAGCACGACACCAGCTTCACTGCCTACTGCTTTTAACACACACACACAACAGCTCCCCAACCAGCATCCGGGCGACCTGAGAGTCATCCCTCACCGACAACTGCAAACCTAACTTGACAGACAAGCATACTGTGCAACTCTGTCTTGATTCCTCGGTACAACGCCTTAATCATTATCACGGAAACATCCTCAACAATGTAAAACATTTGAAGGTACGAAAATTGTGATACGGCCTAACTCTGAAAGCACTGATATATACACTCTTGACAAGTAAAACAAACAAGCATGAGTAAAAGTTGCTATTGTGCCTTCATATATGCAATTTTTAAAAATCCATACCCTTTATTTCTAAATCAAGGCATGGAAATGCAACTGTTTTATTGTGATTAACAGCTATCTTTCATTATATTAATAAAAACCTCAAAATTTTATACAATCATTAAAAACAAACAATCTGTAACTTTTGCAGCAAAATGGGCTGTGGTGGATGTGAAGAAGTTGTTCAAAATTATACCAAGGAGATGAGGGTTAGTGAAGATATCAAATACAAAGATTTTAACATAAAAATATATATATATATATATATATATATATATATATATATATATATATATATATATATATATATATATATATATATATATATATATATATATATATATATATAATATATATAATACATAAATAATGAAGATTCACTGCTACACACATTTCCAAGTGAATTTTATGATTTCTTTAAAATCTCTCAATCTTTGTCCCAAAATTTTGAATCTACTTTCAAATTTGTTTCTGAAAAAATTATATAAATTAGTTTATCTTCTACAAAATGTTATGAAATATCCACACAAGTTATAACCTGTCTGGATTATCTTCCAACAGCTCATGTAACAGATGAAGGATGAACACACAATCCTTTTGAAAGACAAACAAGAATGCATGCAATTTTCTCGTGGACTTCCGTACACTTACAATCTCAGTTAGACAGAAAATATACAATATTACAGAACTTCTTTTACCTTGCCTAAATTCCACCATTCAGGACTGCCAGCCTCATTATGCTCCTGTGTCGTCTGCCAAGGGTCTGATATAGCCCACGATTCTAGCAAATTTTCAACTGCTACCCGCATGAAACTTTCCTCAATCTGAGATTGGCAGGACCAGCAGTCGCAAGCTCACACGTGAGCAACCACTACTCTGGTTACGCCCACTCACGCTACTCTTTTCAAGAGAACACACTTCAGCATGGTTACATTCTGGCTCTTCAAGATGCACAACCAGAGCATACATAGACTCCAATAATCAGACTGTTGAGGAGTCGAACAACCTGCCACCAGGCTAATACCTTCATAACTGCCTATGGTACAAGTCCAGCCTACGAGGCACATACCCCTTTCAGTAAACCAAAAATAGGGAATTATCAGGATTTTTCCACATTTGGTTGGATATCCAGCGGTGACACAAGGAGCCAGTGAGTTACCTTAGGCTAGCAGAGGCTGCGCTGTAGCACTATTATTATATAGTCTCTTGCACAAAGTTAGCCCTTCCCATAACTATGAATCCACTTGGTTTCTGATATTAGGGCTGGTAATAGCCCTGACACATCATAGACCAGTGGCTCTACCAATTGAGTAAGCACGAAAGTACTGCAGCAGCATGCCATCCCTCTGGCCAGAGCAGGATTATACTTACCTGTGGGTCAAATAAGTCAGGGACACTCCTCGACCAGGTTTTTTATACACTCCCAGGTTCCCCGCTCGAGATTAGAGCCAATGTTTCCAAAGTCAACCAGGGTTGTCACCATCTATCAAGTGCACAAGACACATCAGTGGCACCCAGGACAAACCGGTTTACCTGAGTGCACTGCCCATGCACCCCCAATCTCAAGAAGTAACAAGGCATAAAAAAAGGGGGGGGGGGGAACACAACCCACAATAGCAGCCAATGAAGCCACCAAAAGAAAAAATTAATTCTCACCATGAGCATTTGATTAAACTACAGAGTAGTTGATGAGTAATGATAATAAACCACCAACCCCAGCAAGAGTCTCAAATATTCTCTTGACAAACCTGTGCAAAAATGTGATCTTTCGCACTTTCTAGACATGTTCCTTTCAACACTAGGACAAACTTGAAGCTTGACCTTGGGATATGTTGGTTTTTGTTACAGTAAAATTACTATTTTCTGAGGCAACATTAACTTGATTGATAAGAACTTGCGATTCACATTTGTCAACTGACAATATATGCATTTAGTAACTTGAACCACTTCAATGATTTATAAAAAAAACATACACAAGAGGCAAAATTTGTACTGGAGTCTGACATAGAATCCTTGGACAACAAAGTTCTGGGTTTGAGTCCTGGGTAAGCCATGGATGTGTATGTTGTTTGCTGTATGTTTACATAAGTGCAGTGAGTTATCGATTACACCATTACAGCCCTCCTCCGCATATAAATGAGGGTGTTAAAAAGCAGTAACTAAAAACACAACACACAAATAGATATGCCTCACTGAGCTAAAAATGAAAATCACGACTGAGCTGGGTCAGTATCATTATTCCGTCTGTGCAACTTACCTGTTTTAAACCCATCATTCCACTTCCATGATGGCAGATTTTGGAAAAATTCACTTCTTTATATACCATATAATGTTTTTATAACAAAACTAATGGTATATCAGCAATGCTGTTGCACTGTATTTGTGTTGATAAAGCAATCGCAACAAAAACTGATAATCAGGAGTGCCTCATAGTAAGACAGTCTGCCCAAATAAGCCACATACTATTATACTAAATTGAAATTACCAGTAACAAATTACATTTTTCTAGAGAGAAAAAAAAAACTACAATAATAAGTACAAATGCCACAGTATTCGTTGAACATTCACTTAGGATTTTCAGAAATATACGTCACATGAAAGTTAGGTCAGAATGTAATGCTTATAGATTACGTAAAGTTGAAACGAAAAGGGTGCATATAAGTGACCATGTCTTTATTTTTTATTAAGAACATCATACAACACAACATAACAAAAGACTGGAATGGGTACAAAAACATGAAATTTTCTTTGTCAGCACTTAACAATAGTATTCTCAATAAATCTAATGTAAATAACACAATTGGCTGCTCTGTGTTAGTAACTATTAAGGAAGTGGATCTGATAAATCCTGCAGTTTATTTTACAGGCACACTAGCGCCAACTGGCAGTAGATAGGGTGTACTCAAAAACATATCTTCCTCTGTATCACTTCCGGAGCTACATGGGGATGGTTGTGGTGGTTGTGGACCCCCTGGACGGTGCGACCGGAGGTGGCAATGCGCGCTGTGCAGGCTTTCATGTAGTTGGCACACCTCCAAAACTCAGACTCACCCTTGCGGTGGTACAAGTTGTACAAGTAGCCCCCATACACTGCCTGGTACTTGCCACGCCTGCTCGCCACAAATTGGACAATACCTGCAGGGAAAACATTAACGTTAGTGGAGACAAGGAATTAGACATCATCTGACAAACAGCCGCCCTCTCCTTACGGAGGCTGCTGTATGGAGCTTCAGCCAGGAAGTGACCCTGCAAGAAGTTATGGATGTTCCTGGAGTGGAAAGCCAACCACACAGTTTATTTAGTAACACGATATTCCTAGCTTCGTTATAGTAAGATATAACTGGAAGTATTTAGACAAAGATTTTTGGAATTAAGTGGGTTTTATAAATTCGGATCTCAAGAACTGATAATCAGGGTATTGAAATATCTCCAAATACACATAGGTGAAAACTGAACATGCATATAAAAAAAGCCTCACTGTCTGTAAATCATAGAAAAAGAACCTTTATTAGATTAAATGTGCCATTATCCACAAAAAGTAGCATAATGATACTAGAGTATTGTGTAGTTACAAAAATTTTACAACATACCTAAACAGAAGAAACACTGATTCACACATAGCCATGGTCGTTTGAGCTACGTTGGAAATACCGTAGTTACTCATTTTATTTGTAGCTGCAATTGGAAAATTAAAGAGAAAAATGGAATTTTATAACCATACTGTGCATAATTTATTTCACTTTGGCCCATCACGTTTTAAAGGCATCACATGTAAATTCATCCAAAATTTATCAAAGCTGTACTCCCCGTAATCTAGGATTGCCAAGTGTATCATACTTTATAGGATGTCCCGTGATGGTAACAGATTGTTACAACTAATGCAGATAGATGGCATTCGTCAACAAGTGTGTGCGTTCATGGAAGTAGCGGTTACCGAAATGTACAGAATATCTTTTCTTCTAGTGTGTGATGGTGTCGTATGTTTTACACAAAATTAAAAATCAGAAATTCAAATCACACTGTTTTATCACTATCATTGGAACTAATATTATGTTGTTGTATATGTTCAGAAAAAAAATAGAAAAATACATTAAATATTGACTTTTGCAAATTACATATAATATTTATAACTGCTGTTCTTTCTTATGTTAATTTTCCTTGGTCATTTCATTGGTGTCGATATAATGTGTTGAGTTGTCAGACGTGCCCCTTATTGAAAATTTGAAAAAGTTGGTATCCTTCATATAATTAAACTACAATTGTCTACAAATATACTGGCTAAAGAGCTAAAGTGGTCAAACTACTATTAAGTGTTAACAAAATGCATATTTTGTGCATTTGACTCACAAATACATACAATACAAAACAATAATATAATTAGGTTTAAGAGAGTTTATTTAAAATAAAATATTTAAAATTAACACAAAGATTTTAATGTAAATTTAGTTCAGTGAGGTTTTAAAATTTATAGCTAATTTTTAGTTATGAACTGTTAATTAGTTTAACGTCTCAGGGTTTATAATGATAAATCATACGTGTTGGTACAAAATACATACTAACAGTGCCAAAATAAAAAGTACAGATTATTTTTCAGGCAGGCATTTTCACATCATGTCCACTTTGTTGCGCTTGGCACACAATGTGTCAGAATGTGGGGGGCGGTGGTTGTGCTCGCTGCAGAGGACTTGCACATTTGGCCCAGAGGTCATGATGCGGGCGTGGCAGAGCTTGTTATAGTTGGAGCAGCGCCAGAAGCTGGCCACACCGCTGGTGCGGTAGAAATTGAACAGCCAGCCTCTATAAATGACCTGCTGCTTCCCACGTGAGCTCAAAACAAAGTGGACCACATCTGGTACAGAAAACACACACATTCTTAGTCACAGCAGTGCCCAGTTGCTACCATGTCACCATACTATCAGTATTCTATATGCCACAAACATAGAAGCAAACATGAGAACAAAACACTGTGCGAGAATGCTAAATACCTTTCTATTACAAACTGCGTAACTATTAATATAACTTAACATGCAGTTGACGAACATAGTTAACCATTCACAGAACATATCAAAATTTGTACTGCTCTACCAGAAAATTAAAGCCATGTGACTAAGATAGTATTTTGATATCCTCAGCCAAAGAGCCATCTGGCAAATTGATAGAAAAGCCACTCAAATTTACACACACATTACTACAAAGAACAAAGAACAAATGCCATGAGTCATTGTAATTTGTAATTTTATTACTTTCCTTTTTTTCTGTATTATTTTTGTTTGCAAACTCAAACATGACACAACTAATCTCCAACATTATGAGATATAAAAAAAATATATATTGCTACATTTTCTTTTGATTATATTTTTGTTTTATATATTCCAGTAAAAATCAATACTCTGAATAAATAATAATTATATAAAAGTTTTCTTCAGGTACATAATTAGAGGATTTCAAATATTACAGAAATACATATAGTATTTTGTAAATAGCAAATTTTATATAAATGTTTTACTTTAGCCTTAAGTTTGGCCTATAAGCCTCCCAGATGAAAACAGGAGAAAAATGTAAGGGTATACTATATTACACTTGATGACAATTCTGTATGCACACAAACAGTGCCATTCTAAGACTAAATATTTCTTGAAATATTTTAAGGGAATTTTTATACTGGCATAAATATAGTTCTCCCCAAAATATAAGTGTATGTTATAACTACTCCTATATAATTTGAAATACAAACAACAATTTATTTATTTATTTTGTAATTTCTCTGGCTATTAGATATAATCCAAGGCCACAATTTAAAAAGTTTCAAGAAGAAAGTTATTTCCAAAACTTACAGGCCATATTCTACACCAAGGCCAACAATTTTTTTTATTCTCCTGAGGTTGACATAAATTCATCTTATATTTATGTTTTTCTCTAGCTAGTTACTACACATGAAGGCCATCCAAAATGGCACATTATTTTAAAGGGAGAGCATTTTTAAAATTCCTTATTAAAAGCATCACAAACTTTTAAAAACATGATTTTCTTGAATCTATATTTATCCATTTTTATCAGTAAGTGTTAGATATTGATGTCATAAGTTGGCAGCCCTGCAGATGGGCATGTGTATAAAGATGGCAAATGCAAAAGACGCCACGTTGTGTGTACAAGCAAGTAACTGAGAATAATGTTGTCATAACCTTAGAACTGTCTATTATTCTTACTAGACTTAACATGCATACGGTACGGGGTGTATTTTCTCGTTTTGAGTGTTTAACGCTGTGTGTTTCATCACAGACAATATGGATAAGTTTGTGAAACCGCCAGATCAACTCGTCGTTGAAGATAACCTAGACCAGAACTGGACACTGTGGAAGCAAAAGTTCAAGTTGTATTTACAGGTCTTGAAAATAAAAGATGATATAGAAATCCCTAGAGTCGCGTTGCTACTGTGGTCTCAAGATTTGATCAGTATTGTTCGCTGCAGAAGAATCTTCTCTACCATAGGTTCCAGTTTCTTACGTTAAGACGGCTGGAGGGGATGTCTGTTGAGCAGTTTGTAACAGACCTCAAGCATCTGTCGCAAGTTTGAGAATTAGGAGCCCAGGAAAGTTTTTTGTGTCGGGACATATTAGTTGCGGGCATCAGTGATACGGTCATGCACGAAAAACTCCTTCAGGCGGGAGATGAGTTAACACTCGAAAAGGCAATCAAAGTGTCGGTCAATTGAAACCAGCCGTGTTCAGTTGAAGTCTATGCATAGTGTGTGGGCTAGTGTAGATGCAAGCAAGTCAACAGACGTGCTCGCAATTAGAGTGAACCAACATGTTGACAGACCCAGTTTTAGAAGACCTGGACTCAAGTGTAAGTGTGGCTTTTGTGGTTACGATCATGGGAGAGATAAAACATGTCCAGCATTAAACAAAAGGTGTGCTAGATGTCGTCGTAAGAATGATTTTGCAGCAGTGTGTAAGAGTTCACCAGTCAATGAGTCAGTGAGTAGTAGTAAACAAAACAAACATCCGGGATCACACCAAGCCCACGTAGTGTCGTCTAACGAACAGTCACACTTGCAGCAGGTTGACGCAGTCTCGGAGCCTAGTGATTATCTGTATGTCACAGAAGTTGGTAGCCCTACCTCACTGGACAAACTGTCATGGTGGGAACCCGTCACGTTTTCTTCCAAGGTTGTTCATTTTAAGCTTGACACAGCTGTGCAAGTGAACACTATACCGCTTACATTGCTCCATGAACTGGGGGGTCAGCACCACCAACATTCAGAAGAAGGGCCCGTCTTTGCGAGCTTACGGAGAGTTCGCGATACCGCATGTGGGGTCTGTGTCATTGCCCTGCATGATCTGCAAAACTGAACATCAGCTACAGTTTGAGGTTGTAGATGTCCCCCAAGCTGTGCCACTCCTGGGTTTTGAAGCATGCCGGGACCTGCAAAATTCGTGCAGCATGTCAGCGCCCTTGATTACCAGGCAGTATCCAACAGGGAGGAGTTACAGCGAGAGTTTCAAGATGGGTACAGTGTATAGGCACAACAGAAAGCACATGAGGGCTTCACCTACAAGTTTTGTCAGTAATTGCCCTTCAGGCAGTGAATCAATGCCACAAACAGGAAGTGAAAGGTTTTTGATCAGGAATAGCATGGAAAATAACTCTGGTCTGGCTCCGGTTGGTAGTGTTGGTGACAAAGTAGGAGATAGTTTGGTAACCACATTGAGGCCAAGTAGGGTAATAAAAAAGCATCAATATCTGCAAGAATATGTCAGCTAAAGGGTAATACAACCTGTCTTAAGAACAACTGATAGTTGTAGTTTACGTTGTATAGACTCAATGTTGGAACGGTTATGGTGAGGTAGCCTACCACAAATGTGAGTCATCTCAAATATTATGTTACCCTATTAGTGTAAGTTTTTAATAGTCTGTGTATTTTAATAATGCTAACCTGTTTTGTCTGTTATTAAATTAAGGGAGATGTTAGATATTGATGTCATAAGTTGGCAGATCTGTAGATGGATGTGTGTATAAAGATGGCGATTGCAAAAGACACCACGCCGTGTGTATAAAGATGGCGACACCACGCCGTGTGTATAAAAATGGTGACACCACGTCGTGTGTACAAGCAAGGAACTGAGAATAAAGTTGTCATAACCTTAGAACTGTCTATTATTCTTACTAGACTTAACAGTAAGTATATAAACTAACTTAAAATTCATCATTCATAACACAGTCCACATTTTTTGGCCAGTTAGCTGACCTGCATGTCTATGGACCAGCAAAGCTGACAAATTTAATGTTAATAATAAAAATATACTTAACGTTTTATAAATGTTAATTTTTAAGGTGCCAGCTATGCGTGAACTTTAGCAACATATGTCTGTGGCACAGAATGGTCACAACAGTTTTTCCCTCTCTACTGTTCATGCAGGATACAGGACAATCTGCAGAAACTTGCTTCATTTTGCTCTGTTCAGATGAACACATCATCAGTGTATAAAAAGATAGTTATATAGGTAAGTAATTTCCTTGGTTTTAGTTCATGAAAAGCATGTGACTGCCTTTTTATGGCTAGCTGTTGTCTGATTTACATATATTGGTTTCCTGTTATTGTAATGTCATAAAACAGATTTTGCAATAGTAAAGCGTACATAACCTGATATTGTATCATAATTAGTGCACATCTCCACATTGTTCTAGCCATAAAGACAAAAAATATTTTAAAATACTAAAACATAACACTTCTTAACCTTTAAATTTCATATTTTTTGGGGGTGAGAACGGAAGGGATAGAAAAATAAGGGCCTGCGCCACTGGACATTTCCCCAAGTCCAACTTTATGCTACACCAAGACAATAGACCCACTTGCATTTGAACCAAAGAGTACCTTATTATGTGTTGAAAATCTCACCAAGAACCAGATATATTATTCACATTGTATTTTAGCTGCCCAAGGCTCCTGTTTGGGATCCATCACATTGTTATGAAGTGATCAGGCCTTTGCTGGGTGGCCTGCCTGATCACATCTCTAAACATTGAACCAGGGCGCAAGCGTGATTGCAGTAATTCCTTACGAAAGACAATTGCAGAAACCTCCTCCACCAGCCAGTAAATGGGGCTGAAAATATTAAACAACGCACCTGATATAAGGCAATGTAACACTGGGAGCGGCATCGGCATCTCTTGTCATTGGACCATTGGAACAAGAAAGCCACTGAAGATGAGTTTGTCCGGCCTCTCAGAATCAGCCTTCTGCAACATTAACAAGGTGGGAACTTTCCAATTAGATTGTAATAGTAGTGGCATGCAGTAATGGAATGTAACATAATTAAGTAGCATCTTGATATTCTATTTAAGCTCCCCAATAAATAGTCTTGTAAATAGTTATTGTATAATCCTTAGGTTAAATAAACCCCATCTAACTAATCATGACTCATTATTTAGGTACACCCAGGTATGAACTGACCAACAATTCAGTTTATAACAATATGCACTAGTCGCACAGTACATCTTCCTAAATATCGGCATGGTGACATTAACACGATATATGCCACTGCCTTTTCTAAAACTGAGTACTATAAATAACACTTGAATCTAGTCTTATCAGCATCCCTTTAACCCACTGTGATTTATTTTGTGGGCTACAGCGATGTCGTCCACTTGAAGAGCAGATAATAATTCACCAAACATGCGCCCCTGGAGATACGTCCTGCAATGGCATCCATCCTGCTGTGTTTCACAGTGATGTCTAATTGACCAGTAATTGAAGTGTACCATTATTGCACCACCAGAAAATGGTGAAGTACTGTTATTCTTCCTTCCACAGTGGATCACTATTTCTTTCTGCAATGTTTATTAATTTTGCATGCCCAAAACATACCATTTCCCTTTGGTTTTTCCATGATATTCAGAATAATTTTGTTTCTGAATAACGTATTGATGGACCTTCCACAACATAATTAACAGCAAGTTACAAAAACAATAAGTATTACTTAGATACAATGACTCCATCATCAAGGCTGAAGCTCTACTTTAGTTCCCATTTGCTATTTACTATGAATTAGAAATTTTTGCATTAGTGATAGTCAGCAATATTATTAGAGAAATGTATTGGTATGCATACTAGCTCAATAATTTATGTTTACTTACTTTGTATTGGATGTGAGTATCCTGATCAATAATAGACCAATATTTCTTTTACTCCATCAGTTCCACAGACAGCAACTGTTCCGGGTCTTTGAAGTCTTTCTTCTCACACACATTGAGCATTCTGATTGCACATTTATCCACCATAATTCAAAATAAAATGTTAATCAGCTAATCTACATCTCTCACACTCATCACATGATAAAGTGGATTCATACACTTACATTGTGCTTCATGTTGCTTCTACATTATCTGTGTTAACTTCGTGAAAAAACGTCAGACCAATCTGAACTTTTTTCATGCAGTCTTTACTCTCAGCTCAGTATTGATGGTGTGTGCTTGGTTTCCAAAGTGGTCACAATGGTTACCATGAAAGAGGAATATATGACCAATGTGACAGAAAAAATAGAACATTCCACAGAGGTATAACAAAAAAAGAAACTGTTGTGTTTGTACCTGTGTAAGGTTGGCAACGTTGTTGTTTTGTTATGATGAGCTTAGTCAGTTCCTGGCAGGAAGCTCGGCGAGTATGTAAATAAGTAAGCTACTTGTGTTCTCCCGATGGAGATTATGTATGTCGTGAGTCATAAACACTAGTGCATCTCGTGGAATTACCGAAGATGTTACACTAGCAACAAGAGATACAACATTGCACAACGCGCAATATTGAATCTTCAGACCATGAATCAGCACACCAAAACCTACAGTGGCATTGTTTAATTCATTCCGGAAAGTCATTCCAGGGTGGGACACCTGGACAACATACTTGGAACGATTACAGTATTGTTTCGTGGCAAACAAGGTAACAGACAAGAGCAAAAAGAAAGCTATTTTTGTCACAGCATGCAGTGTGCGCAACTGTACAACTTATCGGTGTCGTGTCTGCCTAAAACGACGAGCGAGGTAGACATAGTGAACATTCTAGTGGCATTAACCAACCCCTTCGAACCAAAACCTAGTGAAATCGCTCAGGCATTAAAATTTCACAAGTATGATCGGCATGAAGGTGAGTCGATTTCTAATTATTGTGACCAAGCTATGAAATCTGTTGGCACATTGCCATTTCAGTGACTTGAACAGAGTGGTGCGGAAATTGTTTAGTACATGGAGTGCGTGACAAGATATTGCATCACGCGATGTTGGCCAAAGACAAGCTATTTTTTCAGGCAGCATCGGACATGGCCATGGTGGCAGAAGCTACAAGTCACAATGTAAGTGATTTGGGAGGAGAAATGAGCGAGTTGGCAGAAGTAGTAAACCAAGTTAGTGTGTCTGGGTCCACCCATCTTCTAGGGGAAAACCAAGCGAGAGAGGTTCACCATCCCTGCGTAAACATGCACAGGACCAGCAACCTTTGTGGTGCTGCAATGGGTCGTACAGCCCAGAGAAATGTAAGTACTGCAGTACTGTGAGCAATTTCTATTCCAAACAAGGGCATTTAGATTGAGCATACATTACCAATAGGAAGCACAATACTCAAGCTCAGGATTCACACAGGGGGCTTTTCATGTACCGGACAGTAGGGACTCATCTGAAGAAGACACAATCTTGTACAGTCTTTACCGTACATCCACCCAAATGCCAGCCTCCAATAAGAATTACAGTGTGGCTAGATGGCTGGGCATTAGAGATGGAAGTGGACACAGGGGCAGGCTTGACAGTCATCAGCAGCAACCCGTTTGAGCAGCTGTGGCCAAATAGACAGCAACTCCAAGAAGTCCCTCGAGGTGCGTGTGCACACAAACACAGCCAACGTCAGGTTACCGCTATTGGTCACTGAAGGATCACTGCTATTCAGTTGGGACGCAGCTGGTTGGAACCACTTGAAATATCGGTGGTTAGAATTTTAGCAGTATAAACAGAAGTAGCAGTGAACGTAAGGAAGCATCATTCCAAGGTATTTGCCAGTACAGAGTTAGGGTAATATGTGGAGCCATCAGTGAGTGTAGAGACGGAGTAAGATGCAACGCCAATCTTCAGGAAGTGTCATCCAGTGGCATTCACCGTTAGCAAATAAATAAACAGATTGGTGAAGCAAGGTGTGTACGAACCTGTAACTTACTTAAATTGGGTCACTCCTATTTTTGCAATCTGTAAGGCTGAAGGATCGGTGCAAATCTGTGGCGACTACAAATGTTATGTGAAAAGTGTGTGTAAACTGAAATTTACCTATTACCAACGACTAATGAGGTGTTCTCCATTTTGCCAGGAGGGAAAAATTTCACCAAACTATACTTGGCAGATGCATACTTGCAGGTATTGGTGGATGAGTGTACTGCAGATGTGCTGACGGTGAACACCATGAAAGGGTTGTTCAGAGTGAAACGTTTGCCATTCGGTATCAAATGTGCCCCAGCAGTGCTTCAGAGGTTAATGGGGACCATGCTGTCTGGGATACAGGAACTTGTGGTGCAGCTAGTGGATGATATTCGTATCACTGGATGCAATGAAGAACAACACTAACAGCGGTTGAAGGATCCAAAGTGTGTGTTTGCAGAGTCATCTGTAAAATTCTTAGGTTATAGAGTACACAGAGCAGGAATACACCCAACACAAGCTAAAGTTAAAGCAATTCACCATACCCCACCTCCAGTTGCGAAAAGGTGCTACAAGCATTTTTAGGATTACTTAATTTCTATATTTCTATGACCTGTTTCTGCATGTTTCCACTTGAACTCACATGGTTTGTTGCATTACTATATTTACTTTTTGGTCAACCTAAGCAGAAATAATTAGATAAGAATTGCTTTTAATTGTGCTGCACTTCACCAATATCATTGTTTAAGTATAATAGTAACCTAAATTCAACTTCAAAATAAGCCAAAAGCTATTTCACACATCAGCAGCACATTGATAAATCTGTATTACACAACTAGAACATAGATGATTTTGCAGATTGAAATAATTTTGTGAATTGGCACAGATGAGTAGAAGTTGCAAAATTTATTGGGTTATGAAAACTGACAGGCATTTCCAACTTCAGGTTAATTCTTGATTAAGCAGTGCAGAACAAGTGTTTGGAGTATTTGAAATATACATCTGCACTAAAAATGCCAAGAACGTGCCTTAAAAAACATGAAGATATTAAAACATTATTTCTTATAACCAACATAAATAAAAATCAATATAGGTACTGCATCTTGAATTATGGAATGGTTTCCTTGCCACCAAGACACCCTCATTTTCAGTCATTCTCTTATATTCCTGCTTCAATTCTTGATGAATCAGTTCTGAGAATATAACTCAACAAACAAAAAAAATCTGTAAAATTTCATGTTTTGGCACTGTATCCTTAATAAACTTTAATTATATCATATAAAGGCAGACATTATGTGTATCTTCCTTTATTCTGAATCTTCTTTTCTTGCTTTCAGTACTTTACAAAAAGTTATGCTGTAGATTACTTCCTATTCAAAATTACTGAACTGCAGCCAAAACTTTGGCTGTGGTTTCTCAATGGAGGTCCAAAATTCAATACGGATTTGAAAGCATCTCTTTAATGTAATGTAAAATACTCTTAACAACTTACAAATTGGCAGTTTGCCAGTGTAGCCTTTCCTCATTGGCTACGTAAAAAAAATTGTAATATTTTGTACTTTAAACTCATTTATATGGTACCCATACAACTCTCTGTATCCTACTCCACAGCCTTTTCATTATGTAACATAGTAATAAATCATAAACCAAAGTACAGTTAAAAAAATTGTGACAAATTGCAAGTAATAGATAAACATTTCTGTAGGAAAAACATTAAAAATTAAAAATCTAATTATTACATGAGAGACAAATTATACAATATTTTATGGAATGAGTTCAGTCATTACACAGTTATAAAATTAGGTGAATAATTTTTTGATTTTACTACTGTGTGCAAGACTGAAGAGGTGTATGCAGCATAATGATGTTTGAGTCACCAATGTGCTACGTTCAAGGCAAGAATAAAACAATTATTCAGTCTCTTACATGCAATATATTTGTACAAAAATCATTCATGTTACAAAACATTATACAGAAAATATTTCAAACTTGAACACACAATATCCATGACAAATGAAAAACAAGTAATTCAATGATGTGGATATTTTTGTTTTGAAGGGGGGAAAAAAAAAAAAAACTTCTATGTATAAATATTATTAAAATTTTATTCCTTTTACACTTACTCACTACTAATTTATTTAATAATTGTCAATCAACACTATCTTGTAAACATTCATCGCTGTAAATATGTCACTAAAATACACCACAAGGAAAGTGTTTATGTAGTGGGTATATCTTAGTTGTTCCTTCACATCTGTCACTGCTTCACATCTCATATACATAAATAGGAACTATTATGTACTTTGTAGTATTTCTTTTTCATATATATTATATGTAGTTGGGTGATTAAACACCCTCAAAGCAGACATGGCATATTTAAACTGCAACTCTTAGTGAGCAGAGGCACACATCAAAAGTTCACACTGATACACAAACTGGCATTGGCAACGGACTAATGTGCTGGCTCCACTCGTGTGGGATTCATTATTAAATGGGCACACAACAACCCATACACTTAACACCTTTCAGCTGATCGGGGCCAGCTTACACACTGAACTAGGACTACAACTGCAGATAAAAATGGCACAGGTATGTAGGAACTACACAAGAGTCCAAACACAGACCCTCCCTGTCCAAGACAACCATTCTACAATCTTCGCCTTGGGGCAGTCACCTGCATGAGACTCTAAATCGTGGTCTTGAAAAGTGAACAGATGAAGGAAAATCAAGTCATATAGGTAGCTGTTTCATGGTTACGTTAGCACTTCTGAAACCAAACTTTGTAAAACTTACTCACCCATAACTTACTGGCATGCTCCCAGTAGTATTGACAGTGATACAGGAATGATGAGTGAGCGAAGACATTTTGGCAGCTCTTAACAGCAAGGTCTTGAGTGTGATACAAGAATGGTTACTACAAGTCTTAACACCATATAAAAAGTGTAATTTTTAAATACGTAAACACTAATTTTTTTTTTCAAAAAGAATACATCTTTAAAAGCACACCTACACATGGAGTACCACACTAGACATGACGATATAATGTTTGCAGGGTGATACATTATGACGCTGTAACTTTGTGACTAATAACACAATCAAAATAAAAGTAATCTCATTTGATTAGATATAACTACAATGCAAGAATGACCACAAATTTGCACAAGGTGCAGGTGGGGGCCTGCAGTAACTGGCAGCAATTTTGAGTGTGAATGAAAATTTCCAAGCAGTATATCTCACGGCTTTGATGCATTAGCGCACTGATTTTTGTGTCAAACAAAATATCTCGTCTAGATCTGTCAATTTAAGCTACGTAATCCCAACAGAGTCACACCACCCTGACTTTTCGTTTTCTGTATGTTTTATGAATGTGGTAAGATAAGTTTCTTTATAATTAGAGTTGTTCCGATACCATGTTTTTCGATACTGATACTGATTCCCTGATACCACTGCAGATCCCAATGTCCATAGCAATTAAATTTTGTATTCCGGTAAATATTGTTATGTCACAATTCCATACAAGGTTATTTTGTTTATGAACATGAGTGAACAAATTATTTCACGAGTGGAAAGCTATTCATTTGTTCTTTATTTTTAAATTTTTTTTTTGTAATAATGTGCAGCCTATACGTGACAAAATATCGTAATTTTTGTGTTTAAAGAAAATAATGACCTGATTTCACTGTCTTTAACCGATACTAATGTATCGGCCCGATACCATACCCGATACCGATACTTCAAAAATGGATCAAGAATCGGCTGATACCAATAATAAGTATCAGTACCAGAACAACTCTATTTATAATATAAAGATTCATTTGAATGATGCACAAGCACTATAGTCTTTAAGTAAGTTGGAATGTAAACCTTTCATGTGGTACAAAGTTGCAAAATGGACAGAAAAAAAATCGAGGACAGTACGGTAGATTCTCAATTATACAAGGTGCCACAGTTTCCAACAATGACTTCGTAAAATGACCACCATAGTAAAAAAAATCAAAACTGACCAATGTTGACCCCTACAGTGCTGACCGCAATCTGGCAGCCTGCAGTGTGGAGCGGCATAGCAGACCAACGCCAAGTGTAATGGTTTGGGGCGCCATTATATACAACATGCAATCTCGACTCCAACATATTGAGGGCAATCTGATCAGGAACTGCTACATCAGGGAGGTTTTAGAGACTGAGGTACTGCCCTTACTTCAGGTAACTCCACATGCCATATTTCAGCAGGACAATGCTGTCACATGTGGCGAGGAATGTGCAAGCCTTCTTCAATAAATGACGGGTACCTCTGCTTCCCTGGCCTGCACGTCTGCCTGACATGTCGCCCATCGAACATGTCTGGGATATGGTTGGTCTGCAACTTGTTCGTCACGGACCTCCAGCAACCACTGTTGATGCTTTGTGGACTTGCATATAAACCACTTGGAAGGATATTCCCCAGGAGCATATCCAGGTCCTCTTTGATTCCATGCCACGGCACTTAGGGGCTCTAATTGCAGCACATGGGGCTCTCACACCATACTGAATTCTCAAGGGTAGAGGTTTAAAATGAAACAAATCTTAATAACTATATTTACTCAACTCTGTCTAAAAATAAAGTATTTTTGATGCTATATTATAAAACATTTCAAAAGGCAAATATCTGCCCAATGAAATTATACTCTTACACATACAATCTCTATGAGTGCACTGCAACATACACACTGACATCCAGCTTTGGCTGTTCTCAGGTGAACTAGACATGGCCACTCACTATCTCATTTGCTTCCCTTACGACTGGCACGGTGGAAGATGGTTGCCTTGCAACCAGCATAGCATCCTCATGCTCTTCCTCCAGTGCCGACTGGTTGGGGGTGAAGAGAACCTGAGGAGGGGTGGACGCTGTGACCCCATAAGCTGCAGCTATTCACAGCGAGGGCTACTTCGGCATGTCGGCTCCCCTCATCCATTTTTGCATTTTGCTTTACGATGACACCCACTCTAACACGCAGTTTTTGAAACAATTTTAACCCACGGTTTATTAGTTTTTTCATATTATGGTGTACCAGTCAGGGGCAATGACATTATGACACCTACATTTTACCACTTGTAAACATATTATAACTTCTTGCATTCTTGCTGGGAGTTTAAGATTTTTCTTAAATTTTTGGTGGGGCCACAGTGATAGAGCAATTAGCCTGCTCACCTCCCACCAAGGCGAGCCGGGTTCAATACCCGGCCTGGTCACTCCCAGATTTTTACATGTGGGAATCGTGCCGGATGATGCCACTGATCGGCAGGTTTTCTCAGGGATCTCCCATTTCCCCTGCCCTTCCATTCCTGTACCGCTCTATACTCACCTCAATCACCCTCATCTGCTCTCAAGACCTAGCTGTTAAGAGCTGCCCAAATCTCTTCACTTCACCTCTTAAATTTTCGTAATTTTTTGACATTTCCCAAAAATGACATAAAATCATTACACTCGTAAAATTCGTATTTGAAAAATGGGATATTTACTAACAAAAGTGCTCAATTATAAGTGAAGTGTCTTATAGCCTGCATTTTGGGAGATCAATTGCATGATAGCAAAGTTATGGGAGGAAGCTACTTGCATTCCCATGGCTGGTGATTGTGGTGAGGAAAGAGGTGCTTAACACCCTGGTTGGTGACAAGGCAGCGGCTCATGCAGCGAGTCTTCCAGTAGTGACTGCAGCGCCAGTAGTCGCCCCATACACCCTTGTGCATCTTGTAATACAGATTGCTGTCCACTATCAGGTGCACCTTCTTCCCATGGCTGCTCTGCACGTACCTCAAACTACCTGCAATGACAACACAAACCTTAGCAACATAAACTTTCACTTTACTAATTTTTCCGCATATTTTCACGTAGACATATATATATGAGCCTACTGTATTATAACAAAATGCCATCATGCTGAACACAAAACAAAGCTTAACTTCACAAACAACACAATCAAATAGGAAAATACTGTGCATTACAATTCTGAAGGATCATACAATCCAAGTACATTAAGGAGAAGGTTTGTCGAAAAGAAATAATTCATAAGAACATTAATAGATGAACTTCATCACAACACTGAAAAGTGAATAGCAATACAAAATGTTACAGTGACGACTATAGAACTGATCATAATGCAGAATTTTAAATAACCATTCCTGTCATCCCATGACAGCCAACTAAGGAGAATAAAAATTTTATTATAAAGCCAAACATCATAACAACATGAAATGCTGTATGAAACATAACTTCCTGCAGATGTTATTTTTACCCATATAATTTTAAAATACGAAAAGCAACAACTGCTCGTTTAAATTCACACATTAGTTTGGCCACTTGATTCCCCATATCCAGAACTTCATACATCATCACCAAGTCTAGTGCAGTCAACTAATTAAAATAAAGTTTCTACTCAAGAATTAACATACATTTTTTTAGTGGATACGTTATAAGACATCATGGTCTACCTGTACTCCACAATTATATTTATTTTGGCATACTGTATCATGACATTCTGGTATTGTGAAAACACCCTAATTCAGCAGTAGAAACCTTTCTTAATTTGGCATTCTATAGCTACACTCAACAATATGATATTTCAGCATCGTGGTAGTGACCAAAAATATAAATATACATACCAGACATATAAATATGTACATTGACGCGTGTCATCTTATGGAACTGTGACACAGTCAATATAACTTGTTTGCGCTAGGTCAGGCACGCTGTGATTATAATCAAAGTTATTAATTATTGGTAAGCTTCCAGCTAGAAACTAGCACCGGATGTGTAGGTCGGCGGCTGGGTACACAATGAGCACTAGCAGGTACAACAATGTGCCAGACTGGAACACTGGCTTGGCTCAGTATACCTGTCTTACCAGGGTGTAATAGAGTCTTCGGTTCTGATGCTGGTGGGTCGGCTTCTCTGCTAAGTGGAGATGGGTCAGTTATACATGCTCGCTTGGTGGTGGTATATGATGCCTTTTGCCCCTTCCTGTGAGATTTGTGCAAAACAAGTCCTTTACCCACTAATACTATTTTTTTGCAAGTTTTGAGAAGGTTAAACTAGATAGAAATATTACCAGTAATAAATTAAGTACCAAATACAACAAATAAATATAAAAATAAATATCATGAATTTATCATGACTAAGTAGTTATAGTGTTGCCTACAACGCAGAAATATATATTTTTAATTTATATACACTACTCCATCTACAGGCTAGACAAATACATCAACAGCTGCATTAATATTAGATCTATTATGTTCATTAGATGCTAAATACTAACAGAAATACATCACTGCTTTACAATGTATTCATCCTCGGAAATAATTCCACATTTCACGAACAACTTTGCTTCCTGAAAATGTAGGAAAACCTGATTGCAAAATTGCACATTCTCAAAGTGATGACAAAATGTATAACAGTCAAATAGGACACCAGCAGCTTCTTTTTCAATTTTATAATGTAATTACTAATTGTTCCTCTACACAATGGCACTTTTATGGCTGTGTATAACACCTTAAAACTCCCACCATGGCGATACAAGTTGGATTCCTGATGAACCCCACGTCCATATTTTGGTGAGAAATATATTCGATGTTGCAAATGCAATAACAGGTGGATTTTTTTTGAGGTTGGTACTCCCCACAAACCACTACATTTCATAGCTTTGATTCACTCTAGGACCTCAATTTTTAGGAGTGGTTGTCACACAAGTCTCAAATAAAAAGTGCAGTCACTTCTGGTAGCATGCAACTATGCAGATATGATCTACGTAGTTAGTTATACAATCTAATATAAATATTATTAACACATATCTATCATGATTTGCACACCACAAACATTTTTTAATACTACACTATATATTTAATTATACATTTTTGCTTGTTTTGAGTCAGTACACAAAACACTTTGAAAAGGAATTCTACGCTAATACAATGAAAAATATAAATGTTTCTTCTTTAAAATTGTACACCAGTTAAGAATAAGAAAAATCTATTTAATTCTATATGTTAGAAACATAATCACAAAATTATTTACAAACAGTAATTAGCACTTAAACTGCTAATATCCATTGCTAGTATTTGAATATTAATAACATAATATTTATTTTGAACCACACTGTCATGAAACATTATGAAATCTCATTTTACGTTTCACTGGTTACTGATACGGTATCTGTAGTGAGGGTTGGTGGAAGGAAGTGTCAGCAGAAAGAAAGAACTTGTACATCAGCCCAACCAATTAGAAGAAAAGATATTATAAACACTTTATACTAGTAATAAGTTATTCACATTACTAGAAAATCATTACAAATGAATGCTAATGTTTATAGGAAACAGTTACAACTACAGGTCACTTAAATCAAAGAGTATATTGTCCACGAGGATATTGGCTTGAATTATATGGTAGGCAAATACACTTAGATAAGAGTTGAGTACTAAAACAATATGAGAAAATTTCTTCAAATAAAAATTTACTGCTGTCTCAACAGAGGTACAAGGCAGTTTAAAACACTAAATGTAGCTGAAAGGTTACAGTGTGAAAAATAAACTGAGAAAATGTCTGGAGATTACTGCCAACTCTAACTTTACAAGTTCAATCTCAACAACCTTTCTGAGCGTGTTGTTTGTGCATGTACATGCATGTAAATAATTTGAGCCAGCGATGACGAGAAGTCAGTTTACTCACTCTTACAGAGTTCAGCAACAAAATTTTCTGGCAAACTGACATAAACATCAGGACTCTTCCGTATGTCACTGAGATGTGCATTTTATACTAGAGCACCCAGTCTGTCCTCAATATGTAGCCACTTGTTCACACACATATTGTTTTGAACGAATCAGGGTAACCACTCTAATTTTATTTTGAAATTCCCTGACTTTCCAAGATTTTCCATACCAGATTTGCATTCATCCCTGACTGCTCATTATGCTCTAATCTCTGATTATGATGAAGCATTATTTAAATTTTATATTACAATAAGAATAGTATAAACACTATTTTTGTAGTGTAGCCATGATAATTTAATTCGGTAGTCAGCAACTTAATTTTCACCAAACACAACTGTAATGCTGCTTGACAAACGAAACCCATGAAGCCAGTATCACATGTACAAAGAACACTATTATCCCAAATATATTTTAAACTCAAAATGTTTCTTACCTGTAACACATCTTGCATGTCACTGCATTCCCTGAGAAAAATACATAAAATATTACATTTTCTACATTTATTATTAATGTTTTTTCCAAGAAAAATTGCATAATAATATTACTTTCACATTTAAGTTTGCCTCTTGATGAACCTAAACGTAGTATAGACATATGGTAAAACAGAATTGAGAAGGTAGGTTTAATATAAACTCATCAACAAATGTAACACAACTACTAGTGAACAACAATAATAATAATAAACAAAAAAAAATGAAAATGAAATATTGTAACAAACCTTTTTAAAACGTGATTACATACTATACATATGCACACATTATAATTTTCACCACAACTAGTTTAAATATAATTTTAGTTTAAAGTAGTCAACATATGACATGTATGTAGTTCAACTCCCTATGAAGATACAAAGATAAATATTAACAACTTCACAAAGTAGTGCATTAGAGATGTTTATTGACAAACATTGAATATAAATACTAATTAAATAGCTTATAATAATTAGAAATATTTTCCTCAGATTTATTTACTGGTAAACATTTTCCTTAATAAAAAATACAAATTCACTAAAATGATTTTCTTGAGAAATTTTCCACGATTATATAAATTTTACAAAATTCCTTGACTTTTCCTTAGTTTTCCCCTGGCCAATGAAATTTATTGATTTTCCATGTTTTTCAGAAGAGTGACCACCCTGTTAGAACACTAGAAAAATGCTTAAAAGCATAAATGTACAGTATTTAATTTACAGTAAATATTTGAGTTATGAACATGAAACTTGAATTTGTCAATCTACGCACTGTTGCCATTGCCCACTTGTAAGTTAGTGTGCTGCAAATACTTGCTACAAAGAATACTGTGTCGTGAATAAAAATATGTTTAGAACCACTGTGGTAGTAAAAGAGGAGACGGAAGCTCAGCAAACTGAGATTATCCACCCTCAGTGCCACCTACTCGGTACCAAGGAGGTTAGCACATATACACAGCACACACGTGGAGATGCCCTGGTGCTATGCTGCATGTCGTGAACACGGAAACTGGTTTATTCTCCGACTTCTTAGTACTGGAAGATGGGCTGACGAAAGGAAAATGTTGCTTGAAGTGTGCGAAAAACAGCAACATCCGCAGCAACCAACTGCACCAGACATTCACGGAAGAATCTGCAAGAAACCGTCAATTTTCCGAGCAAAGAAGTACGAGGCATCACAGAAGACCATTGGCAAAGGGGCAATATTAATGAAAGTAAGAAGTAAATTACTGCATTTTTGGGCCAATCAAGAACATCCCAATAACTGTGACAATAATCAATGAGAGACTTTCTGGCTCATAACTGGTGAGCACTGTCACAATACGTTATGAAGCTCCAACAAAAGAATATGTTGCCTACAGTGAGGAGAAGTGAGACACATTACCACATGTCCAGAAATACTACTTACAAACATCACACCAAGTCAGTATTGTATGAAATAGCATCACACCTATAAAACAGCTGTAACGACTTTATGAATGATTCGAGTACGGTGTTGGATGTAGATTTGTCACAGTATTGATGTATTATGACTGTCGCACTTTATTTACCACTTAAGTTCACACTTATTACGCACATCATAAGGCTGTGGTAGTTACAGCAGATGCTGCATGTAGGGGAACCACAAAGGGAATCACTAACAACTAATGCCTCAAGGACACGTCTCTTATGGAAGCATTGCAACTGGCCCTCCCAAGACTGCGATATTCATTCCGTGGAAGCTGAATTTCTCACAAATTATACCTGCAACAGTAAGTATTATTACACGCAACGTAAGACAATGGATCAAACTACAGATTCCACTCTGTACTTTCTCCTTTCCCTCACGTAAACTGCGAAGAAAGTAGTAAAAATGCTATTTTTAACCATTTTCATCATATTATTTTGCTTTGAATAAATTTAATACAAATGGCAGGGTTTATAATTAATAAGTAGTGGAAGGATATAAAATGGTTGAAAGAAAAAGTAACTAGGGCTTCAAAAGTGCTCACTTTACCGTGAACAGCCTATAACAAGATCATTCATCCTTCTTTCCAAAAACCAATTTCATATACTAGTCTAGTTAGAACATAGCTTTTGTTTGCAGGGAATATGCATGTAGAAACACTACATTTTTTAAAATTATTATTTTTTTATTTGACTATGTGAGTTACAACATTGTGGTCTCAAGTGCGATGCCAGTTAAATGTGAGAGATCCTAGCGTTGAGTCCTAGCAAAGTAGAGGGACAGGGCCATATTTACATATGGGCGCATTATAAGAAGTTACCAAGGGCTCCAATAGAATATGAGCCCATGTTGATCTCTGTAAGTGGCGACTCGCTGCCAGTAAATAAAACACTATACGAAATTGTAGGTTTGTTATATTCAGCAAAAGTTTTACTAAAGTTAATAAAAATATTAATCTTAATTTTTATTTGTATTAAGAATAAATTAATGATCCTAAAAATTTGTTATTACATAGGAAGCCTATAATGTTGTTAAAATAGCTCTTCATTGGAAAATATTATATTTCTAGTAATAAGTTAAGGTTCAGTTTGGCATGTATGCTGTCCCCTTGTAGTCTACTGACAGTCGAACAAGGTGAAGCTTGTGGTAAGTTGTTCAAGGAAGCTCTTCCTGTTCAACTTGCTGGAGAGGACATCCTGGGGGATAGGCGGGTGGTTGTGCTCACCCGTGGGAGTCCCCACCAGAGAGCAGCCCACAGTGGCTATACGGGCATGACATTCCTTCTGGTACTTGGAGCACATCCAGAACTTGGTCCACGGGTTCTCGTGGTACATGTTGTACAGGTAGCCATCGAAGATGACCTGTGACTTGTTTCTCATGCTCAGCACAAACTGTACTATTCCTGCAACACCAACCAACCATAGTTAGACATAGTTACTCAACAGACTCAGCTAAAGTCATAGAAGTCCAATGAACTCATTAAGAAAAAAACACTTTGAAGACTTACCATATTAATTATAAAAGTTCCAGATGCAAAAGTGATCAAAAAAATTTATCCACCAAAGTCAATCGAAAAAAAAAAAGATTATGCATTAATCAGTCTGTACTGAAGTACTAAAAATGTATCTGTGACGATGAGTGCGCCACTATCAGCTTTAGTAACATTAACGTCTGCTACTACACTAGCCCCAGTGATCTGCAGCTGATCTCGGTGGTCGCTGGTATCCCCTCTCTTTCCTTTATATTACACCCAACTTCTTGCCCCTACCCCCAGTGTGTCATATATGTTAAGGAAGGTTATTTAAGGGCCTGCACCAGTGTTCCTCGACCAATTTTATTCTACTCCGCCTGCCCGAAGACACCTCCATCCAGCGACAGTGGCAGCGATGGTTCTTAGCTTCATCCTTATTGCACCCATGGCAAGGTTGTTTGGTTTTTTCGTATTTTGAGAATAATTAGCATTGAGCTTTTATGCAACAGTTCAGATAGAATGGAGTGGTTTTCAGTCAGAAAATGAGAGACATGACATCGGCGGTAAGTCGTGGAGATATTTTAGAGCTATTGAAGTTAGTGGCATTAATCAATATTGGATTGCAGTTTCATATAGTTTACAGTTTTTTGGTAGAGTTAAATTCTGGGGACGTACAGAGAGATTCACTTTGGTAAAACGTTGTTGGTTCACACATTTTAAGTTATTCAGTAATTAAATGTTTGAATTGGTGTATGTGCGCATTCAGTTTTAGCTGATGTCCCGTTTGATTGTTTCACTCTGTGTGTGCCCTTTGCTTGCCCATGACTTACTCGTATGTACGCAGTTTATAACCGTTCAAGGTCATTAGCCTTACCATGGTCTAGTCTAGTATTTTGGCAGAATTTCTTTAATGTTAAACATTTATACATTTTTGGACTTATTTGCGAATGAGACTCTGCTGTGGGTCCCTCATGTGTATAGATTACGGTGCTGTGAATATTTTTTTAAGTTACCAACAGAAGAATAGAGTTTTATCACGGTTTTTCACCTTAAATGATAGCGAATATAATGCTTGAATAAGTATTCTGATCATTGTTGTCGTCACTGGGTGGAGGTGTCGTCGGGCGGGCGGAGTAGAATAAAATAGGTTGAGGAACACTGGTGAAGGATCTTAAATAACTGTCCTTAGCATACATGACATACTAGGGGTAAGGATAAGAAGGTGGGGGTACTAGAAAGGAAAGGGACGGGATACCAGCCAGCACCGAGGTCGGCTGCGGATCGCTGAGCGCTAGTGTAGCGCAGACGTAAAGCTGATAGTGGCGCACTCACTGCCACATATCTATTTAAAGCCGTACATCCTGTACAGTCAAAATTTCATCTTAGTCATTAACAAAGCATTAGAAAATGTTTACCTGCAAATTGCTTTCTAACAAAATGCTAGGTCTATGTTTCCAAACCAAACAACACAAATTTTGTGAGTGTTAGTTTGTTGTTAGCTCTGCAAGTCCATAAGTAAACTGCTTGTCAGCAAGGTGCATACAAGCATCATTCATTGCAATATACATATAAACCAAATGGCACTATAAAATTCACATCAATGCACTACATAAAATTATGCACATTTCAATGAAGGTATACATTATAACACTGGTCTAATTCTAAATAATAAGTTGAATTTTTCAATTTTTTATTACTGTATTTAAAATACAGGTTTAACAAATACCATCATATTAAAATTACACAGTCTGTAAATGACAAAACAAAAAAATTTGCAAATGGGTTTGTCACAAATTACATAAATTAAGATTAAAAATATAAAGGCAGATACTATGCTCTGTAATTGTCAAAATATGTTGTTATTAACACACTTTCCAATTTTTCAGTACATACAGAGAGTATGTTTTGCATAATACGATCAAATTAAAACAGGTGATATCCCTCAACTGAGTGAAAAGTTTACACAACTATTTTTAAATGAGTAATGAAATTAGATAAAGCAATGTTTTCCCATGATGAAATCATCATTTTTAACAGTTTACCTATGCTTTAAAACTATTATAATGAAACCAATCATACCATGTTATATAAACAAGAATAAAGAGATACAATACAGTAAATGCTTGCCACATTTATACGGCAGACACTTATGGCACTTTTCTTAACTTACCAATGTGGTTACGAACCCATTTATAATCAAAACAAGTAATCTCTATTCACTGCATTTATAATTATGGTGCATAAATAAATATGAAGCAGACTGAGGAAAGAAACTGAAGCAACAAAAACTGCCTATTGACAATGTTCTGTTCAAGAGAACGTAATAGGAACAAAGTATACTTACACTTAAAACATTACTACTATACTCCTGATATACACAAACCTCAATTTACAATATGTCTCTGACTGAAGATGCTGGCTATAGTCAGACAAACCTCCCACACTTACTCACAAATGTGTGGTCTAACTTTTGTGAGAATGACGCTTTACTTCATCATGACTTCAGACATTAACTTGTATCTTTACTTATAATCAAAAATACACATATGCCTATCATACTGTCACGCTATACAATTTAGCAGTCAACTATAAGAATACTGTAATACTATCGGTTCTCATTCAAATAAGTGTCTATACAGTACACCACAAATATTAACTGTGCTGGTTTATTCACAATATAAAATGGGAACCGGTGTTGTCAACCCAAAAATCTCTTGGAAGAGATGGAGTGAACCCAATAAAACTGTCTGCATAGTCAATTTTACACAACTGCTCTGGTCACATTTTGAATTTATTGACTTATGTTGATAATACATATTAATCACAGAAAGATACAGAGCAGTCACAGGAAAATGAAAGAAGCAAAGAAAATGATATTGTGTTGGTAAGAGACAAACAAGCAGACTCAGTGCCTGTTAATGTAAACTTTCACTATCTCACACATCCGGAATACTGTCGTTTCTATGCAATGAATTTTATTAACAATAAACAGATTAGTGTGCATTCATTTAAGCACTAAAACGGAAACCAATTTGGTAAGGTTCTCAGGGTACCTGGGTAAAATTATTACAAATAACAGTTCAAAGTAGTACATTTACATTGTGAATGCAGCACTACAACATATGAATTTTTTGTATGAATTACAAGAAAATCCACAACAAGATGAAGTACTAAAAATAAAAAAATAAAAAACAAAAAAAAAACACATTTTTTAGTTCTGAAGAACAGATTTCACTCTCTTGGAAGTACATTTCTGTTACAGGGTTTATTTTTTCATAAAAAAAAAAACACGCACACACATGTGTGCACGTGCACACACACACACACACACACACACACACTTACATTAAATGAGACCTACTGGCCAGAACAACAAATAAAAATTATTTTCACATTAGCAAATTTATTTTTTACCATTAGTAATGCTAAACTAAATTTGGCACTATTGCCTATGGACACAGAAAGTAAACTTTATGAGAAAAAATTAATTTATATGTCAATGCAATCATTTTATTTATACACAATTGTTTGTGAAAATTGAAACACCCAGAAAGAATAGCTTGAATTAAGCCAAACATTGGAAGATGTGTAGAACAATGGTCCAGCAATAAGTGATTACAATAACAGAGAGATGGGGTACACGTAGGACCAGCAGCGTCCTCTTGTGTATGACCGGAAAGGTCAGTGTTACACCAAGCTCAGTCAGTGAAGAGCCATCAAACGAAGTGAAAACAAGCACCAGTATGCCTAATTGATGTCAAAGGGCGCCATATCAGCATGTGAGTGAGTTTGAACGGGGCAGAATGATCGGGCTCCGGGAAACGGGTTTATCATAACGTGACATTTCGGCTCATACAGGCAATCCTGATGTGACAGTGATGCACATGTGGAACCAGTGGATAGGTCACACGCAGCAACGAGCGAGTACTGGACCAAGTAATGTGACCACAGCATGGAAAGACCACCATCTTGTCTGCATGGCCATAGTCCACAGTGTTGGCTCAACATTGGAGCACTACAACAGGTTTGGACCTATCTGCATCAATGGTTCGATGCCATCTGCTGCAGGCTGGACTGATGGCATGCATGCCATTGCATCAGCTTCCACTGTCCAAAAACCACAAATGCCTCAGACTGTAATAGGCATGTGAACACCATCGCTGGCATGCTGAATGGCAAAATGTAGTGTTTTCGGATGAGTCCAGCTTCAACCTGTCCTACAGTGATGGCCACACACATGTTAGATGCTACCGTGGTGACTGAAATCTGGCAGCCTGCATTGTGGAGCGGCATAGCGGACAAACGCCAAGTTTGATTGTTTGAGATGCCATTTGATACAACATGCAATCTCGACTCCTACGTATTGAGGACAATCTGAACACTGACCGCTACATCAGGGAAATTTTAGACCCGAGATACTGCCTCTCCTTCAGGCAACAATATGCCGTATTTTGGAGGACAATAACCAGCCACATGTAGCGGGAAATGTGCAAGCCTTCTTCAATGAGCTTCCCTGGCCTGCACGTTCGCTTGACATGTCACCCATCGAACATGCCTAGGATATGGTTGGTCGGCGACTCGTTCGTCACAGTCCTCAGCAACCACTATTGATGCTTTGTGGACTAGCATACAAACCGCGTGAAGGGAGATTCCCCTGGAATATATGCAGATCTTCTTTTATTTCATGCCAAATGTTTAGGGGCTCTAATTGCAGAATGAGGAGGCTTCACACCATACTGAATTCTCTAGGACAGAGATCATGTACAGTTCTGTAATCGTAATAAATAGTGTATTGTAATATACCTCATTTGTGGTATAAAGTTCATTTCATGTATCCTTGGTGTTGCATTTTTCATAAATGTTAGTGTATGATTTTAAAGGTAACATTTTTCAATGTATAAAACATTAGAGAAGTTGTACAAACAATTTCAATAGATTTCCATACATGCATAACCATATATAAAACAGATAATACTTAATAGAGAGTGTTCTCATCTTAAGTCATTAAAAGAACAATTAATGTATTGGAGCTGAAATGGTAGTGTATATTGCCATTTTGTACCTAAGTATATTAAGTAAACTAAATAGCAATTACAGTAACACTCATGCAAATAATATTGGGATCCAAATAATTATATAGTTTTACATACCTAACATGGAGAACCCCCATAATTTCTGCAATAGTTGTAGATCACAAAATGCAGTGTTTTGCTAAATAATGGTACGCACATGAGCGAGTAATTTGCTGCATAGTAACTATTTGTAATTTGTGTATGGACAGAGAAATTGAACAACATATTATTTGTTATTTGGAAACATACATTTATTTCAATGCCACCTGAAAGTACATGCATAGAGGAATTCGGTGATATAGAAGAAATTGCAATGGAAAGTATTCCAGAAATGCGAGGAAATAATGTACAAATACGATTAAGTTAGATGGACTGTGTAGCATAGGGCAGTGGAGCTGTACTCACAGCTGTAAGTTCACAACACGTACAGTGACTCATCCTGGCGAAGGGGAGAGGGGGGGTATACTAATTGGATGCCCATCTTATGGCCAATGATAAGAAGAATTTGCACATGTCTCTTAACACAAGGTGCTTGGAACTCCACAACACAAGTGCAACAAAAGACTGCTACGAGCAAGACACAGCAAAACAATGTGTTGGTACCTGTCGATACAAATTTAGGAACAAATAAAACAAGCGTGTTGCAGATACTCCGCCAAAAGAAATTCCATCCATATCACCTGGTTCTTCATCCGGCATTACATGAAGATGATTTCCAACAGCGCGTACACTTTTGTAGGCTTGCTTTGATATCTGTAAGAGATGGCATCAATTTTCTGGACAGCATAATATTTACAGATGAAGCAACGTTCAAAAACCATTGGCACATCAATTTACGAACTATGCACAATTGGGTTACAGAGAATCCCCATCGGGCCTGGCATGTGGAGCACCAGCAACAGTGGAGTGTGAATGTATGTTGTGGAATTGATGGAGACTACATCCTAGGACCATACTTCATTCAAGGGACATTGACATGCTGTACTTATGCCCATTTCCTCAAAGAGACCTTTTTGGTGCTTCTGAAGGACATAAAACTGGTTTAAGCATGATGGTCATCCTATGCATTTTGCTTTGGTTGTGAAACAAGTGTTAAATAAATAATTTCAAACCGGTGGTTAGGACATGGTCATGTTGTAAGATGGCCAGCTTGCTCTTCCGACCTCACACCACTAGGTTTTTCCTGTGGGGAACACTGAAATATAGGATGTATAACACGGTTCCTATGATGCCAGATGACATGCAGGAAGGTATTGTGGCAACTTTTAGTGGCATTATGCCAGAAACACTTCAGTCCACTCATTGCTTGCTACATGTACATTTACACATATGTATTGCTGTTGATGGTAAAAAACACATCAAGCATTTCCTGTGAAAATACCTAATATGAAGCATTTCAACCAAAACTGTGCTCTTTTGTACTATGCATGCAGATGCAATTGCATTTCTTCTTAGGTTGGGTGTTCTATATGTGTTGTGCATCTGTACATACACATTACTGAGTATAATTAATAACTGGGAAACAAGTCTCCTGAATTACATTGGTACCTGAATAAAGTGTACTTATTGATATCAGACTTGGACGTACATTGCTAATCTTCTCTCTGCTATGGTGCTAGCAATGGTCGAATTTTGCATTGTGTGCCCCTTGTTCCATTAAGGTAAGCACTACACTGTTATAGGAAGTGGTCCCGCAGGATGGGTCATGGCACACACTGTTTGCATACCGCTGTGAGTACAGGTCCACTGTCCCATGCTTCCGGCCAACCTAACTAAATCATATCTGCACATTACTTCTTAGAATTTCCACAGTACTTTCCATTTCATATGGTATATCATTGCATGTACTTTCAGATGCCATTGAAATAAATGTATGCTTCCAATTAACAAATTATATGTGGTTCAATTTCTCTGTCCATACACGTGTTATGAATAGTTACTATGTGGCAAATTAATAACCCTTATATGTACTATTACTTAATGAAAACCGCATTTCCTGGTCTGTATGCAAGCAATGGAAATTTTGGGATTTTGGGGGTTCCAAGTTAGGTGGACCATCCTGCATACGTGACGAAGCTGCACACGAGGAAAGTAAAAATTTCATTTGAATAATGAACGGTTTAATGCTATCCAAAGTCTCAAACATATATACTGTTGTAGTATTGTTAGTTGAATGGTGCAGATCTCAATCATATACTAATCTTCAAAACTACTACATAATCTAATTAGGAACATAAGAAGAAGCAGAAGAACATATTAGGCAAAAACCAATTTATATATCCATGTGAACTTTAAGTTACAACTTATAAACTACCAGAAAATACTGCTCAATGGTATTTAAAATTGAATTACATTTGTATTATTACACTATATCAAATATACAACAATGTAATATATATTTGAGGAATATTAAATAAAACAGGGCATAATTTCAGTACTAATCACCATAACACTTCAAGGGGAGGTTTACAAACATAGCTAACCCTCAATACATAGTAATTAAAAGTCAACCAAGCTAGCAACATGATGGTGAATAGCTATACCATAGTGAAACAAGCAATACAAACATACAAGGTAACACATGGAAGAAACTCTCAAAGTTATTGTCCAGTGCCTCGGAAATTCTTCTTTCAAGGGTAATCTGGCTTCATTCATAGATTATCCTTGGTGATAAGCTAAAGAAAAACTCAAGTTTTTCAAGGCAACCATGTTTCTTCTGACAAAAAAATTCTGCATAACATAAGGGCAAGCAACATTATTTGTAATTTCTAATGGAACACAAAAAATTAAGATGTCATATGTTAAACTGCTCAGAAAATTGGCAACATAATGGTAGGGTTTATGTTGCCCAGATATAAATAGAAAGCTAAATGCAACAGCACCTCTTAGTTAAAGTGGATGCAAATCACTTACTTGCTCAATGACTAAGTGATAATAAATTGAGTTATGCCAAAGTTCTGTAAGAATCATTGCCCATCTTATCTCTATACCACAATAGTTTGATGCCTTATCATGCACAAATATGAGAATTATAGATTGAAACAGAACTGCAAAGGGTATCTGTAAAGCCCACAACTTCACGTACACAAACAGCTGTTACTAAATCTCATAATATCTCTTTGAACGAACTTTCTACTTTTCTTGAAGGCTTCTTGTAATATAATTTGGTATTTTCTGCAAAACTGTAAACTATAAAATTTAAATGCACACTTACTCAAGTTTCTACGAGTGGTTGTCTTATTACATGTAAACAGAAAAAGTAAAAATGTACATTTAACCGTACAACCGTAAAGTGTGATATTTTCCGTACAAATTATGGTAAAACTGTAAAATTTTTCAGTTGTGCAGTTGGTATACACTGCAGCAGGAAACCTTGGGACTGGACTGTTCGGGGGTTCTGTAGGTGATCAGCAGTGTACATAACTGATGTCTCACGCATCCTACGACAAAGTCGCCCAGTAATCTCTCCTTGGAGAATCTCAACACTAACACAGTCTACCGGTCATGGCCATCCAAACAAACTGTGAGGCAGCTGCTGGAGACCTTCAAGTACTCAAAAAATTTAGCTCAACTTGCAGCTAGGTAACTTTTTGGCAGGCTCACTCGGGCTGTGCTCGAACTAAAAATCCCCAGCTCATAGACCTATCTCTAGCAGGTTGAATATCTGCAAGGCATCATAAGAAATAGTCCGTTCATGGTTACTTCAAACCTTTCTGAAGCTATGTTAAAGTTCTACTTCCAGAACATTCCTCCCCCTCATGCAAACATAGCTTAACCAAGTACAGAAAATTTTACCAAAGGGACAATGCACAGAATTTATGTGCACTCACTTTAATAACGTTTTTCATAAGAACTATTTCTTACTAGGCATTCCCAACACACCTAGTTTCTCACTCCTTTATTCATATTAATCATAAATTAAATATTACTTTTCTAAATAAAATATACATAAACAGTCAATTTTAACTAAAAATAAGAGACTTTTATGTTAAGAGAAGTATAAAGTGCATGTGATGTATGACATATTTAGCAAAGATCTAAACACATCATACATGGGGTGATTTTTCAAAGGTTTGATTCAAAAAGTGTGAAGAAACTGCAAATAGACCATACAGGGAGGCAGCTATGTGCTTGAGTACAATGCACACCCATGCTCCAAGTTATGTCTTACCAATAGTACGGCAGAGGCATAAGGCACAAAACACTAAGTAGAGAGGTAAGAGACGTTGCAGTGGTAGTTGCACTTGATCACAGTCCATCAAGAGTCAAAATGCCCAGTAAAAAGAAACCACACAGCAGTAAGATGAGCTGATGTTGTTGTGAAAGCCATCACACACAAGCCCTAATCACCCCTCGTCACTATACTCCCAGTCCACAGTGAGATGTGCTTAACTGAACAGAACATCAGTCACTCATGATTTGGCAAAGGGCAAAAGAAGGTTGGGAAGGGGGAGGGGGGTGCTTGATCTTATAAAAGGGCCTAGACAACATTTACCCTGTGCAAGAGCCATACTGCAACTTGAGCTAGAATAGTAACCACCTCATTGAAAATAACTTACAATAAAGTCATTCCCTACCCTTTTTTTTTCTGAGAGAGAATTAGGCAGCTCTTAATAATAAGGTCTCTCAAGAGTATCCTTTGTTTTGATACGAACACTATCCAGGGTGCTGATTAAAAAATTCTATCCAAGAGGTACACTGCAAAATTTGCAGCTGCATTGCTCTACAGTGAGATTCAAAAAACCCCCCACTTATGTGCAAAGAGAAAAATAGTTTTCTTACACGCCACTGTTAGTGCAAATGTGGGTAGTCAAATTTGACTTGGTTCCAGGGGTCAGGAATAAAGCCAAAGAAACAAAATCTGAGGGAATGCTATAGCCACCACTGTCACAGTCTAACAATATTGTATACTTGTGCAACATTACTAAACACCCTGCTCTGAATTTTCTGTATGTGCATTATTCTATGTTCTTTTATTTAGTGAAAAGTAAAAACATACACTCATTATACTTGCTTTGAAATATTTCAAAGCCTTTCTTCCAGAATTCCCAAAGTGGTATCACTTGTTTATTGTGTTTATCTGGTAGTAGTAGCTCAACACTACGAATACAATTTTTACTATAAATTACACTATTTTGTTAATTATGATCAATTCTGGTAACTTCACTGGCATTTTAATCAGCTCACAGAATACAGGAACAAAAGATGTTTTAAAAGACAGACGGATAAGTCTGTGGTGCAGTTCTGCAGGCAGGTTTGCCACCTCACAATGTGATCTGCCACTCTGCCATCTTACGCTTCACAATCTTCTCATGGTGGGATGGGTGGTTGTGGTCGCTGCAAGTGATGTTAAGGCTGCAGCCGGCGGTGATGGCTCGTGCACGGCACTTGTGGGTGAAGTTGTTTATGCACTTCCAGTAGCTGCGGCCGCTCACCTGGTAGGACATGTGGTACATGAAGTCGTTGTGGACCAGAAGTAGGCCGCCGCGGCCGCTGCGGATAAACTCCGCTGCACCTGGGCAATGCCACCACAACATCGCCGTTACATCTTGCTGTAGCAACAAACCCCCTCCAAAACATTTCATGACGACCTCACATACTGTTACCTCAAGTGAACTAACATACTCTGTAAAGTGAAGATATGAAACTCATACCATCACATTACGCAGTATTATTCAACACACCGTCTTGGACAACAAAAGTGCTGAAAACTATACAACTTCACACAGTTACCAAGTCTTGTTCATTTGGCCTACAATCCAACAGAAAACCACTCTCCAACATAAATTCTCTGTCATGACTGGGCATATTGCAAAACATTTATTGGCTGACATTTCTATGGACATTCAGTGGATGTTTCTCTATAGAGTTACTATTACACAAACCGTATTATACCAGGATTTGACACTAATTACACTGCACTGCTTCAGTGCTTTATGTGGGTAGTCAGATTTGACTGGGCTTTAGTCACAAAATTATAAAACTCAGAACAATGCATTATGTATTTTTATTATCTAATTACATGCACTAACATATCTTTATTCTTTATGGGTGAAAGTTATTGCACGTGTAGCTCTACATTAAAATGCTCTTCAAATATAAGAGAGACAATCCAGTTTGTACTGCATGTCAAAACTCACAAGTCTAAGTAGTTTCTTAGTAGTAGTACTATTGCTATCAACTACCAACAGCTTCAGGTTATGTTTCAAGAAGCGTAGAAAACTTGTTATGTTATGGTGTAAGGACCTATAAATGTTTGAAATTCTCCAATACCAGCCTCCAGCACAGCAGCCATGCCACACCACCTCCTACCTGCACTGACACCCACTGAGTCTGCATGCCAGATATGGGATCGGTGACAAGGGCTGGGGAGAAGAGTAGTTGGACCACATTACCATCAGCATAAAGAACACTGAAACAGCGGCGGCTGCGAAAGCGATACCTCAGGCATCCTGCACTGCTGACTGCAGCTCCGCTGGCACCTACCACAGCACTACAGTTGCTGTAAGAGCAGTATGGCAGCGCCGCATCAGCACCATCAAGCCACAGAGATGCACAAATGTCGGCATCCCGAAGCTGACAGACACCATTGCCAGCTGCAGCCACACCCTCGGCATGGGCTGCCTTACTGCCAGATGCTGTAGACACCTGCCGAGCACGCGGTCAAAAGGGCTTTGCACAAGAGAGGGGGTGTTTGACGCTGACTGTAGCTTCCTGCAGAGTCCTTGTTGATTGTGCACATCACCTAGTGGAGCAGATAGGAACTATCTACACCAAGTACTGGCTGCACGCCGCACGGCCAGAGGCCATGCGGCCAAGGTATGCTGCTGAAGTCAGTGCAATGACTTTCACTGAGTGACACAAGGCGTAATTATGTCACAACCTCATTAAACGGCCTATCTAACGTTTCATAATTACCTCCGTAATTTTTAACAGTATGGCAAATGAATGTGAGGAAATCCCTACATTGGTAACTAACCGAGTACTATAAGTGTAAAGTGCTGACCACGTGGTCAATGGGATCTAATTAATTCGTAACTTTTCAAGAATAAAATTAGTGTATCGTGTAATACTTATTAAAAGCCAGTACTCAGTAATGTACTTAACAAAAGGCATTCATATTTAATAAGAAACATGAATTTTGACTCCGGAAGTGGAACACTTAAACTCTAATTGAACCAAGCCAAAATTCTCGTGGAAAATCAACATATTTTTAATATTGATTAAAAAGACATTTTAATTAATATATTACCGTTTTCTTAGTGCCTACAAGTGTTTTATGAGTGTATTTTCTTTTCAGGTAGTGAAAAAGACTCACTATAAAAATATTTGAAAACTATAAATATTATTGCTATATAATTTTTATCACATTTTGCTACGTTAATGTAAACAGAAACTAACAACATGTAATTTGCTATATATTTACAAGGGCTATGTGTTATATTTAATTAATTCTATTTAATGTCGTGCAATATTCTGTTTTGGCGGCAGTGGACAACCACAGTTACCTCCGCCGCTCGGGGGTGAAGCAACTTTGTACTTCAATCACCTTCACTGCAATAGACTAATCGTTACCGGAACATTTTTATTTGACTACTTCGTGCACACTCAATATGCCCTCCTTCCGCAGCAGACTCATGGCCCCTCCTGCATAATTTACAACTTAATCTTTTGTTCAGCGTCCATCTGCACTTTGTTACAGCCGCTTAGGCCAATGCAGGGCCTCATGCCGAACACCCGTTTCATTATGTACCATCTCATCTGGACTTCCTTAAATACAACTAGTATTTTCTTGAAACTGATGTGTATGTGTATCTTCCTGCTTCACGGGGAGCTTCAGGGTGATGACTCCTTGTAAACGTTAATTACCTGCCATGTTCTCTACATCACGTAAGTCAGAGTATGTTTTATGTAAATTGAAGTGTTTAATGTCAGTGCATTGGAATGGCATGCTGGGGAGGAACCACAATACCCCAGCTCGGGAGTGTGTATATGTTACGTTGCCTATCTAGCAGTTGATGTCAGTCATCACGTGTAAACTCGTTAAGACATGGGCCCGTAGGGTCCATTATCCTGGGCTTTTCAAACATGGCCCACCTCAAGTGTCTCATGCCAACCCGAGCGGATTACCTTAACTGATTAACTGGTGCCCTCCAGACATTAATCTCATCTACCGGACTCTGTGACCAACCCCAAAACATGTGAAGTATTATTATTAAAAGAGCTCAAAACTACTACAGTTCTTAACAAACTGTAAACTCCCTTCAAACCATGGCTCACCTGCCTCTATTTTACACTTTTTATATAAATGTTTATCACTGCATTATCATCTTGCTCATGTTTACTTGATACTCATTACATAAAATCAGAATACTGCAATGAGAAAATAATTATCAACAATTCAAACTTCTGTATACATATAGCTGGAGTCTGGCCATAAATGGTCAATACTATTATTCTCCTCCTGGTTAAATATGGTTTTATTTTCTAATGTTTGTAAACAACTGGACAGGTACATAGACTACAAAAACTATTATCATGTGGTAACCACCAGTGTGGTGTATGCTTCTAAACTACAAGTATCAATATTGGTTGATTATAAAATATTACAATATTTACTTAGTTTCCATTTTTATCAATGTGATTCAGATGACTTATCATTCCTCACTTTGTTTTGCAGACTGATTAAAGCAGCACTTGAAGAGTTCATATTTCTTAGTACTGAAAAAAAACTTTCTGGAAGGAGGTGGAGGACATAAGAAGAAAAGGTTGCAAGTAAGCCCCTAGACTACCAAAAATAAATAAAAGAGCAGGAATTCAAGTACTCGCAGTGTAGTACTCGTCGACGGACACATACACACAAAGAAGGATGACACATTTTCCACATGGTTGCACAATTAAGACATTTCGCTGACTAAGCCAGCTTCATCAGGCGGCGAGTTGTAAAAAGTTAGACAATATTGTAACAAAATTTGAAGATGTCGAGAAGATGATTTGTTCTCACTTCATGATTTATCAATTATATATTATAAGTACCTACAACTTCAGCATAAATGGAAATCTCTAATGCTTTCATCGCAAATACGTAGCACCAAAAACAATGTATTCTAATTACTAGACAACGCAATGCAAGAAACTAAATTAATGGAATTGCATCATCATGCACTGGGGAGTTAAAGTTGAGAGAACCGATGGTCTACATCAATCACATCTAATACAATTTTCTGTAAACCCTTTTATTCCATTGAATGTAACATACAGTATATGATGAAATATAAAGAAACTTTTATCATTGAAACCATCCAAGGGCAACATGAATATCTTCTATGTAAAATACATCCCAAGCAGCACATGTTATAAGTAACAGGAAGCAGGAATAAAAGTGTGTTCTCACACAATCTATTTAAAACACTCCACAAACATTACAATAATTTTAAGAATCTTGCGAGTCAAGAATAGCATTTTACAAGTTAGTCATTGAAGAAAGATGACAACTCTATTCAAACTGATGCCCACTATGTAACTTGACATGATTTCTAACATTTTATTGAACTGAACATGGGTAATGCGATTTATTTTCTACTAACAAGTTTTGTCTTCGACATGAATGAACTACATACAGTACATGCATAACTAGCATTTTAATCGCTCAAATTATGAAATTTGGCTCTCTGCAAAATGTTAAATCCACTGGAAATTGAGTGGATTATACACGGCTCTCCTCTGCTGGATCTTGGCAGCGTGGGAGAAGTGGGTGTGTGCCGCCACCCTGACCTCCATTAAGCCCTTCTCTGTTATGATCCGGGCAGGACACTTCGACCTAGACATGTCGGCGCACCTCCAGTAGGTGCGGCCACCCACCGTGCGTGCGGCCGTGAACAGGAAGTTATCGTGGACAAGCTGGGGCTTGCCCCGAGTGCTAACGACGAAACTGAGGCCATCGACCACTGCACCTGAAAACATTCCGTATGATCACCAGAGCTCAGACAGAAGAGCTTAGTACAGCATGTTTTGTAGCACAATTTTTATGTCATTTTATAATTTTTCACAGACAGCATTAATAATTTTCAATTATTTTCATGCCGAATATTTTTGGACTGACAAAACAGATACATTGAGTATATTTTTAATTAACTTCAAGTACTAATGTATTCATTAAAAAACTTTCAATACCATTATAAAGTTATTAATTTACAAGGCAAACGAAGGAAAAAGGAATAAAGCATGAGAGCAAAGTATCAACATTACTAGCAACTCCTTTATTTTATACACCTTTGCAATCAGGCCAGTTTCCTGTACCTTGGATGGCATCCCCCAGTATTGCTGCTACTTGGAACATCCTGGTCACTTTCTCTCAAAAGGTTCAGCCTGCAAGGAAAGTCAGCCCAGAATTAAGTGAGTGGATATAGGATCAAAATGAAAAATCCTGTAAATATTGCCTACCTACTCATTCGACTCACTGCATTATGCTAGCCAGCACAACATTACCCCAGCAATAATGAGGAGCCAGCCTTGTGTCTGGATGTTTGTACCACCCAGTGTTCTGAACACCATGTGGGACTTCTGTTACCTCAAACTCAACTTACATCCAAGGAAATGCAGAGTCAATATTTCACCACAATGCAGAAGGTCTTCATTGCCTTATCACCTCCCTAGCACATGAATAACCTGTTAATTTCACTACCTTTTGTGTGGACTACATCCTTGTCTGAAGCAATCCTCAGCCCTTCACCGACATATCACTGAGGCAGCATTGTGTTGATACTCCAGCAGCCACAGGCTTGCGTGTCTTTGGAGTAAAGTGGCTCCACTACATCTCCTGAGAATTACACTTGCGAGTTATCCCGATTCGCAGGATAGCCCCAGACTCTTCCTCGACCACTGATGAGAATAAACAGTAACGACCTTACTGCCTCAAAAACTCAGTGACAAAACCATTTGAATACGCGAGTATTCCCTACATTACCAAAGGCAAGTCTTACCCCAAGGTCAATGTACATATGAGGAAGTGTCCTTGTAAAAATATGTGACAAATCAGTATCCGTCTAACACCTTCTTCATTCCAGGTATGTCCTCTCCTTTCCATACCTTGCACAAGAAGCCTCCAACTGCCACTTATGGCTCACCAAGGAACTCCATGTTACATTAAGAGTGCTTGCTTACAGTGTGAGGGCTTGGCATCGATGGCTTGTTCACACAGGAAATTTTCTCCCTTTCCTGAAGTGTACTGCACTTTCCAGAACTCTGGCACAAGAGTCTCAGTGCCATGAGCATGGCCTGCTACACAGGACCACTGTGGACACCTCTCCCATTATTGGCCACATGTGAAAGGCAACATGCAACCAACTGTAAGCATAAAGAGGTTTGATCATTAAAATATAATTAATAGAGATCAGTTCCCAAAAATATACAAGTTATTCAGTACCTATAATTACGATACAAATCTTAAGTTTCAATTTCCAAAGTAAATGTATTTTAAGACAAATTTCAAAAAATTAAGTTTTGAATTAACATTGCATGACATTGGAATGGTCATACACATACACTAATTAATATGTGTTAGCAATGCTTACCTACAGAGAATGGGTCTGTGATATTCTGACATGTTAACAATCAGATCATGTATAAGTCTGAATTCAAAGAGCAACTTAGGGGGATGCATGTCTATGACGCTGGCTAACAGCCAGCGAGTGTTAAGACCATGACGGCACTCACTACTACGTGACACGTGGGAAGTATGTGCACAAAGAGGCCTTAAACTAGACTTTCCCATAACATGAATATTGTATTTTTTAAGTGTTAAATACGTTTTCTTTTATTCCATATTCATAGTGTTTTAATGGTTAATATTTGTATGTTCATAAAGTGTTGCACCATACTTGATTATAAATCCAAACTATGCACTGCGCGGAGATTAAGAACAGTTCTACTCCGGCCAAAATGTCATAGCAAAAGACATTAAAAGAAGACAATAAATTACAAATTAAAATGTAAAATGTCAATTCATATTTTAATTTATAAAGTGTATTTTACTTTTCAATATAAAATGTTTTGCTCGGCGTGCATAGCACTTCCGCTTATGTGAACCCTGTAGGCAGGCATGGTAGGTCCGTGCGACCCTTGCCTCTGGGCAGTCTGTCTAGGAGAACTGGCGAGGTAAGACGCTGTCACGTACGCACTACAACTTTTGAGCACTGATGAAGATTACCATAGTTTCATTTTAGTATACCGGTCAACCTTTGCTTTGGGTACATTAGCCAGACATTTCCCCAGCATTATGCTACTGCTTAAATAATAATTTGTGCCCTTGCGGCTTCTTGAAACTTAAACGAGGAGAAAGGGAGGAAAGACGTCGGAGAGGTCATGCGTCCCGTGCAACTTGAATCAGGGGCCATTCATGTTTAATCATTTTTCGGTCACATCACGTATGATCACACAGTCATATATCGCTAAGTACGTATCTGCCCCATCAATGCATTTTTAGGGCTTATTTGTGTAATATCATGTGTGCCATAATTTATTTCAGGGTTATATGTACTTTTATTCAGGGTTTGGTGTAATTTTCACATAGATTGATGGTTTGAATGTATGACCATGAGGTAATTTTCATGTTTGCTTTTTCCACCATCAGGCATGCTACAAGCCTGTAAATGTTTCAATTGTACGGGGAATAATTTTCCCAAATGAAATTCCAATGTGTCTGAAGTTAATTTACCATTTTTATGGAGAAATATTTCAATTTCACCTGCACCACATGATTCGCTACAAACTTTATCCAGCGGCATCCGCACCATCTAAGCTTGCTTTCATGCATGTGCGTGTTTATTGTGACTACTCATATTGTGCCCTATCTTGTTTCACTGATATTTGTGTAATTTTGTACGGTGATATTATTTCCCTCCTAGCCGGCTATGTGTATAGGCCGCCACCACACAAACCACGTACTGGAGGGCGAGCCCCGACGAGTCCATGCTAGTGATCCCATATAATCACATGTGTTCATGTTGATGCCGTCGGGTGAGACACGAGACGATGATGACACAAATACTTACTGGTAATATGGGCACCAGCGGTGCTTCCCAATCACTGCACTATTGAGACTTAGGGTTCTCGGGGATGATGTGGGTTCTGTGTGTCCGTCTCACCCATGCGTACTCACAAACACGTAGGCAATACAAAACTTTTACTAAACATCATTTTGAAAATTAGCACTTAGTAAAATGCATGTGGCTAGGACACTGTCACTACAGAATAAAAGAAATAGATTCACTGTACACTTGCTTTTATTATTATTGCTCATACAGATCAACGTGCCAATGAAATGACGATACTCTCGGCCATGACTAGCCAATTCTGCTTGGGTGCTCCCCAGCTCACAATTAATCTAGCGCACGCCTATATGGATGATCTCACTACGGTGTATGAAAACACATTCTTCACAAGGGAAGAGGGCCAACAGCTGCTAGGGTGGACTGACTGTTTTTCCCTGAAGACACGACACGGTGAATTACAAATGAAACCCTAGATGAAAACATTAACACGTGTGATTACTTGGCATCACTAACGGAAGTTCATCTGGGCTCGCCCACCAGCACGTGGGTAGTGTGGTGACGGCCTGTACACAGAGCCAGCTAGGACGGAAGTAATATCACCGTACACAAATTACAAAATTACATAAACACCCTTAGAAGATGACAGGGCACGAGATGAGTAGTCACAATTAACACACACGTGTGAAAACAAGTTTATATGGCATGAATGCCGCTGGATGAAGTTCGTAGCGGACCGCATGGTGTAAGTGGAAATGCAATATTTATTTGCGAAAACAGTAAATTAAACTCCAACAAAATATTATTCTGATAGCAAAAATTATTCTCTTTATGATTACAGTGGTTACAGGCGTGTAGCATGCCTGATGGCGGAAAAATCAAACAAAGTGACAGCGTGGTCAAACACAAAAGCATCAATTTACGTGAAAATTACACGGAACTCTGCCCTGACAAAATTTAACACAGAACCCTGAATAAAAATATTGCACACATGATATTACATAAATAAGCTCTCAAAACACAATGATGGTGTACACATAGACTTGGCGTCGGGTAGCCATTCGGTTGTACATGATGTTGCCGTAAAATATTCAAACATGAAAAAAATCCTAATTACATATTATGAAAATAAAGCCCATAAATTGCACGCATCAATAATGCACTAAAAACACTGAAACACCTTTAGCATAGGCGGATGGCGCCTGATTTAAGTTGTGTGGGTCGCGTGACCTCTCCGACATATTTATCCTCATTCTCCTCGATTAAGTTGAAAATGCCATAAGGGCGACATAAATTAGTTAAGCAGAAGTATAATGCTGGGGAAATGTCTGGCAAAACGTATGCAAGCAAAGATTGATCGGTAAACTAAATTGACTATTGAAATCTACATCAGTGAAAAAAGTTGTAGTATGTAACTTGACAGTGTCTTACCTTACCAGCTCTCCTTGACGACTATCCAGTGGCAAGCATCGCACGGACCTACCATGGCTGCCTATGGGGTTCACATAAGCAGAAGTGCTATGCACGCTGAGTAAAATATTTTATTATTGAAATAAAAGTGGCACAAATTAAATTGAATATTGACTTACAATTTATAATTTTCCTATGAATTTTTCATATTAATTTAGTGTCTCTTTATGACGGTGTTCACGCTGGAATATTAGTGTCCTTAACCTCGGTGACATGGGCACTTTGAATTTCATAACCAAACATTTTCAAAATAACAACAAACACTTTAAAACATTTTAAGACATTTAAAACCATTAAAAATAAAAATACGAGACACATTTTACACTGCAAAATAATATTTATGTGAAAAGTTCAAAATATTGGCCTCTTTGCGCACATGCAGGTACATATGACACGTGCCTGGTGAGCGCTGTCATGGGCTCTAGCGCCGCTGGCTGTTAGCCAGCGTCAATGTATTGATTCATCTTGTAATTCTCTATGTACTATCTTCAGGGAAATTGACAGTTCACCCTAGTGGCTGTCAACCCCCTTCCTTTGTGAAAATTGTGTTTTCAAACACCACAGTGAAGTCATCCACATAGGAGTGAACTAGAGTAATTGCGGTCTGAGGAGCACCCAAACAGAGTTAGATAGACACGTCTGAGTTTATCATCATTAAATTGCTTTGCACATTATTTGTATGAGCAGTAAAATAAAAAGTAAGTCTCACAGTGTTCCAATCTTTTATTTGTAGTGACAGTGTACTCACCACACTATTTTTACAGTGATAAAATGTTTAGTAAATGTTTAGTATTGCAAAGTGTACCGTAAGTACGCTCGGGTGAGACGGACACACAGAACTCACAGCATCCCTGAGAACCCTGAGTCTCAACAGTGCGGTGACTGGGAAACACCGCTGGCACCCTCATCAGTAAGTAATTTGTGTCATCGTTTGTCTTGTGTCTCATCCGATGGCGTCATCTACAATTTAAAAATTCCAAAATTTAGGGAATTTAAATGTACAACAGTGGAGTACAGTCTGTTAAATAAAAAAAATGAAGAGAGTGGAGAGATTTGGACATCTCTAAAAAAGTGAGTCAATAAGAGTGAAACGAGGTGAGTATGGAGCAGTGCTAGAATGCAAGGGTGGGGGAAACAGTAGATCTCCAAGAAAACCAGCACACCAGTGGCATTGTCTGGCATGATTCCCACATGCGAAAATCCGGGAGTGACCCCGCCGGGAATCAAACTCGGTTTGCCTTAGTAGAAGGCTAATAGTATAACCACTACACCACCGCAGCCCCTAAAATAAAAAATAATGATTAAAAAAATTAAAACAATAGTATATTTTTAAAAATATATAAATTTCCGAGAAGAATATAGATATTACATGGCTGGCCATTAAAATTTCAACACCAAGAATGACACACCTGTAAGACCCCACATTGGGGGAATAGTGATTAGTTGTTCAGCCAAAAGGCACAGCACGTGCGCGGATGGCAACACTGATAAGTGGTATGTAAGTTGATGTGAGGAAGCTGCTGAGAGGTAAGGACATTGTTTTACTCCATTGTTTGCAACAAAAATGGAGTCGGCATGCTGTGTCAAAGAACATGACAACCATATGAACAGGTTTTTGCTACTGAATGTGGGAAAATCGTGGCCTATTGGGATTGTGGATTACCCTATCCCGAAATTGGTTCTCATATTGGAATAAAGGCAACCACAGCAAAGCGGACATGGGATCAGTTGGTCAAGGAGAGACTGGCTGAATGATGTGCAGGTAGCCAATGGTCCCATTGCAACAATGGGCACGAGGACAGGTATCTGGTACATATGGTGAATACAAACTGCACAACCACATCAAACACCCTCACTCAGGAGTTAAAGCCTGTGGCATATCAATCTGTATCCTCACGCACGGTTCGTCACAGTCTGCAACATCAGGGTATATTGTCTTGATACCCATTACTGTGACTGCCACTGACTACTCATCACAGGTGCTTGTGGCTGCAATGGTGCATGGGAAGTCAGGCCTGGAGCAACAAATTGCATACTATCATCTTCTCCAGTGAATCCCACTTCTGCTTGCAGCACCATGATGGTCATACCCGTGTCTGGCAGCATTGTGGCGCACGCCTGGCCAAGTCCTGCATTATGAACCATCATACCAACCCAGCACCTGGAGTTATGGTGTGGGGTGCCATCAGATTCTAGTCCTGGTCATGTCTAGTGCACATCGCTAGTACACTGAACACCAACTGTTACATTGAGGAAGTGTTGGAGCCTGTTGTTAACCCCTTCAGAATCAGTCTGTGTCCCTGTACAAACAGGATAATGCACAACCACATGTAGCATACATAACCTGACAGTTCCTGGATGACTACCGTATCCACTGCTTCCTTGGCCTGCGCATTCACTTGATCTCTCACACAACGAAAACATGTGGTCCATGGTCAAATGACGTCTGGCATGTCACACGACATCTGCTCTGCAGCACAACGGATGAACTTTGGTCATAGATGGAAGCAGCATGGTTGAAGATACCCCAGATGGACATTCCCGCAATACCCCATTGTGTAATAGAAGTTATTGCTGCCTGTGGTGAGGCCACACAGCACTCATTTCCCCATGTTCTGTACGCCATACTGAGCTGCAAGAGTAATCATGTCACCTATGTATGACGGGTAATAAATCTGGTTGTGATAGCTCACATCCTTCTTGGTGTTGCAATTTAAATGGCCAGCAATGTAGAAACTAAAGACAAGGCTTTAAATGTTCTATGCTATTTTGCAGAAGAGTTTAATATAAAACACTGAATACTGCTTGAACGAGTACTATAAGTATTAATACTTTACACAACACTTTCTGAGAACTGTAAAGAAATGCCACCAAAGCACTTATCTTCTTGTGACATTTTTTCAACTACTTCCATTAATATTTACTAAAGAAAAGGGGAGTAAAGATTTAGTTTGATATTTTACAGCAATTTAATGAAAAGGTAATTTGATTTTAGGTTAATAGTTGCTCTTATAGTTGTTTCTATATGTGATTTTTGTACCTGTTAAAGAATGTAATTCACTTACATGTACGGAACTGAATAAAAAACCAGCACTATTTTTACTAAACATGCTATTTAAATTAATATTCTTAGGTTAATCCCATTCTATTTTTCCCAACTACTGTAGATCATTACAATTAGTGCTCTTGACCAGATCTCCAGCCAAAGGATTAGCTTTGTAGGATATATAAGTTACGCAGCATTCTAGCTACTATGACCGAAACAAGTTTCTTACCCACAATACCTGAGGTAATTTATACAAGGTGGGTCTACAAAGTTTGTGCCACACAAGCTGATAGACAACAAGAAAGCACACTGGATGGAAACCTCTTGAGATTTCATTACCAAGTGTGATCTGGATCCCTCCTTTCTGCGAAACATCCATCACAAGGGATGAGACCCGGTGCTATCGGTTCAATTTAGATTCAAAGCAGTCACAGACGTCCCAGCCACCCTAAAAGAGCCCCCTGCAAAAGTCCAAGGTCAAGACAATGTTGATTGCCTTCTTCAACAACAAAAGCATCATTCATAAGGAATTAAATTTGTTCATGCAGGTCAAACAGTGAATGCCACATTCTAGAGCAAGTTTTGAAATGGTTGCTCCAATGCAACCGCCGTGTTCTACCAAATTTGCAAAGGGCTGGAAAGTGTAACACGTGGCGCTGAGTTTAGCTTCACACAAAAAAAAAATGCAGTTCATAATGTGTTCATAAATAAAAAATTTGTTGGTTTAATCAATTATTTGCACCCCACAAAATGTGTAGGGCAGATAAGAGTTAACATTATGAAAGCAATTCAGGGTACAAAACTTGTCAACATTTAGTCTAATGTTTGGTAGAATTATTTAAACATCTAAAGTATCTTACTAATATAACTGTAAATGTAGTTTGAAAAAAAACTGCAACACTGAAACTGAGCATATTGCTTTATTTAGCACATAATTTTACAGTCAGTGTAGTGTTGACCAGTAAATAATTTAACCAAGCAATTTTGCTAAATATTTTATGAAGGCAACACATACTATATTGTACAGTCAAAAAAACACTCAGTAAAGCTGATATTACATGATACCTGCAGCTGTACTTGGTTCTTGTACGAGCTCCTATAAGCCCTGGTGCACGAGCCGGTATACCAGCCGCTATATGATCCGCCATGGAAGATTCATATTACACGATAGCAGTTCGCGTACTAGCATTTGATGTCTTAGGTGGGTGTGCAGTGTGTGGTTTGTAGTAGGTACATATGAACCCCAGTTCTAGAACTGCTACCAGTTAGTAACTTGCGTACACCTATAAAAGTACAAGCTAGCAGATCTTAATATTGCTATATTACTGTTCACCTTTTACAAAATTGATTACTTCCTAGTATAGTTTCATTCATTTTCTTGAAAATGTAGTGAATTCACTAAGAGTAGGAGTGTGTTATTTTTTAAATGAACGAAAATTACTGACCGGTTGCAAAATATAGTTTTTTTCTTTACACAGCGGGATATTATCTACATGTAAAATTTAATGATAAAAAAAGTTTGGGTCCGGCAGGGTTTTGAACTCACGCCCAAAAGTTACATGTTCATTGCGGACTCCATGACATTACCACTGTACTACCAGTTCACTCACAATTTCAACCCATTTATATACCACAGATATTATAAGAGTTTGAATTAATTCTAACTATTTAGAATGGTTTTGAGCAGTAATTGAAAGTTGTCATAACCAATATTATTCGTCGTCATATTTTAAATCTATTTGATAGACTTTCAACCTCACGGATGTAAAATCAAGATGGAGGCTTCCTTTTCGGTTTCTTTATCAATTTGTTTCAAGTAGTAGCCACGGAGAGTGCCCTACTCTCTGATACTGCAATGTATTGGCCAGGTACGAGAGATGGTATTGAACCTGCCATGGAAAATAGGACAGGGCCAAATACCAAACCTGTGATGAAATCTGGCAGCGCCAGGTGAAAAATGCCATGATGGGTGCCGTACAGGCCGGTATAATGGCAGCTATGGCAGACCTTGCACAAGCTTTTATGAAATCTGGTACCATGTAATATGGCCTTAACAAATAAACCTACAAAATGCCCAACATATGGTAAGTGTCTCTGCATATTCAACTGGCCAAAAACACTGTTTAATGCAATGATAGTCATACCAGAAAATGTGCAAAATACTATTATGTTTACAACACATTTAGTTTGCAAAGAAAGAAAAACAAAAAATTTTACAGCTATCCTTATAGGATGCATGACGTGAAATTATTGAACTGATTATTACTAGTAGTGGTCATCCATTCATACAACATATGTAAGCTACAAGAAGGCATATACAAAATGGCATTTATATTCTTCCTCGCAAAAGAAGTTTGGATTAATTTTAAGTACCACGTAAGATAATACAATTACCAGAACATACACTGTCATTCATCACTCTGCCAAAATGGTTGGGAAAGAGGAGAAGGTGTACGGGGAGGGGAGGGAGAGACAGAGAGAGAGAGAGAAAAGTATGAAAACTTTTATTTTAAATAAAATTTAACAAATTTTCTAAGGCAGTTTGAACAACTATAGTTTACGATTTATATAATTCATTTCATTTCAAACAAGTTCTACAGAATTTTCATTTTCAGCAAGTTCTTTTAAAGGGATTTATCTCACTTTGCTGTCCATTAAAGTGACAACTGACATAACTTACTTTTTTGGGTGTAAAAATGGCTCTGGTGGCAGATATGCACTATTTAATAAAAATTTCCTTTAGCAATTATAATATGCAGCTATTTCACAGTTCCAAAATTGCCTAGAAACACTATGCAACAATATAATTTGTAGTTTAGTAATGGCACGACTCACTGAAAAATACTTTAGTGCAGATAACACACTGCATTGTACCACTTTCCACATTTTTAATACCACCAAGTTCTGATGCATGTTATCACATACTCAATTTTCTAAACTTAAGATTTGCAATATTTCAAAATACATTTTTTAGTTCTCTGACCTGTGGTAAATTTTGCAAAAATAATTCAGGTAAAAAAATTATACACAAAAAATACCAACAAAATTTTACGAACATGTTTCGCACAATAAAGGCTAATGAAAATACAATTAGAAACAGTATTCCGTCTTGCCTCACCACCATTACATGTCTCCCTCCCTCTTATACCATAAATCCTGTTTCTTTCAACGTTGTAATTCCAGTATGACATATGTCATTCTCCACCTGAGGCTGTTTGTCACGCCGGCCACTTCACCAATGCAGCACGCACCCGCACTCAACTTCTGATCAGCGGCGATTGTGTGTTAGTGATGTGTGGTGCAGGAGCGGTGAGCGATAGTGCAGGTGCAGGAAAATGTGAGTGGTGCAGTGCCACGTGTGCTAAGCAGCCCGGAGCAAGGGCAGAGTGATACTACCACGTGCAGTATGCATACAAAGGTTTTTGTAACATTTTTAATGGTATTTCTGAACACGGGAAATGGACACGTGTGCAGGAATTGAGAATGGCATGCATAAAAACCCTCAACCGACCAGTTGTTTTGTTTTTATAGAGTTTGTGTTTTCGTAAATGTTTATTTTCGTCACCACCAGTGTTTTACCCACTTTATTTCACCTTGTTAAAGTTATAGGTCTACAGTTGTGTTAATTTTATGTTATCCTGCAAGTTTTTAAGTATTGTTTACTATCATGTAACAGTAGAGTTCCTCCAGCGTGTGCAAGTAGATCCCTCTGTGGCGTGTGTGCCCGCACTGGCCTGTCCTCGCACCACAGCAGGAAGTCAGTGAGTAAGCCGCACCTAGAGGGGGAGGATCGTGTGAAACTGCGTTTGCGGTTTTCACGCCTGGACTGTCTCGATTCTTCTACACCGGTAACTTCTCTGCAATAGCTAAATTTTCTGGAACCTTTTTGTTTTTCTGCCATCCGGGACACTCCCCCTCGCCTTCCTAGGAATTGCATCACCTGGGGGTATTCGTAAATTAACAGCACACATAATTAGCATAGAGTAACAGCTTTTATAAGTGTAGTCTTCGCTGCAGGCCAAAAGCGAGCAACCTTATCAGCTGTCCTTCTGGAGGGAACTGTAGAATCATAGAATAAAATAACATAAACTGACCAGTGCATTTTATTTCGGTTGCCAAGAGGCATTTCAGGGCACGGGCCCCATAAAACCCGCCATTTTGATGCAAGTGTTTATGTGAATTTTTAAGGGTAATTATCTGTTTTCATGTGTTCTGCAACATATTTTTAAGTGTTGAGTTTAGAATTATGGGCATGTGGTTTGACCCTAATAATCCACGTGTAGGGAATCTGCGCCAATTCAGTATTTTCAATAATATGCAATACCATGCGGTGATTGGCCCACCCAAAGAGCCCCTTGTTTAGTAAACAACGAGGCCTCCATACCAAGTGAACAACAGCAAAATCACTGCGGGAAAATTTGGCCGGGTGATCGGCTCGCAGCACCCCGAGAGCACCAAGGAGATAAGGAGATCTCAGCTCTACCGCATCATCATCATCACTGATGCCGCCATGGCGACGTCTGGTGCCTACCGGATAATCATTTCCACACCAATCTCCTTCCAAATTGTTCACCGACTATATAACCCACAATTAACCCCATGCCATCCCATGACAGCCGTCAAATTGGCTAGCCCAAGTGTGGCCAAGTCACTACTGCTGCCTTTTCAAATTTAACCCCGCATCATCCTACTCCATGGCATCAAGTACCATAACCCATTTCTAGTACAACCTTTAGACCCACACACAGTGTTTACAGAAATTATCTTGTTCCAAAATTGTTAAATTTTAATAGATACTTGTTCGATTACAAACCATGACTAAATCAAGAACCTAATTCCTTTACTGCAAACGTATAAACACATAAATATTTTAGATTTAGCTCAATTTTTAATGTTCCTCCAACTATATTTTTGATCCCCATAACAATACAGTCAGTAACTGAATGATAGATTAGTATTTACTCATGTATAAGGCGCACTCGTGTATGGTGTGCACCATGATTTTTGCAACAAATTCAGGGAAAAAATTTTTTAAAAATAAAATTGCACCAAAAATTTGTGGCACCCTGTTAGTAGGTATGGAACAAATTATTATTATTTAGATTAATGTGTGGTGATTGTGATACATCACTTGGGTGCGAAAAGCCAAAATAAAAAATATTCCAGAACCCTCATGCTCCTCCTACTCAACATTTAGAGCTTCATTATTCTTTTTTCTCTTTTCTCCTTTTAGCAGTGACCTGCTCTCTTTTTTTGCCATGCTAGAATGTCACACTACCCTTCTCTAAAAAAAAAGATCGCCTTATTTCTCCCCCCTGCCCCCCTTATCCACCACGAACATGGCTCGCTAGCCCCTGAAACAAAGAAGGATGGCAGAATTATCGAACGGCAACATCTGGGTGTTATTACCAGGGGGCAGGGGGCCGTAAACACATGGCAGCTCTGGTTTTGTGGCGTGACAGAATGTCATTAATTGGAGGGGGGAGGGAGCGGGGTTTTGACCTACACATAACTGGAGGGTCGCTGAAAGAGAAAGAGAGAGAAGGGAGAGGAGTGATGTAAGAGTGAGAGATGAGATGACAGTCCCACCACTTTCTTCAACATCCCCGGACAATTTATGGCTACCATTCCCTCTTCCTCTTATTTTTTTTTGCTGTGTATGGTGCGCACCCCAGAATAGTTTTACTTAATTTTGGGGGGGAAAAAATGGCACGCTATACACGAGTTAGTATTTTCCCTGGATGGCGTGTGACGCACAAAAAAATTATTTCCTATACTTCTCGGTTGCTGATCTACCACCTATACCATCACATTTGGTAGGCCCTAGTGTATTATCTCACGGAAAAAGAGGACAAATTGATTCCATGGATGAAGTCAGACTTTTAATTTTTGTCACTTTTCTGATGCAATATTTGAGATTGTGAAAGTATCAAAATAATTTATATTTCATCAAAAGTTATGTACTTAATAGAACCACCAAAACATTTAAGCTCGTAATGATGCAAACAAATAATATTAATTAAATAGGGACATTTAGTTAATTTTCTTTTCTTTCACAAGGAATAGTAATATATTATCAGTACAGTATACTCCAGCTTAATCGTGCTTCATTTAACCGGTTTTCAGCTTATCCGTGTGGTGGTCAGGTGATGCTGTAAAGTGTGTTGTTAAACAAGCAGCGTTAAGTTACGTCTATCACTGTGCCGTGTGAGCTGATGTTTATCTCTTTAAACTGTCAGCCTGTCACAGAGACCTGTGTGAGACATCCATTTCAGTCCATTGAAGCACATCGGACTCTGACTCATCTATGACAGTGTCTGAAATGACAGATTTTGTTGACAAAATGATCACGTGACCTGATTTTGTATACAAAAATGGTGACGTTTTTGGTAATTTGGTATTTCATATTTTCTATCTAGCGGTGAATGTTAGCAAAAATACCAAATGAACACATGCGTGAATGTTTTATAAAACAAATAATTGTTCATAAAATACACTAGGCATGTTTTAAAAAAGCAGGTAACTGTTGTGCTTTGTTCATATATTGTGGGAAAAATTTTTTTGAAGTTGTTATCGCATAACTTATTATTTGCTTATTTATTAACCTATCGCAGCATTCCAGTGATGATTGTAGAAGTATTTTTCACTGTTCACATAAAAATGTGTAACCGCGAGTGTGAAACAAGTGATTGTCAACAACTTCCGAAGTGAAACTTCAGAAATGACAAATTACAAAGTAGCGAATTCGCCATTTTGGTTTCAGACACGGCCTCAGTTATAATCTGCAGCCGGGAAGAAACACGTATTTCCAGTTTATCGATTGCCGACCCGGGTCGTTGTTCACTCGTTTTCGCAATGTCAATAAAGTATAAAAGACCAGTTTAAACAATAGCAGAAAAGTTAGAAATAGGCTAGTAAAACAGTTTGAGCATGGTGTGTTACAAACAAAAACATCAATTCCGGTGCAAAACAAAAGAAAATTGAAGCCTTTTTTAAGAAAGGCACGGTTTAACTTTTATTGCTTCTTTTTTTTTATCAAGTGTTTAAATATTAACAAGAAACTAAACATTTCAAAGATTTTAAACTTTTGTGTGTATTTGTAAGTCGGTAAAATTTTAATAAACTTTTGTATTTTAAGGGTTATTTTTTAAAATGGGGAATGTACTGTATTGTTTAAATGCCAGGTTGGTTGCCTCACTTAAAGTCCAGTCATAGTCTAGTCTTTATTGCATCGGATTCTAAACTGTCAACAAAGTCTGCCATCTAAAAGGAAGGGCCAGAGAGACGCACAGTGAGAAAGCGACACTCACACAACTACAGACCACTTATCTATCGGCCTGGTCGCCCACACAACACGCTCGCCTGGCGCCGGCAAAAGACTCTGTATACTCGATGCTCCGTGAATTACCTACACTCGGTGCAACATAAATATCAGTTAAAGTATTGTGCACTTTAAATCCTGCACATGCAGTGCGTGATTTGTGTTTGCTTTGAAATGTATAATAGGTAATGTGTTTTATCACAATTTTCGGAGCCAATATCATTGTTCCATTAATAGTAAAAATGAGTCAATTTGATTATCCGGGTTTTTTAATACAAATTCACTTATTCGTGTTTTCTCTGGTTAATTGGGAGTTTACTGTATTCAAAGTTTTGGGAGTGTTAATATGTTTATCTGCCATGCGCTAGTTTGTAGTTAAGGTTCCGTCAGCATACGGGGATAAAAGATTTTTACCACTTTCGTAAACATCTTTTCCTTCCAGAATGTTCCAGAAGTTTTATTAGTTTTGCTACAATGCAGTTCGGTATGATGTGGGAAAGAGATTTCGGGCCACGCCATACCCTTATTTGGTCACGTTTTTTGCACTTTGGTGCAAATAGTGTGGGTAGGTATATGGCGATGTGAGCCCCGAGTGCCTACTGCCTGCTAAAAGTCTACTATATGCTGGAGTGGGATGTGTTCTTATTTGTCTCGCGATGCGAGTGTTGAGTGACATTAATAATAAGTGAACAACTGTGACGCTGTTCAGTTTCATTTGTCTCGTTGAAGATTGTGAACCGGTTGTTTGGAATTAAAAATAAAATTGAGTAAATAATCTAAGACTTGAATTCTTTTTTAAATTTTTATATGGCACCTTTTAAGCTTTATGTCTCTACCGATTGAACAAAACGGAGCTGTGATTTCCAGGCGCCAATTTTGATGTCTGCAAAATAACAAGCTGTACAAAGAATTCTTCCTCCTATCTGAAAACGTTTGCACATTAAGAACTGTAATCTCTGATTATGTGACCATGTAGTAGTAAACATATTTTCTAGCAATAAAATGATTCTCTAAACATAGAAAAGCATGGATAGGCTACAAATAGTTTGATTAGTTTATATTAAAAACAAATTTTCTGACACTGGAGCATGCATACTAACTATACTGTACAAATATGTAAATTTATAACATTAATTTATTTTGCAATTAGAATAAATTTTAGTACTATATACATGTTTTAAAAATTTGAACATCACTGTAAAAAGGTAAAACGGAACATTAATTGGCGCAGTTCCCTCCTTGCCAAAATAAAATAAAACGCATCCTCCCTGTCTCTTTTTTTTTTGAGAAATTTGTAAAACACTACACACAAGCCACAAATCGTTTTTGTGTGTAGTTGTGTAGATATGTTAAGCACATGAATACATACATGAACTCATTTGTAGGTTATTCACAGTAAAGTGAGCACTTAAGAAAACATTCTCATTTAGAATAATAGTCAATTGAATAAATATATAATACTTTAGTCTTAGATGTTAACTTCCGAGTGTAGTGGAATATACACACTGTGTAAATTTCTTTCATGGCAATATTTGTGTAAAAAGTTTGTTATAGGGTAAAAAATGACTGAAAGAAAAAAGTAACAAAGGACTCACAAGTGCTCACTTTGCCATGAACAGCCTATATGTAAAACATATTTTTATTGCATAGTCGTTCTTACTGTACCTAATACTAAGCATCATGTATACACCAAAGGCAAATGAAAATGTTTCCTTTCATATAAATAATAGCTGCATACAAAACAAATAATAGTAAAATTTCTCTCTACCTGAAAAAAATTGTTTTAAACCAACTTCTAGTAACATTTTAACATTTTCAGGTTTATTTCTCAGAGCTGATATAAATAATACAAATGTTAGCCAGAATATGCACCATGGCACTATGCATTCAGATGTGGGTGCAAGTCTATGCCTTGCAAGAACCTGGGAATTAATAGGGCCCTGGGGTGCCATACGCAGACCTGATCATGTTGCTATACATATTGCGGTGGATGATGTCGGTATGCGGTTTGTGGTTGTGAGCGGAGCCTGTGATGGACACCTTGTCCCCCATAGTGACGGCACGTGCACGGCAGCCCAGTTTTGTGTAGTCGGTACAGATCCAGAACTTCCTGTTAGCGCCCGAGCTGTTGACCCGGTACAGGAAGTTCCTGACAACCAGCTGCTGCTTGCCCATCATGCTTTTGATGAAATGGGCCACTTCGCCTGGAACAGATGACGAATGCTGGTGGTTAGGGTTGGTTCATGATTCTAAACTGAAGAATTTCGACTTCTATATAAGAGCCAATACGTATTTACATGGGAAAATGGGTATGAAAAGTTTATGAATGATCTGGCAACTCTTAGGTCTAGTCAATCAGAATCAAAGAAATAAAAAAAAAAGGGAAATATATATATTCAGGAAAATGGACATGGGTGAAGATTATTTACAGTGTATGGCATTATTTATGGTTACTACATGTGTAGCAGTTTTGCAAAACTTGTGATATTGTATAAGAAGGGGATGCATACAGCAACATTAGGCAGTTAGGCCAATAAATCTTAAAAAGGTTACATAAAGGCAAATATAATAAAAATCTTACAAGAACTAAAACCAGATAAGGAACAGTTCTTTAGACAAAAAAACTGTCTCTCAATTTAATAATACATTGGATACAATTTCACAACACAACCTAACCTATATCCAAGATGTAGATATAGTTACCTGCCAAAAACAGCTGTTCCTGTGCTCTGATTTGCTATTTCACCTTCAATTAAACTTTATATATACAAAATATAACCATATCTTAGTCAAGCCAAGAACACACATTACCCATACATGATCTACACACTACAGGCATAAACCAATACCCTTGAACACACTCGGTCATATTCTATGCAAACTGTTTACTGTTCCTTATTCTCCTTGCAGGAACTGAGCTGTGAGACTACAGGGCACTTAACAAATTAGTATTTGCATCTATGGTAATTAAGTGAGATGGAGCAGTGACAGAATTCAAGGGAGTGGGAAATAGGAGTACCTTAAGAAAATCCATATGCCAGAAGCAACATCCACCATGTTTTCAAAAGCAAAAATTTGGATGTAACAAGTCAGGAAACTAAACTGGCTCACCTTGGTGGGATACCAGTCACATTACCCATATGAACGACATAGTCCAATTTTAAAGCAGACACTTAACTCTTTAAACACGACATCCATAAGTACATCATGTACACATTGCCCTATGAGAATTACGTCTTGTTTTGTGCCTTCAATACACAGATGATGACATTTACACTATGAAAAGACAAGTACGTATCATAACATGAATTTTAAATATCCACTTAAATTTAGGAAGTTAGATGTACAATTGTGTTCAACCTCCTTACCTGAATTAGCCATTCAAAATAAAATTGATTCCAAAAATATCACAAACAGCCATTAAACCTATGCAGATATATAGCTTATGAAGACACCAGTGTACAATCTTGCTCTGATTTAGTTTTACTGCAGCAAAAAAAAACCAAAATAGTGTTACAATTTCTCTCTAGAAATTCAGTAGGCTAAACCAAGTTTGTTAAGGGAAGGAGGTCTTAATTAAATAAATGAATTAATTATAATTTTCTAATTTTATTTACATTAACTAGAAAGAGAATTTTCTCAACTAAAACATTTCACAATAAATTAATATTACTTATAGTTTACAATTAATGACTTCTTTAAAAAACCTGTCCCAATAGACAGTGTATAAACATATTCAATTATTTTATAAATTATGTGTCCATATTTAACAGTTCCAATATTAACAATAAAAATCAGTATTACAGTCCACTCAGTCCCACCTCAGTTTAGTCCATGTCCCGCCAGTCTGCAATGTTCTAAATTTCTCAGAGCACCCTCATGCACAGTAGCAGTCACTCATCGGATTTCACACCCTCTCGTTCATTCACATCAAGAACACTTCATCAACAGCCGTACTGTAGTTAACTTCACACCAGCACTCAGCTAGATGGTCTTCGCCAAAGACTACTGGCCGCTGGATACCTCCTACAGGTGTCTGCTTCTTCTGCAGGGGGAGGAGGAAGGCCTATGATGCCAGCCAGTCTCACCAGAATATTCTTGCGTCACCACTAAATTTGTCTGCATTTCCAGTAAGGGTGACCCACCTCATCTCTCCCCTACCACGGGTTGACACGTTCGCTGCCTTCACAATAACCTGACAAGTTGGAAGTAATGTCTGAGTAAGTATGTGGAAGTCAGTGGGCTGTTTGGATGTGCAACTACATATAATTGGTTTCACTCATTTCAAAGAGCATGATAAATTATATTTTTGTACGGAAAGTCAACAAAATGCATATGAGTATCTCATATAATGATAGCATGATTCATATAGATACTAGTCTTGAGTAGGATTTTTGTAGTTAGTATTAAATGAGAGCATATTATCTATGATTGAATTACACATATTTTACCACCATTTCATCCAAATATAAATGTGTTTACATAAAAAATATAAATTTCCAATAAGCTACTTTCTGAGTAATGATACACAAATATGACAGAGATTAATTTGAAGTTACAGGAACCATTTGATTGTTTAACAGTAATCATGGAAAGAAGTCATCAATGAGGTGTTTGCATTTCTGTTTCTGAATAAAGTTTATAAATATACGAACCATTAGCATGGGCTACAAGCAGTGAGACTACAAAAGATTTGTGTATTTTTGTTTCTAGTAAACTTGTGCTTAGTCTACACAATATATGTCATGCAAGGAGTATAAATACCATTAATTTAGCATGTTATATGCATGAAGGCTTGGTAACAATAATATCCCAGTGTACTCTGTTAATACTATAGCTATTTCACAGGTAAACATCATGTACATCCTCGTAATAAGTTCAGCCTGCCACTGCATCACCAACTGCATTCTTCACATCACAACTGTTTCCATAATTTGTTGTCATAAACAATTCTGTCTCACATGGCTTCAAAATTAGCCACAAGTAGCAACTTTTACAAACAGCAAGTTAGATCACAAAATATTACTTGTAGTCCTAGAAATTTCACCACATTAGCATTACTATATCACCAGTTTCAGAATGACATTTTCAGCTCGCACAGGATCTACAGTTACACCAGAATTATTGTGGTTGTGTTCATCACCACAGTTCATAATGGCACGAATCACAATAGCATACTGTACAACATGCTGCTGAAGTACAGTATGTGTTGAGTTATAATGGGCAAAGCTTCTGTTTGCAAGACAACCTGAGCAGTACCTATAGCACATAATTTGTCAATCATTCCTCCATCCTCAACAGTGATATACATTCATGAGACAAGTAAGAGTAGTTTTTTTACGTGATAACAAAATGATAAGTTAGTGTCTTTTGATGCACAGTTACACACAGAGAGGCTATACTGATACTCCTAACCACATGATATCAACGCAGTCTGGTCTCCTCACAACACGAACATGATGACTTGGAATCCACAGACTACTGGGACCTTTATATATATATATAATATATATATATATATATATATATATATATATATATATATATATATATATATATATATATATATATATATATATATATATATATATACACACACACACACACACGCACATGCATGCACGCACACACAGATCATCAGAAAAGTCTGTTTGTGAACACGTGGTTAAGGTAACTACTGAAAATAAACAATTCTGCAATAACTACGACATACCTTTATTCTCTAAAATTACAACAATTTTAATCATTCGCAAAGATATATAAGACCCTATATAAATATTCACTAAACTGCCACTATTAATTTCATACTTATTACTTTTTATCATTTTTATAAGTTGTACTTAGTCCATAGGGTAAAAATTAACATTAAAGAGGACAGTGAAATATGATTAGCACCACAAAAAAAGCATTAAGCTTGATCGTAATAATTTTGGAAAAAACAGTTTAATAGTCATTAGTATTTCAAAGAAACAATTTCCAAAATTTTAGTTGATAACACACAATAATATTTCCATTAGCAGTTAACATAAAATAAGAAAACCAGAAAAATAAACTTGTATGGTAATACTTGTTTTACAAAACAAAATATTTAATACATACACTGCAATATCAAAAATTAATAAATGAGATATAAAAAAAATTGCTAACATAATGCACATTGTTAATCAAAGCATATACACATGATGTTAATACGATTGTCCAAGCAAATATTGTCAACATTGATAAAAAGTTTTGTTGCATGAAACCTAATATAATATCCTAATAATTAGCAGACAAATACTAACCTTTATAGAGACAAAAAAAAGCTAGACATTTTAAAGATATGTTACATGAAGCCTAATAATGTCAAAATAATTAGTATAACAAAAATTTTTTTCAAGTCAAAAAAACCAGAAATTATTGATCTACATGAAAACTCCAGCTGAGCGCAAAAATGCTTAAAATAGATGACATGTCTATCTTTAGCCAGATGACTGGAAACCCAACCACAGGTTATATTGTTGTGTGGTATGATCAACTCATCTGCTTTGAAATGTACTGTAGAATCAGTCAAGTTACGCCTCACAGCATGACCCACTCAGCAACTGTATCATTGTACAAGAAAAGATAGGAAGATTTGCTGGAAAACAATGGAGGGCAAAGCGTAGTGAACCACAGCAAATATGCACTGAGAGCACACTAAGTTTCGTCTGCTGGCTTCAGTCTTCCTCCACCTACATCACCTGTCATTCCTCTGTACGAGTATTTACGCAAAGGTGTAGAGCAGTGGCGTGTAGAGCAGTGGCGTATAGCGAGTTTTTTTACAGGGTGCACATTATAAGAGCCCCACATATTTGAGTATTTTAGATAACATTTAGTTAAATACCATTAAAATATGATACGTTACACACTTTACAATATAATAAATTGTTGATATAAGCTGGACTGTGGTTCAATTTACAATTTCTACTAACAAATGTAACTTCCAACTTTGCTTACCCTCCACATGAATTTACAGTTTTATAATACCTAACATTAGTTTATAAAAACAGAAACAAAATGAAAGAAATAACAATTAAACTGAGTATTATTTAGAGAGCATATTACAAATTATAAGAAAACTCCCGTTTTCCCAAACACTTTCATCCACTTTCCAAAGAAAAATGTAGGATGGGAGGACGAAAGACTCTTGTTGCTTCCATAATTGAACAATCATCCTTGTATGAATGATTGTGAACTTGTCACAGAGTTCCCAATGCATAGGACTGCCTTACTTGCGAGACAAGGAAGTACAGACTAAGAATGGAACAGGTCATCAGGAACCAGTGGATGATGAAGAACATGTCTCTTGTTCTATCATTTTAGTAGTGATAGTGATCACAGATGTGATGCTACAGAGAACAGCTTTTCTGTGTGCGAGTTCAACAGGGACTGGATCTGTGATTATGCATCACACTACCGCAAACTGTGCAACTTAACTTGCCTGTGAGAGATCCAGTCTTCATGGGATATGATTGAGGCCAGATGAGTGGGTCAGTAAGCACCAATTGTAGAGGTATGTGGTAGCGGATAAAAGAATTACTACCTCTATCATTACCAATGCAGGTCACAGATATATGTGCCTATACAGCCTGACGCCATCGGGTGAGAGACGAGACGAATGAAGACACAAGTTACTTACTGGTGAGGGCGCCAGCTGTGTTTCCCAGTCACCGCATTGTTGAGACTCAGGGTTCTCAGGTATGCTATGGGTTCTGTGTGTCCGTCTCATCCGAGCGTACTTACGATACACTTTGCAATACTAAACATCATTACTAAATTTTTAGAAAACAATGGCAAGAGGTAGCCGTCATTACAAAAAGAGAAACACTTTTTACAATGTACTACTTCCTTTTATTATTACCACTCATACAAAGAAAAACGTGCCCAAATTTTATTAGTGAATTATTGTCGGTTGTGTCTAGTCAACTCCGGTTGGGTGCTCCCCAGCTCGCAATTACTCTAGTGCACTTCCTAAGTGGATGACTTCTCTGTGGTGTTTGAAAACAAAATCTTCACAACGGAAGGGGGTTGCCAGCCGCTAGGGTGGACTAACGATTTTCCCTGAAGGTAGGGCGCAGAGAGTAATGAAATGAGACAAAAATGAACAAGTTACATAAACATGTGTGATTATTTGGCATTACTAACGTTGACTCATCGGGGCTCATCTTGCCGCACGTGGTTAGTGAGGTGCCTATACACATAGCCGAGGATGGAAATAATGTCACCATACAAAATTACAAACAATCACATATATAACTTGAAAAATGATGGGTCATGGAATGAATGGTCACAATAAACACTCAAGGGCGTGAAAGCAATATTAGGTGGTGCGGATGTCGCTGGACAAGTGTTGCAGTGGAGCACGTAGTGCAGGTGAAAATAGTGTATTAAGACGGCGGATTCTGGTCAGACAAAATATTATTCTGGTTGGAAAATTTATTCAGTTGCAGACTGAATCGGTTTTGAGCCTCTAACATGCCGGATGGCAAGAAGATCAGACATGAGAAATGACCGCGTGGTCAGACATACAAACCAATTACACGGAAATACATTGATCCCTGAATAAAATTAACATAGAACCCTCAATAAAATTGTGGCACACATGATATTACATAAATAAACCTTCAAACTGCATGGATGGCGCAGATATCTACTTGGCGGCTATGAACACTCGTAAAAAGCCACAAGGACACAAATTATTTACTTAATTGGAAGCATAATGCTGGGGAAATTATCTGGCAAAAATGTAAGTGAGCAAAGGTTAACCGGTATGCTAAGAAAGAGCTACGCTAATCTACATCTGTGCAAAAAGTTTGAAGTGCGTATGTGACAGCATCTTACCTCGCCAGACCTCCTACAACTGCACCAAGGCTAGCGTCGCACGGACCTACCATGACTGCCTACGGGGTTCACATAAGCGGAAGTGCTATGCACACCGAGTAAAACTTTTGATATATGACAATAAAGTGGCACAAAATAATTTAAATATTGTTTTACATTTTAGATTTTTCTTATTGATTTTCTGTATAATTTTAGTGTCTCTTTATGACGGCGTTCATGCATGAATATTACTGTTCTTAATCTCTGCGCATAGTGCACTTTGAATTCAAAACCAAAAATTTTGCAATATTGGCGCATGAGCATGTGCATGTACACGTTTCACGTGCGTGGTGAGTGCCATCATGGTATTAGCGCCGCTAGCTGTTATCCGGTGTCAAGCCTAATACTGGCCAACACTTATAGCCAAGTTCAGAGAGGACTGAACACAAATGTTGGTAAATCATTTTAAAAATAAATTGGTTCCGCACTCGTAGAACCCAAATGTCAGTTTACAGTTCTGACAATCAAGAAGAACATAAACACAAATATATAAGAAGGAAGCTCATGGAGTGGATCTGTAATGACACACCCTATTAGGGAGCATTATTCCCACCATCAAAACTGGGTGTCGAAAAATTTTTTTAACTAGAGAATGAAATCACCTTCAATACAGATGAACTCAAAAGGAAGCTTGAAAAAACAAATAGACAGAGTTGTGGAATCGGTAATGCCACACTGAATATATTTGGAGGTGGCAAGAACAACTAATGCATCCCATACGTTGCAAATAAAAGTAGGCAGAAAATGGCAAGTATCAGACAAGACTGACATAGAAGACAATCCAGGGCATAAATGGGGTGGCTATTTGGAGCAGTGTATCTGATTCCAGTATTCTAAGGCTACTACATCCCCACAGGCACAGATGACATCCCATCAAGAAGACAACTGGACTTGCTAGAAAGTGGACTACAGAACACCAACCTGCCTAACAGCAGATTGTATGATCCTGTGGGAAGAGTTGCCAATCTGATGCATAGCTTCAGGCAGAATTCCTTCCAACACAGAGAAGAGGCGAGAACTTACCCAGCAGGGCTGAATTCAATCTATTCAGCATCTAAGCTATTGTACTACTGCTGTAGACTTTGACTTGTGAACAGTACTTCCAACAGCTCAGTGAAGCCTTTGCAAATACTGGACTTCATCATCTAAAGGTTCACATCTTATACTAAAAAATGTCCCTAAATATTTTGAGTTTTGACTATTCTGTGAATTGCTGGTTTGACATTGACAAAAAAAAACATTTAGAGTACCTATTTTCAATGTATCTAAGGGCAATTATTTTTCCAGTCGGTACTCGAGATCCATTCCTTGTACATTGCACAGACTTCCCTAAAACTGTACGTTTATGACAATATTCAGTAACAGGGAGTATACTACTTATCAATAAAAGCATTAACTATTATGATCTCTGATCCCATTCAGCTGCTGCTCTGCATAGCATGACAGTTCCTCTCCTTACAAGTCTTGCGAGGAGACACAAAGCCCTTTGTTTTTGGCACATTTAGCTGTTGCATGTCAAGATCACACACAATATCGCTTCCTCCCCTTACACCGTTGGCAGGAATTTAACTGGTTGCCTAGCGACTGGCACAGAGTTCACTCCTTCTCCTTTCACTCCTTGCAAGAGGGGATGCTGTTACCTAGCAATGAGCACAGTGTCCTTGCATCCTCCATTTGGGGCATCTGGTGGGAGGTGGATATCGTTCACCCAGGGTCAAATCTGCACCCTATGTGTGAGAGGGAGGGGGTTGGCTGCAACTTGTCTTGGCATGAACCATTTGCTTGTGGAGGGGCATCTGGAGTACAGCACACTACTACGTATTCATTCTTGGAAGAAGTGTGGAAGTGACCGTAACTCCGCACTTAAAAATTATGGTGTGACCATTATGCAATGGAAACCATTATGTGATAAATAAAGTACCCATACTGCATTTGTTACACCATTCTAGTTCCAGTGCACTCATGAACCATGTGAGATGATAGCAAATAAGTAAGACGTTTTTATTAATATGAAAATTATTATTTTACTAACAATAAATTCAGTGTCCCTTACTTTTCTGATTTATACATGCATTATATTTGTGAATATTTTAGAACAATAAGGAATTTATATTTCCCCGTGATGGTAACAGAAGCATATTAAATTATCATAAAACCCTTTAAATAAACATGTACATATTTGCGATATTCCTAAAGCAGTCATAGAATTTATGCTCTATACACCATCATGCAGACTTAGTAATTCAGAGAATAAAATTAAAAAGTTTCACATAAATTACCACACATTCAAATTGCCAGGCACAAACACCTAATAAGTACGACACTGTCAGTATTGGTTCAACCAAAATGAGACAGAAGACGTGGCACATTCTTTACATAATGATAAATTAAAAATAACCTCTCTCATTAAATTAATAATATAAAAAATACTTTCTGCTAATCATATGGCATTTTAAGCTGCAAAAGAGAATGACTATGATTCATATAATTACTTTAACAGACATGCCTGCCATTTTAACGGATTTTATCCACTTTTATGGATTTTTAACACACTAAAAAAATTCTAATCCATTTTTTTTTTTTGTGACGAGACTAGTGCCGACAGCAATGTGTCTCAGTTTCAGAAGGTGGATAATTTAGCGAAATACTTGGACATACGCCATATTGCTTGAATAGTGTATGTCCAAAATATTTTGCTTAATTATTCACTGGCGCGGGCATACATTTATTTACATATTTCTGTCCCTGGCTGTATGATAATATACAAAGGCCAAGGCCATTATTGAAAAGAACCTTTGCAGCGAATTGTTGTTTTTACAGATACAATCCAAATTTGGTGACTGTGTTTTGCGTATAGCATTGATATCACAATGGTGAGGAAACAAAAATTATCGCAGATACAATTGTTGTATAAATGAAAGTATAATTATGAGTAGAGAAAAGAATTAACATGGTTCATAAATTCCAAACCAGAACAACTACATTAAATATGCAAACTTCTTTCATATCCACTTCTTTTTCTGTAATTTGCAATTTTTTTTATTCCAAGGATTTTATAGGGTTTGACCCAATGCTTCCAGGATTTTACAGAATTTTTATATACAGAAACCATGATTTCAGCTTCAGGGCTGGTGGTAGCCCTGCTTTAACAAATATTTTTTTCAAATGACAAATACTTGCAAGACTAAAGGAAACATGAGCTAATTTTGTGTTTCAGCAAGAAACTACTTTTTTGATTATCATTTACTGAATTATTTGTAATAACTGTGGAGAACAAGTGTACATTAGTTACATTTAGATACAACAATTAACGTACATAAGTGTTTGACATAATATTGAATTACATAGCTCCAAACTCAAGATCTTGCCAGCTTTCATACAAAGAACAAAATACTGGCAGCTCCAGTAGTAAATAATGTAATCCAAAAACTTACACACACCAAAAAAAATATTTTTTTATAAAATAGTATTTTTAGTGTTTAAAGGAGTGGATGCAGTGTCTTAAAAAACATAAAATTATTGTAACCATCCACATTTAAAACCATTCTTCAGCTCATATCATTATATAGTATTCACCTCTGGCATTTCAAGCAAAAACGTTGTTCTGCAAATGCTGTGAAGAATGAATTTAAAAAAATACAATGGATTCTTGGTGTAGATCCAGAAAATGATTTAGATGTGTATGCCATTCAGATATAGTTTTCATTATTACTGTTCTCCCCAACTAGCTTACTGATGTAGAGAATAGATGTAAATAATTAAATCTGTAAAAAAATTTCAATGTCTGTTTTGGCTGTCAAGGAGTGACATTAAGAGTAAACTAAATATAAAAACTCCCTAATTTCACAACCCTGGATTTTGTGATGGTAGTGATTTTATAACTTATGGAAACCATAGGAAATTCACCAAAATCTATAAGAAGATAGGTAGTAAATTGCAACAAACACAATTTAAAAAAAAAAAAAATACATTTGTAGCACAACTATATAAAAATAGCTAAATAGGGGTTAATTGGTACTTGGTAGGTAACAATCTTTAAACCAAAAACCTGTTGGTGAAAATCTATTAAAACCTTTGCCCAAACCCCACTTGGTGCATGCACCTGGTAAGTTAGGCCATATGTGCGACTTGTGATGACATAAAGAGAAGCCTTGTCACCAGCACTGCTCTCTGCCCTACCAAGAGAGGAGGGGATATGGCTAAAGCACCCCATTCCGTCCCTCCACAGACTCCTTTATCCCCACTCAGTTGGTCACGAGAGAGAGAGGGGAATGAGGATGCCACACTAGTTACCTAACTATCTTCCACTTGCCAACCACGTAAGTGGAGGAAATGATGTCACCCAAAGACAGCCAAAGCTTAATCCTTCCGAGAAAGATGTTCACAAGTTGGCTTCACACTTTGTAAATGCCGAAAACCTGTGTTCGTACATTATATAAGACTGTTTTATTTGGCATATACCTTCTGAAGTACATAAAAAATATTTAATTTTAAAAATTACAAGACAGTGAATAAATAAGGTTATTAAGAATTGTTTCTTTGCAAGCTTCAGAAATACTGTGGACAGTTGGAGAACTGGAGGTTCACGGTACAAATGTAGTTAAAAGTGACAAAAGTTGAATGTGTCACGAAGCGCAGGGAAACTGTTGTGCTGCTTTATAAAGTGCACTGCGTGCCATACTTTAGTCGCACAGAATTTCTCTGCAGCTGCAAATAACTGTGGCACTGATACAAAACTGTCATTTAGATGGCAAAGATGGACAAAAAAACTAAAAAAATTACAAAGTAGCTGTACACATGTACTACAAGCAACAAAAGAAGAATACTTGAACTTACAACATGTCTAGCCCCTATGTTGACTACTCTATAAGTATAACATTTATACAGAAATGTTCTGAAACAGGCGGATCTTAATACAGCAAAAACCCCTCCATTGCAACCCCATTTATTATGACCACCTCTCTATTACGACCCAATCCCGAGGAACCGTGAAAAGTTTAGGTTGAAAAAGTCGAAAATATCAGGCACATCTAAAAATAGATACATTAATCCCTCGCCAACTGTGGTATCTTCAAACGCGGTTTCAGTTATGTACAAATTTTTTTTGTAGATGTATTCTGTAATGGCTGTACAATTTTCTATTATACAGTTTTCAGTCTATGGAAAAATGGCCTTTACTGATGCTAGCGGTCACCCATTTCTCAAAACTTTGACAATTGTTGTTCGAAGCAGCGTGAATCATAAATTATTTCAAGTCAGAAGGGGACTCACTGTGATATTAGGGGTATTAGGGGGGGGGGGGGATTGCAGGCCAGGTTGAGAATTCTTTGTCTAGTAACGTACTGTACCTTACCGCCACCTCTGCCTTCCCTCCCACTCATTTTTTACTTCTGTCAACCCTCCTGCACCCATACATACGTGAGGTGATAGTATTTATGGTGAGCAATTTATTTTGGCGAGTTAGGCCGTGTGCATGTATATGCCACATCAGAATTTTTTCATGAAAAATTTGTGTTAATTAATATCTCAAGTAGGCCGCACTAAATTTTTGTATTCCTGTGAACAATGCTGGGCCTCATTGTACCAGTACAGGGGCCAACATGCCGCCTAAATTTTGTATAAATTCAACACATTGACGTGAATAGCATCTATCAGCATGTTTTCCCAACACCAGCAGTAATGACGGCAGTGGTGCTGACTAGCTGCCGCCCACGAGTAATCTTGTAGCGATTGATAGACAGCTGCGCGAGGCAGTCAGCCCCGGTATGAGCAACAGCTGAGCAGCATTCGGGCGGCCTGATCCGAACATGATGCTCGAGCCAGCGCTGCCTACTTCAAAGCCCAGCCAGAGGACTTAGGCCCGAGCAACAGCAGTAAGCTGCCGGGCCTGGCTGGATGTAGGCGCTCAGCCAGCTACATACACATGACAATGTATTTGCTGCTAGCCGCAGCACATGAGAGATTTAATATAAATAATGAATCTTCATATCTATTATCAATGAATAAAGTGCGGTGTTTTACTTTAAACGTAAGGCATCTCCAACCAACAGTGTTTTCTGTTACTGCTTTGTGCGTAATACGTCCAATTTTCTAGCAATGAAACAATCAGACCAAAGCGAGAGCACAGCGCGTACACACATATTCTGCAATGCCACCTAAATTTTTTGATCGCTACATGCCTCATAGCAATGTATGACCCACGAGACCTACATAATAAATCTTTAATAATAATTTTTCATTTTAATAACACATAGTCTAATCATTTAATACACTTTCAGTGGCGATGTCACATTGTGTTTAGGCTTTCTTCTTTTTTACGACTAGGAGTGGTTCAATATGTCTTTCTTGTGTATAAAATTAATCAGGAGACGTCCAGCATTTAAAATATTCAAATGTATTTATATTTAACTTAAAAAGTGGCGTTTTATGCGCTAGAGATGATTGAACATGAACTTCATGCAAAAAAATGGCAAGTTTGGTGGCATAGGGGTTAGGGTTGGGTCAAAATCAGCCTGAAATTTTCCAGATCTTTTATTATGACCCCCTCCCCCCTTTCTATTACGACCCTATTCTCGAGAACCGTGAGGGGTCGTAATGGAGAGGTTCTACTGTAATGAGAGGAAGGATCACTGTACAGCTACTGTATTTAAAACCATACAAAAATTCTTTGAGAATAACAAGAAAGGACGAGTAAAATTGCACATTCCCTTATATTTAAAATCGTAGAACATTCTTAAACTACTACGACAAAAAACCTAGCTAAATTCTTGGGCTAAGCCTCAAACAAATGCACTGCTTATTACTGCTGGCAGTTCAGAAAGCATAGTCAATTGATATGCGGTCCATGACTGTGTGGAACCTCAGCGTGTTTGGATATCTTCGTTCCTTCAGTGACAATACGGGCCCGACACAACCCCTTGTCATACTCAAGACACTTCCAGTACACTTTGTCACTCTTCACCAAGTTCACGCAATACTTAAAGTTGTTGAAGACAAGCTGCGGACTCCCGCGCTTGCTCGCGAAAATGTAGAAGTTATCTGCAACAAAATTAATCAGTTAGCTCTTGTTCTGCTATCTACAGTAGTTACATAAGAGTAGTTCCATACCATCTTGTCTGCGACTACCAAGTCTTTATGAGAAAAAACTGTAGTTTAAATGCTATTTCTTGGAAAAGGTATTAAGGTGTCGGTCCTGAAAAGAAAACCACTTGGGATATATCTGTGCGAAAATAATCGCTTTGATAGTTTTTCTGGCAGGTCATAACTGAAAGAGGAACACAACAATTTTTATAATCATAGTTTATTAGCAACACCAAAAACTACACAGTCACTCTACCAAAGATTTGCCAAACAAATATTACTTCTTCTTCATTAACTAAAGTAGTATTGATGGCATGCTTTTCAGCAAGTTTCTCTTATTTTGATCCTAACAGCTGTTGTTGAAGCTGTAATACTTGCTTAATATTTGTGCTGATTTTAGATTACCTTTTATCTGCTGCTATAAACTTCAGTCACTAAGAATATTCAAAAGTCACTCACTTTCAATTGCTATACATTAACCAATAGCTTTATACACAGTATTATTCAAGACAAGAAATCTGTAACATTCTGAGAGATGACCCTACTTTTGATTCTAAATATAACTGGCCACATGAACATAAACAGTGAGGGGCCATGGTGGTGTAGTGATTAGACTACTCGCCTCTTACCATTTTCCCATGTGGGAATTATGCCGGACGATGCCGCTGGTTGGCGGGTTTTCAATGGAATCTCCTGTTTCCCCCATCCTTGCATTCCAGCACTGCTCCATACTCACTTTGTTTCACCCTCAAAGGATCCAGGCCCGGCCTTAGGGCAGGGCGAGCGGGGCTATCGCCCCGGGTGCCAAGATGAAGGGGGTGCCAAAATCAGAAGAGAAAAATATTATTTTTCCATGAAATCATGGGGGAAATTTGGTAAGCACAAAAGTATTTAAACACATGTACTGCTGATAATGTTGGCAGTCCAAGATTGGTATAAAGAGGGCACAAAATCTAGAAGAGTTGATGAACATGATGTGGTTATAATCACTGTGCTAAAAAATGGGCTAATTGAAGAGCTACTGAAAATATGTAGGCTTAATGCGTAGTGTGCTCTGTGCCTTATAGTTCAAACTATGTTATGTAGTTGCCGTTTAGAAATGGGCATCATTCTCATTGAGTGTGCTAAGAGTTTATCTGCAATCTGAGAATTAGCTGGTGATTAACCGTATTCACAGACAGATATTGTGACCTCAGATTATATAATTTTATGATTGTTAATCTTAACCAAGACTGGGATTTCATTACTTGTTATCTAATGCAGTAGTTAAGTGAAATTAATGATTCCCTTTTTTGTGTATGTACATAAGATTTGTTTATAGCCTATGCTATACATGGTAAAGTGACTATTTTTTTCACACCTTGCTTAGATTTTCTTTTCATCCAACTTTTGTCCTTCTGCAACTTTTTAAAATAAAATGTGCTCTCTGGGTGGGACTAGCAGTCTAATAAACACAATTTTTAGATAACACTGCTCTCAAAAGTTATCTTCTAATGCCACCATAAAGTATATTTATTTGATATGTTTATGAATTAGATATTAGGCATATTACTGTGTCACATAATGAGATTATCACTGCGCCCACTAATTATATTAATAGTGATTTCATAAATAATCCTACCAAAATATTCACATATTTGAGGGATCCTTACAAGAAAAACAAATATCAATTATTACCAATTACAGTTATCCCAGTTAATAATATTTTGACAACATATACAATCATGCTAAAAAGTGGTTTTGTATAGGAATATGAGTTTAAAAATTCTCAAATATGAACAAAAAATTTTAATAAAGCATTGTAAGATAATCTAAATACGTCTTAGCACAAACTACTTTGATGTTTTATATTCTTTGCACAGAGCATTGTAAATCATTTATCGACAGTTAGTGACCCTGCCATTTCGAGTTATAAAAGAACAATCTCTCTAGACTTCACAATTCTGTGCAGCCTAGAGTGCTACAGTACAGGCCGTTCATTAATTGGTTGTTGCCACATTCGGACCTCACTCTCCTGATCAACTTAAGTCTCGCAGAGGTAGGACAAATATGACATTATTTTGATGTTGAGAATAATTTGTTCAAAGCTAATCATGGACGATATAATAGGTTGTGGCATTCATGTTCTTGGATAACCTTTATGAAGATATTAATGATTAGCAGTAGCTACCAGTAGCAATACTGCAAAGGATTCATGGTTTTATTGCAAGTTATAACAAACATGTACCTACTGTCTACAGAATATTTAGGTTGGAAAGATATACATGTCATTCTTTCAATGTGTTACATGTAGGGACATTTAGGAACCAATATTACCTGGTATGCTTTATTGATTCTGTAACTACATGTAAATTTTAATCCAATAAAGTCTGACGTTTTGGTCCATAATTACAAAATGGCATTTTTTAACAAAACACAAACCGTTTCTATCATTTGCTGTCATTACCATTGCTGTTTCACATGACCTTAAAATACACCACCAGTTTCAGAAATGGAACTTTTACCTTGTATGGAGTCAGTAGTGGGTCAAAGTAATGTTATGGTTGTATTACTTGCCACATTGAAACACAAAGTTCATGACTACATTAATCACAATAATACAGCAACAATGTACAACATGCCACTGAACAACGTAGTGAGTCATACCAGGCAAATCTTCTGTTTGCAAGACAACTCGTGCAATATTTCACAAAATTTATCTATTCTCTATCCTCAACAGCAACATACATACTTCAGCCAAGGCAGAATTAATTTTTAAAGTGTCACAGTGTTACACACATAAAGGCTAAAGAGAATGAGACCTTCACGATTATAGCAAGTTGCTGACAACTTGTTATTAGCTCAGTGCTTATTGAGAAATGCTGGAAGTATGGAGTTACAGATCACCATTTTGGTCTCCCCACAATATGGACGTGATGACCACATCCAAGGACTGTTAGGAACACACACACATGCACACACACACTCACTCATGCATGCATGCACGCGCACACACACACACACACACACACACACATTAAAAGAATCATTAGCGGAGACACTTTTTCAACAATTTCTTACGGCAACTACTTAAGGAACTTTATTTCACAGTAAACAGCAGATACGGTTATTCTTATCTACATTAACTTAACAACTTATTTTTAAAATTCAACCCCAAATAGAACAACATTTGCTAAACTGCCACAGTTAATTACTTTTTTTCTTACTAATCATTAATGTGAGATGGTTATAAGGCCCATAAGTTATAAGGCTATGTGCTGTGTGACATGGATGGGCAATTCCTCTGCTTGGAGGTGCACCGTAGAGAGCTTGCTGAGTTATACTTCGCAGTATGATCCACTTAGCAACTGCATCATTCTACAAGAAAATGAACAGAGATGTGCTTGGGAGAAATGGAGAGCAAAGTTGGGTGAAATGCAGCAAATGCACATCGAGAGCAAACTAAGTCATGTCTGCTCACTTCTGTCTTCCTCTACGTGCATCCTGCGACATTCTGCTGCGAGGCAATTTAGATGGAAGTGCAGGGGGGTTCAAAAGACTCTCGCTACTTCCACTGATTGAATAATCATCCCTGTATGAAACACTATGGCAATGTTATATAATTCCTGATGTGCAGGACTGCCTTACTTGCAAGGGACTAGGGACTAAAGGTGGAAGGGATCACCAGGAACCAGCGGGAGAGTGAAGAACACATATTTTGTTTGTTGTATCATTTCAGTGGCGGTAGAGATCAAGGACATACTGCTAGGGAGAACGGTCACCGTTACAGAATGCTGACAGCCCGCCACCTCTCCCTGACTTCCTGGTCATGCTCAGAGGTTCCTTAGGAGGTACGACCCTCTGCCGGTTTTATATGGGCTGAACCTGTGATTATGCATTGCCCTACTGTAAACTTTGTAACTAAACTTGGTTATGGCAAAGTCAGTCTTCGTGGAATGTGTAGGGCCCGTGGTGGCTGAGCAGTTAGCTTGCTCGCCTTTCACCAAGACAAACCAGGTTCAATTCCTGACTGGGTCACTCCCAGATTTTTGTATGTGGGAATCATACCAGATGATGCAGCTGGTCGGTGGGTTTTCTCGGGGATACCCCGTTTGCTCCGCCATTTTTCATTCCGGTGGTGCTCCAATCTTACCTCAATCATCATCATCTGCTCTCAAGACCTCACTGTTAAGAGCCACCCACATCTCTTCAATCACTCATCCATGGGATGTAATTCAGGCCAGATAAGTGGGTACTTAGGCACCAACTGTAAAGGTAAGTATATGCTATTCACTTTAAAGTGAGCATTTTTTAAGGCCCTGCAAAATTTTTCCTTTCGGCCAATTTCTATCTTCACGGCACTTTTTGATACAAACATTCCCATGTGACTAACAAACACAGTGTGTAAATTTTACCATTATCAAAAGTAAACACCGGAGGCTGGAATAAAATACAATTGTTAGTGGTAATGTCTGTTGGGAGGGCCTTAAAAAGTGCTCACTTTACCGTGAACAGCCTATAGGAGTGGATAACATAATAACTACAGACTGGTCATGGTAAACTGATCAGTTTTAAAAGACCTACTTAGGATTAAATTGTAAGCAAGCCTAAGTTTATAAATGGGCATACAGGGCATATGCTCAGAGGCGCAATAAGTTTGGGGCACGCATGGCAAGGAAAAATGGGCACGTCTGAGCAAGGAAAAATAAAAAATGAGAAGAATTTAATATAGAATCCTAAATAAATATTGTAATGATGTAAATTTGCAAGATATGCCCATGATTTATATTTTCACATGAAGAAGTGTGTGTGAAGGCTGCTAGATCTGATCTATGGGCATAGGGGAGGAAGAGCTTGCTCATGGCATGCCCGAAGCAGTGTTGATGTTAAATTTGGACCTGTTTATAAGCACATTGTGTATTCTTCCGCTACACGTAAAATTAACATTTTCATGGGATTGAACACTTTATTCAAGCATCTGTCACGTGAAACTGTCAAAATTATCACCAAAGTTATCATTTTACATATGTGCTAATACTTATATGCATTAAAACATAAGAAAACAAAAGAAATGATTTAAGTATTCACAAATGTTTACGTAACACTTATATCGATATATTAAGAGATCAATCTCCTTTCCCTCCATCATTACCAACTTCACTGGTTGGATGCTGACGGAATCACCCTATCCTGAAAATTTGTTTGTGGAGGGGCATCTGAAGTATGGCACATTCCTACATGTTCTGGCTTGGCTGCAGTGCTGAAGAGACCACAACTTTATTAATTTATGGTGCTTTCAGTATGCAATGGTGAATATTATGAAATGGAATATGGTATTGCATTTGGTTCCTTATTTCCTATGACTTATACATGTACTATCTTTTGTGAATATTATTGAATGAAGAGGAAAATATGAGCAAGTGTGATACATGCAAGCATACCCATACTCCTAATGTCACAAAAAAAGAAAATTTGTTGGTGAATTTATAATTTGCTGTGATGGTAACAAAAGTACATTAATTTATTATAAAATATTTTATATTTATTTATAGTATTTCTAATCCAGTCATACAATTTAGCTGTGTATACCTTCATGCAAATTTCAGAGAATAAAATTAAAAGTTGCCATATAAATTACCACACAAAAAACTTACCAGACACTATAATGCATAGACTATAAAATCCTAATAAATACAGCACTGTTATCATTGGCTCATCCAAAATAAAACAGAAAACATAGCACATTCTTCACACATTGATAAATTGTAAATAACCACTCTCTTGTTGAATCAATAATCTTAAGCTAATCAAAAGTCATTCTAAGCTACAAAAGAAAATAGCTATTATTTGTATATTTTAAAAAAATTTTACAAATGACAAACACTTGAGTTATCAAATACAGAAATTAGCTACCAATTCAGTGATTCAGCAAGAAAATTAATTATTTAATACAATTTATTTAATTTAGTTTAATAGCTATCTAAAACAAACTATGTAGTAAATTCAGATAAATTATTAAAAATAACACACACATTACTGCTCTACATAACATTACATTTCATTGCCGAAAACTAAAGGTTTAGCAAGTTTCACACACAAATAACCAAAATACTGATAGAGTATTATATAGAGCACACACACACATGCACGCCTGCACGAGAGAGAGAGAGAGAGAGAGAGAGAGAGAGAGAGAGAGAGAGAGAGAGAGAAAAGAGAGAGAGACAGAGAGACAGAGAGAGAGACAGAGAGACAGAGAGAGAGAGAGAGAGAGAGAGAGAGAGAGAGAGAGAGAGAGAGAGAGAGAGAGAGAGAGAGAGAGACAGAGAGAGACACAGACAGACACAGACACAGACGCACGCACGCACGCACGCACGCACGCACGCACGCACGCACGCACGCACGCACGCAAGCACGCACGCACGCACGCACGCGCACACGCACACACACACACACACACACACACACACACACACACACACACACACACACACACACACACACACACACACACACACACACACACACACACACACACACACACACACACACACACACACACACACACACACACACACACACACACACACACACACACACACACACACACACACACACACACACACACACACACACACACACACACACACACTGATCGATGGTAGGACTTGAAATGGACGCATGAATGACAGACATTTGGAATTATGACAATAGACAGATTTAATATGTGTAAATAATGGATGCGAATTGCATGAGTATATCCAATGTAGATATACAGTGACAACTACTTTAATTAAAATTGAGATAGACATTAAATACTGAGAACAACAAAAGTAACAATGGAGATTGGTAGTTTAACGTTGTAAATATAACTATGTGAATATTTAAAGCAGTATAAATAAATAAAAACTTTAATTTAGTTATTCATTTTTATTAAGACCTCCAGTTCTTATGAGCTACGATATGCCCCTGGCATCTTATAGCAATATTAATTTTGGCTTTCTATTTCCGTCTTTAATGAGTATTTTCAGTGTTAAAGGATTAATACAAGTGTTCTACAAACTTTTTAGGTATGAAACTTTTGTCACAGGCTACTTGACATAGAACAGGGACATGCAGCAAACCTCTGTATTTTGCCTGGAGAGGCAAACTGACAGAGAAATACTGTATGTTAGTTCAGTGCCCTGTACGTAAATGCGACCAGACACACACAAAATCTCCAGGCAGATGGCACCACCCATAATGAGCAAGGGATTTTGGTGTGCATCCTAGATAAGGCATTGATGTGTATACCACATTCAGATGTAGGTTTAGTTTTTAATGTCCTCCCAATTAACTTACTGACAAAGAAAGGAGGTTAGTAATTACAATATGGGCTAGCTGTTACTCTCTTTTATATAGCAACTATACAACAAAGCTCAAACTCAATGATAACAGGAAGCACCATTGTAAAGCTACTGCAATTTAAAACACAGAAAAAAATTTCTACGACTAACAACAGGCAGAAATGTACAATTGCACCGACACCTATATTTAAAACCATGGAGCATTCCTGAACTACAATCCCAAAATCACTGCTAAATTCTTGGGACAAGCCTCACGTAAATGCACTGTTCACGACTACTGGCAGCTCAGATAGGAAGTTCAAATGATATGTGGTCCATGACAATGTGGAACATCAGTTAGTCGTAATATCCTTCCCCCTTCGGTGACAATGCGAGCACGACAAAGGCCCTTGTCATACTCGAGGCACTTCCAGTACATTTTGTTGCTCTTCACCAAGTTCACACGGTACTTAAAGTTATTGAAGACAAGCTGTGGATGCCCGCGTTGGTTTCTGAAGAAGTAGAACTCATCTGCAACAAAATTAAGCAGTTAGATCTTGTTCCACCACCTAGCTACATGTGAACGATTTCATAACGTCTTGTGGTGCAATGACCAAGTAACTATATGATCAAATCTTTAGGAAAAAAAAGTAGCTCAAATGCTTATCCAGGAGTGGACCAAGAATTTCTGAGTTTCACAAAAGGAGGACGGCCATTTTTTCTCGTTATGCAGGTACAGATATACAGTTGATTTTTGAAATAGGAGGGGGACAATGCCTCATCAAAATTTTAAGAAACAATATTAAATTACTCAAATAAAATTAATATTTCAAAAAATTCTGATAATATTTCACTTCAGTTTTAAAATATAAACAGGGCAGTTCCATGTCAAAATGTGAGGGGTTTTGGGGTAGGAGGGGTGTTGTCCCCTGGCACCCTCTACAGCCTTTAGGATCCACCCATACGGTTGTCTTGAAAAAGGCATTATATGCTGGTCACTGTAAAGTGAGCACTTTTTAAGACCCTTCTAAAATTTTCCTTTCATACAATTTCCATCTTCCTGCTGCTTTTAAATATAGATATTTCAGTGTGACCAATAAACACAGTGTACACATTTCACCACCCTCAAAATTTAATGCCTGGGGCTGCAATAAGTTATATTTATTAGTGGTTAATCCCTGTTGGGAGGGCCTTAAGAAGTGCTCACTTTACCGTGAACAATTTATAAAGAGTTCCATCCCTGGAACGAAATCATTCAGGATATGTCAATGTAAAAATATTCCCTTTGATTGTCTTTCTGGCAGGTCATAATTGAAAGAAGAACACAACATATTTTATAAACATAATTTATTTCCACTATAAAGAATACACTGTCATGCAAACAAATACACTGTGTCTGTAAATTATAACTATGATTTCAACATTTTATAATGATACATGATGCATTCTGTATCTTTGATACACCCTCTACAAAATGAATTTGCGCCATCTTGAGCGCAATGTTTAATCCCTTTTGGCAAGTCGTTAAGCTACACGGTACTGAAGAGGCAGGACACGTGCCTACAAGGTACAATGGCACAAGGTCATGAGCGACTAGACACGTGATTATAGCTTGTAATGTTCACTGAGAAACTCCAAGAAGTCATCACGTCAACACCCCTTCCCACAAGATTGTACTGTTAGCTGAGTCGCCACTCCCTCGAACCTGGCCAAGCTAGTACCACAGCGTGGTGAGGGAGGGCAGCACCCAGTCTACTCCAAGCTCCAGCTGAAGGTAAGGGATGATAGTGCCGCATTATCAGCTTTGAATTTTAAACCCCTGCGGCTCTGAAACTAGATCTCTTTATGACTCTCAGTCTGAAGTTGCAATTTGCACTTCCACCAAGGAGCTTCACTCCTCGTTACTGTAGACATTTTTCTTCTCACCATTAATTAAGCTTGAAGGCCCACCTCACCCCATACTAGAACCTCACCTACGAGGTGAGGAACCCCCTATTGTTATTGCCAACCCCTGGTTGTGCGGTCCCAGCCCTTCAGCATCCATTGTCAGCAGTACACTACAAGATCTGAGCAGCTCACAGATCACAAGTCTTCAAGGTGACCACCCACCCTCGCCTCACAAGTGTAACAGTCTGCAGCCGGCAGCAACACCATAATCTCAGAAGAACATCACTCTCCAAAGTAAATGTGTAACAAAGGGTCAGCTGACTAGTAGGGCTGTGACAGTGGCTTTGGATTTTGTACCCCTACAGCAGGCCACCAGACCTGTCCTTTACACTGGTCATTTGCCATTCCGCCATTAAGGCACTCCAACTTGAAGTTTTGAAGTCACAAAATAAAACTGTCAAGGTATCTAAGGCCTCATCGTTTTCATTTGAACAATGTGTGATTGTGATGAAGGTCACAATTACTCTCTATCCTGGGCATGCATCAATAATATTTGTAACAATGATTACAACTGAAGTTTTATTTGTTGCAATTATACTTTGGTATTCAGTAAGTTTCTGTAGAGTTGTGTTGTGGATACCATACTCGCCACTTGAAGCACTGTCACTGTTTTCTTGTAAAAATGGCATCTCTGCAGGGAAAGGCAGAATGTGCAGTTGGGCTTGTAGAAACAATATCTCCTATTAGTGTGGACAAATGCTTAGGACACGTTATGGAAGAAACCCACTTCATGTGAAATTGATTGAGTCATGAATGACTAAACTTTTTAGAAATATGATCGGCTCATAAGAGTAAAAGCAGTGGCAGACCATCAGTTTATAATGACTCTACAGGCGGAACAAACCTTGTTCACTACATCACAGAAATCAATTGCACAAACTTCATGCCAGTTTCAAGTACCAAGGAGTACAGTCTACAAATGGGTATGCTAATGTCTAAAATTGTATGCATATCAAGACCAAACAGTTTAAGCATCACAGTCAGATGATCATCCAAGATACGAAAAATTTTCTATGGACATGTTGCAGTGGATTGATGAGGATCATGATTTCTTGTAGCATGTTAGTTTTTTGGATGAGGCTACATTTCATGTCAGCGGAGTAGTCAACAGGCACAACGTGTCTGCGGGTCAGAAAACCCACATGGCATAGAAGAACACATTCAGGACAGTCCAAAAGTCAATGTGTGGTGCAGAGTCGTGTTATTGATAGATTGTATCTTTTTTCTTCCTCTAAAATGCAATTAGTGGAAATGTGTACATAGGTGTATTGACATATGACTGGTTGCTGAGCTGAAGTCAACCTAAAATTCCTTTATGTAACAGTATTCCTTACATGAGCAATCATTTTCTAGTTTGCAAGCATTTGTAAGGTGTGTGATGTGCAAATGGCAATACAGTACTGCAAATGCCAACTGCCTTGCACAATGTCTTCATGTGTACACCACCTTCTGCAGCACTTTCAATCATCACCGGATCGCTTACCCAGCACCACACAAGTCAGAAAGTGCTACCATCTGCCACCTGGCCAAATTACTACTAAAAAATGCACATTACCATATCTTAGCAACCACTATAAAATGGACCTATGTTTGCACACACTTGGGTTTTACTTGGACTCAATACTACAACTTCCCTGAAGATTGCATATTCCTCCTGAAAAAATCCTGAATATGTATTGTAATTTCTAACAATACGGTCGTGTTCTTTACAAGGGCAATCAACATTACCATTTTGCATACACAAACTGCAAGTTCTTGGCATACATACTACATAATGTATTTGGAAATTTTATGGGATTGTCGGGAGAATAAATAACCAACACTTCACTTTTTTAAGGGGGGGGGGGGAGGGGGGAATGGTGCACACAGGGAAAATTTTCTTGTGAGTTTTGCTAAGATATTATTAAAGAGCTACGCAAAGAGCTACATAAATTGGTTACTCGTGGGGTCCATCACTGGTTTTACCATACACGGCCACGGTATATGTTTCCTTGCAGCTTATACTCTTATCAACTAGTAATGCCAGCAGCCATAATAATTTTGACAGCTAGCGAAAATAATAAACAATTAACTCTGGAATGCAAACAAAGATTGCTGTAAATATACTCCTTTCCGTTTTGGATCATGAAAATAAACAAATGTACACAAAATAAACGACTGTGGACAAGAGGATGATTAACCTGGAGGAACGAAAATAGGAGTTTATTGGCTATGTTTTTCGAAGAATTGGGATGAGTACACAGATAACCGCAAAACTGTATACAAACAGGTTTCTTCTATGAATCCATTAACACTGTTATCTGTTCTTTTGTCCCAATTTTCCATGTCCATGGCTTATGAAAATACCATCAAGACAATCATGTCACCATTTAAATAAAATAACGTGACACGTTCCCTTGCTCTCATTGACTATGATTGGTAATTAGCAACCATTACAATTACTGAAAAATAATAGACAAGCCAGCAAGACTGCATGTAGGCGTCGATATTTCCAGTGGACAAGTACGCCCAGCAGTAAGAAAGACTCCATTCTTCCTATTCCTAGTTTTCAAATATTTGAGTGTTTCTGCAGATTTTTTTTGAGCAGAGTGTTAAGGTGGGCGTGGCACTTAACAAATTTTTGAGAACCAATGAAGTTGGAAAGAGATGGATACTGAGTAGTGCGGAATGCAAGGATGGAGGAAATGTCAGCTCCATAAGAAAATCCTCGGAACAGCAGCACCATTCAACACAATTCCCACGTGTGAAGATCCCAGTAGTGACCACACAGATAATATAACCCGGTTCACCTTCATGGGGGGGCAAGTGCTCTAGCCGTTATGCCAACTGTTGCTCTGATATTTCTAAGCATATCAAATGTCAATAAAGTAATTTCAATGATTGTTGAGCCATTTCACTTAGAAAATAATAGAAAGAGCCACACAGAAAATAAGTAGGTGTCTGCTCCCCTCCCCTCTTATCTCTCCCTACTCTTCACCATAAAATAATACCTAGTTATGTTACTGTTGCTGGGTCTACAAACATGTTAATTTAGTATGAACCTGTTTTGTTTGCACAATCTACAAGTTTCCTTGCAATTGATTTATTTTACGTCATGTGTGTTGTATCCAAAAGTTTTATACTGTACATCTACAAATTGGACAAACTGCCATAGTAAAGAGGTTTTTTTTTTTAAACTGAGAAATACGTCAAAAAATAGAATCACAGAACAGTTTTACAGTTCTAAAAAATTTTTACTCACATAACTATGCATAAAACAGCTGTCATCATGAAAAACAATGTAAATAAAAAAAAGGTACAACATGTGACAAATGTGAAGAATATGTAAATCACCATTTGCATTTTTACAAACTTTTTACATACACACTTTCACTACCAACAAAATCAGCCCAATAAATTAAAACACACAAATATTTGGACACTTTAGAACATTTTAAATTCCATGAAAAAAAAAATATATATATGGCAGACACTACTACTAATTACGAGCAAATAATGTATACGAAGTTAAAACATTTTTTCACCCACCAATCTGTTTACAACACTTCAGATAGTCTCAAGTCTTCGAGGACTTGTAAATAATACTGAAAAATTTGTCTCCAAGACATTGTAACTCAGACCTACTTCAACATATATTTACATTTTAAAAATTACTACACACAATAATCAACAATAAGCACAAAAAATTTTTAGCTGCTTCAATGTTTTCATCAATGACAGTAAAAGCCTATGTAATGACCCAGTTCAACCGTTTCACATAATTAATGGCTGGTAGGCAGTAAGTGTAACATCAAGATGCAACATCATTGCATTGTAACATCAAGATGCTGCCTCTAATATTCAATTCAATCCTACTGGGAAAGATAACATTCACTCACAATCAGATAGATGAGATAAATTCAGTATCATGCAAGTGAAACCAGCAACCTAGGTTAACAAGGTACAGCAATATGCTGTGCCTTGTACTGAGCCACTATGCTTGCTTATACAAACAGTACACACTGAGGACAAAGGGCAAAACACTCACCAGTTACACACAGGGCCATTCATACGGGAGTGAGATGGGGGCATCCCCCTTTACCCCCCTGGGACAACGGGCCCCACAAAGTAATTGAAATTATGTAAGTTTTCCTCATATAATTTACTGACATTGCCATGTGACATGTACAAGCTACTGATAATAATGTATACAATTCAGAGTAGGTACAATACGAAGAGCATTAGACAGGTAAGTAGTGTAACGACTTGATTTAAAACAGAAAACTTATTCAGTTATAGTTCTTTACAATATTTTTATGAAGAAAGAAACTATTTTTCTTATTTAACATAAATGTTTATTGGCTTGCCAGCAAACAGTAAACTAGTTTCAAAGCAACATGTTTTCTACCGGCGAGTATAATAGAAAACATACCTAAGTAATATTCACGGTATGTAGTATCATGTAAAATAGGAGGCCACAAAAAATAGCTCTGCCCCAGGCTCCCAAAATCCCCTGGATGGCCCTGGTCACACCAAACAACAAAGAGAATAAAAAAACAATAAACACTTCTTTAAAGAAATTCTTGTTATACAGTTTAATTATTTAAAAAAATATATAATCTAACAGTCTAAATGAAGTGTCATTTTAAAAACTGATTATTTGCAACGCTATCAAGATGTCCAGCAAATAAGGAGAAAAAAAATTCCTTGACGTTTCCCGGTGTTCTAGTTGAAAATTTATTTTCCAGAATATTTACAAATACTTTTAACAATTTCTGTTCTTACAAAATATTGGTACATTATTAAAATAATAAACAGGAGGCCACAACAGGTTTTCAAAATTTACAAAACACTCAAAATGTATTAACTGAAACATTTATAATATGAAACTTTTACACACCAAAAAAATGTTGGACCAAGTGCCGATATAAGATTAAATCTAGTTTTATTGTACCAGATATTTTGCTGTGGCCAAATACATTAATGTACCTACACTTATGTAGGACTACCTTTCCAGTAAAAGACTGCAAAACATCAGCTTATTTATTAAAACATCCATACATAACTCTATGCAAGACATTAGTTTGTTTACACCTTGTTATATACAAATATCATGACATCCATTTTACCAAACGTTGTTTACATTTTCGTCAATGAAGAAATGTGCTATTATGCTGAAAGAATTCAAAAACATAATTTTAAAAAAATATTCTATGTTATGAACAATACTTTATCTTCCATGGTGGGGATAATTTTTATGAGATGTCAAATAAAGTAACCTCCAAACCATACTTCCGCCATCTTATACAAAATTGTGCTAAATAAATTGCATTGCATCATACCTGCAACTTATTTTTTGGGGAAGTATAATCACAAAACCACTTGTATAATCTCCAGAATTTTCAAGAAATTCCTTGATATTTCCTTTGACCATTACATTCCCCTGACTTCTCCATATTTTCCAGGTTTTCCAGGTTCTCCAGGTCACTGAACATCTTGTTGATATAAAATGTCTTAAAAGTGGTTATGGAATAGTGGTTACATATATAGTTACCCACAAAATTTCTAAATACTTCATGAGATGATGGGGCCACAGTGGTGTACTGGTTAGACTACTTGCCTCCCACCTAAGCAAACTGGATTTGATTTTTGGCACGGTCGCTCCCAAATTTTCACATGTCAGATCATGCTAGATGATGCAGCTGGTTGGCTGGTTCTCTTGGGGATCTCCCGTGTCCTCTGCCGTATCATTCTGGTGCTGCTCCATACTCACCTTTCTTCACCCTCATATGCTCTAAAGACCTCGGTTTAAAGGGTCACCCAAATCTCTTCACTCACTCACTCATTCTCTCATTACCTCACCCACTCTCTCATTACCTCACTCACTCATTAACTTACCCACCCACTCACTTAAGCCAATGTAGAGCACGATATTCTGCTTTATAAAAAATACTAGCATCCCACCATCCCTTTGTTCAGGTTTTTGGCGTTATTAAAATACATACCTGTGACTACCTGTGACTACTTGTGACTACCCATGACTATATGCGACTACATGCGAACTGAAGGAGGTGCTGAGAGAGAAGGGAGAGGAGTGATGATGTAAGCGTTTACGACTACCTTCCTTAATTTTTTTTTGTGTCTAGTGTGCAGCCCAGAAATTTTTTTCCTTTATTTTGGGAAAAAAAGAGCTTGCTATTCACGAGAGTAAATACATATACCCGCTCCACCAGCCCACATCACTGACCATACGTCATTGGCTACACGTAGCGGATGACACTTTTAGCAAGTAGTCATAATAATGTGATTCGACTGTGTATATGTGAATGGATACACATTTATACACAAACCATTCACATATTAATATAATAATTAATAATTAACATGTACACAATAATGTAAAATGAGAAAATATTTTATTGTGGTAATGAAATTGCTGTTGTGCACATAGCAGTTAACGTAGATTTCTCAAGTTTTATTTTCTTTAATGTTTATTTCTTTAACAATTTGTACTGGACATAATTAACAGTATATAAACTGATCCATCATTCAGTTTCTTAAAATTATCTAAAATTTTTGGAAACCTTATACTGTATTTTTGCAATTAACACATTTACTTGGAACTGTAAGTGCGTTGCCCTTCCTTAAAAATACTGCACAATATTTTTGCTGTATGTACACAAATCATTGCTAGCGTATTACACGTTTAAATAATTTTCTTTACATAATGTAGTCATAATTACTGAAACTTCAGTATATATGCATATTTAAACTGGTAAAAACAATAGTTTAAAATTTCAAGTACAATTTAAAAGCTCAATAATTACTGAGAGCTTTAAAGAAAGTGTTTTTTTGACTGGATTTATAGAATACGAGTCATTTAGTATAGAAATCTGAGCTAAGACTACCCAAACACAAAACAGTTAACATTAAAAAAAAAACTGCTGTACTTTAATCAATGTGATAAATTAGCTTGTACAAAGCTGTAAACATAAATTGCAAAGACATGTGGAGGGTATTAAAATAGTTTTGGAGAATGGCATCCAGCTAGCCCACCCAAAAGGGATACAGGAAGATGAACTCTACCCCAGACCAAACACAGAAAGGAACCCTATGAAGTGGAGATTAAAAAAAATGCTGAAATATTGGTATTCAATTACAGTACCTACAAAACTGCCACTTATGTTGACTATTATGATCAAATACTAAATCCTATCCTTATCTTTCTGGCTGCTTTTATTGCATTTTGCAAGTTACCATTTTCCCGAGATACATATAACTGTTTTGTATCACAGTTTAAAAACTAATAGAGGTTTAAAAACTTGAGTTATAAAACAAATTTAAAAAATGATATGGTTAGTAGACCGCATGTATCTCAGCAAATAAATATCCTGGGAATATGACTTTTGCCAGAAAAATATAAATCCAACTATCTAAGCCTATTAAATTGATTTTTTAATCATATAAAGTATATTCAAAGAGAAAAAGCATGGAAAAGGTAAAAAACATTACATTTTTTTGGAACTTGCCTGTGCAGTTTCCTTAAGGATGAAGTAAAGAAACTGCCTATGGAGCACGGCACCTGACTGTACAATGTGAAGAATTCATAAATAAAAAGTAGTATAGACACCATAAAAATTGTCATAAATGTGTGATTTATGCTGTATATGAAAGAAGAATCTATATATTTTGCAACATTATAAAATATTTGATTAAAATATACTTTTTAAATGTAAAAAAAGAATTTATCGATAAAGACAACATTTTTAACTAAATTTAAGCGCATCGATTTGGATGCTCCGGAAAGCAGAATTTACAAGAAAATAATCTTCAAGAAAGATAGTCATAACATTTACTGTGATCATATGTAATAAAATCATACTAATAATGTATCATATCAATCTTATAATTAAATTTATTTATGTCAGTTTCAGCCATAAATGTTTGTGATAAATGGATGTACATAAAATAAATTATAAATATTATTTCCTATATTATTATCACAATTTTCTTACATACAACCATTCTCTAAAACATAATGACAATATTCCATGACAAATTTTTTTTTTTTGCAAATTCTGCTTTCTGAAGCATCCAGAATGGAAATATGGTTAACTTTTGTTAAAAATACACACAATTTTAATTGATTATTTTTTTTACATTTAAAAAGTATATTTTAATAAAATATTTTATAATGTTGCAAAATATATACATTCTTCTCTCACATAGAGCATTAACCAAACTTTTATGACAATTTTTATGGTGTCTGTATACTTTTTTATGAGTTCTTCACTGTACAGTCAGGTGCAGTGCTCCATAGGTGATTGCTTTACTTCAACCTGAAGAGGTAGGAGGAGAAAAGTAAAACCAAACAGTCTTAGTTACATCTGTGGAATAATACTATGTGTAGTTACAGATCTAATTTGCACAGGAAAGCGTGACAACGGAAACACTATACGCAGGTTCAGTACCTTGTATGTATGACCGATGGGGTGCCGGGTATGCATGTTATTGTCACCCATATCGCTGTACCTTAAACACAAAAGAAAATCTCAGACCCATGTACTCTTCAGGGCTGCCCCTGGTTGGCACATTAAGTGTAATGCAGAAAATTGGCAAAAAAAATGTGACTCAAAAATATGTTGGATATTTTATAGTAGCATCTACACACAAAAAGCATGTAAGAAACATTTTGTACCCTAAGACAAGTCTTACTTTGAATGCAAGGATTATTTTTTTTAAGCAAGGAAATAACCAAAACCAGTGTTTTGCGAATAAGTTTTAGTTGCTTACTTTTTATACAGAAACTCATACTTTTATCTTTATTAGTAAGCCATATAAATATAGGGTTGCTACTTAAAGTCACGTTCAAGCAAGTTGCCGACGGAAAGTCTGCACACCAATTGAGTGACTTCCCTATATGGGCAATGAAGCAAATGGTGAGCAAGCAAGAGTCAACCTTACAGCTATTGCACTTTGAGCCTCGTATGTGCAAAATAGCTGCAGGCGGAACCCTTACTGCCTGGACACATTTAGCATCACCAGCCTTCAAAACATATGCTGCATGGAGTTGAGGTAGTGTATTCGACTGGTGTGTGGCTTGTGGTTGTGGCAGGTTGGGTTGGTTACGACTCCGCAGTCAGAAGTGATGACTCGCGACCTGCAGCAAGTCTGCTTGTCATAGTCGATGCACTTCCAGTACACTTTGTTGTTTTTCTTCACGTGGATGCAGAACAAGTAGTCGTTTATGACAAGCTGGGGCCTCCCAACTTTGCTTAGCACCACTTGGGCCTCAACTGCAACCAAAAAATATATACAACTGTTAGTGTTGATCACGAGACAGCATCACAACAGCGATCTGTGCAATTGTTTTTGAAGTAACATAGGATGAGTGAAATTCACTTTAAATTCATATACTACTTGTTAAAAGCTACTAGGTGAGTCAAAAGGTCTCTGTAAAGACTGTGGTTAAAATTATTTGCCAATAGCAAAACTAGTGAATTACCAACAATGTTAAAAATATTTGTACTTATAATACACATAATAAAGTTGTTTAAATTGAATGTACAAAATTATTCACGGTATATACGGTTCTAAATACTTTTTCATATGCTCTCAAGGTTCATTCCATATCCTTTTCATGATTGTGTTACACGAACATTACAAGTATGGTGCCAATGGAATTACTGTATCCAGACATAACCTCAAACTGCCCGAAAATTATAAAATACATGCTTTCAAAATAGAGAAAATTTAAAAATCTATTGTCTCATTCAGATCAAAAAGCCCAACATCTTGCTGTTTCCAGTATAATCTCCATTTAGAATAACTATTCTAGCGTAAAAGCTTTACAACCAAGTATCAGTTGAGTTTGAGACAATCTCATGTAAACTCAGATCAGAATGAATTCAAAGGTTAAAATGAAGGACTGTTTGCAAAAGGCATTCACTTTGTATAGTAAAAACTGATTTTGTGTCGAAGACAATTTTCAATTACGGTTTATTTAATAGACTGAAGTAAAAATATTGTGTCAGAGCTAACTGAGGACTGTTTAAGCCTGGTGGATTTTTATCATCATACAACCTGGCTGCATGCAATAGTGGCTATCCAAATATTTCTTACAACATCCAATCCAACATAATCGAAACCTCGTTATTAAGCCACTTAAAAAGCAGTGTTAATCACAAAAATACAATATATGGTTTGCAAAAATTTGAGATACTTTTACGAAACTGAACGATGAATAAGTTCATATATTGTTAATTATGTCCATTACAAATTGTTTTAAGGAAATAAACATTAAAGAAAATAAATCTGAAAAAACTTTACTTCATGACTTTTTGTTGGTTAATAGCCAAAAAAAACGGCATGTTTACAAAAACATGTTAGACGAAATATGCATATCTCATTGGTACATTATTATCTCAAGTTTTGTATACAATTGTTTGTTTGACAGTCATAAATAAAGAACCAAGTATTCAAATTTGTTAGTTTATTTTGGAACTCTACAAATTATATCTAAGTTAACTGCTATGTGCAGAACAGCAATTTCATTATCAAAATAAAAAATTTTTTCAATACTGTGTGCATGTTAATTATTAATTATTAGCAAAATATGTGACTGTGTTTGTGTGTATAAATGTGTATCCATGCACATATACACAGTCAAATCACATTATTATGACCACCTACTACAAGTACCATCTCCAGTGTAGCCCACGAGGTATGGCTAGTGACATGGGCTGGTGAAGTGGGTATATGTATTTATTCTTGTATAGCATGCTCTTTTTTCCCAAAATAAAGGAAAAAATTTCTGGGGTGCACACTATACACAAAAAAAATTATGGAAGGCAAAATGGTAGTTCTAAACTCTTACATCATCACTCCTCTCCCTTCTCTCTCTCTCTTTCTCTCTCAGCGCCTTCAGTTCGCCCCTCCAGCCCTCACCAGTAACCACTGCTGCTAATATCTCCACCTTTTTTTTGGCTTATCCACATCCCTGTTCTAACTGCTTCAAGGCAGTGCTTAGCAATACACTGACACTACACGTGTAATGATGAATGCCCAAGGAAATTCACATGAGATTTAAACTGTCAGCCATAACATAATGAGGGGGAGAGAAGGGAAGAAGGAGCAGAATGGAAGAGGCAACACATTATTTTGAGAGAAGGGTAGTGTCACATTCTAGCATGGCCTAAAAAAAGACAGTTTGTCACTGCATAAAAGAAGCAAAAAAAAAAAAAAAAAAAAAAAAGGAAGGCATAAAAAATGTGAAAAGAAAAAAAAGGAAGCTGGCCACCTACCAGAAGCAAAAAAGAAAAAAGGAAGCCAGCTGCCCACCCAGTGACATTTTCTTTTAATGACCATAGTTTTAGTTTAGATCGTACAACACGCCACACTGTTTTGGCTTTTAACGACAGGAGTTCTTTAATTAAAGTATTTTCCAAACCTATCACAATCACCACCACACATTAATGTAAAGATAGAATAATTTGTTGCATACTTACTAACAAGGTGCCACAAATTGTTGGTGTGCACTTTTATTTCAAAAAAATTTTTCCCTCAAACTTTTTGCAAAAATCATGGTGCACACTATACATGAGGGCGTGCTATACACAAGCAAATATGGTAAAATGACAGACAGGCTGGCTGTACACATTGCATTTCCTGCTGTCATGCATAAGGGAAGCAATTTAATAGAGTTACAAAAACGGATGATCATCAGCTTTCGGGCAGAGGTGGGCAGCATTTCGGTAAAGATGTATGATGAAAGGACTAATGGTACCATTGAAAATAACCATCGTGGAAATTGCGGGGCTCCAGGTGCCATTGATGTCTGACCCTTTCTGCGAATGAGGTAACGGAGTCGACGGAGGGTGACTGCACCCATGCTAACACAGGTGCATCAACAAAAACGACTGGGATTTGCTTGATAGTTATGGCGACTGAACTGTTGCTGATTGGTAAAGGATAGCCTTCTCCAACGAACCACGTTTTCAGCTGCATAGAACAGATGGATGTCAGCACGTCCGGTGAGAAACGTCGGAGAACAGACACCCTGCATCCATTACTGGACTAACACAAGATGGTGAGGGCAGTGTTACGGTCTGGGGAATGTTCTCGTGGTATTCTCTAGGTCTCATCATATGTATAGAAGGCACTCATGATCAATTTACTTATGTATCCATTCTTGGCGATCACATTTATCTGTACATGATGACTGTCTTTCCTCGGGAGGAGAGGATCTTCCAGCAGGATAATGCACCTTGCCACATGGCTAGAAGTGTCCACACGTGGTGGCCCCCAAACCGCACCAATTTCAATCCAAATGAACATCTGTGGGACCACCTCGAGCATTGTGCTCGGTGTCTGTCTTCTGCGCCACGCACACTTCAACAGTTGTGGGACGCACTGCAGACAGCATGGCTTGCTTCGGATACTCGTGGAGACCTATCAGCACCTGAACGAGTCACTGCCAGCTGTCTAGCTGCTGTCCATGCTGTGAAGTGGAGTTATTCTGGATACTAGCAGGTGGTCATAATAATGTGATTCGACTGTGTTTGTACAGACGTATGCAGAGTATGTAAAAACCACATATTTCAAACATGGTTAACTAATACATCTACCAAATTTGTAAATAAACACCACTAAAATCATGGATGATGTCATGTTTGCACTATTACTATGCTCTCTTAAATTACAATATTACCTTTCCATTCTTTATAGTCATGAAGTTTTTAACAAGGTTGGTCTCCAGAGTTTCTCCTCACTCTGTCAAACAACAAATTTACCTGGATACTGTTAAGAATAATAATTGGTTATAAAGAGACACAAAAATTATAATAACTTACCATCTCATTGTAACTTTTGGTTAGGCCAGTGAATATGTAGATGAACTAACCAATATATCTGACAGAAGTGTGGTTTTCTTCCTTGATCTGCTGACCCAACTACCTGTGCTCTTGTTCCAGGACACTGCCTTCGAGTTTACAGAGTCATTGGTCTGGCAACTGTGGTTCCTTGGATGTCCATGCCCGATCCCACTGATCTTGTCCATCACTACTGGCATGTGATTTTTTAATATGATTGCTGCAGTTCTTGTAATCAGTGGCAAAACATCTCCAACTTACGAGACCCCTTGGGGGGAGGAGAGGGGCAAGTCTTTATTTTGGTGTGATCAAAATCTAACATGTAGAGAATGGTCCATAACTCAGAAGCAAACCCGTATCTAGGTATCAGAAATATACAGAGTGATTACAAATTATTGGACGGTTTCAGAAGGCCAGACTTTCACTAATACTGTACATAAATATATGATATTAGTGCCAATGGAAAGATGATGGGCTGAAGTTTTATACTGATATGTTTCTCTTTTTGTTCTAGCGATTGTGAAGACATGGGTAAACAGCCGACAGATTGTAGCTGGTGTGTGATTGAATATGCTCGCAAAGACAGCATTATTGCTGTTCGACGGACATTTACACGGCAATTTGGACATTGTGTTCCCTCTGCTACATCGATCCGTAGGTGGTTTGAACAATTCCGTGATAAGGGATGCATTTGTCATCAAGGAAAAGGATGCGCAGGAAGGCCACAGTTAAGAGAAGAGACTGTGGACAGAGTCCATGAAAGTTTCCTACGGAGCCCAAAGAAGTCAGTGCAGAAAGCCAGTCAGCAGTTGCAGATACCAACATCAACAGTGAGCAAGATTTTACGGAAGCGATTGATGTTGTACCCGTACAAACTGCAACTGGTACAAAAACTGCAGCCTAATAATCCAGCAAAGATGCTTGCGTTTTGTGAGGATGTTATGGCCCGGATCGACGAGGAGAGGGTTTGTTGGATTGAATCATCATGAGTGATTAAGCAACATTTCATTTATCCAGTAAAGTCAACTGGCACAATGTCTGGGTATGGGGATCAGAGAATCCCCATGCTGTCAGTTAGGCTGAACGTGACAGCCCAAAAGTGAATGTGTTTTGTGCCGTTTCTAAGAGACAAGTGTTTGGCCCATTTTTCTTTGCCAAGAACACTATCACGGGTAGTGTGTACCTTAACATGTTGGAAGGTTGGTTAATGCCAAAGGAAGAGGAAGGGCAGGGTTTCATTTTCCAACAGGATGGGTCCCCTCCACATTGGCATACACATGTTCGGGAGTACCCAAATCAACACCTTCCAAACAGATGGATTGGTCATGCAACAGCCGCAGACAACACCTTCTGTCTATGGCCACCTTGGTCACCATAACTGTATGTGTGTGATTACTTCCTGTGGGGCTTCATAAAGGACAATGTTTACAGCCTGCCACTTGCAGCTACACTGCCAGATTTGAGAAGGTGCATTACCATGGCAGTCGAGAACATCACGCTAGACATGCTTGAGAGGGTGTGGCAAGAATGGGATCACTGCTTGGACGTCTGCCATATTACACATGGGGCTCACATAGAATGCAACTAATATCAGACACAAACTACAAACCTTCCTCTTTTCAATGGTACTAACATCACATGTATATGTGCAGTATTACAGAAACCATGACCAAACCATGACCATTTGAAATCATCCAATAATTTGTAACCATCCTGTATATTATAATAATTTATTAGAGATTGTATACAATTAGGGTAGGGCGAATTAAATTTTTACAGCTTTGAGTCAAGTAATATGAGACTCAAGTCAAGTTTCAAATTGTATAAAAGTCAAGTCGAGTCAAGTTGAGTTCAGTATAAAATTTTTTTAGTTAAAATTGAGATTGCACCATAAATTTAAATGTGTACCTATGTACGTAGGTATAACACCCACCCCTCATAACTGCATCCCCCTCTTATAGTCACAGTTTACCAAGCCAAAGTTTGGGACTAGTTTGTACCAATAAAAATAATTATACACTAGGGTGAGTGATTTACATAACTACTTTTCCTTCTCGTTGACCAGTGAATGACTATGGTAGGAATGGTAATGTCAACCACATAATGCTAATAGAAAAAAAAAGATACCTGTTAGAGGGGAGGAGTGGGAGGGTATCTTTCAGGCTGGTCCGTCAGCATGCCACCCCCATGAGTGGACAAGCAGTCTACATTTAATGTTTCTGTTACCTAATGTAGTTGTTTTCTATTTTAAACATGTACTTTTAAAACAGTAATTAGATGATAAACGTAATGACAAGTTCACTCTTAAAGGTGTGATGTGCCAAGAGACAAAGGCTTTTCATGTTTAAATATTGTGTGTGCTATGGCTGTACGTATTTTTGCTGTGTTGAGACTGTATCGGTCAACCTTGACCAGGGTACCCTATCTGATGTCAACCAGCATGGCAGAAAAGAGAAAGCGCTTCGCTGAGAAACAAAATGGCTCAACTCACGAATATAACACACACTAGATTTTATCAAAGATGATCGTTAAAAATGTCAACCAGGTATTGCCAACGTCAGGACACAGCATCATTCTCACATTGTTATGTTGGTGGTATTGTAGAGACGTCGCCAGCAGTTATTCTTTTAAATATTGTAATTGGTCCATGTTATCTGCGCAATATTATTGATGCTTCTCTTATCTAGTTATTTCGTATCACAAATACATGTGAATTAATATCAGCTGTAACCATGAAGATGAAACACTACATTACAACCTGTTGTATGCAAGTATCTACAGATGATCAAGAGTGCACACCAGTTGTGAGGCACATTTGAGCTACAAGGGTCAGACCAGAGGGCTGAGATCAAATCCTTCTTGCAACGATCAAGCACACGCTTCACCGCAGCCACATGCTACACCAGGATGCTCTCAGAACTCTGCTGGTGTTTGCGTTCCAGTATCCTGTTAGTGTGAGGCAGGTGGTTACGGTGTGCGGTGGCGGCAATCAACATGCTGCCAAACGTGAAGACATGGCAGCGACACTTATATCTTGTAGTAGTCCACTCACGTCCAGTACACTCTGTTGTCTCGCAGCACACGCTCCTTCTTGTCGAGGAAGTTGTCGAGTATCAACTGTGGGTGGCCCTTCCTACTCTGTACAAACTGCAGCTCCCTTGCACAAACACACCACAATGTGCTCACATCCAGCCATTCATCCCCTAAACTGTTCAGAACTGGTGCTTGAAACTGACTGCTTCATGTTGACAAATAATGCATGCTACATCTGCACAAGTAATGACAGATTTTATTTTATGCATAAAGTTAGGAAAAATTCAGTCTGTAAAACCTATATTCTCAATCGAAGTACTTCAGTGTCTCTTCAACCATTTCAAAAATTTACAAAATAAAAATTACGCTACATAATTAATCTTCTTACTTATGTGTAATTTCATGATTTAGCTATAGACTAGCAATAGAGTAAATCTCAATACAGGCTGCCCATGGTAGGTGAGAACTTTTGAGGCCCTAGTTACTTTTTCATTTCAGCCATTTTTTATACTTTAACCACCTTTTTGAATAAATCTTGCCATGTAAGTAATAAACACAGTGTGTAGGCTATATTCCACTACACTCTGAAGTTATTGTCTAAGGCTAAAAATAAAATATATATTTATTGACTATTATTCCAAATAAGAGGGCTTTCAAAAGAGCTTACATTTATTGTCAATAGCCCATAAAACGTAAATAAAGGGACTTTCAATTTTATGCTTGATAATGAAAAGAACTTTACACTGAACAAGTATCAAACACACATTATTACACCTGCCAGGGTTTGAAAGACATACTTTATATTGAAAAGTACTGTAAAATGAAGTACTTTATAATGAGATTTTACCGTATTAAAAACAATTTTCTTAACACTGTTTATAACTACTGTCAAGTAGCACCGCAATGTCTCTACAAAGTCTACCAACAGCAATGCTTACAAAATGATGAAACATTCGTATATGGAGGTGGAACACTCTTCATGTATGTTTCAAGACACTGATTCCTCATTCACCAAATCCTTCCCCATACTGTCTTCATTATTACTTATTCTTCGATACCCACAATTTATACACAGTGCACTCACACTAAGACAGGGCTGCCGCCAGCCCTGAAGCTAAAATCTTGGTTCTCGTATATAAAAATCCTGTAAAATCCTTAGAGTTAAAAAAATCTGCAAATTACAGGAAAAAGTGTATACGAAGAACATTTGCCTACATATGTAATGTAATTGTTTTATTTTGGAATGTACAAACCATGGTAATTCTTTTCTCCACTCACATGTGTACCTTTGTTTATTAATTTCACATTAATTCTTTAAATCAGAAAATAAAAGCAGTACTCAAAATATACTTTAGTAATTTGTTTTTAAATTGATGACATGGTAACTTAGCAATAAACTTATCAAATAAAAAATATTAAATCTACAAGGTCGTGTATCCCATTTCTAAGCATAATTGAACTTTGTTCGTATTTAGAATATATATATATATATATATATATATATATATATATATATATATATATATATATATATTTTTTTTTTTTTTTTATAGCACTCTCTTCTTTTACTCTGAGTAAAATTGAAGCATTGCAGTTCAGATATGATGTCAGAATCTTGCTTTAAAAGATTTAAATATGAATGAAAGTGAGCTGAAGTGTGTCTAAAACAGGTATTCCGAACGTGGAATACAAGCGTAGACGATTACCTGTATAGGCGCCTGTCACAGCAAGACACAGTGGGTGGACAAGCGCATCATCATCATCATCTCTCTCTCTCTTCATCTCCTCATCTCTCTCCTCTCTCTCTTCATCTCTCTCTCTCTCTCTCTCTCTCTCCTCTCTCTCCTCCTCTCTCTCTCTCTCTCTCTCTCTCTCTCTCTCTCTCTCTCTCTCTCTCTCTCTCTCTCTCTCTCTCTCTCTCTCTCTCTCTCTCTCTCTCTCTCTCCTCTTCCTCTCTCTCTCCCTCTCTCTCTCTCTCTCTCTCTCTCCCTCTCTCCTCTCTCTCTCTCTCTCTCTTCCTCACTCTTTCCTTCCTGTAGATGATTATCTCACAGCAGGGAGGCATGTCCCTTCCTCCCTTTGCCATCCTGGAGTGACAATTTGTGAGTTTAGTACTTCGAATAAGAAAGGCAACTGCTGACAGAAAATTGCAGCAGTTGAGCCCCTCTAACTCCAACATTGCCACCCTATCGTCCTCTGGTTTAACGGTTGCCCATAAATGAAAATATTAGGTCGCAATATCGGCTAAAACAAAATTGTTCTTTTACAGAGAATTTTCCTAGAGTTAAAAATCCATTATAACCGATAATATCCATTAAAACAGCAGGCTGCACTAAGATAATTACAGAATACTTTCGGCACTGACCAATATGTGCAATGTACAAATTAACAGAAATTTTTTAATAGCTTACCTCTTTAACTATAGAGTTGCATTTGCTGTACACAAAATAACCAACAGTATGCTCAATTTTTGTCAAGTGCTCATATACACATAAATATGTGTTTATGCGAGTCAATTTCTAATTATGTGGCCGAGTTGCGATGTCTGTCGGTACATTGCAATTTCAGGGACTTGAACAGAGTGGTGCGGAAATTGTTTAGTACATGGAGTGCGTGACAAGATATTGCATCACGCGATGTTGGCCAAAGACAAGATATTTTTTCAGGCAGCATGGGATATGGCCATGGTGGCAGAAGCTACGAGTCACAATCAAAGTGATTTGGGAGGAGAAATGAGCGAGTTGGCAGAAGTAGTAAACCAAGTTAGTGTGTCTGGGTCCGCCCATCTTCTAGGGGAAAACCAAGCGAGAGAGGTTCACCATCCCTGCGTAAACATGCACAGGACCAACAGCCTTGGTGGTGCTGCAATGAGTTGCACAGCCCAGAGAAATGCAAGCACCATAATACTGTGAGTTAATTCTGTTCCAAACAAGGGCATTTAGATTGAGCATACATTACCAATAGGAAGCACAATACTCGAGCTCAGGATTCACACAGGGGGCTTTTCATGTACCGGACAGTAGGGACTCATCTGAAGAAGACACAATCTTGTACAGTCTTTACCGTACATCCACCCAAATGCCAGCCCCCCAATAAGAATTACAGTGTGGCTAGATGGCTGGGCATTAGAGATGGAAGTGGACACAGGGGCAGGCTTGACAGTCATCAGCAGCAACCCGTTTGAGCAGCTGTGGCCAAATAGACAGCAACTCCAAGAAGTCCCTCGAGGTGCGTATGCACACAAACACAGCCGACGTCAGGTTACCGCTATTGGTCACTGAAGGATCACTGCTATTCAGTTGGGACGTAGCTGGTTGGAACCACTTGAAATATCTGTGGTTAGAATTTTAGCAGTATAAACAGAAGTAGCAGTGAACGTAAGGAAGCATCATTCCAAGGTATTTGCCAGTACAGAGTTAGGGCAATATGTGGAGCCATCAGTGAGTGTAGAGACGGAGTAAGATGCAAAGCCAATCTTCACGAAGTGTCACCCAGTGGCTTTCACGAAACGGGATGCAGTTAGCAAAGAAATAGACAAATTGGTGGAGAAGGTGTGTACGAACTTGTAACGTACTCAAATTGGGCCACTCATATTGTTGCAGTCTGTAAAGCTGATGGGTCATTGTGAATATGTGGCAACACCGGTTTAACTTCAGGATTGTTTAGTTCTGATTACTCACACCTAATGCCAAGAAAGGCTATGCTAAATATTGTTGAGGAGCTAGTCAGACTAGCCTTTTTAGAAGCAGAAATCACTACTCCTTTATTTGCACCACCAACCCAGCTTTTACCAGCAACCTACTGTTATGTATAGAAGACTTCTAGTGTAAGTGCATGTTGTTAGGTTGGTAGTGTGAATGGAAGATTGGATGTGTATAACTTCAAGCGAGTCAGTGTTGTCAGTTCAGAAGCCACCAACACGATGCCGAGTTTGGTGACTTGTAAATGCGTGGAAGAAACTGTAGTGACTTAGCAGGAACCTAATACCTACAAAGAGAAAATAGTTACTTTTCAAATGTATGTAATGATGTTACATAAACAAGACCGGCATTTTTTTTTCTCAAGTAGAAAATGTGTATTTCTAGGTGCCACCATAAACAACTGTCAACATCAACTGGTGGCAGCAAGTTATGTTAGCAATTTTTTTCTGATGGATAAAAATTGCTGCTGTACATGATTTTTAAACCACAATTTGCTTCCAAAGGATAAAAATAACTCCATGACATTATTGTAGGGGCACAATAAAACAGATGGATGGACAATAGGGTTGTGGTCTGAGAAAAATCTGTAGAGATATGATGGCCTGGTGCTTTTATAAAGTTAAAAAAAGTAAACTCATTTTGGACAGCTTCTACAGTGATCTGAAAACAAAAAACCTGCCTGAAAGCTGGCTAAGTTAACCAGGTGATGATACCAGTACTAAAATCTATGCTCCAGTCTTTTTGTGTGTGTGTCAACACGTCATACAAAATACACTTGAAGCAGCAATAAATTGAGTGTATGGTGAATAAATATCATGAAATGACACCGACAGGGCGAATGAGGTGACCTGTTTTGCCTATTGTGTGTGAGTGGGTTTTGAATGCCTGGTAAGCAATTCCTGCAGATCTGATGGTGAAAAGTTTAAAAAAAAAAATGCTGCATTTTTTAATGTACTTATCAGATTGGAAAGTTGCAATGAGGCGAGCTCTAATAGTGGCTTCTCGCATGAAAGCAGTGCAAGGAAAGTTTGTAGTTTATACTGAATATGGGCCGACACCTTTGCCAAACATAGTTATTTGTTTTGCCTAATTTTGTATGACCTTTGTTTTTTGTTACATCACCTGCTGTGTCATCTTAAAATTACTTTCATGTGAATAACTTATCCGTCAATTTCAAAAAATAATTATTATTTTTGTGCAGTGCATTCCAATTCAAAGAGTGAGTAATGTTGATGATGTAGATTAGCCGGGGTAAGAAGCTACAATATTCACAGATGAAAGTTGAGAACTGTAACGAGATTGCTGTCCAGTGTATCGGGAGGTAGAGGGTAGAAATGTGAACAGCTCGACAAGGACATGAATCTTCTCTTTGTCACTGAACTGCGATGTAGCCAAGCAGCATGCTATTCCTCAGCATGGTTCGTGCCTGTAAACTTTTAAAACAATGGTGCGGCTCACTCTTATGTTTTTGGAAATAGATTTGTGGTCCTTTTGTATACATGACATATTATTGTGTTGGCATGAACGTGCCTTCAACTATGTCGTCGCCTGAGCCCCAGAAGGTGTACTTTGTAACAACATGCAAGTGATTTGTATTACAATAAACAAAGTACTTTGGGTATATTTTGATTCCAAAAATACTTTCTTCAGCAAATTATTATAAAAATAAAGGTGCTAGTCCACAAGCACATATTAACCTCACAGTCATACACGCAGTACATTAACATGCCACAAATAATAATATACCAACTATGTGTTAAGTTTTCTGCAGTCTCACCGTCCATTTAAAAAATGAAAGGAATCCCATTTGCAATCAACTTCACACATTCAATCCTTGCCGCCAATTCTAACCTCCAAATCTGCATTTTACTGGGATTTTCGTGCCACTGTGATGTCAGCGGATGAAATATTTGTGCTACAGCCTCGTAGAGTTTATGCGTGAGATTGGCCAGAAGTAGAATGACATAGGAGGTGCACCGATGCGCCTGTGAGAAGGGATCGAAACTACTTCGCCGTGCATATTGTGCACAGAACATGGCCTAACTGTTGTGCAGTTGTATGTACAGGGTCGTGAGTCATTCTGATCTGAAATCAAAGCCAATAAAAATAATTATAGACTGACAAACATCAATATACAATAGCAATTGTTTAGTAATGAGAATAAACTGGTTTTATAAAAGTCCATTTACCTGGTGTGGTTTCTGATAATGCAGGTGAAGCTCAACCGAAGAGAAAACTGTCCACTACACATGAACATTTACAGAAAATACTCTGTTGGGGTTTGCAGTCGACTTTTGGGTTACTTAAAAATTTAACTTGGCCACATTCCAGCACATTTATTTCTCTTTACCTATTCACTGCATTTAAAAATCACTATTACATCACTGTAGACACTGTAGGAAGCAACCATCCCAAGCTGGATAATCAACACGCTATTCCATTCCACATCTTCTGCTCATTAGTGCGGATATTAAACATAATTTTCTGACGTGACCAGACTATGAATCACATAGTACAAAAATTATAAAAATCTAGTAAATCATTTTTAATAGTGTCTGTCAATATACATACAAATTAACATGTACGATTAAAATTTTTGTAGTTTTTTCATTTTAGAAAACTGTTTCAACACTGTGTATAAAAACCATGACAATAATGCACTTAGAGCACCATAATGGCAACCAACACGATGCAAAAAAAATTACTGGTTGGTATAGTGGATGTGTAACACACGAAGACTTGTTATTTACTGCTGAAGAAAAGTCCAAAACTATTTTCATACTAAATTTATAGACAAAATTCTCACATCTTTGAGAACAACAATAACTGCAAGTCCATTCAACACAACAAAGTTCCAGACCACAGCCAATATAATTTGTGTAAAAATCAAAAAATAATTCAATTGTGTCTTTATAATGAGATATAAACCAATTTCGTAAATAATATTTTTACAAGTGTGTGTGTTGTTTGCATGTCAAATTTTAATATGACTCTGAAAGAAGAAATCATGGGTAAGACAAATGAGGTAAACACATGGAATTATCTAAAAATATTTACTCTGTAATTTTATTTTACTTCCACGGAAAACATACTACAAATTTTTCTTGAACATACAAAAAACTACTTTTAAATATATAAAAATTTAACATAAAAAAATATTCTTTTAAGTTTAAACAGGAAATGCAGGCACTATTGTACTAAAGATACCTATATTCCAAACTACCTTGGCTATAGTAGGAGTAAATATTAACTCTTTGATGAAGGAAATAATGAACACCAAATGTCACAACTCTATGTACTTGACAGTATAACCCCCATTTTACAAGAGTCCATGGTTCCCAAAAATACTTTTGTACAATTGGTGTTGTTGCAAAATCAAAAAATAACAATTTTGACCCCTAACATTTTTTCAAAATTATGTTTAAAGTGCTTTTAATTACTTAGAGGTCATGTTTGTCACTGGCGTCAAAGAAACAAGTTTTTAAAATTACATATTTGTTTAGTTTAATAGTCGGATGGCTTCAGAATAAAACAATACCAGAAAAGCATACATTTACCCTCTACTTGTCAAAAATGTTAAAAATATTGAGAGGCATGAAGTTTTACAGAGAGGATTACATCCATATTTAATTGTTTCTGGCATAAAATTAAATAAAACTAAATTATACAATAAGTTCATTAAAAATGTAAATATATTAAGAATTAAATGATGCCCCAGAAGTGTAAATAACCTCTCGAGGCTAAAAAAAAAAGTTTAAACAGTGCACGACGTAACTTCTAGCGAGTGCTGCTTTCATTTTCAGTCACTTCTCGCAAGAAAACCAGAAGAGTGATGGAAAATATGATAATGCAGACTTTTTAGAATTATAACTATAGGTACGGCAGAAGTATAAATATGTCTCGTAGACACAAAAATGCTTGAGTGCCATGTACTTTTTTGCAAGCCGTAGAAGTTTCATGAACACGGTGTACTGTAATTTTCAGCGTGCATTAACCCATTTTCAGTATTTAACTGCATGAAGGGAAGAGGAGTTATTAATTAAATATTATATTAGCTCGATTCTACATTAATTTGATGTAGCATATTACAAATCTGAGTAATTTTAAGTCTATATGAGATGAAAAAATTACTTATAAAAGGAAGTGGTAGGTATACTTTTGCGATACATGTTTTACAGCTGTGGCATACTAATTGATGGTAACTGCACAACCTGTAGTATGTTATTACTGGGTGCTTACAAACGTATTTTTAAATAATCTTTTATTGTGACTTCTTGCATCTTGCCTATGTCCAGTTTCTTTTTTTTTTTTTTTTTTTTTTTTTTTTTATGATTCTTGAGAACATTGTCATAAAGTTGCTGTACTTGTTAGATCCATGCTCGTAAAAAAGGAGTTATACTATAATAATATACAAAAAAATCACTACAATAATTTTGATCAAAAATATTCACAAAAAACTGCTTCAGAATAAAGTGTTCGTCGATTACACTTGAATAATTATATAATCACACATTATACGCACAAATATACTATACAAATGTTGTTGGTCAGATCCACAGGGGCAACCAACATACAGTTTCCTCACCAAATCAACTGTTAGTTCATACAGGTTGTAAAGTAAAACAGCCTGGGCTAGCTCATGATACGGAAAGGAAGAAAAATAAGTATGCACCACATTTATTGGTTGAATATTAAGGTAGGAGGGGTTGGAGGGTAGGTGAAGAGCAGAATTTGTGTTGAAAATTGTGACATTATTCTGCACTTCAATCACACCACATATTGGACAAACAAGTAGTTACTCAACTTGAAAGTAAACAACTGTCAACAATGTAAGCCACTTTGCAAACATATCAGTAAGCATTAATGCACTGATGAAAAAGCAACAATTAATGGCAACAAACATCCATCAGTGATGAATGGAACATCCTAATCACAGGGATGTCAAAACAAAATATTTTGCATTGTCACAAAAAAAATTCATAAGAACAATAAATTTAAAAAAATTGTTGTCAAAGCCTACATGTAAAAAAATTGTTCGTTTCACTTGTTACTTCAAATAACTTTTGTCTAGTCAAAACTTATTCAAAACTTGCCATTTTCACTATATGGTGCAAAATCCTTGAAATGAAGAGGTCAAAAACCCTTACCCATTTTGAGATGGGCTAGGCCTATACTGAATTTGGATAGCAAGTGGTCAATATCTCCTGCCCATTGTGCCTTGGTGCCGAGGGGTTACGGTGAGTGCAACTGACCCCAGCAGAAGATGTGAGTAATGTGTAAATGAACCAGGGATGTGAGTGAACATGCCAAGGCGGCTTCAGCACTTGTGAGACATATGATAGCTGTCTGTCCAGTTATTATTACAACAATTAAGATCTGATTGGCGTGGAACTGATTCTGCCATCACTCTGAGAACGCTCCCATTAGCAGCATACCAGGATCAAAGACGGTTGTCACTTTGTTTCGGCCATTGCAGTTAGCCAGTGTACGGCGAGCAAGGTGGGAGGGATCTTTCCTTAAAGTAAACTAACTAGTTTCATCACATTTGCAGTACTTAATACCAAATGGTGTAGCTTTGCAATCCTTTCCCCATCCTTTACTGAAATGCCACTGGCCATCCAGATGGGTCTGCAAAGCACAAACAGGCACACACTGATCAAAACACCTCAGGGATTGACACTGACTTGAAATGCTTGATGAACAATGACAGTACGCATACATAAAATGGCTGCTTATACAACTGAAAGTACGAGCCAGGTTCCATTTGTTGTTCCTGGTGGATTACTACAAGTATGCATGGTTTGCAATCAGCGTATCTTGGGGCTGCTCAAACAAACAATCCTTATCTATATGTGGTAACCACCCTGAAGGGACTGGCCAACCGAGACGCTTTGATCCTGACAGTCAACCCGGAGGTGACACTGCAAATGCCAACCTTCCAGTAATTCACACAACACAAGAGGATGGGTAGAGGACCGAACTGTAAAGAGCTAACAACACCAAAACTATAGGATGTTCATGGTAAAGTGAGCACTTTTGAGGCCCTGGATAATGTTTCCTTTCAGCCATTTTTTTTTCATTCAAATACCTTTTCAAATAAATATTGCCATATAAGTAATAAACACAGTGCATATATTTCACTGCACTCAGAAATTAATGCCTAAGGCTAAAATAAAATATATTTATTGACTATTATTCCAAAGGAGATGGCTTTCCAAAGTGCTCAAGTGCTCACTTTACCGTAAATAGCCTATACACACATACATAATTTTTACTGAGGATAAGCAAGTAATGTGGTACATATTCATTAGAGTGGACTGTTTTCAGGAAAGCAACCCCAGTGTTATACAAGACTTATTGTGCACATTTACTTATCTATTTCAGGCACGTCTTAGCTTCCACAAACAAAATTTTACATGAAAGCGTGTAAATGCAAAAACTAGCACAACTACTGAAAAAAGCAACTTCATAAAGCTGGGATGAATTTTGTAGCTTTTTGAACATTCACAAAAATTTAAGTGTACCCTTGGATCAACAAAGAGTAATGCTTTAAAACAATCATAGATGAAATTAGTGGTGTAAATGTTTCAATAAGTTTGACGTGTGTTTTTGACTGATACATGCAACCACAATTTTGTTTCATCTATGTGTAATATCCCTGGTGCATAGGACGTGGTCCGAACCAGTGTGATATCTGAGTGCCTACATGTTACACCCTTGTTGATGGGAAGTAATACAGATGTGTCAGTGTTATACTGTTCATCACCCGCGGTTAGCAAGATATGTCACACCAACCCCTCTTAAGATAAGAAGATGAGTGAGCTAGCGCCTGAGCCACCACCACTACCCCTGAAGGGTCAAGCAATACAAAGGCGCACCGATGGATAGCACAACCTGCGTTCCAGCCAGTAGCAGACGCCCAGCAGACAGCTCTTAGCTCTGCCTGAGATCAAGTGACTGGCCACCCACACCATGCGGCTCTGGCGAGGGCCAGCCAGCCGGTATAAATACCATGTATGTAGCCGAAGATCACCAGCCCTCTTCAGGGCCACACAGCTCCGACAGCTCGCTATACCACTGTCATGTGCTAGAGCCCTCTGCCTACCCAGCATCTTCAAGACCTACCCAGCAGTTGTTTGTCGGCTCTTCTTAGAGCCACATCAGCCCTGGCAGCTCACCCCACTGCCTCATGCGCTGGAGTTCTCTGACCGCTGTTCGTAGCCTAGACAGCCCAGAAGCTCTTCAGCACCACTGTCAGCATCTACCAGACCTTCCAGAGGATCACCCCCTGCAGACCTTGTAGAAGTCATCAACCTTCCTTTGCTGGTTTCCCCTGATAACAGCCAGCCCCCCTTCAGGAAGTGGGCCCCCTGAGTGGCTTAAAGACATGGCACTGGCACAGAGTAGATAAAGAAAGTTATCCTCTACCTAGTCGAATCTGTCACCCTCTAGTTTAGATCCAAGTCTCCTTCACCTGGAATCTGCGTAGTTTATACTTCTGGTCAGTTCAAGGTAGTTAGGAGGTAGTACGGGCCACCATGTTTATTTCTCCCCGGAATAAAACATGACTTCTCACCTACTTTGACTTCCATTTTCTTAGTTGACTGTGAGATCCCAAATAAATACCATGCCCGCTGAGTGGAGCAGGAGACCGGGTTTTTAAACCACCTGATTTTACCGGCAAGTGTAGCACTGCGGGCTCCCCTTCAGCGACTCATACGTCAGAACCATACACATGCTTGACAGCCACCCATTCGATGCACCCGCTGTACCAAACGGCAGAGCCCCAACCACTAGTCATACAACCACTAATGAGGCTAGACAGCCAGGCCAATTTGCACTTCATTCACCGCACCACTTGAGTTGCCGGAGGGGGTGCTTGACTAGTTCTGGAGGCCTGACTGCCTTTGGGCCTACACCAGCAGTCGGACAAAACAAGCACTACAAGCTAGCTCTAGACTTGACCAACCTTCATACTGTTCCGAAGATCGTCACATATCAAGATACTGCAAATATTTTTGGTTTATAAATCTATATTATGCAATGAAATTCAATTATCAGTTCAATTTTTCAGTTGTCAATCCACATTTCAAAAGAATGCAGTCCTTCACACAGCACAGTTAGCTTATAAAAAGGTCTTAATATCATTCTTAAAGGTCTGATTTCCATGTACTTCAGTTCATAACAAAAGCATTTATTTCTAACGTAATACTCTTTTAATACACGGATGTTAAAAACTACAGGAAAATCCGCACATAAATGAGTATGCTAATAAGGTGCCACAGTTACAAGCACTGGTTTGTAACATTAGCAGCTATAACTGGTTATAGATAATGTTTCTCAACTGAACACTGTGAGTGTGCTTCACTTCATGCAGCATGACTTTGCCATCTTCCGTGATCAAGGAGGCCTCACATTTCTCCTTCTCATACTCAGAACACCTCCAATGAAGGCTTTTCGTCTTCGCAGTATGTAGCGAGTACAAGAAACCATCCAGCAGCAGAAATGGCTTGCCAAACTTTCTTCGGACAAGTGTGAGCTTACCTAGACGCAAAAAAAAATATCACCTCAGAAACAAAGGTTATCTATTATGATGTGTGACAAACATAATTAAAAACTATAATACAAAAGTAACCTAAAATATGCACTAACGCTATGCTGAATATTTAAGTTTTTTCTTTCCTTTATAGAGTTGATTTTCAGCTGCCAACTTAATAGACCTGTCACATCCTACACCTGGCAGGTGGGAATGCCACGTGTGCCTTTTGTTGTGGTGGTAGCCTTCTCTCACTGAGGCTGTTGGCCTTTTGGCTCATCCACCAAAAACCATAGGTTTCCAGTCCACCTTGCTGCCACCCAGCTGGTCAGGCCCTTCTCCAAGCCACACAATCGCAAGAGGAAGTGCTTCATCAGGAGGCAAAATGGCCAAGTTGAAAATATAATGCCCACCATTTCCAAGAACCACATTTAAAAAAAGGGAGGTGTTTGTACTGATTATATACAATACCGGTACTTGAAATTCTTAAGGTCACTAACAATAAAATACCGAAACCTGCGTATACTGACGCTTTGTACAGTGTCTGTGTCAATTAACTTCAGTTTGCCTTTGTTATGTATGTTCCGGCACATGTGTAAAAGTTTTGCTATCATCTTCCATTCAGGGATTAGTCTGCTTCTATCAGTCCCTAAACATACTGTTTAAGCATTAAATGTAAATTCTAGTGAAAAAGTTTGTATATTTGAATAGGGCTATAATTAAATCTTTTAATAATTAAATAACTTAGTGTTTTATTTAATATAACAAATTTTGTTTTATCATTATGTGAAAAATATTTTGCAACAGAAAAATTACACAGTTAAATATGTGCTGTATTTCTGCCTCAGTTTTTCAAAGAAATTTGTAATACTGATCATTGATCTGTTAATATGAATGATAGTAGATATAAACACAGCATTACGCAAACAACTACAGACAATTATACGTGAGCGCTTCACAATATCGTTGCCACCTGCTGAAATAGCTCATGTGTCTTGATTCATTGGGTTTTATCACAGCCGTATACATTGGACATTACAAATCTCAACTGAGTGTCAATGCAAGTAGCTGAATTATTGTTTTCATTCCGGCACAACTTTAGCAGTTTAGTAAATAAAAAATTATTGATTCGCACAACATCAAAAGAGATTGTTAAAGTGCAAATATTTTTTTGTTTGCAACATCAAAAACTGGAACATCTGTGTCTCAACTCAACAGGTTCAGCTGCTTGATGTCTGCTGGAAAAAAAATTGACTCGACTGAGAAGTAGATCTTTGTTAGTTCGGCTTGATTCAATTTTTTAAATCTTGACTCATCACTTGTTTTACATTTTTAACTAGTTGTTACATACTACAAGTGCTGCCAACATGAATGCATACAGAAACAGGTTACGGACCAGCTGATGACAAGCGCTGGACATGGGACCACATGTTATCACTTCACTACAAGTTAATGCTCTGCCTGTCAAAATCTTGCCAAGTTATGTGAGACAGAGAATAATATTGTATGTGACAAACCTCTCACCTAAATAACAAGCTTTATAACTGATTTTATAACTTTTTTTTTTATTTTATAAAAGTTTAAATTAGTTTATGAAGATAGAAGGCTGATTAGATGGGAGCAGATAAAAGCCTACATGTCGCATTCATAGAAATACTCTTCAAACAAAACACTGGGATGCCAATCATTGCTCATAGCACTTTACAGAACACCATGAACATTCTTTACACTACTGCAGCAGATTGGCGACTTATTGCTATAGTCAACATGTCTGTTTATAGTTCCTCAACTATCTCCTCCAAACAATATGCTGTGCCAACATCAAATATACTGTACTTTACTGAAAATGATCTTCATAGTATCTAGTAAGAGTTATTCGATATCCTTTCTGTTCTGCTGACTATGGGATTCAAATTGTAATGGTCACTTGTTTCTTCTAATAAGTATGCACCCTAGTTTAAAAAAAGATTAGTTTGTATTTTATATAAAATTTAAACACTTGTTTGGGAAAATAAAAAACCTACCTTCTCCGCCTCACACAGTGCGAACAAAGAAAAAATTTGTTAATTTACACAGAGCAATACTTTCATCAGATACAAACGTAATTTCTACTCTGTAAAACAGAGATAACAGCATTGCAAAGTCAACACCCATAGGCTACAGAGTTTCAGTACATGGCACTGAACAATGGAGCGAACCTATAAAACTGCACAAGAATCCTCTGAAAAAACACTGTACGCTCATCTTTCTGAACAACAGTACAAGCCTACTTTCTAAAAAAAACTGTTACAAATAGGGATGGGTCAATACTACATTTTCTTGATACTCGATACCAGTTTCCATACCAAAACAGTCTCACGGTACTTGATACCAATACTTTTCTCTATACCAAATTTAAATTGTTATGAACACAAAACAACTTGGCCAAGAAAATTACTCATTTTACTAGTGTCGTTGACACACTGAAACTTTTTAAAAACCCACATTACATTAGAAAAAAACGGTGGACGGCCTGTAACCCAAACGTCCTTAACCAATTGATAAACCAACACAATCACCATTGATTCTATAGAATCATGTTTCCACAGTAAAAGCTGAAATCAAACTTTGAGGAAAATGATAGCTCAGTACACTTATTTTGTGATTTCCCAGTTTTTTTGTTTTATTTTAACACTTAAAGGAAGATACTGTAACATTAAATAAATATTGAAATTATCTAATACACACGCCGTAGCTTAGCCCGTGAATACGTGGGCTATGCCATGATACGTGTATCAGATATTTATGTTTTTTCTGTGAGTATTTAATAATGCATATGCATCATAGCCCAAGGAATCCGGGGGCTATGCCTCGATGGGTGTATCAGATAATTATGGTATTTATTTTTGTGAATATTTAATAATGCAGTTGCATCAGATATTTATGGTATGTGTGAGATGTACAATAAGTACATAATTTGCTCGCTTGTGTCTATGGGAACTTGCTCGCAAGTCTCTACCTGATTTTATTATACCAAAAAATATATAACATTAAAGTGATGGATAAAGTAATTAAATGGAAAATTTTGTTGCAACCTTTAATTGTGGTATGTATTGGACAACTGCTCAAGTTGCTCACTTGTGCCTATCGGTGCTTGATCGCAACTCTCAATCCGTTTTTATTGTACCTTAATTATGTACCATAAAAGTAAATGCCAAAAATCATAATTGTGGTATGTTGGGCTGCTTAAAACACATTTAAAAGTTGCTGTTAATATCTTGCAAACTGCTGGACCTAGGTCAAATTTTATGGGTGCATTGGCATGCCAGAAGGACCCAGATTAAATTATTGTATGCTTTTCGAAAGTGTCATACATAATCTGAAAGCTATGGTACGCTCTACCATAACTATGGCAAGAGAAAGTGGGTCTTAAATGCATCTGTGGTATGCGTTTCAAAATTATTGTACACATTCCAAAAGTTATGGCACAACAAAATGGGTGTTAAAATTTGATACTTACAGATATTCTCATACAATACTTGTTACTATAAAGTATTGAGGGTATCGTGGTATCGAGGATCTTATCCCTAGTTACAAACACTAGGCCTAACTTATTCTCCTTGAAAGTGTATATATTCTTTCCATTCAGTATGAACATTGCATATTAGTCTAATAATGTCACATAAGGTATCTCTAATTTTTACACTTCTGAAGAAATGATAGAAAAAAATTATAAAAACACAAAAAACCTATTGTTCATAACCTTTATTTAATAAAAATAGTAGTTTATAGAAAATTTTTTATACACTGAATAACTATAGCAAAAAAAATTTAATTGTCTTAGACACAAAACCCTTTATAATATATGAATTCTAAAACACGAAATCATAATCTCGAATTTTCACTTTAATACACAGATATTACAGCCTTGGATATGAAATATTTAAACTCTACAGCCGCCTTCCTATGTAAATATTACAACTTTCACAATGTTTTCAAGCAGTTTCCAAGAAACAATCTCTCTACCATATCACTAAAAACAACAAGCAAACAAAAGAAACTAAGATTTAGATACAAAAACAATAAAAATTTTAGATCATGTAACATTTAACAATTTTCATTAAAAATAATTAACCAACACCAGTGGATTGTAACATAATGACATGAATTCTTGTAATGAAAATATTATATAAGAACATTATACATGCATTTCACTTTTCACGATAAAACATTGTGTTTTAACACTACAAAACATATTTCCAAAAAAAAATAGTAACAAATTGTGCATCCTTCGCTCAATTTTCTTCAAACATAAAAAATTACGTATTATGAAACACTTTCTTGTGCTGTGAACAATGCCAAAACCAAAACATTAAAACTTCCTCAGTATTTAAACAATTCATTCTAAAGCCTTTTATTTTGATAAGCAACATGAATAAACAAACTTCAGTCTCTAAGAGGGGGAACAGTAATTGTAAGCAAAAGATAAAAAAATATATTTGACATTTAAAAATAAGACAGCCTACACTGGACTCCTGGAAAAATGTATTCCTCCACAAATTCTTTGAGTATGGAATTTAGCAGAAATATTTAGGCATGTGAATAAAAAATGTTTAACATAGCCAAATTTATAGCAGTTGTGTAACGATATACAGTATAAACTACACCTCTTGACGCACTCTACTTCTCGCTCTTTTTCAATTGTTAATCCGCTCGGGGTTCAATCACACTCCCACTCAGTAGTTGGGAGAGAGTGCATCGGACTCCTTGCTGGTTTGGGGGGAAAGTTTTTGCACTCTACACCAAAATGGTAGGTATTCTCGTTACGCTTCACGGATGGTAATAACCAAAAGGACAAGTGCTGATTCCTCCTTCTTATACTAGTTACGTGGTTTCCCTCCGGGAGTGTCGGTGAAGTTAATATTTGAGTTACCTGGCGGGATCGTGGATCTGTCCACGTTGAGAGATTGGAGTTGACACCATTTAGGTGGAGGGACCTTAACCAGAGGAGGGGAATCACACCCCTAGGTGAGCTTGACCACATAAATCTCCCTACCAGGGAATTTGGTCCAGCTTACCGAGAAGGTTGTCGAAAGTAGTGACGCCAGCTGTCACTGTTTAATGGGAATCAGGAAGAAGAAATGAAATTAACTGATAATGACACAAACTCTTCAGTAATTATTTTATTCAGCAACCTGAGAGCTTACGTGACACTTGTAAGGGGCTGGCCTAGTGGGCTTCCTTACAGGAAAAAAAAAAGAGGTAATGGTTACCACTCGCCATATAATAGTAAATTTTGGGGGTATGCGTATAATCACTACTTTACCAGCGGTTGTGCAAACTTCGCATGTAACTGCTGACTCCTTTGTGACAGTACACGGATGAGGCGGTGGGCTAGGCTCGGATTCACTTTCAAGTGGTCTTAGAGTGTCGTAATAATTTCTATTGTGCCAAGGCCAATATATCCCTACCAGATGGTCTAAGTAAGAACTGCAATCCTCTTTTATAGGGGGTGGATCTTTATGTGACTCGCTCATAGGTTCGATATCAGGAAAGGCCTGATGGATTTCAATGACATTTCAATGACTGGGTTAGCTTCACTAGTAGTGTCAGGCTCCTGGACAGAGTGACAGTCACTTCCCTGTTGGTGTTCTTAGCTTTGGCCCAAGCTGGCTGGTCTTCTTCAGACTGGTGCCCTCAGCCTTACCCAGGCTTGAGAGCCGACAAACTGTCCTGAGCTGCGGTTTCACACCTCCTTATATACGGACATTTTCTGTTTGTAGGCAGCCATAGGGGTGCAGGGATGGCTAGCCTAGCCTCACAGGAGTGATTTAAATTAGGTTTATGGGCCACGCCACCATTTCTTATCCCCCTGGTGAGAGGTTGTTGCATCCCTTCCAACTAGTTTCTCTGGTTCCGGCATGTCGGAGGCTTGGTGGATAAATACAATTTCTTAGGCGTGAGTGGGCGACCGCATGTCGGCTTTTGGGTGGGCTGTACAAGTTTTAATAATATTTTGCGTGTCTGTGATTGTCCGCTGAGCTGGGAGCAACCCTGTAGGCACGGGAATTAATTATCTGCCGTCATGCGACTTGCCCATATGAGATTATTGGCTTGATGAGGGGGCGAAGTCAATGAGTAGAGTGTGCAAGCCCAATGTGCAGGAGAGCGACATCCCTCACTCTAATGCATTAACAGGTAAGGACATCACACATTATTCATCCCTCTGTTATAGTTTGCTAATAATGATGCATATTCTATTAATGTTGTTAATATTTTGTGAAGTGAAATGTACTGTGATAACACACGAGTCTAGTAAAAAAAAAATTAATATAATTTGTTACCACCCTAAGAAGAACATTCACAGAAGATTTTTAGGATGCAAAAATACAACAATCCTCAATTTTTCTGAACTAAAAGTTGAAACATAGTGTTATGTATAGGTAAACGAAGTGATTTCCAACTCACAATCACATAATACTGCTTTTTGTATTGCACTTCAGAAAAGAGCTAAATCAAATAGTCATGAACAATATTATTTCAATCCAGAAGTATGGCCAAAGTTAAGGTAATGAGATGTCCAATTCCTGTAGTCTATTTGCAGTAGCTTCACACTGTATAAACTAAACCTTTGAAAAACCATCCCACACACGACACTTATCACAAAGACTTTATCCTCCTCTTAATATGAAGGTATTTTGTATTTGGTTAAATTGAACTTCTAATTAGGTACATTTTATCTATAAATTAAAATATTTCATTTAAAATTAATACAAATAAATACAGAGAGAAAATAAGTGTGTTGGTAATGCCTAGTAAGAAATAGGTAGTTATAATAAAACACATTATGAAACTGTTATTACCAAAGTCACGTAAAAGTGACTTCACTTTGTACAACCCCTACACACAAATTAAAATCTTCTTTTAAAAACCTGCCAATCTGACTATTGCTCCTAAAACAGAAAATATGTACAAGATAGCACCTTCAAATAACATTAAAAAAAACATCACAGTTTTACTATAACTGGTTGAAGGTTAATTAAAAACTTATGAAAACAATCTTCGATAAAAGTACCATTTTGTACCAGTACATACTTCTGGCATGTTTAAGGTAAACTTAGCAAACTACAAAAAGCAGTTCAATGTCTTGACACTGTATTAAAACAGTAATGTTTTTAATTGGTGGACAATAAAAGAGGTTACGTGCACTAAAATAGGAAGTAGTGTAATGCGAATATACAACATTTTTTTCAGCATCACTTCATCTATGCATAACAACTGGTCATTAGATTCAATGCAATATTAATTTTTATGTGTAGCTAACCCTTAACATGTACTTCTCATATCTGTCAGAACTGTGGAAATATATTCTTTACGCCTAATAACCACCCATATATACAACATTAAAATAATGATTTAATTAATTTTAGGCCTACTCCATTTCACTCACAGCAGGAAGTGGTAACTTATAACATACAAAAATGATCGTTTAGAGATGGTTATGTGCAACAGAATACACAATAAATCAGAAAATACACTGTACTTTTGCATCTCAAATAGTTTGCACAAATGCTTATTCTGTGGGACATGATCATATGATTCCATGTTGTCTGTATTCCACAAAACTAATGTCTAATGTAGCATCTGGATACTACTGGCACGTTAGTTTATATACATCAAGATGGAGGTCCCTTTCCTGTACCTTGGCCTCTATGAGCTAATCCTGTACGCCATTTTATATATTTCACTCACACTTTCTGCCCCCTTTGATAATGAAAAAACTCAAGGAGTAAACAAACTAGCAAAGAATTGTGGGGGGAGAGGGGACCTGACATCAGTATGTAGTAAATTAGTTTTTGCTAAGATGGATGCATGGCGCCAACAAATTTACTCTTAAAACCTTTCCCATTATTTTTTAAAATTCATACTATTACAGCAGGGCTGCCACCAGCCCTAAAGCTGAAATCCTGTTTCCTGTATATAAAAATCCTGTAAAATCCTGGAGTCATTTTGTAAAATCCTTTAAAATCCTTGGAATTAAAAAAATGGCAAATTACAGAAAAAAAGTGCATATGAAGGACATTTACATATTTAATGTAGTTGTTTTTGTTTGTAATGTACAAGCCATGGTAATTCTTTTCTCCACTCACACTTATACATTTGTTTATACAAGGACCATATAGGCAATAATTTTTGTTTCCTCACCATTGTGATATCAACGTCAAATCCAAAACACAGTCATAAAATTCAGATTGCATGCGTAAAAACGGCAATTCACGGCAAAGGTTCTTTTCAATAATAACCTTGGCCTTGGCAAGCGGTCATACAGCCAGGAACAGAAATATGTAGATATCTGTATACCCACACCAGTGAATAATTAAGCAAAATCTTTTGGACATACGCTATTGAGAAAAGTGCTTTAAAAAACCATGAATGTTAAAAATCTGTAAAAATGGATAAAATCCATTAAAATTGTAGGCCTGTACTACAGCAATGCTTCTCCCACAGTGGTAGCCCATAGCAAATTAATTTATTGTCTAGAGAAAACTGATTTTACAAATAGTGTTATTGTCACATTTTACAATATGTACTGAACAATAATAAAAATACCTGAATCAACTGCTGAAAGGAAGGATGAAGACAGATCTTTCTGAGACTCTGTTGTGAGCAAATAGATGAATTGCACGTACATACTCAGGTACTTTTTTTTTCATACGTGAAGTTTAGACAGTAACTGTACTTGTGGTATGCTACTATAATGACTTGTTTTTGAAGAACCGTGAAAAATTTGAGTGCAAAAAGTCTAAAACTTGAGGGAAATATGTTGAAAAATAAATTAGTTGCACTTTTTTTTGGTTGCTGTATGTTGTGTTTCTCTTCGTGGGTGCTTTTCAGACTGGGCCAGCTTAAATATAAAAGTCAGTACCACCCGCTATATGCTGCCAGAGCGAGCAATATCTAGTATTATTATAACTCTGCACACTTTTCACACCTCAGGCAGCCAAATGAATTCATATGCAATGCAACAATTACCAGTGTTTGTTTGTCCTGCCACTGTACCAATCAGTCCCACCAATATGCATTTGAGACAATGCTGTAGAAACAAATGAAAGCCATTTTTAAATATTACTCTTAAAAGTGTTACTTTTGGTAGTTGGTCTGGCAAATGTCAAGTTATTCCTACACATATAAAATTTCATACATTAATAACAATAAATAAAATTTACTAACATAAAATATTTATAAAAGAGATATTTTGTGGGTGTTTAACAATTCCTATGGTGTGCTATAAATGCTTGGTTCCAACTACCCTGATATATTAATAAATACTAAATCATAGGGATACTCGTGTTTGTATTCCTCAAACACTATCACATAGGGATGTCAAAGTCGATTCATGGATACTTCGATACCCTCGATTATTACAGGTATCGAAAAATCAAGAATCAAATGGTTAACTGTTATAAACCCTTGTCCACATTCACATGAATTTTTGAGGTTATGTTGCACTGCAACAGGTCTTTGGTTTTCCAAATAGGCTGGACCTGTACGAAACTCCTATGCATTGACCGGAATTAACATATTCTTTTCCCGGCCCCAGCAAAATTCCTATTTATTAAAGCTGAATATGTCCGCTGCTATTAATTTTTGAATATTCTTTATATTATCCGCCGTAAAAATTATTAATTCCCGTCACTAAAAATTGCATTCAATGATGGTTCGACTATGAAAGAATTAAGATGATGCAGTAGAAACTTGATTATTCGTGATAATGCAGGGGAAAAGATAGTCTGATAATCAAAACTTGTGGTTAAACGAGTCATTTTTATCTTGATGGCTGCCATGTGGCAGACAGCTATTATCAGTATTTGGCTGCCTCACTTCACTCTGACATCACTCAATGTGCTGTGTGGCATGGCTTTAATGGGAAAACTGCAATCGTTTTCATTTTTGTGCACTTTCTGACATAATTCAGTACTACCTGTATATTGTTGCAAGAATGCTACAAATGCATGTGGAAATCTACCAGACAATATCTAAACCTGTAAATGTCTGCGCAGATGAAACACTAAAAAAAACTGGCAGTCACGTGGATACTATTGGAATAGCACTTTGTTGAGCGTAAGTGTTGCAATCAGCGTTATTTGATAAGCCGCATGCGGGAAGTCTGCATCAGTCTGCAACCAGATGTGGTTTGTTGATAAGAACCCTCGCTAGCAGCAAGCTCCTAGAGTTATGGGTCGCTGACATGGAACATACATTGGCTTTTAGTCTGATGCGCAATAGTTGTTAGTAGTGAGAACATAAGGATCCTGGTATTATTTTTCTGATTTTTTATTTTGTTTATCTACTATTTAACGGTATATTAGATAAAGAACTGGTACATTTTTCGTACCATACATATTTCCTGTTTGTGACATTTTCGTTTTTGAGGTAGTCGAGACTGAAAGCAATTTTTTTGTAGTGTCTACCTTCACCAAAAATGTCCATCTCATTTTTTTTTCCTCTAAAAGTAGGTAGTGTTAAAGTTGTACTGACGATTTTATTTACTTGATGTGAAGAAAATGTCTAGCGATGTGTGGAATTATTTTTTAGTTTATGTAAATGATGCACATTAGGCATTTTGCTGTTTGTGCTTGGCAAAAATTTTACGAGGTGGGGTTAGTCACACAACTAGTAACATGAGAAAACACTTAAGTAAACACGATGAGTACAAGAAAATTGCCAATAATGTTGTTTCAGAAGATCTTTTGGGCAAAGATGCATGTAGCAGCAAGTCATCCATTGTCCTTTTAACTTAAAGTGTTTGGTAAAGGCATTTTCATTTAGCAATGCTAAATTAAAGGTTACTTGCATTTCAGTTTCATTACTGAATAGCATCATTATTTGTGTACATATTGGTTAGCTTCATAAGTTGACCTAAAATATTGCATTGCGAAGTTGAGAACTTTTGTTTAACTTCTTTGTATAATACTTTGTGTATATTCATTTCAAATAAATCATAAATTTATCAAAAATACTGATATGAACTTGTTAGGCCTAATTAGATAAGTCTGAATGTTACATAAATATAGGAAATAAACTTCACTTAGCATACCAGAAAGTCTTTCCGGTAATTGTCTTCATATTTGTGTCTGTTTAGTTTGATCTATAAAACCAAATTTCAAAAGTATACATTGACTGTAGGTACATGTTGATAATAACTATAGCCTAATTGATGGTATCGGAATTGAGTGAAAGGTTTTGCAGTTGGAATCGAGAATCAGAATTGAGAAAAATTGATATTCTGATATCCCTACTATCACATCATAATAGCGGTCGTCTAAGTCTTGGAACATGAATTCCCCTACATTGTAATCTTGCCCACATAGAGGGGCCCCACAAGTACAATTGCTTTTTCTTGTGAATATGACCAGTCTGCCACCAATCTTTGTGCCACTCGACAACATTGTTATACCAACATACAAACATGGTATCAATTAGGCTTAAAGTGCCTACTTTCTACGAGAGCACATATTCATAGTAGGCATCACAAATATATTTATTGAATTGATTATGCCTTACTACCAAAGGACTAAAACGCCTGGTCCTTCTCATCCAGTGATGCAGCTGATAATTAAAATTCAAATCTAAAACACTTACATTGTGCAGAGCCTCGTAGTCCTCTTTGGTTATGTACCTCAGCGTCTCTTAATGCTTCCTGATGGACTGTAGGTTAACAGAGCCCCGATGGGATGTGACTTCTAAGCACATCAACAACCTCTTTTATACTCATTTTGAGGGTAATTTCGACCCACAAGTGGAGGTAGGGAAAGCTGTCTGCATGCTTCTCCAAGACAATGCAGTAGAAGGAGATTGGGAACAACAGCATAAAATATATCAGTACCTACTTAGTGAAAAAAACAGGAAAGGATGTATTTTTTCTTAACCTTGGCACAGCTGGATTGTTAAAAGAAACGTGAATCAATACTCCAGTATGAACACTTTTTACTGGCAACGATTATAGCTTTCTGGTGGATGGTTGTGGTCCCTGTGGCGGGAGAGTAACTGGCCATTTTCAAGAATGAGGCGGGCTCTGCAAGTCTTGTGGTCGTAGCAGATGCACTTCCAGTATTCCCTGACTCCAGTGATGAAGTGAACACAGAACTCGTAATTGTTGACGTACAACCTTGGCTTGCCAAACCGGTTCACTGTCCTTTGCATGAAAACTGCAAAATAAGAAAAGTCACTGTTAAGACGGAATTACTAAAAAAACTTGGCACATTGTAATTTCACAATATTGCCACAAAAATTATTTAAATAAATACTTACAATTATAGGCTGTTCACAATAAACTGAGCACTTTTGAAAGCCCTGCTTGCGGTATACTTACTTTTCTGCCCATTTTGTGTCAGATGTATAAATAAACGTAGTCATGGGCCTACTGAGTTATTCAAACATCAGTCAAGTGAAAATGTGAAATGGTTATAAAGCTAAATGAGTTACTAATATGTCAAGTTCTACTCTAAAAGTAGAAAACAAAACTTTATTCGCCATAAATTTTAACATTCAATTTGCAATACACCAAGACTTTAAACTACTTTACTAGATATGATACCAACTTAACTGGGCACTCACATGCCAATGCATATGGCTCCATACAAGCAGTTAACGAGCAATAATTTTCTTTTTCAAGTTGATTTAAAAAGTGCACAATTTACAAGAAACAGCCAATTTTTTTAGCACACAGATTATACTGGTCAAAGGTAATGCATAGAGAACTGGATATTTCGCATATTATTCTGCAACAAGCTAGACTCCACAATCCTTTGTATATTCGAGCCTCAGTTAGTTGATCATTGACTGATACTCCAGACTGTGTTTTACAAAGTGTGTGCCAATTGGAAAAGAAAGTCAAATGTGTGCATGTTTAGGGTCTAGCATATCACCAGATTAATTCATGAAATTTCTGTACCTCTAAAAATGTACCATCAGTGACATAATTTAAAAAAATTTACATTTCATGGATTACGGGCTAATTTTCTACTAAATTATTCAATATTAGGAAATAATAAGTAAACCAAATAAATAAATAAATAAACAAATAAATAAACCAAAATTAAAACTATTAAATTACTCTTATTCAGTAAAGAAACAATATCTTTCTTCAGTAGACAACCATAAACAGAAGAAAACACCATTCACATTTCACAAAATGGTTACACTGGACTTCACAGAACTATAAATGTGATGTACATATAATTACGCCTTAAAGACAAAAAAAAAGAAAAAAAAAATCAAAATTCAACTTTCATTCTTGGAGTACATATTATTTTATTTGCATATTATTAGTACATACAAAATGTTTACAATTAATCTGAAAACAACATTATTGTTCCTGTGTTACATACCCTGAGAAAATGAAGATCTCACACAGAAACCATCGTAGTAATCATAAATTAAGGAAACACATTTGTGGTAAAAGCGCATAACAGATTTACCGTTTGCCAACTGTGACCAGAAGTCTGTAAAGATCTTGTTACTAAAAAGCCACATTAAGAGTTTTAATTTTTGGTGTCACTGTGATATAGTTATTTCATTGATTGCATTCAGTCACATATCATTAATCATAAACTATACCATTGTAACATGACACTACCAAACTTCTTATATCAAAGGTGCAAATGGTAGAGACCATCTCAGATAAATATTTAATTGAAGCAAAGTGAAATTTTTTTGGAAATTTACATGATTGACGCATGACATCGGGTGACTGACGACAATGTGACTGGTATATAAGCTGGGGTGTGTGGTTTGATGGCACGGCACAAAGTCTGGTGTGGGTTTAACTGTTCTTCGTACTACTGGTTTGCACACATCCACTGATTTACCTGTGTTGGGCGTGGCCCGGGGTAGCTCCTGCTTTGGCCGCTGTTGCTGCTGGTATGCCTGGAACTCGTGCCCAGTCCGTGGATGAAGGTCGTGCTATGGCTGGCAGCGCTAGTGGGGGTCTGCAGAGGGCTGCTAGTCCTCCTGGGTCTGAACCAAGGATTGTTGACTCCCAGAAGTACAGTAAATCCTCTGTAAAATCTCTCTACGATAGGATGCAGCTCGCCGGCAGTCTTGTGCGGTAGCTGAAAGAGGGAACTGGAGGGAACTGGGTGGTGTGAAGCTTCTCTAGTTGGCGGGTGACTTGACCTCATTCCCGTGGAGTTAGACTGCAGAGGGCAGTTGCATTGAGTTGCAGTTCATGCTAGGCTTGGAGGCAGTAGCTGCCCTCTTTACTCTTCACTTTGCATCACTCCTATGGGTGTATGGCATACAGGTAGGAACTAGGGTCTGCCACGTTAAGGAAGAGCAGGCGATGAAGATCCCTAACTAGATGTAAAGCTAGTCGTGACTAAGCCACCAGATCCATTTACACCAATCGGCTAAGTTCAATGCGGTGGTTGGAACGGTGGGTTACCCTGGATGTCTGACAGCGACGTGGGTGGAGTGAAAAAGGGGTCAGACCTCCACAACCAGTCGTATCAATCTTTCCGGCAAAAATAACAATGCGGTGAATGAAGTGAATCAGCTAGGCTGGTTGACTAACCGCCTCGCGTTTTGAGTTTTTAATAGTTGTGTCTCTACCATACTTGTACATCAGGTACCTTGCCGTACCTGATCCACAGTATAGGTGGCTATCTAATATGTGTGTTTGAGACATACATGCGCCCAGTTAAGGGAGCCCGCAGTCCTACTCTAGGTTTGGCAAAGAGGGTTTTAAATAACACAGTCTCTTCATCTTTTCTTTGGTGGGCCGACGTATACTTGGGATTAAAGTCACAATCACCCTAGAAATTAATAATACTCAAATGTTAGGTAAGATCATATTTCAGTGAGGAATAGATACGGTGGCCAGTACTAACTCCTATACGCTATTCATGGTAAAGTGAGCACTTTTGAAAGTCCTCTCATTCAGAATAATAATAAATAAGTATATTTTATTTCAGCCTCAGACATTAACTTGCGAGTATGGTGGTATATACACACAGTGTTTATTACTTACATGGCAATAATTATTTTTAAAAAGTGGTTAAATATAAAAATGGCTAAAAGAAAAAAGTAACTAAGGCTTCAAAAGTGCTCACTTTACCGTGAACAGCCTATAACTAAAAAGAACTGAAACTGAAATAAACTACGGTAATCCCAGGTGAAGAGGACCTGGGTCTAAATCAGACAAGAGCAGACATGGCTAGATATCTATAATATTAACAGAACCTAACTAACTCTAATGTTGTTGTCCAGAATGGACTCTGGTATCACTACCAGAGGGGTAGTGAGTGTTAAGGGGGATGAAGATTTCTTCGGGGGTTGAAGAGGTCTGGAAGATCTCATGATGAGTGGGGGTCCTTTGTGAGGAAGGTGGTTGTAGCAGAGAACTCCCGCACACGAGGCCGGCTGCGGACTCTTTGGCTCCATTCGGCAGGTCGGGTATCTTTGTGCTGTATCTCTTCCCTTAGCGACGAGGGCCCCAATCTCTCGGAGACTGGACGCAGACTTCCCTCCCATGAGGGATTTCGTTGGCTGCACGAGCTCTCAGGAGCAGCGTTGGACCGCTTGCCTGGTTTCTATCACACATGGGGTGGCATAACGTCTGACATAAATGTGAAGACAGTCTTGACTACCTTGTCCATGGGTGCCCCTTCCCCAGGGGCATGCTGAAGATCTGGTAGTAAGTCATCCAGGGTTTCAAACCCCACTTGGGGTGACGTGAAGGCATGTGAAGATGAGGCGAAGTCGTGTTTATACATATATATATATATATCTGTGTGTGTGTCAGTACATATTACGCATCATGATTGTTTCTGTATAATATTGTTGCAAAGTCATTTTTGCAAAGGTTGTTTTTTGTTAGGATACTCTTAATTTCTCAGGGAAGCTCTCTATTTTTTTGTTATTAATCATTAGGTTATTTTATTATTTTTCGTAGGATTTTTGAATTATGTTGTTTTGGTTAGGATTTTGTTGTTCAGATCAATCCTAGGCATGGTTCAATCCTAGGCATGGTTCAGTTGGTTGTTGTCATTTTGGGGTTAGGTTTGTCCCTTTTTTTATTTGTTCGGATGTGAGTCCATCTTTGTGGTGTTTTGGTAATGATTTAATTATTTAAATTTTAATTTTGGTTTTGGTTTATCATTTTGGAAAAACGTTTAGCTTCTGTTTTGATGTTCATGCACTTAAGAACTTTTGGACTTACCATAGTAGTCATGGTTTGTTTGGATTTTAATTTGTAGTACCTTTATAAACTCTTTTTATTTTATTTTCCATATAGGGGCCATAATTTTTTTATTGGAAGCCATTTACAATTCTTTTTAATTCTTTTTACTTTTAATGAAGTCTTATAATTTCATTTTGTGCAGGATGAGTTTTAATTATTTTAAAAAGGATTTGGGATATAAGATTGTTAGATCGTTCACTTTGTCTTCCTGGGTATCTTCCTTACATTCATGGTAGATAGTTCCAGAGCTGCTGCAGAAATTGTTTGCCAATTGTGTCAAGCTCAAGTCAGCTTCAGCACTCTTTGTATCTGTTACAGCTGTGTTCCACTTCTTGTTTCTGCTGCTGCATCGGTAATGTGCTGTAATAATTTATTATGAAATGATTTTGTGGTGCACGTGTACCGTAAGTTCCTGGAGCCATCCCTGAGGGGAGTGTTTTCGAGTCAACAGCTGTGCGATTGTGATCCTGCAAGGGGAAGAGAGGAGGATTCGTGCTGTGGGCAGCGATCAGAGTGTAGGCAGCTCAGGGTACAAGAGAAGTGGTCGTGGTACTTAGCATGTGTTTGTGGGCGACCGCACGTGTATGCGGAGAGCTGTGATTGGCTGAAGGCTGGATGATGCAAGTGATGACACCAGGCACTGCTTTGTTCATAAAAGCCAGCTGTGGAGGAGTAACGTTTCAAAGAGTCATAGTAGAGACAATGAGTGTGTAGTCTTAAGTCTTAGAGAGCAGAGATGTGCAGAGTAGGAGAGTCACACAGAGTCCACGCGCAGGCCATACAGGAGTCAGCATGGTGCAGTCGTAGCAGAAGGCAGAAGAAGTTAGTAGCAGGCAGGCTGGAAGTTTTATTGTAGGGGCTCTAGTAAGCGGCATCAAGTTAAAGTTGAGTTTTTACGACTGTACGGCTTAGTAGTTAAAGGTTTTGAGACATCATAGATATTTAAGGTAACTTTGATGAGGAGGACTTATTGCGTTTTTTGAGAATTGTGGTCCTTTTTTTTTTTTGTGTCGAAGCCTACGAAAGTTTATCTCTGTTGAGTCAGTAGGTCAGGGCCTTTAGTATCGATAATAAGAATGAAACAGTGCAGAGACTTTTTTTTTTATTTGCGTAAACAGACGTCTTCCTCCCGTCGATAAATTTGTGCTCCACACATCATAAAAGTTAATGGCCAAGACAAACAGAAGCTTGTGAAGTTTCAATTTTATAATAGATTATGAAATTGCTGTTTACCTTGGCGGTAGTAAAATTTAGTGTGAAAAAGTAATTATAACTGAAACTAAATTTAATGGATTTTTTTATGGTTTTTGAAAGAGACAAACATTTTACTAATTATTTTTAATTCCACACAAGTCAACTTCTAATAATGAATTAAGAAATTATAATTATTTGCTTGTGGTTCCAATACTTTTTAAATGTTATTGGTTTGTTTATTGATTGGACAAAAACTAATTTTGTGTTACATAGGCCAAAGTCTTGAGAAAAAAAAAATATATATATATATATATATATATATATATATATATATATATATATATATATATATATATATATATATATATATATATATATATAATAATATTTGTTGTATTATTTCCACTATAAAAATTATATTTATTCTTTATACTAAATGTTTATGAGTTTTATAAATGTAATCTATTTTTTTTGTGAAAACAGAATTTATTAATTTATTAAATTTAAAGTTTTTCTGAACATCTCTTTTATTTCTAAACGATAGATACTCCTTAACCCCTAATTCCCTTTTATGAATTTTGTTTAGTAACTATTTCTTGAGACTATCTATTACATTTTGAGAGTGACTATTATTTATGAAATTATTTAATCATTAATAAACTTGTCAGTGTCCTGTCTAAAAATATTGCGTACTACATCTTGCATAAATTGCTGAGTTACTGCTCTACCTGAAGTCTAATGTTTTAGTTTGAAATTAAAGGGCTTCAAAGCCATCCCTGTTTCAAGAGCCTTGTGGTGGATGCCCCCATGTTTTTGTGAAGATAGGTCATAGATGTAGGATTGAGACGTTTTATTTTCTACAGTGTTTTACAAGAGTTTATTTGCTGCTAAAGATTAGCTGTGGTTTACTTGTTGTGGAGTTGAGAGAGAGAGTTTCAACATTTAAGATGTTTGCCCCTTGATAATGAGTTTAGGGGTTTAGTCGCAGTGTGTTTCTCCACATCTCCTCTCCTCCTTGCATTAGTATTATTCCCGTTAATTCCACCCCGCCACAATATAGATATTTTATTTATTTTTTCCAATTTTGCTTTGGAAGTGTGCATCTGCAGTACTGTAACTTTAAAAATGTTGGTTAAGCATCAAAGCAAAAGTGTGTCTACAAAACATACAAGGTCAGTCATCATTCATAATGGTATGTCTTCAAAAATTCTCTAATGTTCATATTTACAGGTAAACATTGGTAACCATTAAGTGCTCCTCCTACACTGTTCCTTATGCAGTCAAATGTTCTTCAGAATGTTAAAAAGTATAAAACAATAAATTATTAATTTCTTCATAAATAATTATTTTCCAGATATTGTCGAAAATGTCTCAACACATACTTGCAACAAATTCGTAAAATAATATTACAGTACACAAAATTATATTCTCATTTCAAATTAATGAAAATTACTTTACATACCTTCCCTCAACGAATAACGAAACATACTAAAGGTGACCAAAAATGCAAACACAGTGATAACTGCGTTAATAGTTCCACCCATGCATTACCTGCTGGTACGAAGGAAGATCTAAGTTTCGGTCATTTCTTGTAAGGTCTAATGTACAGTGACCTGCACCAAACATTGATAATTAAAACAAGAAGACTTAAGATCTGTCCTTTTCAAATCATACACATACAAGACTAATTTTATTTCTAAACTCAAAGTCGTTCCATAAAGTCTATACATTTGCATACCATTTAACACTATCACCACTATAAGGGATGTAAAACTATAGAGTGGTTACTTCAGCATAATGTGTTGATGCGTGATGCTTACTGGCTATTAATAATATATGACTTTGCTTCATCTACATGCATCATCTACAAGCAGAAATGAACGGGGTTTGGACGTATACCATTTCTCTGCCGGAGCACCTGCAGGATTTTCCCTGGACCGGCGATAATTACAGGCCTGTCAGAATTATACGTTTCAACAATATTGCTGGTCAGTAAGCCATGCAAAGCTCTACCACCTCTCGAGAAGATGTCAACAATCAATTATCAGTAATCGACACCTAGCTACAACCCTGAAGAAGTATCAGAGTGTGCCGAGAGATGTCGCATGCCAACAATTGCCACCCTTTGCTTTGCCCAAGATGTGTGCGCATAGCACTCCCCACCGCTGGACGGCGAGCCCTCAACCGAAGCAGAATATAATCCTGTGCAGAGGCTGGAATAGTCAGTTGATCATCTGCTCTTCTGAGCCACATCACCAGCTGGACAGTGTGCTCCACAGTGCTCATTCACCAGAGCTTGCTGATCACCACCACCTACACTGTGTAGAGATATTCACCTCACCGCACCTACTGCAGAACTTCAGAAGTCCTCCCCTGGTAAAAATTCCATCCAGAAGTCAAATGTCACCCTAGTCGCTTGTCCCTGGAAACAGCTGCCCCACGCACCCTTCAGGACGTGGGCCCCCTTAAACCCCTTCAGGGCATGTGTACACAGTTAGACGAGGAAAGTTGTCAGTAGCTACCTAGTCGAAACTTCCCCCAGTCACATTAGAACAAGGTCCCCTTCACATGGACAGCGTAGTTTACTACTTCTGGTTAACTCTGGATAGACAGGAGTTAGTACGGTCCACCGTGTCTTATTCCTCACGGAATGAACACATTCTGATCTTATTTTATCTCTCATTTTCCCTTGAGTACTTCCAGACTACCGTAATAAACACCTACACCCTGCAGAGTGGAACACAACAGGTTTGCCAATACCAATTGCAGCCTAATGTAAGACTAATAGTTCTGTGTGTCAAAACACACACCATTTGATGGCCACCCATTCTGTGCACCTGGTGTACTGAGCGGTAAAGACACAACTACTAGCCATACCCCTGCTTGAGAGTACAAGTCACTAGACCAGCTTGCACCCATCCACCACACCATTTGTGTTGCCGGAGGGAGTGTTTGGCAGGCTCTGGGTCAGACCTGTCCACTCAAGGGACTCACCCATCAAAGCTATTGGAGCACCTTTGAGGGAACCCGCTGTTCAACCACTGCATTGTTTGTATTGCCGGTTGAGGAATAAGGTTGTACTCTGCGTCGTTCTGGTGTGCCGAGATAGCAGAACCCTTTTAGCTAGGGAACACACATCACCTGCTCCTATCTCCCAGGATAAGTTTTAGCACCTGATGCTCTTCACCAAGAGAGATGGTAGGGAAGTGAAAAAGAGGAAGGTAAATACTGCCTACCAGTCTACCTGGGGTTGCACCCAACCCAGTAAGACACTGTGCCACAAAACCCCTCTCCGGAACGAGCTCAAGCCCGCCGCAAGTCAGTGGGACTTAACCTCCCGACTCTCTCCCCTTATTTATTTCAGCCTCCCCAGAAGGTTCCTGAGAGCTGGTGTTAGCAGCCATTTTTCGTGGATAAAGGGGTACCAGTCGCCCTTATGTGCCCTTGGTTCTATATTCGCCGCTATCCCAGCCCATGGAGCAGCAGCCAGATCAGCATCAGCAGTTCTTGGCACAGCAACAGTAACTCCAGTGAACAGAGCACAACCAGTAAACCTACTCCTTCTCTCCGCCAACCAAAGGTCATTGAACATAAGCCGCAGGCCCCTAAGCCAGTACCCCAGCTAGCAGTTAAGGCAGCTGTCGACTTCATACCGAGCCGCCAGCCAACACGGCCAGTGATAATCAAGATGGCCTGTGGTACACCAGTAGAGTCTGCCATAACCACCCTAGCAAGTGCTTGTGACTAGCACCAGCAAAGTACCATGTTTCTGACTTTGAGTATAGTCACCCCGGCCCAGATAGTGTCACGCATCAGTTTAAAGGAAGTGAAACAATTAATTTAGCTGTGGGCTATTCATGGTACACTAAGCACTTTTGAAAGTAGCTCTTAATATCAAGTAAAATGCACATTGTGTATTCTTACACCACATGTACAATTAATATTGCCATGGATGTGATCACTTTATTCGTGTTCCAGCCAAGTGAAACTGTAGAATAATTATAATATAAGTAAATATTTTAAAAATTTGCTCATCACCTTCAAAAAATATAAAGCAAGAGAGATAATTTCTTTGTACACAAAAGTTCACCTAACACTTTTAATTCAACATTAAAACTTATGTGAAGTGGTTGTCCATCTCTGTCTACCTATGTTTTGTCCATATATATATATATATATATATATATATATATATATATATATATATATATATATATATATATATATATATATATATGGAGATTGATTGCTACTTAATTAATTATATTTCAGTAATGCTGTGTTTTGGATAGGTAGTTAGGCTAGAATGACCAGAACTTTTCAGCTAACAATCATAACTGTGTGTTGTATTTTTATTGAGGTCTCAGTGTGTCTGGCTATTTTGCTATTTTCATAAATTGTTTAACTCTGTTGGACAAATTTTTGAATAATTATTGAAGTTGCTGTGACATTCATTTTCACTATTAATTTTCTTGTAGGTTTAAAAATCAGTGGTAGCAGATGCCCTAATATGGCATTTTGTTTTTAGGAAGCAGCTATTACAGTAAAACCCTGTTATAACATTCCTGCATACAGCATTTTCTTGCATACAACACCATTATTTAATGGTCCGGCCATTTCTACATAAGGCTTTGTACTTGTATGTCATGGTCCTGAAAATGATTGAGATGACAAATAGCAGATGAGCAAGTTCCCCTCCAGAATGTACATACTAATTGTGCTTTAGTAGATGATGCTATGGTACACAAGTGTTTTGTATAAATAGATAACTACATGCTTAGAGGTGACAACTAGAAACAATACAAATAAAAAATTCAATTTTTTTTTTATTTCGAAAAGGATTATATTTTTAAGGAGCTTAATAATATATTTTGTGCTTGCCATATGTTTTTTTTTTTTGGGTAGATATGAAATACTAAAATTTTTTTAAAGAAGTGTAGAGTAGAAAAATAATTTACATACAAAAATTATTATATTATAATTTTTTTCTGCTTAATGTATCCCTATAGGTATAATATTGTTTCCTGCTTACAACATTTTTCAGCATTTAACAATTTTATTTTACCAATCCCATAAAAATGTAATCAAGAATGTTCTACCGATTTGGAGGGAAAGTTGTTGGAAGTTGGTTTGGTGAGGAAAGAGAAAGAAGGAAAAAAAACTTTACTTTGATAGGCAGACGGTACCCAATCAGCGTGGGTCCAAACAGGAATAATTCTAATATTAAATTATTTGCTATAATTTTAATTACAAAAACTGTTGTTATTTAATTTGTGAGCAATATTTGTAGGTACCGAGTCATTGTTTGTGCAATATATTGAGATTGTTAAAGCAGTAAGAATTTCTTAATGTGTTTGATGGCCACGAGAGTGCAGTGTAGAAGGAGAAGCAGTGAAGCTGAAGAGTTGCGTGGTCTGGTTTTGCAAACGGCTGACTGAGGAGGAATGTTTTCGGACTGATGTGCATGGCAGTGAAGCTTTTACATGCCAGTTAGCAAAGATGACAAAGGAGTGTTAGAAAGATGAAAATGGGGATGTAAATATATCTGTAACCACGTAGACACAGCATTCTCGCTTCTCCCAGTGCAGTCCAACCTATATTTTGGCATGGTGCAATGTAACACGGCAACAGAAAATATTTGATAAACATTCAAAATTATTAGAAGAGTGAAAATTTCAGTTTTTTTATTCATGGCCTCCCCTCTAAAACTGTATGTACGTTACGAATTTCCCCGAGATATCACAAGGGCAGGCTGTGGTGTAAAGAAGAATAGGACGCTACCCAGCATGCCTGTGTGCAACTACACAAGGCACGTAAGGTTGTAGCAGTTGCAACATCACACACAGAACTACTTTCCCTCCTTCATTACCAACTTTACTGGGCACATACTGGTCAGTGCAAGTCTGTTAAAATATATGCAAGTAGAAGCAGCTGCAATTTTAAAACAATTTAAAAAAAAAAAAGGAGCATAATTAACCAACTACACTTGAATTATCATTTTGACAGTCTTGTCATGTGTAATTCTCTCTTAGTAGTCTTCCATCAAAACACTGTAGTAAATTTGTTTATCTCCAAACAACCATGCAGAAAAATTCAAAGACAAGGCTATGAACTCACACTGCAACTCATACTTGCTTAAAAATCAAATTTTTATAGAGTAAAAATATATTTATGTTATCTTTATTTAAATTAGTAGGATATAAATGAAATCTAATCATTTGTGTGTGATTAGTATCACAGTAAGCAAGGTAAATTATATTAATTACATACTCTTCAATGTGAACATCATTTGCAAACAAAACAGGAGTAATAGTTAGGTTAAAAAGTAGATATTAACTCAGTTGCTTTTTTATTTAAAGGTTTTGCCCACAACATACTTTTTTCTATTTATTCACTAAAATGAGAAAACAAAATTGCTTGGCTCAGTATAATTTTATACACAGGTTGCTCAAAAATTCCCCTTACAAACAACTCCTAGGACTTGAAGAGGGGACTGAGTAGACTATCTTTGAAACAGGAATCCATGTCAGGAAACATACAATTTCCGTGCTACAACTGTTTCAAATCAGGTGTATTAATCGCCCACTTCCGCTGAGTGAAAGAGCAAGGTCTTGGATGTGCCTGTGTTGGTATGCAACCAAGTAGGCAGTGTATATTACTTCAGACAATCACCTGATAGCACGCAATGTTTACCCTGCCTTGAGCCCCCATTCAAGTGTCTTTGTGTCTCCAATTACTATGGTGCTCCAAAGAGACGTCACACTCCCAAATTGGAAGAGGCTGTACTGCATCATGTTGAACAGAGACCATCAGCGAGTACGCAAACAATTGCGCGTACAATGGGTGTTGTTCCAAGCATAGTCTGAGAGGTTCTACATGAGCAACAACTACACCTCTACCACCTCCGAAGGGTATAGTCTTGGGGTCCATCCGATTTTGCACCACGTGTTGACGTCTGCACGTGGTGCCTACATTGCTGCACCAATGAGCCCATTCCCACTTCGCGTTCAGCTCACAGATGAATGTAAATTCACTAGGAACAGTGTTCTCTATTTCGAAACAGCCATGACTGGGTAGACGATAACTCTAATACCACGCATGTCCAGGGATTCCAGCACAAATTTTCTATCAATGTGTGGGCAGGTATTCTGGACGGTCATGTATAAAATACCTGATTTGGAATGGTTGTAGAACGGAAACTGTATGTTTCCGGACACGGGTTCCTATTCAAAAGATCATCTACTCAGTCCCCTCTACAAGTCCTGGGAGTTTCTAAGGGGAATTCCCGAGTATCCTGTAAAGGTACACAGATTCACATCTCAATAAAAATAGGGCAAATTTACATTGCTGTAAATTTTTTAAGGGTCAGATACTAATACAGTCCTAAATAATGGTTAGGCTTTCCTGGATATGCCTTCAAATGAAAACTGTGTTGAATTATTGGATTAGCATCACTGAACTATATCTTTGCTTATTCCTGGCACAGTAAAAACATCAGTCATAAAGTCATAATTTATACATTAATTTCACAATCACTGAAACAACCACACAATACTTTAAAATAAAAAAGAAGTAACTTTACTAACCTCAAAAGTGGCAATCTTGTTTATTTGCATTTTACACAGAAAAAAGTTATACAATCAAAATACATGGTAGAAAACAAAAGAAGGTAGATCAGAAGTCACCTCAAAAGTGAAAATATCTGCAGATCTTAGATCAAAGCTACCTAACATTACAGTTATCAGTACTATTACAAAAGGAGTTCTGGTGGACCAAATATCTGCTTGGTGTCGTGGACGCTATTATAATTTTGTGGTACAGAAAATTATGTACTGTACTGTATTCTAATACAAACTGTTAATAACCCATTTTGAATTATTTTTTTAATTCTATAAATTCATACAATGTTAAGTTGTTTAAATTACATATAAACTTAAATTAATACATGATTCATTATTACCAAATAAATTAAGTTAATGTAATAAGCTCATCAAGAGCCAAAAGTAACCATATGAAAACATTTTATAAGAATAATGGTAAAAAGTTTGATTATACAAAGGTCTTAAAAAATGTTAACAAAGTGAAAAAGTAAATAAAAAGAATAACTCAAAACATTTACATATAAAAAAATGTAACTATCATAAATGACTACATATAATACTGGCTACAGATATGGTACAGTTCTTGAGAACTAGTTACCTTTGAGATACATTATATAATATCACACATTCATTCCATTTCCTACAATGGGATTCAAGCAATAGAATCCTTGACAGTAAAAGATATAGCATTGTTGTTCAATTATGGCTTGGGAAAAAGTACTTAAGATTTTTATTTGTAACATATGGTAAAATAAAAAGGGTTTCGTGTTGATCAATGAAATTAATTCATTTGCCTACGTAGAAATATAGGAACATGTGACAATAGTGTAAGAAAAAATTACTTCAGAAACACACTTGACCAAAATAGTATACTTAAGGCACAAATTAAAGTACTTCAAATAAGACACAAATATTCAATAACAACAAAATAGGAACTAGCTACAAACTGTACAACAGTTAGTAAAATGTCCAAGCAATCAGTTCTTTGGTGCCTAGCGGCCCCCTCCGGCCGCACATTGGTGGCAAGAGTATGAAAAAAGTGCATCATCATGCCCATCATGGCTGATGTAGCGACATTTTCAAAAGTATTAAAATTCACAATCAAATATTTAATTCAACTGCCAGCTCTCCTACCTTTTCTTTAAATGTGAGGGCCGCCTAATCTAAAGACTTGGTCTTGATGAGTCATCTACTTAACAAAACTATAGGACAGCACCGGGAATTTTCAGACAGATAACCTCGGCGTAAATGGCAATGTCCATGGCTACATGAAAACCTTCCCGAGCATGCATCTGCATGTAGTTCATAAATTTCTTGACAAAACAACAACTATGTAAAGGCAATAAGGTAGTCCCCATTTTAAGTTGGTATCGGGAAATATATGTAAATGAAATTTGTTTTTTTAGCGTTCCTGTTAAAGATAGTGCCACGGCCCCATCCCAAGGTTCGAAGGCAGGCCACATTGATTCTGGAGCAGCCGCAGCAGTGACCAAAGTGGTACATGATAGTGGTAGCAGGGGGAAGCGGGGGTGACAAGAAGAAGGGGAAGCCAGGCCAGGAGATATTGGCACTATATAAGTGGGTGCGAGAAACGCACTGAAACCCCCTCCCCTCCCTCGTTCACCACTCAATAACCATGCTTGTACTCAAAACTGTTTGACGCCAAGAGAGGCAGAGCCAGAAAGTTGCGGCACAAAGAATCTTGAGGGAGCCTCTGCATTTACGTAGAGGATCGTCAGAAACTCAGTGGTAAGACGCTTGCGTTCTGGATGCAGGATAGGTCCGGTTAGGAAGCTATTAGACCACGAGAGTGATTCTAATTGAGTCAGTACTATTACTGTGTGATAATATTTAAGGAAATATTACGAATTATTGTATCTTCAATTCAGTATAGGTTCATAGGAGATTGTTATAAATGTAATGTAGTTCATATAATGTCTGAGCTGAATTAAAAGGCATGTCGTAAATGATACTTGAGAGTATTTCTTACTTCTGACTACGTCATCCCATCTTGTATTAACTTAGCTAACCTCACCTGTTGAAGTATAGGTAATTAGCGGGTTGATAACAATAGATATATACGACCAGCAAATTTTTAGAGCATAAACATATGAACTATTTTGTTATCGAAGGCTTTGTAATATTAATGTATAGTCTGTTTTCTGGAAAGATCAGAAAACTTAATAATTAAATACGAAATTACTGAAAAACAAATTGTTGTATTTTCCTCGATACAGAGCATAAGAGTATAATTTCCCATACTTACATATTTGTTTCAAATTTATATCTTCTAAACTGGCTTCAAAAACCCTTATTTCATTAACATGTATTTTACTATATGAAGTTCTTGCTGCTTTCAAAAACAGCCTTAAGTAGCAACATCATAGCCTTTAACCAGATTGTAAGTTTGTAACATTGCAGTTTTTGAGGGGTTATGTTTACCATTGGTAAGAGATATTGTAATTAGATATGATTTCGGAATACTTGCTTATGTTGTCACTTCATTTAATATAAGTTCCAAATTACACTTTATTATACGAGTTAAATAAAATGCAGAATAATCTTTTGTTAACCTATTACATACATAGTTTATTAAAATAGAGACCATGTGCAAGTATTTTTTCTTTGTTTCTAGGCATTCTTCAGTATGGCATGTTGTAGTTGTTAGGGTAGAAAGCACCTGGATGTTTATTAAACAAATTCACGAAAGAAAAAAATTATCCCGGTTGTCTCTCGTCTCACCATTGCTGGTTGGTGGAGAGATGTGGCACATGCAGACAAAGCCAATCAGAGGCAGGTGACAACATAAGCAAGGCAGAAGTAAAATTTAACGTAAATTTCTTTAGTAAATCTTTTACTACCGCCTACAGAGATTGATGCATGGATGGGATTTATTACACAAGTTTGATATAATACTGAAGAATATAGAGGTTAATATTGAATATAATTGGTGAAATAAGTTTTACTTTTGAAAGTATTGATGAAGAAATATTTATTAATAATTTAATTGTTTTAAGAAGAAAAGAAAAAAGAATGTCATATTTTTTTTAGAAGACACAAAACAGTAAAAAGTTAAGGAAGCAAGAATTACAAGCTTTCAATAATTTATAATTTGAAATGTTACAACGGGCGCCCAACATGTTAAGTGTATTGTGATTCTACTGAAATGTAACAAGTTTTATTGCTCTACTGCAGTGGCATACTTTCAGGTGGATTCTATGTACCGTATGTATTGTTTTATTATTATTATTATTATTATTATTAACATGCCAATTTAAAATTCTAATCAAATCTTAAAATCTCCACATTAAGTTACACACCATAAACAAACTTACAGCTTAAATAACAGTGTCATTACATACTTATACAAAGAAATAAACATGACATTAAAATTAAATGCAACACATATGTAACGCTGATTCAGTTATTTTAAAGACATTTAAACACCTAAAATAAATCAAAAATGAAATAAGTACAATGCTAACACCAATAACTTAGCAAGAATAAGGCATAGCCACAAAAACAAGTAATTGTGCTACATGACCAACATGCAATAAAATTATGAGTATTAACTGAATTAATTATAAAACTATTATGTACTATATATTTATAGAAATATATACGTATAATATTACATTATGGAAATTAAAACAACTGTATAATCAATAATACTATAGCATCACAAGATAAATATAAAACAATGTAAAAAAATAATTACACAATCCAATTATTTATTTTAAATGCGACATAAAAAATTATCAAAATTCTTATTTGACAAAAAAAATGTTTTAAAAATACTGTCTTACACACAAACACAATATTCTGCCCAACAGTCTGAAAAACAACCTACTGGGGAAACTGAGGCCACAATAAAGTATAAATTGCACCTTGAAATTAAGACGACAAAGGGGGTGAACAAATCTTACATTTTTTGAGTACCACATTCATACCTAACTTTCAAAACATCAATAATTATACCAACATACCTAATCAGAACTATAATTATAGACTGCAGCATTAAACACTCTAAAAAAATAGGCATTCACTGTACAAAAATGATTAAATGCAGTATTACACTATGCTGTTTTTGTTTCAGTGTGATTGATAATATAAACATGTTTACCTTTATTATACAGTGGTTCTTTGTTCACTTCAATTAATTAGCTGATCTTTTCCATCATTTTCCTACTCAAACAAGAACTGTTAACTTACGTATTAAAATGTCAATTCCTAATAAAGGTTGTTACATTTAAGTTATCTTCCTTTTTACGTACCTATGATTTCTCTTGTACCTCACAGGTGGAGTAGTCACCTTACTTATGGTTTGGGAATTGTCTGATGTCTGTATGTGATTCTTCCAGAAATACCCCATCTTCCTGCTTGTATTCTGGTCTGCTATTCCCTGGACTGAGTAGCAATTGTTCGCTCCATATACAGTTTTTCTTCTGTCTAGTGCCCCTCCAAGGAATGTAACCCATATTTTATTGTCACAGGGTAATTTAACCGCAACCCCAAGCAGGGCAGCTCCTTGGCTTTCTCCCTAGTCGGGAACCTGGGTTGAGCCTGTCACTGCACCGCCTCCTGCTGCACTTAGGTTAGCCAGCTTTCACCTGTAGTGTGGTGTAAGGAAGGGCAGATGACTGGTAGCTGGCATGCTGGGGCCCTCTTGTATCCTCCCTCTCAGATGGTTCTATCTTTACAGTGTTATTGTAGCCGGTCTAGAGCACCCAGATCTCTATAAGTATCCTGATGCAGTAGACCATAGCTCCTACATACTTTCGGACAGTGAAATGCAATATCCAGCATGATACTGGCACAGGGAAGCACAGTGCATGATCTAGCACACCACTTACACCAGGACACGCAAGCACAATCAAACATACCACTGACACCAGGGTGTGTAAGGACAATCCAGTTGTCCCCAACAAGGTTGCGCTGGGATACGCAAGTATGATTCAGTTGTGCCATTCCTGCCATCATCTCGGATAATCACTACTTCATTCTAGGACTCGCAATGCACGATTCAGCATTCTACCTATTCGTGTTTCCCAGTCTAGGTGCTCAAAGCACCATAGCCCATTCACTAAGTTGCTTTGTATCTGACTAATGCGGTGATTTTTTCCCAGGAACTGTGAAGGATTCCAACCATCGTCTACCTCGGGAACTGGGTCAGTGTTCCTCCCCTCACCCCACTGGTGTATATTGTTCCAAGTCTCCAAGAATCTAGGGTATCTAACTACTTCAAAGGATACGTCAGTTACCAGTACACAGCATTTATAATTAGCTTAATCCACCCTACACATCTGACTAAATGTTGTTTCACCAATTGAAATCTCACTGCTGACTGATCAACAGACTCCGAATTACTGCCTCTTTGTCTAATAATGACAACTATCGATAGCAGACTCATTCAACCTCATGGATTGGCCTGCTTCTCCTCAAATACCTCACAGTAAAGGATGGTGCTTAGGGGTTGTTGTCACACAACTGGCTGGCCATACTGGGGAAGCATCTGTTCTTCATCCTCGGGACTTGGCATTTGCTGCACACTGAGTGTGCAAATTCATGGTGATCCATGCCACACCACCGTGCCATCACACAAGCCTCGGCTCCCTTGGCATACCATGAAGTCTACCCATCAAGGAATGAGCAGATGACTGATCTAGCACATGGCTGCCGGCCAGGTGGAGTTGACCACAGACATGATGGGCCAAGGCCATTCACAACCAAGTCACTGACTGACCTGACCTCTAACTTGTTGTTTACAGGCAGGAAGGGAACAAGATGGAATATTAGTGGTTCCTGTGATTCAGGCACGTGGATCATTGCATTATGAATATTAGGTAAACCCAGATGAACAGTAGATAGCAACCCCACCATGAATGTGGTTTTGTCCCAACAACTCCACTTCCAATCTCTGAATTGACGCTACCCCCACTATCCTGAACATGACCCCGTAAATTGTGAGGGAAGTCCCTCTCCTACCCCTCTTCCTTTTCAAAAGACTGTCATGACAGTTTCTTAGCTTATAATTACAACACTGTAAAAACCCACTTAAAGTATTCAGCAGTGCACCCCCTTCTTTCACCTATCACACTAACCCAATGCCAATATCAGCCCAGTCATACTAAATAATAACCAGGTAACCACAATGAAAAGGTTGTCAATGGCATTCCAGATTGAAGCTATAAGACATAATTCTGCCATGGGTATTAATTTTCAGGCAAAGCGAAGCTATGATTAAATGCCAACCCATCACGTGACTTTACTCATCATATTAGTACACCCGTTTCCCATTTTCATATGCCAGCTTGCTAACTCAACAACAGACTTCCTTGGGATGATCCAAGACACAGGAACATCATGGTGAAGTTTCATTTTTCTGACAGTTTTAATACACCATCGATTAACTTAACTTGTGAAAGGTATATTAACCACTATAAATAATTAGCCTAAAAAGTTTTATACAGCAAGTTTCCTTGCCTTACATACAGTTAACCTGGCAATTTTAGTGACTCTTAAGGTTCTCAAATGGATGGGGAATAAATGTAGATACTAGTAACATAACTACATTTTGTTTTACAATGCTTAGTTTCTAGTACTGCTGACTTAACGGTGTACAAAATTATTTTCATTGCAGAAAATTTTCTTTTTTACATGGCAACACGTCAGTTCCTACTTCATCAAACAAATATAGAAACCTTATCATTTAATTCTTAGCTCTACAGCACAACTTAGCTGAAATGTTACAGTCTGACCCCAATTTTACAAGGCCTCACATTCTTGAGAACAGCCTCGTAAATTCATTGCACATCAATTTGACCCTCCAGAAACCCAAAAATTTTGTTAAAAGTGAGTTTTCGCAAAAAGTCAGTCTTTAATTCTCATTCACAAAAATAACAAATTTTTAAAATCAAATATTAATTTATTTCAATAGACAGATGTTTTTTCTGAATAAAATTATATCCCAGAACAGTATTTACGATCACCCCTTATTCAAAAAAAATTTGAACTACAGTTGCAGAATCACGTAACAAGTGCAAAATCAATTTTCAGTAGTTTCTTGCACAAAAAGTAGATAGGTTTGATTAATTTCAATAGACAAGACATCTTTCAAATAAAAGTATACCCCAAAACTGTATATAGGACCACCCCTTGTTCCATTAAAAAAAATATATATATAAACACTAAACAGAGAGTAGCTTAGTAAGTGCAAAGTCAATTTTCAGTAGCTTCTTACGGAAAAATAAGACAAGTTATTAATTAAATTGATGCATGATGTCTTCTACAATATTAATATTAATGACTGCTACTCATTAGTGCAACTGCATCCCTGGCAGTTTGTCTACAGAGTCAAAATACCGCTGTCTGCAAGATTGTTGTATCTACCAGATCGGGACAGACATCCCAATAATAATTTATTATTTTGTCCAATGAGCCACCAGGACAATGCAAGAGGTCCAGCTCTAGTACAGCAGTGTACCGCGGGATGCCACCACACGTAAGATGCCTAGATCCCACCGCTCTCCACTACGCTGCATGCAACAAAGATCTAGGCATGGGCTAGCACCTGCTAACCCCCTCTCCAGACGCCCTGTGCCAATGAAGGAAGGGATGACTGAGGAATGTAAAAGGAGATGCGTCCTGGCCTCCGGATCCTCAGTTATGCTTCAGTTCTCAATTGCCTCTCCTGAGCTCTCATCGCTCCAGCTATTGGTGCAGAGGCTCACACCTCTTCAACTATTTCACCGCTCACCTCATGGGGCCGAAAATCTTCTCCTATGCCACCTAAGGAAGAATCAGCTGCTTCACCAGTTTCACACCGAAACATGTTCGGTCCCTTACAGACACTAGAGAGTAGATCTCACCCGGAGGATAAATTGTACGCAACACGCACCAGCTACTGCCTCTCCTACTAGTTTTGCACAGAGCGCCTTCCCTGTTCAAGATAGGGCGTTTCACCTTCTGCCTAGCCCATGTAGATTTAAGAGATAGTACTTCTACCATCTGTGTTTATTTCCTTAGGGTCAATAAACACTGATCTTACCAGATCTCTTGACTTGCAGTCCGAGTTCCTTCCTTGTGTCATTATCGGAATTGGAGGAATCAGCAGGAGACTGGGTTTGAATGTACCGAACTTATATGTCCAAAACAACAGAACATCTTTGGAAAGCCACCCACTCTCAGCCCCGGAAGTGAACGCTAGAGCCATGACATTACTATACCGTCCCTTGGAAGTTGGTTTGTAGGCTCAAAGTCACCCCCCACTTCACCGCTCACTTCGTGGTGCCAAGGAGGAGAACTTCTTGGGAGTCCGGGGAGACCAGTGACCACTGGACACTCACCTCACCAGTATTGGAAGACCAACTGTTCCTTGCACCAGATAGGAGGAACAGTAGAGCCACGACATTCCGTTCATGATTGGAACAGACTTTCTCGGAATCTTTCCTACTCCCATTTTTAAGCAATAGATAAAAAAATACACTAAAACATTCAAACTATATTCTCTCTCCGTGCTGCCAAACTAACTGTACCAGTGTCAGTCACTGTTTGTAGTAACGATGCATGCAGCTGACGACTAAGGTGTTGTTCAAAAGTCTGTTCCAGTCGTGAACCGACTGTAGGTACGCTCCCGGTGGGATCGGCCTGCCGGCCAGGGTGCTCAACTCTCGCTGGTCACTTTATGGTGACGAGAGGGTTGCACTCTGGTGCCGGGAAACTTACCCTTGCAGGACAACACTGTGCGGTGGAGGAGTCAAGAGTGAAGCAGTGTTGATGGCAGTAATTAGCACCCACACTTGGACACACACAAGTCAACTGCCTATCTCCTGCAGCCCTGACTTTTGTGCCTGATGCCTTACACCCATAGAGGTGGAGTTGAGAGACAGTCCAAGAAGGCTATATCTAAAAATCCACAAGGGCTATGTATCATTCCTAGCGGGTTCGGACTGCTGAATTCATATAAACAGGCTGCACTGCTCAGATGACTCAACATACCTGTATCCACCATCACGCTAGTGGATTTGATCGAACCTCCTACCAAAATCGCGGAAGGATATCACCCCATAGTGCAGGAGGCTATGTTTGGCAAAAGGTCCACCAGTACACCAGAACCGGTACCTAGCACCTCGCCCGCACACACCAACCCCCAATTGAGTGCCACCCAGGTAGTGGGAACAGGGGCAGTACTGCCACTCAACGAACAATCACGCCACCCTACTACAACACAAACTAAACCTGATACACCCCGGGTGAAACTCGCCGAACCCGACTTCGTACCAAGTTGACGGCCAACCAGGCCCATGCTGTACACCAGGCGGGCCCCAGTGCCCAGAGTCGAATTACTTACTTGAGACGCGGCTCGCCTAGCATCGAGTAAGTCACCCAGGACAGAGACAGTCAACCAGCTGGGACTGTCACAGATCAAAATATTAATTTATTGTGCTAGACAGATGTGTTCTAAATAGAAATATGTCCCAAACAGTTATGTACAACCACTCCATGAAAAATAAAGAAGTTTAAACACAGTTTTTTTCTGTTTTGTAAACTGTAAACACACGCACGTAGAACACTGCAAGTATTGAGTATGAACAAGGCATCAAGAAGTCAAAAGAACTAGATACAAATCTTAAAATGTAATTAAAATCATGATCCAATAAACATGGTGTAAGCAGACTATCAATTCTAATGCAATCCAAGCTTGAAAACCAAAAACAGAAGCCTAAAATGAAACTTAAGCACCTTTTGGTATCTCTTCTGCTTCTTTTATTATAATTTCAGTTTTTCAACATCCCTAAGAATTGTTCATTACTGGCAGTTTGATGAAAAATACATGAACAAAACAATTTAAACTAGACTGCTAATGACACCAAATTTTTTCTCATATTAAATTATAGCTACAAAATGTGGCTGTATAACTGTGCCAGACACCTAACCACCTGGGTATGTAACTCATGATTTTATTGGCCGGCCTTGTTGGCATGTGCAATGTCCTGAGAGATCTAAGAGAAGAGAGATGTGGGTGTAGAACAAAGCTTCCCTTCGTGACATCACTGTTGCCTTCCAGGCAGGCTGACTTCAGGTGACAAGACAAGGTCACTCCAAACCACCATTGAAAAATTTTAATATGGATTTTCATTGTTTTTTTATTTATCATACTGTGGCATACCAATTAAGAGTAGGGACACTACAGCCCATATATTTTATCCCTGTGGACTAGCAAACCTATTTCTAGTTAATTTTCATAATGATTTCTTACATTTTTGCTAGCATTTTTTCCCCCATCAATTATTGTGATTACTTGATGGTTCTTGATAATGGCCAAACAAAATTACAACTCTCATAAATGAGGGTTCTGATTGTATTTTACTTTTTAAGCTGATTTAATTTAACACAGTTGGAATAAATTTGTAGCAGGGGTGCCATCAGTTTGAACAATACAGTAATGTGCAATGCAGCATTGGAAACAACCCAGTCCCAACAGAAACTCTTTTAACAGTAGTAGTCGGAAAAACCATCAAGGAAGTCTGTGCTATCCAAGTGGGGCGGATGATTATGCTCGCCATGACGGGCCACCAGCACGCCGCGCACTGAAACCAAGCGACTGCGACACTGCGACACACAGTAACTCTTACACCTCCAGTACATCTTGCTCTTCTTCGTGTTATCCCTCACGTACCAGTAGTTGTTGCACAGCAACTGCAGTTTCCCAGTCTCCGTTTTGAAAAAATGTACATTGTCTGCAACAGCACAAAGCAATTTGTCACGACACTCGTACATACTGCAGCAACATCATTTCTATGGAGCTAATACATCTTACAGGCTATTCACGGTAAAGTGAGCACATTTGAAAGCCCTCTCATATGAAATAATAGTATAAAAATAAACTTTATTTTAGCCTTAGACGTTGACTTCCGAGTGCAGTGGAATATACACACTGTGTTTGTTACCTGCATGGCCATATTTATTTTAAAAAGTGGTTAAAGGATTTAAAATGTCTGAAAGGAAAAAGTAACTAGGGCCTCAAAAGTGCTCACTTTACTGTGAACAGCCTATAGTTGCAAACACCAAAACAATCTATTGTGCAGTGAAATGCAGTTGAATTGGGCATGACTTGGACAGAGAGTTGCACACAAGAGTGGTGAATCAATGCTAACACCACACACTGACACCACCACCAATGAGACCCACACACAAGGATACATAGCTATGAAGAGTTCAAGAGGGAACAGTTTTCTCAAGTCCTTTACCTGCATAGTAAAGTCACTTGTGTCGAAATGGCAGCAGCTCATTAATGATATATTCTGAATCAAGTTGATACCCTGTTAAATGTAGTTTAATTTTCCATATTTTTAAAATTCCTGTCAAATATAGTTACTTTCACGTCAGTGCTACCATCTTTTTACACATATAAACATAGAGATTGAAATTAATATTAATTATTGAAGATTTGCAATAAAAACCATAGTTTTTTATATTACTTTAAAAAGCATTATAATGAAGTAAAATCTTTTCCAGTTAAAACTTAACTTTGGTAAATTGTTTCTGTTTCAAAAACTGAAAGAATACACAACTGTGTCATAAGTTACTTTAGAGGAGAGGCTGCATACCAAAATGTAAAATTACTTTTGCTTGGCTACAGCTCATATCCATTAGTTTGATCATTTACTCAAAAGCTAAAAATCTGGTCGGAGTGATAACTCATTGCATTTATACTAAATAAATTAAATTTGCTGACACTAAAATTAATTTAATAAGAAATGTACATTCAACCAGTAGGTATGTGTTCTGGATTATTTGGTCTTCTGTCAAGTAGACTATTGACATTAAGTCTGAATTTCCTCATCATTAGATTAAATTCTTATCATATAGAATATTACTTCTTTGACAAACAGCCAACTTTTCCTCACAGAGTTTTCAATGGAGGTTTTTAGTATGTGACATTCTTCGTTATGGATAATTTAATTATGTTTTTGCCATGTACTACATTATACCATTACAGCAACATATGAACACAGAAAACATAGGTGAACCAACTGAACAATAAATAAACAGCAGGAAAAAATGCTTAAATAAAAAAGGAAGCAATAATAAATTATATTTTATTTACTATTTAAATAAAGTAATACAGAAATTTAGCACCCAATATGGTAACAGTTACAACGCATCAAAAGCCTTTCATTATTCACAGTATAAAAATTAGTACACAATATACAGTAGCTCTATTTTCACAATTTACCTTTCATACAAACTATATTTTGAACTTAAAATGTAGTGTTATATCATTTATATATTATATAATTTATCTACTACAAAAATGCTATCAATATAATAATATCATCATTTCAAGATTACACATTCCAAGTTTTGACTTTTATTATAATCACAGAAAATTTACACAGAAAAAAATATATTTAGGACACTTTTTGGGGAAAAAACATGTCTGCCTGTAGGGAGGCTGTAAATTTGATAACACAACTGCAAAACTCACTAAAAATCACGAACACTGATGTTGAATTGCAGAATCTTCACAAGAAGCGCAGGGTAACAACATATTTACATAACACTGACCTTTTTTATACTGAATATGAAATTAAATATTAATACCTCACATAGTATACTTAATAAATACTAGAGTTGTTCCGATACTCTTCCTTTTCCTGATATATCTGTATCGGGTATGGTATTGGGCCGATACTTTAGTAGGTATCGGTTGTAGACAATGAAATCAGGTTATTACTTTCTTTAGGCACAAAAACTACCATATTTCGGTTTGTATATGCCTCACATTTAAAAAATAAAAAATAAGAGCAAATGCTGTATTTATTCCTTTACAGCACACCATTTTTCCCCAAAATAAAGGAAAAAAATTCTCGGGTGTGTGCTACACACGGAAAAAAAAGAAGAAGGGGAAGTGATAGCCATTTATTGTCCAGGGATGTTGAGGGAAGTGGCGGAACTGTCTGTTGTCTCATCTCTCACTCTTACATCACTCCTCTCCCTTCTCTCTCTTTCTCACTCAGCGACCCTGCCCTTATGTGTATAGGTCCACCCCCCCCCCCCCCCCCCCCGCCAATAATGATTTTCTGTCACAGCTGCAATGTGTTTACGGTCCCCCTCCCCTTCTCATATAACCAAATGTTGCTGGTGGATCATTCCGCCAAGCCCTCTTTGTTTCCATGACAGAGGCTAGTGAACTCGGATCAGAGGGTGGAGAAGGGACAAGGCAAAAAGAAAGAACGACGTGACACATTTGTTTTGAGAGAAGGGTAGCGTGGCATTCTAGCACTGCAAAAAAAAAAAAGAGAGCCTGTCACTGCTAAAAGGATGAAGAAGAAAAAAGAAAAAGGAAGGTGGAAGTGTTGAGTAGTAGGAGCTTAAGGTTTTCAGAATTGATTTATTTTGGCTTTTTGCATCCAAGTTAAACTATTTTCCAAACATATCACAATCCCCACACATTAATATATATTTAAAAAATTTGTTCCATACTTACTAACAGAGTGCCACAAATTTTTGATGTAATTTTATAATAAAAATTTTTTCATTTGAACTTGTAGCAAAAATCACAAATAAATATGGTAAATTGCATCCACCAACAATTTTTTGTGGTCACGGCAAAATTGTTTATCGCATGTTGCGCCTGATCTAAGTATATTTCCGTTCCGTCACCTAAAATTTCCCCCAACTATCTTTTTTAAGCTGGTTGTTTATGCAAACAGCTAGTAATTGGATGTGAAATACGTCATGCGTGCCGCCGTTTATAATTGCTCTGCGGTGTGCTGTCTGATGTCTTGTCTTCCCAACACACATGTCGAGTCGACACTGGTTCATTTTCAGTAACTTCCTGCTGTGAAATTGGAGGATAATATTAATTTATTTCAATAGACACGCATCTTTGAATAATCTGATAATATAAGTAAGTGCCTATTCGACACCTTTTGCCATCTAATAATGCGTAGTTAAGAACCGAGCCGAGTGCAGTGTAACTCATGACAGGAAAAACCAGAGGACGTGGTTTTGAATGATTAATTATTTAAGACAGTGGAGAAATCAATTATAATTGCCTCATTTGTGTCTCAAAATTACAAGTTTTCTTTGCGGTAAAATATGATTATTTACTTTAAAAGACAAGACATTTGCCACGCATGCAAGGTGACACCAACAGGTAGCGGCATGAAGAGGTAATCCTGCCCCCACCCCCCTTTACCATCGTAAACCAACAAACATGACACTGCCTGAGCAATAACTTCTCCGTGCACTCTTAGCTGATAGTGCATGCGGGTCATTTAAAATTTGACTTGCATTTGGTCTATGCATTTTCAGAGGGTTTGAAAGTTTTAGGTCAGCTTGCATTTTGTGTCAGATTACAATAAATTATATAAAGTATTTTAAGACATTATTTTCTTTATATAAACAAGTCTAGGAGAAATGTATTTAAACGTATTATTAACAGTAATACTTTTTCTAAAATTCAGTGTGAAGGGCGTTGATATCAGTTTTTGTTATCGGGGTATCAGCAGTGGTAGCGGGGAATCAGTATCAGTATCGGAAAACATGGTATCGGAACAATTCTAATAAATACTATCATCTATATAGCATCTGAAGCTATTTCATTAGTAGTAATCATAAACATAAAAATAAAAATTCAGGATATTAAAAAAAATGTACATGCTTCTTTACAGGTTGTAATACTAATTTTAAATACTATCTTAAAAGGTAATAAAATGTATATTTTAATACACATATCAATGATTTATGTATACTGGTACATATAATTTCAATTATACTCAAAATTCTTGTTAAACACCAGTTGCTGTGACTGTCACCATGTTTGCACAATTCTGAAATTCACATTACTTTAATTAAACATTACTTACTGTTTCTTATAGGCTGTTCATGGTACAATGAGCACTTTTAAGGCCCTAGTTACTTTTTCCTTTCAGCCATTTTTTATCATTTAACTACCTTTTAAAATAAATATTGCCATGTAAGTAATAAATACAGCGTATATATTCCACCACACTCAAAATTTGATATCTAAGGGTAATATATAATTTATTTATTGACTATTATTACAAATGTGAGGGCTTTCAAAAGTACTCACTTTACTGTGAATAGCCTGCTATACATCACAAAACTCTTTGTTGTGAACTGAAGAGTGGTTGGGAAACATCCATCATAAATTAATGTGGATTTCACCATAGAAGTTTTAAAAACCAAAAAGCTAACATAATTAGACTGTTACAGAATTTACAGTGAATTAAAAAAAATAGATGTAATAGAAGCTTACACTCATTAAATGGAGACTCAGTTCAACAAATAAATTATTTATTTTGGTTGACTTTTGACACCCAAAAACTCAACAATTCTGTCCATGTCCAATTATTTTTACGGTGAAAATAACATGTTGTTTTAATGAAATATTAGTTAATTTTTATATTTTGACATTTTCTGAGAGAAATTACACCATAAATGGACATATAGATCCTGCCCTTGTCACAAAAAAATACACACACCAACCAAATTGCACCCACCTGATTAATGTTACTTTTCTGCTAAAATGCCACGCCTATATTCCTTTCACCACTCTACACACACTCAAAGAAACTGTGCCTAGCAACCAAAGAGTGGAGCACTAACTACTTGCCTTATAATTGTGCTTGCATCTGGTGTTGTAGAAATATTTTACTGGCAGTGAATTATTTTTATGTTTGCTTTCATGAGTATAATTGTGCCTTTTTGGTGTGCCTTCTTGAGTGAAATATAATATCAGCGCGTCAACCGCTTTGCAAAATAGCTTGATCCGCCTCTTTTTCCACTGTCTTGAAGTGCTACAAATATATTTACATTCTGAAAGTAGAAACAGTTGAATAATTCTGCAATTAAATTATTTTTATATCAGAAGCAAACCAGTACACTCCCGCTTAATCGTTCTTCGCTTGACCGGTTTTCGGCTTATCCGTGAAGCGATCAGAAGATGCTGTAAAGTGTGTCATTTAACAAGCAGCTGTAAGGTATGTCTATTGATGTCCCACATGAGCTGATGTTTATCTCTTTAAATTGTCAGTCTGTCACAATGACATGCATGTGACATCCATTTCCGTCCATTGACTCATCTACGCCGTGTCCGAAATGACAGATTTTGTTGACAAAATGATCACGTGACCTGATTATGTATACAAAAATACTGACGTATTTGGTAATTTGGTGTTTTGTATTTTCTATCTGGCAGTGGATCTTAGCAAAAATACAAAATGAACAATGCGTGAATGTTTTATAAAACAAATAATTGTGCATAAAATACACTAGGCTTGTTTTAAAAAGCAGGTAACTGTTGTGTTTTGTTTATATATTTCACAACAAATTTTTTTGAAGTAATTATTGCATAATTTATTATTTTTTCTATTTATTAACATATGTGCATCATTCAAGTGATGGTTGTAGAAATATTACATCTTTTATAATTTTTTTATTATTAGATAAAAATATTTTTCACTGTTAATGTAAAAATGTGTCACTGCGAGTGCTAAACAAGTGACTGTCAACTTCCGAAGTGAAACTTAAGAAATGACAAACTACAAAACAACGAATTTGCCATTTCGGACATGGCTTCAGTTACACCCCCCCCCCCCACACACACACACACACCACACACACCACCACCACCACCCCCTCGTAGTACGAAACACGTCTTGCCAATTTATTGATCACCGGCTTGAGTCATTGTTCACTCGTTTTCGCAACGTCAGTAAAGCATAAAAGGGCAGTTTAAACTATCACAGAAAAGTTAGAAATAATAAAACAATTTGAGCATGGTATGTTATAAACAAAAACATCAATTCTGGTGCCAAACAAAAGAAAATTGAAGCCTTTTTCAGGAAAGGCACTGTTAAACTTTTCATTTTTCATATCAAGTGATTAAATGTTAACAAAAAATCTAAACATTTCAGAGATTTTTAAACTTTTGTGTTTGTTTGTAAGTCGGTAAAATTTTAATAAGCTTTTGTATTGTAAGGGTTATTTTTTTAACGGGGATTGTACTGTATTGTTTAAATACCAGGTTGCCTCATTTAAAGTCCTGTTATAGTCTAGTCTTTATTACACTGCATTCTAAACTTTCAACTACCTCTGCCATCTAAAAGATAGGTCTGAATGACACACAGTGAGAAAGCGACACACAAACAACTAAGGACTGCTTATCTATAGCTCCTGGTCGCTCGCCTGGCGCTGGCGAAAGGCTGTGTATACTCAATGTGCTGTAAATTACCTAGAGTCGGTGCAATATAAATATTGGTTAAAGTATCGTGTACTTAAATCTCGTACTAAGCTGAGCTACTAAACTGAATAGCTGGCACCCTTACAGACATCATCATCATCATCATCATCATCATTACTTTACCGCATGATTTTAGTATGTCTCCGGTAACATCCTGGTTGAGGGAGTTACCAGCCTATTTAGCACAACATCTAGCCCTGGAACCCACTAGCGGCACCACCAATATTATTACCAAGAAATTAACAGGTTTGTTTGTTACAGCACTGTACGTATTTGAATTAGGCTTTTCACAAAACTTTAACATAATTTTTTATGAGAAAAGGGTCTTTGAGTACTGCAATTACTGAGGCTTATGGGATAGTACAGCAAAATACAGCCAAACTAGTAATAGTAGCTCAACCCAAAGGTAAGGCATGATTTATTATTCTTGGTATCCAAAAGGTTATCTTATAGCACATGTATTACAATGTACTGTTCTCTTAAGACATTTTGAACATAGCCACATACCATAAACCAACATATATCTAGATAAAATATTAATCCACCGATTTTGGTGGTTTAAGTCATATTATCAGAATTAAACTGTAAAACATAAACAAATACTTTGGGAACGTGATTAGAAGGCAAAGTTATTCCATTGATAATAAAGAGAAAATGGTTTAGGCAATGTAAAATTTAATTTTTGTTAGAGGAAATAGATGACGAAGATTTTATTTTTCATTGCCTGCAATGTTTACATGAAAGAAAAAATTATTTTGAACTTTATGAAGAAGAGGATTTTAAAGTACACTTTTGCCTTATGCCAAACACGTGATTGTCAAACAGACTTTTAATATATTACTTGTTGCAGTAACTATTAGACCATGTTTTTTGCATAAGTTTTTTTAGTTTATCCCACACCGCCTTCAAGTTGTCTGCTGTCCTGTAGTGATCACAAGATGTACATTGAAACAATTCGCAATTGTTTGCCATTGTTTCGCTTTACTTTGTTGTGTCACAACATCAGTTTGTTTATTTTCAATGATATTGAAATGTTCTATCACTAAATCTAACATAACGTATTTTTCATAGGATGAAAAATTTCTGCTTCGTTCTTTCCTTACGGCCAAAACACCATCACGACTTGCCATAATTTTCTCGAAATGATTTCTCTGTACAAACTCAAAACAAAATCACTAATGTTTACCAAGAGAAAATCGCGATTAAGTCAGAATATTGAGATAATTTTAATGGTATATTCTTAACGGCGATCAAACCTAGTGAAACACGCTCAACATTATCGAGATTAAAATTGAAGTTAAACCTTCCATCTGTATAAAATTATCTCGATATTTCAAAAAGTTAATGTTCGTTGGTGAAACCGGCTCTAAGGAAGTAAGATTTCAATTACTCCACGGTGAGTCTACAACCTCACTGTGCAAGGCAGCAACACTCTGAAAGCCAGTGTTTGTAACCAGCAAGCACTGCATGTTTGGGAAAATAATGGCGCGATAATAGTTGTGTGTGGGGATGGCTCATGGTCATTCAGAAAAATCAAAAGGTATACAATTAGTATCAGCTAAAAACTAAGAAAATAAATTTTAATATAGTTTTTCTTCTATGGATGAAAGATCAGAAAACTTAAGCAGAATATTTCTAAGAATATTATACATATTTTTTTTGTGGGAAAGCTATGTTAGGTGCTGCAACCATAATTGGTAATAATCAATTACCATAAACCCCAAATATGATTGGTGATTAATATTGACGCATGATGTCTTTTACACTTATTAATAAACGACTACTACTCATCCGTGCAACTACACCACTAGCAGTTGTCAACAGAGTTAAGTCACCACCACCGCCTACCAATTTGTTGTATCTTCCGAGCCATGATAGACGTCCCAATAATGGAAAATATTTCGCCTGAAGAGCCACTGGGACTATGCAAGAGGTCAAGGGCTAGTACAACAGTGTGCTACGTGATGCGCCACAAGTATGATACCTAGATCCCACAACTCTCCACTATGCCGCTCACACCGAGGATCTAGGCGGTGGGCTTGCACCTGCTAACCCCTTCTCCAGACGCCCTATGCCAGTGAAGGAAGGGATGGCCGAAGAGTATATAAGGCGAAGAGCTTCTGGCCTCCGGATGATGAGTTCTGCTTCAGTTCTTGACCTGTCCTCTCCTGGGCTCTCATCACACATGCAAGTGGTGCAGAGCCCCCACCAATCCTAAACGCTTCACCGCTACCTCACGGGACGGAAGATTCTCTCCAACAGTCTACAAAAGGAAGCACCAGCAGCTCACACTATTACACCTTCTGTCCCTTATGGACAACAGAGAGTAGAGCTAGCCTAGAGCAGAAAGCTACGTTTGCACGCACCAGTTACTGCCGACTCCTTTTAGCTTTGCACAGGGTGCCTTCCCTTGTTTTACGCTAGGGTGTGTACCTTCTTGCAAGCCTGAGTGGATAGGAGGTAGTACTTCCACCAGCTCTGTATATTTTCCTTAACTGCAAAAATAAACATTCATCTTGCCTAACTTCTTGAGTATCACTCCGACCTCCTACCTTCATCAGATCTGACAGAGAAAGTAGGAGAATGGGTTTTGCTCTTTCCGAATTCACACTAACAACAGAACAAAACATCCTTGGAAGGCCAGCCATTCTCTGCCCCATGCAGTGAACGGTAGAGCCACAACACTAGGATACCGTCACCTGGAAAGTGACTTGCCGGCTTGAAGTCGCCCTCGCATCACCGCACACTCAGCAGTGCCAAGGAGGCGAACTTCTTTGGTCCTGGGGAGACCAGTGACCTCGGGACACTCACCTCACCACTATTGAAAGACCACCTGTTCCTTGCATCCAGATGGGAGGAACGGTAGAGCCACGACACTAGGTACACCCCAGCCGGCTTGCTGGCTGGGGTGAACTCCTCTCATTGCACACTTAGCGGTGCCAAGTGGGGTTACACTCCGGTGCAGGTGAGACCAAACCTATTGGGACAACACTGTACAGTTCCTACAGCCAGCGCTTTCCAGCTCGAGACTCCCTCACATAAGGCAGGGGAATCAAGAGTGGGGTGCAGTGTTGGTGGTAGCAATTCACACCTAAACTTGCACTCCAAAACGTTGGCTACCTAACTCCTACAGGCCTGATCCTAATCTGGAGCCTGATGCCAAACATCCTCAGAGGTGGTGTTCAGAAGAAGGCGAGGGCTATCTCTAAAGATACACAAGGGCTTAGCATCCTTCCCAGTGGGTTCGGATCACTGAGTCCATGACAACAAGCTGCTTTGCTGCGACACCTCACCATACCAGCACCACCCGTCATTCCTACAGCACTGTTCAAGCCACCGACCCGTAAAGCAGAATGATGTCATTATGTAATACAGGAGATTCTATTCAGCGAGACGTCCAACTCAATCCCGGTAGAACCTAGTAGCACCACAACAGTAGAGAACCGCAGCACCTTGGACACACACCAGTCAGGCGCAACCAGAGCCGAGGGACCTACCCTAGCTAAACCACACCAGGGCCAGACGCACCCTCCTGCTCACTAGAACTCAGTTCCGGAACTTCAGCCAACACCACACAGAGTGGTATTGCCATAGTCAGAATTCATACCACGTCAGCGGCCTACTAGACCAATATTATATTCTGGTCGAGCACCAGAGTCAAGAGACAAATAGACACCTAAAGACGCAACTAGCCTAGCGTCGAACAAGTCACCCAGTGACGCGGGCAGACAATCCACCAAGCCTGTCACGCGCCATTGTAAATAAAATTAATACCAGTGTTTCCTTTATTTATATTTTAATAGAATTATATAAAAGGATGGGAATTCAAGTACATACAGTCTAGTACTTGTCGACAACCACACACACACACAAAGTAGGACAACACATTTTCCATGCGGTTGCGCGATTGTGATGTTTTGCTGACTAAACCAGCTTCATCAGACGGCAAGTTGTAGAACACTGCAGTATGGTGGAAGGGTACTATTAGTGGTAATCCTAGTTGCCAGATGACGAAGTAGGGTGCAGCAGGAAAATCGAAAAATTGCCTGTATAGCTGATGAGTCTGGGAATTTTTCAATTTTCCCGCCCCATCCTAGTTTGCCACCTGGCCACTAGGTTTACCACTAACAACGCCCTTCCAACATACTGCAGTGTTCTACAACTTGCCATCTGATGAAGTTTGGCTTAGCCAGCGAAACATCACAATCGCACAACAGCATGGAAAATGTGTCATCTATCTTTGTGTGTGCATGCGTACTGACGAGTACTACACTGTGAGTACTTTATTTCCTGTCCTTTTATATTATTTTGGTGGCTTAGCGGCCTACTTGCAACCTTAACTAAAAGTTTTATTTTAATATCTTAATCTTTTGCAGTTATTTATATTGGGTTGTTATAAAAGCGCATTTAAACTTTAAATTATTCATACTACAGCTATTACATATATAATTAATTGGGAAGGTCAAACTTCAAATAACATTCAAAAGATGTTTTGTTAGTCATCTAATGATTTTATTATTCTTAAACGGAATGTATTCATATGTACACGTTCCTTAATTCCTTCAATATTATACTCTATATAAGGTACAGTAATACATACATATTTCTTAATATCTTCAATATTCAACTCATTATGAGCTATATGAATTAAAATAAATAATAAAAAAATAACAAAACACAATATGTTTATAATATATTTACATTTATATAAAATATTTATATTTAAAATATATTTTGAATATTTCCATAAAAACAAAACTGTAAAAATAAATATAAACTATTTTTCCTACATTTCTTATAAGCCCTAAGGGAGTCTTTGATCCTGTTTAGTGTAAGAACAATAAATGAAATATAAATATTCCTGAAATTGTGGAATAGTAGATATTAATATCTATGTACGAGTGTCACTGGCTCAGAGGGTGGACGATGGAGATAGTCTGGAGTGAGTTCAAGAATAAGGCACATCCGTGTAGTCTCTCCCGTCTTCCCTGACGTTCTTAACAACAGAGTGCGTACAGATGAAAGAACCTTCCAAAAGGGCTTCACTCATTCTCAGTTTTTGGCTAGATATGGTCGGAGAAACACTGCCCTGCAGTTAAAAAAATTAAAAGGAACCCATGCAAAGGCTTTGGTGTCAGCTTTTTCTTCACTTGCCCAAGCTGTTACCTAAAGGAAGCCCTGGGCCTGGGTGGTAGACAATGCCAAATGGTGGTGTAGGCATAGGAGTAAAGACCAAGTGAAACATCTTGAAGAGGGTGATATTACTGGGAAACCGCTCTTCCCGTCTGGGAAAAAAAAACTGTCTCACATGCAGTTCCAGATAATTATTTGTGCTCTCGCGTGACAGCCATAAAAGCATGGCTGAAGGCTTAAACCTAGATTACAGTCAGTGGGGCATAGCAAAACAACCCAACCAATAAAGATGTGGAATACATAATGGAACTGTCTGAAGAGAGAATAGCCAGCAAGAGTATGTCTGAAGTGTGCGAAATTCCTTGTTATGTCCTTGTTCCGAGGCTGATCGCACATGCCCTACCAATTCACATGCCTATGCCCAGCTCAATGCTACAATTTCACTGTTATATGGAGTGCAGGGTCACACAACACAAGTTCAAAATGCAATGAGGTCACACCAATAATGACCATACAACTCAATTAGTTTAAAACTGGTAGTGAGTTCTGCAAATCCAATTCTTGTGTGTCCAGGCCTTCAACAGAGTGCAAAACTTCCAGAGTCTCAACATCATAATATGAGCTTCACCAAGAACACCATGGTTGCAGGCCTCTCTGTTCCATAGCATCCAAAACATAATTTAATTAGGTATTCAGAAGCCATGAAATGAAGCTTGGTATACACGGTTCACGGTAAACTTAGCAATTTTGAAAGCTCTGCTTAAGATTTACTTGCATGTACATTGTGTATTTTTCCACCATATGTAAAATTAGCATTGCCAAGGGCCTTAGCACTTTATACATACATCAATCAAGTGAAACTTTAACATTTTTACACAAGTAAATGATTATTTGCTAATTCTTGTACTCAAATTAGTTAAAAAACTGAATGCTAAAGAAATTATTCCAGTGTTCAAAAGTGTTTACCTATTGCTTTTAGTTCAACATTAAGACAGATAACTATTTTCTTTTCGTCATTACCAACTCTATTGGTCAAACGCCAGTCAGTGTTCCCCTTAAAATATATTCAGATAGGGGCAGTGAAATTTTTCAATGGTTGATTTCAAAAGTGCTCACTTTACAGTGAACAGCCTTTATCACATGGTAACAGAAAAGTAGAGCATCCAGGAGTTGGCTCAGCACTGCATGATATAGGCTATTCACACTTAATTGCGTACTAACGTTGTCTAGGATCTACTTTTCCTTCTCATTTTTTATCCTTCTGCCATATTTAAAATTATCATCACCACAGGACTGATCACTTTATTCAAATGCCATCCAAGTACAACAGTGGAATTGTTAGGAATTTAAGTCTTACTAATATGCAAATGCGTACTTTGGTGGCCATAAATTATAACATAACCTAACATTCACAATAGAATGTCAGTTGTTAAGAACTATGTTTATTAAATTGCTACCCGCTAACTCGGAGCCTGCATGCTGGCACGTACTGCAGCATGTATGCAGTTATGGTCAGTATTTTTTTTTCAAAGGATTGCTTCAAAACTGCTTACTTTATCATGAATAGTCTATACCTGAGGTAACTTACCCCAAACAGTTCCTGCTTCCTATCAGCACCAAGACAGCCAAAGACAATTATTGAAAACAGTGCCTCCACAAGGAGGAATTATAGACTAAATGTTTGTCATCCACTTCCCTGACTACGAAGGACCATATAATCATTGTTCTATGTCCTGCAGAAAGCACATCAGATATCCCACTAGAATCCAGCATAGGACATACACAATAACCGGGTATATCACTTAAGTCTTAGTAGAGTTTCTCGTCAGTTTCATATGGGTCAGGACAGTGGTGGTTGTGGTAGCCGTGCTCGCCAACGATCCTATCATCCTGGGTGACAAGTCTGGCGTTGCAGCGGGTAAAGTGGTAGGAACAGCAACGCCAGTACATCTTGCCCTTCCGGAAGTTGTCCCTCTGGTACATGAAGCCACCTCGCAGCAGCTGTTTCTTGCCGTGGCTGCTCAGCACGTAGTGTGGCAACCCTGCACACACAAGGTCAGCTCAGTCTCTGCCACCCTTCCCACACCAGTTTCCATAATTTCCAATGAAACTGTTCCGGCTAACTCTGAAACACAATTATTGGATGAAAAACCCCAAATCCTACAAAAATTACAGTATTCACATGTGTATAACACCCGTTCCTGTCAAGTGTCATTCCCTATTTTAGTTATGGTTTACCAAGAAAAAAATTGGGAACCCATTTCTACCAATATTCCCTTGCCTGGTGAAGCATTCACACGGCGCTTCTTTTCCCTGCCAACGAGTGCGTGTCTAGAGTAGGAACGGTGACATCAGCCACATGACAGCCCTTACGCACAAGTTTCACACATTAAAAAATGAAAGAAAACAGCTTCTTGTCGTAATGGTTCTAAAAAACATACCTGAAAGTTCCACAAATTGAACAATTCAGGAGTGGTCCAACATTCTCAGCGGACGTGTGGCAAATGAGAAGACAATTACTTGTGTCAATGTCCTAAGCTGCTTGCGAAAAGGTTGTGTGGTAGATGTGCTATCTATGTGTGAGAACTAAAATAAGAATTTTTATAAGGCGAGACTTTGCCGGCCACGCCGTTTCCAGGACACACCATGAGGAGGTGGTCTCTTGTAACCCATATTATGTTTTATTTAATATTTTTAGGAATATTTGATTTTGGTACGTTAGCTTAGGTCAGCTTTGTAACCTTATTTGCTGCTATATCCGGCACGCAGGTGTGTGGCAACTGACCTCAACCACAAAGTTTTAACTTCACATTTTTCCTTTACACTTGGACTTCTTTTCTTTCATACATCTCCAAAATATGGCCTTTTCCTCATTAATCCGATCTCTCCAGTACTGGTAGCTTTCATAGATGGTCAAAATTTTCCCCTTGCTTGTTTCAATGTAGTCCACATTTGCAGAACGAACAGCTACATACTTGGCATCTGCCACAGATCATATAAGATTTTATTAGTTTAATGCATCCCATCAATATTTCAGAAATACGAGAAAGTACAGCTATATTGAACATGATATACATAATAAATTATGAGCAAAATGTAAATGATATTTATTTCTTATTTTGTGCTGAAGTGGCTGAAACCATGCCCAAAACAACAAAAGCAATAGTACCGTATTTCGGCGTGTATAGGGAGCACATTTTTACAAAAAAAAAAAAAAAAAAACTACAAAAAGTGGGGTGCGGCTTATATACGAGATATTGGCAAAAAAAATACCCCAAAAACATGTTCAGAAATTTGTCAACATACAGTACATTTTAATGTTTTAATTTTGTTTCAAAGGAAGTACGGGAAGAGAAGGGAAGGGAAGAAAAAGAAGAGAGAGTGAGAGAAAAAAATCTTTCCACTTATGCAATTATTTGTTCACTCGCATTAGTAAAAAAAAATAACCTCATCCCACATGTGTAAAATGTAAACGTTGGAGTTTGGCCATACATGCCATACTTGAGAAAATTATTTCTCTACTGTAGAAGATAAAGATATCTTATGTAGTTCGCATGCACACCGCTGCACTACAAGTACACACTGATAAGATGCCATTTTGTGTAACATGTTGCAGTGGTTTTACTTTCTCAAGTTACATTACCATTTGTGGAATAGTAGCCGCGCAATGTATATTTATAAACATTGCAACTAATACAAATGTTTTGTCACAAATATTTTGTAGGGAAGAAATTAAGTTGGAATTTACTATGTTTGTATGCAATCGTGATTTAACAATATTTACAGGAATACAAAAATTCAGTGCAGGCTATACTTGAAATATTAATTATCCCGAATTTTTCATCATAAACTTCTGGTGCAGCCTATACACGCCAAAATAAGGTAATAATAATGATTAATGATGATTGATGATGACGACAATGATGATTATAATATGAAATATGATTTTCGCTGTGGTTCTGAGGTATCCTTTTGCACCATACATAACTCCCGAAGTCTGCTAAGTTTTTGGCTGCAGATATTTGCCGCTTATACTTTTTTTAATGTTGTCAGTGTCCTGTAAAAATAATTTTATGCTAGCGTTCTTAATGTGTGAGCACCGGGTGAATTACTTAAGATGAAAAGTAACTTTGGCGAGATGCTATACAGAGTGATTCCGACTGTATAGATTTTCTGATTGTGAGTCAAACCATGAATAAATGAACATTGTTTGCAATAAGGAATTTGGAGTCACATTGTTTGTTCAGGAATGTAATCTCCTAGTTAAATTATTTAAATAATTTTTTGCTCTGCTGTAAGATTATATGTTTTCGAATTAAAGGTATTATGGTTCAAGTTAAAAGTACCCTGCTTCCCTACATTCTCCTTTCACGAGTTTGATTTCTAAACCAGTTTGTAATGGATAGATGTTGGAGTTATTTGGAAATACTATGCTGAGTGAGGTAGTTTTGAGAACCTCAACACCCTTGGAAGTAGAGGGTGACTCAAAGCTGCGCCACTCTGCTGGTATAGTGTTAAGTGGGGTAAGGACAGTGATTTTTGATATTTCCACTTTTGGCCAATTTGACTTTGTGGGTTTATCATATGGATAAAACCACGTAAGTGGCAAATTTTAAGGCCACAAACATTCATGTAGAGGAAACGGACACTATGGAAGAATTGCGAAAGCGTATGACAACTTTATTAAGATCTGCTGATAAAAGTTCTCTGTAATTCGGTAATGAAATCAATCAAATAGTTTGCAAAGAAATTACACAATTGGTAGCACATTCTTTGATGAATATCGTCAATCAATTAAATAATTGTAATTTTCTTAACATCTTCCAATTTTGCAGAGAAATTGATAAAGTTAAATGTATGAAAACTTTTGAGAATGATGACCAATTGCTAATGCAAGCTATGATTAGCATGAGCACAGGAATGGTGCTAGAAGTTATGTTGTCAGGAATTGAGAACAAGGAAGAATGGGGTGCGATAATGGCTCGTATATGGGAGGAAATATGCCCCGCTAGGGCGAAGGAGGAATTGGAGTGAGCTCATGTTTATCACTTTCAAAGAATAGGTAAAACCATTTTGCAATTTTACCAATTAGTGAGTGAATGTACAGAGGCGCTAAATGTCTGTTTAGAGGAGAAAATTTTGTCGGTAAAACTGTAGAGAATTTACGACCGGTTAGTACGTGTACATGGAGTGGGGTTAGCATTTCCCGAGACTTTGAAAGAATTGCACTGCTGGGCAGTTAATGTGGAAAATAATTTATTTGTTAGCAGTTTGTGCACGCAGGAAAATATCGACTAAACAAATTCAGATATGCGCGTTCACAGCAATAAAGAAAGTTAAACGCAAGTTGAGGTGAATAGCGATAAGCGCAGTCGCAAGTGTTTTGGATGTGGACTTGAATGTCACAGCGTCACTGAATGTAAAAGTAGGTAACGTCAAATAAGGTGTTTTAGATATGGTAAGATAGGTCATGTCGTAAAAATTGTAGGTCTGAGCACATTTTCTCTACCAAATCTAAAGAGTAAAGTTGAGACATTAAACGCTGCATTGTTAATTTGGCTGGAGAATGTGTATCCGCTGTATTAATGATAGTGAGAGATGGTTTACCACACTGGGTTTGTGCATTTTGTACTATTGTGTGTACTTGAGTATCTTAACTGAGTTTTAGTGAGCTCTTTGCTATGTTTCCTCATGTTCTTAACTACTCTCTGTTTTCTTCTCTATGTTAGTGGCTTAAACCTTTTTTTGATTGCTTTTAGTTTTTAATTTTTAGTTAAGTGCTATTTGTTGACATCTCAGTGAGCGATAGGACGTTGGTTTTGGCATCATTAGATCTGGGGCAAATAGTGAAAGCGGAACTGTTGGCGTGAAGCTTGTGCACTATGGCTTTGTTGAAAAATTTTGGCTGGTGCCAAAAAAAAATTTTGGCAGGGGTAAATGTGACAGTGTTACCGTCACAGGTTATGATTGTAACTTTTTAGGATGAAAGTTGGTAACAACTTGGTTGTGTAAACAGGTGTAAGTCTTTTAAACATTTCTTTCAGACTGGTCTGTTGTGATGTTATATTATAAAATTCAATTATTGCTATGGTTAATTATATAATATTTCATTATGTTATAAACATGGTTTATATTGAAATATATAATCGCTTTTTGTTCTAGATCATCTTTTATGGTACGCGTAATTATGCTTGCAACGCTAATGTTGTTCAGGCGATAGCCGGTTGGTGAGATGCATGTGGAGAGCATGTGACGTCGTATAGTGTAACGCGAGCTGTAGGTTGCGCGCAGGCGCGAGGCTCAGTGACTCATGTCTGAGCTCCGAGACGGTGTGTGTATTGAGTCGATGGTCGAGCGGATTGCATCGCGTGCAAATTAAGTTGGTGGTCGGGGTGAAATGCGGCTGACCTGTTGTGCCAGAATAGTGTCTAGTACACGTCTACTTAATGAGTCGCTTTTAACATACTTACGTGATACGAATGAGTATGGAACTGTTCATCACTACGGCTACTCAACTGTTTTCGCTGCCATTTATGTTCGTCTATGCAAATGTGTTTTCACATGGGGAACTGCGCTGGTTATGAGCTATGCTGCGAGTAGGATGATTATGGCCGCTGCCAATTGCAACAGTAACTTTCCATGAGTGGGAAATCCTGACCTAATATCAATTAATTTAAAGTGTGCGAGGAGACATGACGATGTTTCATCGCTGACTGTGGTGGGTCAAACAGTCATCTGGGGCACGAGTTCATCTGGTACGTTTGGTACGTTGCTTCGAAGGTGCGAGGGCGATGTATGTCCCACATGCCGCAGAATCATCGGGTTTATCAATCAATCAATCAATCAATCACCAGGTATGGTATGAGACAGCTGCATTTGCATGACCATTTGGTGTCTGGGTAAAATATTTAGAAATATGGCTTTCGCTGCAGTTCTTAAGTATCCTTTTGCACCACACGTAACTCCCGAAGTCGGCAAAGTCTTTGGTTGCAGATATTTGGTGCTTGTACTTTTTTCAATGTTGTCAGTGTCTTGTAAAAATACTTTTATGCTAGCGTTCTTAATGTATGAGCACCGGGTGAATTACTAAAGATGAAAATTAACTTTGGCGAGATGCTATACAGAGTGATTTTGACTGTGTAGATTTTCTGATTGTGCATCAAACCATGAATAAATGAACATTGTTTGCAACAAGGAATTTGGTGTCACATGGTTTGTTTATTAACGTAGTCTCCCAGTTAAATAATTTAAATAATTTTTTGCTCTGCTGTAGGATTGAATGTTTTTAAGTTAAAGGTATTAAGGTTCAAGTTAAAAGTACCCTGTTTCACTACTCTTCTTTCACGAGTTTGCTTTCTACTCCAGTTTGTAATGGATAGATGTTGGGGTTATTTGGAAATACTATGCTGAGTGAGGTACTTTTGAAAACTCCGACGCCCTTGGGGGTAGAGAGCGACTCAAGCTGGGCGAGATAAAGTGGCCAAACAGGGACTAGCCCTGATTGGAGGCTTGTTGGGTAGTAAACATGGTGTCAGTTGAGTACACATGTGGAAGAGAGGGGAAGCCGGCTCGGCAGAGGGGAACATCCAACATCTCCACAAGTGGGAACAGAAGCCTTCTCTGGCCCGTTCTGTGTGCTGTCTTGCCATTACCTCCCATACCTCCAAAGAAACCACCAACATCTTATAACCAGCCTTCAGGCACGGGTAAGGTGGTCCAACGCCTCGAGTTGCCAACCAGTTACACACCTTCCGGTTTGCAAACTAGGCCAGCACCCAATAACATTCCTCCTCGTGCTCAACAAGCCATTATTAACTTGGCAATTGCAAACAGTACCACTCCCAGCAATAACCCTGTCAAGCTGACGACACCTTCCCAGCTGTCTGGAGGGGCAGGGGGAGGAGGAAGGCTCCAACGTCAATCCCAGCAAATAACACCCAATAGGCGGGGTGTCAAGTGAATGGTTATTACATTCAGCTTCCAATATCAAAAGACAAATGTGGCATGGTAATATATTTGCGACAAAAATTATATCTGACACTCTAGATTGATTACAATTACAATAAACAATTATTGCTATTCTAAATATTTGCTTCTCCAGTGTCATGTTGTACTAATGCAATAAGATAGTAGGACATCCACACATGAGGTGTGAATAAATTTAATTTCACCTTAAAGTAAAAGACAGACAAGACAAATGAATTATTTATCCAAGAGTTAAAATGGTATTCAATTCATAAATAACTACAAGAAGAGTAACCTTACAAAACGTTTCTTTTAATAGTTTTCTCACTTTTACGACAGAGATGCAAAATGACAATTAAACAAATAGCTCTTTAGTAGAATCAATAGAAATACAATAGATCACAAACTGATGAGCAAAATCTGTACCATGAGGAACTGGAACAACAGAGATAAGAGATGGTAACACAAAATGCTCCCTGTTCCCAAAATCTAAAAAGATAAACAGCAAACATGTAAATCAAAACAACTATTCTATATACTCGGTCCAACTTCTGCTGTCACAATTTTCCACAGCCAGAAAAGCTTAAATATCAAACAATACAGCAATAAAATAGGGCAACATATTATTTTTTAACATCACAACCATATAGACAGTACTAATTACTGTGATGCACAAGCATGTCTCAAAACTACTTAGCTCCTAAAAAAGGTAATAGCTGATTCTTTAAGCGCATTAAAAAAGTTTATATTATGAATTTAAATGAAAAAGAAAACTTATGTCAGAATAGACCGTGCATCTGACCACAACAGTACTTTGTTCACTGTCCAGGCTCATTAAAATCTTTGTTATTAGCAAACAAAAATCTTCATGGTATTGTGAGCCACATAAAGGATGTTTCTAAGGTAATAACAACACATTAATCCCTTTCCCAAAGCTCAGTAAAAAAAAAATATTACTGTTAAAAGATTTCATCAGACACATCAGATTTGAAAAAGAACACTTTTTTATGTTAATTTGTAAATTATATTTATTTCTTATTAGTCTTAGTAGTGACAAACATAAATTACAGTACAACACAAACTGACTCGCACATATTATGTAAGTTTAAATATCGTGAAATATATTATATGTGATACTCTCCAGGATCTTGTCTGTGTGAGGTGAATGATTGTGACATTCGCGATGCACTAACACACTTGCATCGTTCGTGATGAGGCGTGCCCGGCAGTTGGTCTTGTAGTAGTCTATGCACTTCCAGTACATCTTATAGTTTCGAGTATAGTCCCGCTTGTACACAAAGTTATTGTACACCATCTGTGGCTTACCCCTTCTGCTTGGTATCACTTGAACATCACCTACAAGCAACAGGCCCCAATAAGACTCCTAACTAAATACAAAGTTACAAAATAAGAACAAAAACTGGAGCACTTTAACTCCGCAAACTGTGAAGTCGCCGGCAGAGAATCAAACACATATAAACTGATTGCAAATGTGTCGTGTGTTGTGAGGCTAGTAGTTTAGCAACATAAGAATAGCTTGAACCTTTATATTTCTTTCATGTAGAGTTTAAAATATATATTAAATTTCAAGTACTGTTTGAACTCAAAGTCTGAAAATTCACGCTGACCATAAAATCCTCTAAAATTGTAGTTTATTCATGGTTTCTTCACTCTTCTGGTTGAAAATATCCCATGCATCATGTGCTTGGTTATGTCATGTACGACAAGCGATTTATACTTGTAATAACATTAATTTAAATGTTGGGGGGGGGGGAGGCTGCAATAGTGTAGTGGTTAGACTACTTACCGCCCATTTAGGCTGATGGGGTTTGATTCCCGGCGGGGTTGCTACTGGATTTTTGCATTATAGAATCATACTGAATGATGCTGCTTGTCTATGAGTTTTCTTGGGGATTTCCCATTTTTTCCCACCCTTGCATTCAGACACTGCTCCATACTCACCTCACTTCAACCTCATCTGCTCTCAAGACCTCGACGTTAAGAGCTGCCCCAATCTCTTCACTCCACAACTTTTGGATAAATTGAACTATTATTATACTTATCTATGAATTATAATATTTAATTATAATTAATATGAATAAAAATATAGAAAAGTATGCATGTTGGTAACACTTGTACGATATAGTTCTTATGCAAACTATTACTACACAGAGTGCACAAGAACATAGTGCATTGTCCATTTGGTGTAATTTTCTAGACTCAGTTAACCTATGTTTGCATGAGACAGAGACATATTGTGAAAGTAGAACTTTGGCTAAGTTTCAGAAAAGTTGTAAATAACCATGAATGTATTTTCAGTTCATTAAGTCAAACCACCCCCAGCAATTCAGCAATGTTCATGTATAATTTAACGATGGATGGAAAGTAGTTCCATATCTTAACGTTGAATAAAATGTTAGGTAACCATTTCTGATAACTTAAAATTATTTATTTCGCTTTCTGCTTTTTTAAAGCGTCGAAGTGCGAAAATGAGCATATATGTAAAGTATGTACTATCTTAATAATTTCACAATTTCATTTGACCAAGGCATGCATAAAGTGACAAGGTCCATGGCAATGTTAATTTCACATAAAGCGGAGTAGTACACAATGTGAATGCACGTAGATCTTAAGGAGAGCTTTCAAACATGCTCATTTTACTGTGAACAGCCTTAATAAAAAATCTTCAAGCATTATACATTTTACACTGCAAGTTTTCCAAAATTTTGCACAAACTTACACTTTTTTTTTTTATATTAGTCCGTGACAGCACAGAAGAAACTGTGCATCAATCAACAAAATAGAAACAGTTGCAATGAGCTCTTGGAGAAATGGCATGACAAGTTGACACGTTTTTTGAGCACCTCAAGCATAATTTTCCTATTGCCAGCTTTTCTTCCAATACTGAATGCAGGAATAAGATCCACGCCCTGTCTTCATCCAGTATGACATGTATTCCAAAAGCAGGGCCTCACCACTACAGCCACGCAACAAGGGAACATGAAATAAATTGGTACCCCTTTTGCACTGACACGTGAAGTCTTTTATACTTATTTAAATTGACTTATATTCATCAGTGCAAACCACTCTGCTGCACCCCAACGGAGTTCGACTGGCAGTACAATCTTTCAGACGTCAATAACTTGTACTGTTTACCCAATGGTAAAAGATGCATGCTCATATCCCGAAGAAATTGTACTAATTACCGGCCGAGCCACCAAGGTGATGCTTCAAGATCACTTAGTACTACAGCATGCAGGCTGGCCAGTGACATCACATGCCCAGAGGATCTACCACCACCCCCCCCCTCCCCTTCTCAGACAAGGGCAAGCCAGGAAAGTATAAATACCGGAGCATGGCCCTTGGAACATCAGTCAGTTGCAGCAGGTCAGCAGCCTCTCCAGGCCATCAGTCACCCAGGTATACAAGTGAGCGTGGTCCCACCCAGATGTAAGATTGTGCTTTCCATTCCAGACTTTGTGCTCTGCCGGAAAGCCACACTGGCCGAGCTCCTGTACCGTGCTGCAACTAGAGTTCAATCTAACCCCAGTGTGTCTGCCCTCACATGTACCACAACACTTGGGCCATGACATGCCTCCTTTGCCAAATGGGACGTCACACGTCAGCACATACAAGGGATATATCACAGTCAACGACACCTTTGACAGCTCTGAGTTAACTTCATGAAGAATTAATCAGTGCACAGAATGAATCATTTAAAGAAAACGTAAAAAGAAAAAATACCTGACACTTCAGATGGACATCCTGTCAAATGTTTTCACCTTTGACAAAAATGTGAGCAACAATATTTTGAGGCAGTTGGACAACAGTAACGATTAAACTGACAGCAGTTGAAATAAAGACATCCATTGTACTTCTTCCAAAAATAGCAGCATTAAAAAAAAAAAATTATCCTATTGTATAATAGATACTGTTATATTTTACAGTGCCATTTTATTTATTACATGCTTGAACCATCCCGCTGCTGCATGTTAACTTTTGAGAGAAAATGTATATACACACAGAAGGGAAGAAATTGGTTACTGATAATAAAAACAAACAAAAAAATGTGGAACTGTGCAAATATAGACATTTTGTAACTTGCAAGTTTCACAAGTCTTGCAAAGCAAATGCAATGAAAATACAATAGAACCTCATTGTTGCAATCTCTCTTATCAACACCATCTCTCTTTAAAAATTCATTTTTGAGGAACCAAAAAAATAAATAAATAAATAAAAGTTGGACATTTGAGGGAAATCAGTTGAAAAATAAGTCGCAATGCATTGGGTTTTTCTTATCAAACACTGCACTCCAACCACTGCATATCTGATAATATACACCACCCTCGTTTTGACTCAAAATCTGTCAAAATTGTCCAAACCCTCTATAAGGGCCATCCCTTACTAACAACACTATTCCTGGAAACCGTGAGTGGAATTAACAGCAGGGTTCTTGCAGCATATGTTATGATGTTGAAGAAAGACAGGAGGATATACATTCCACGGGAATATTGTAAAGTAAAACTCTGTACAAAGTTTTTGAAGGGACTGAAAAAATAATACTTATTAACCAGGAAAACTTTTTAAAGGGGTCAAATTACACATGTGCATACAGACAAGATGTAAAATTATTCAACTTATTAAGCAGGAAAACTTCTTAAGTGGGAACTTCTTAACAGGGTTTTACTGTATTATCATTAACATTATTACTTTTTTGTATATTCTTCATATTACACAATATTTCTGAACAATATTCATGTTTACAAAATGCATCCAGTAATGTGCTAACAGCCACTTGTATAATTTTTTAAATATTGCCAATTTACTGACGCAGTGAATGTATTTTCTTTATTAGAGGTGCATTTTTCTGCAGAATTTCTGATCAAGCTCTGTGAGATTATGGATTATGGTTCCTAATACCAGACTCAAAAAGCACTGATGATGAGCATATTTTTTTGGTTGTTTTTATAAATAAATATTAGACAATCGGCAAACATAATCTCTCTAGAAAATCAAGAACCATGAAAAGTGAGAATTTCATCACCCATGTCTCAAATAGCTTAATACATAATAATCTTGCAATTTTATGTGAAACATGAATGCACAATAAAGTAGTGCAATAAAGGAATAAAATGTTTCCTCTAATATTTAGGTAGCTTAAGGTACCACTTGACACACCAAAGGATAAAAACTGAAGAAATGTTGATACAAAAATACCAATAGACTTTTATTGCTGTATAAATAATGATTTTAAAACTTTGTAATTCTTCACTATTAGAGATATTTACAAAGTTCAACTTACATAGATATCAGAAATTTGTCAATGGGTTTTACTGTTTTAGAAATAATTATTAACAAATCTGTTGTTAATTCTACAATGATAGAAAGTATAATTTTTATAATTAACAAAAAATCTCTGTCCACATAAGTATTTGCAAGAAGTCAGTTTATATCATCAAGGCAAGTGTAATACAATTAATAAGGCAAAACTGACATTTTCACACTGTGAGAGTACATATAGTACACTCAAAAACATATTTTATTAATTAGCTTATTCTACTGTTCCTGAAGTAAGTACTTTTAACACAGCACATAATATAGAAGAAATAAACAATTTTATACTATTATGGTTGCTTACAACGAAGGTGCACAAATACAGGTTTGATAAGACGTCATAACTTCTGAGAAATTTTGACAAGACATTTTAATTTTCATCTCATAGAATACAAGCAAAATTCAAAAAACTCAACAGCACTTTTAAATCTACAAAACATATGACACACACATACACGAGAAACAAATATACACACATGGACTCACAGTATCTCTTGGCTTCACAGTTTCACTGTAAGCAATGGTAAATCACAAAGAACTATACATGTAGGACCAAAACATTTTTAACATAAGGTAGCAACAACCATTTCCATGACAGTATGCACCGTGATTGATGTAGTGGTGCTATCGGATGAGACACGAGACGAACGAAGACATATGTTACTTACTGATGAGGGCGCCAGCTGTGTTTCCCACTCACCCCAATGTTGAGACTCAGGGTTCTCAAGGATGCTGGGGGCTCTGTGTGTCTGTCTCACCCGAGTGTACATACGATACACTTTGCATTACTAAATATCATTACTAAACTTTTAGAAAGCAATGGTAAGAGGTAGCTGTCATTACGAAAAGAGAAACACTTGTTGCAATGTACTACTTCCTTTTATTATTACCACTCGTACAAAGAAAAACGTGCCCAAATTTTATTAGTGAATTACTGTCGTGTCTAGCCAACTACGGTTGGGTGCGCCCCAGCTCGCAATTACTCTAGTGCACTTCCTAAGTGGATGACTTCTCTGTGATGTTTGAAAACACAGTCTTCACAAGGGAAGGGGGTTGCCAGCCGCTAGGGTGGACTAACGATTTTCCCTGAAGATAGGGTGCAGAGAGTAATGAAATGAGACAAAAATGAACAAGTTACATAAACATGTGTGATTATTTGCCATCACTAACGTAGACTCATCGGGGCTCATCTTGCCACATGTGGTTAGTGAGGTGCCTATACACATAGCTGAGGATGGAAATAATTTCACCATACAAAATTACAAACAATCACATATATACACTTGGAAAATGATGGGTCATGGAATGAGTGGTCACAATAAACACTCAAGGGTGTGAAACCAGTATTAGATGGTGCGGATGTCGCTGGACAAGTGTTGCAGTGGAGCACGTAGTGCAGGTGAAAATAGTGTATTTCTCCGCAAAGACGGTGGATTCTGGTCAGACAAAATATTATTCTGGTTGGAAAATTTATTCCGTTGCAGACTGAATCGGTTTTGAGCCTCTAACATGCCGGATAGCAAGCAAATCCGACATGAGAAATGACAGCGTGGTCAGACATACAAACCATCATTTACACGAAAATACATAGAAACCTGAATAAAATTGACATAGAACCCTGAATAAAATTGTGGCTCATATGACATTACATAAATAAACCTTCAAACTGCACGGATGGCGCAGATATTGACTTGGTGGCTATGAACCACGTGGTCGCAAAAGATGTGGCCGTAAAATAATTAAACATGAAAAATACCCTTGAAGACATACATAAAACATAGCCCTTAAAATTGCACACAGCAATAATACAGAAATTACAATGAAACGTCTTCAGCATAGTCAGATGGCGCCTGATTAAAGTTGCATGGGTTGCATGACCTCTCCGACATATTTCTCCCTTTCTCCTCGTTTAAGTTTCTAAAAGCCGCAAGGGCACAAATTATTTATTTAAGCGGAAGCATAATGCTGGGGAAATTATCTGGCAAAAATGTAAGCGAGCAAAGGTTAACCGGTATGCTAAGAAAGAGCTATGCTAATCTACATCTGTGCAGAAAGTTGGAAGTGCTTACGTGACAGCATCTTACCTCGCCAGACCTCCTACAATGACTGCACCGAGGCTAGAGTCGCACGGACCTACCATGGCTGCCTACGGGGTTCACATAAGTGGAAGTGCTACGCATGCAGGGTAAAACTTTTTGTATATGAAAATAAAGTGGCACAAAATAATGTAAATATTGTTTTACATTTTAGATTTTTCTTATTGATTTTCTGTATCATTTTGTGTCTCTTTATGATGGTGTTCACGTCAGAATATTACTGTTCTTAATTGCCACGCAGCACGCACTTTGAATTCATAACCAAACATTTTCAATATTGACAAACATACATTTCAAACACTTTAAGACATTTTAGTCCCTGAAAAAAAAGAAGACACATTTTACACTGCAAATAATATTCCGTTATAGGAAAGTTCAAACTGAGGCCTCTTTGCGCACGTGTCATGTCTGTGGTGAGCGTCGTCATGGACTTAGCGCCGATGGCTGTTAGCCGGCATCAGTAGTAACCAACAGTAATTTCAATTTTTTTCAGAATAATATTTTTTAATTAGTAATTACTGTGTAATTGACAACACAGAGGAGATAAATTGGTAGTTGCACCTTATCAAATACTGGTCACTGTTACAATAGAATTGATGGATACCATGTGTGAAAAAAATGTGTGTGCACACAAACTGTGATAAATAGAAACACTCATAGCCAAATTAAAAGATTAAAACTACCATACATGAGTAGGGTGGGATTTAATTATTTTGATGCCATATTGTCGTACTCATAAAGAGTGAAGGCAACAGGACTTCCATGACTAAAGCTGGATGGAAACTACTGTACTCTAATATGAATTGTTAGAATACAACTTTAATAATAAAGGCGGCTCGGCTTCGTCCCTTCGGCAGAAATTCTTCGTTTTTGCATTAAAAGTTCAGATCCATAGTAATTACTGACAACGTAGAATTAGAGAAAATTTATATTTTACAAGATGTTTAATATTTTTTTGCATAATTTTAACAGTGTGTTGCCAGCTTGATGTAAAAAGTCGAGAACATAATTATATTTTATTAATAAAGTTCTCAACTTTTTACAACAAGCATATAACACACAATTGAAATTACACACAAAAATATTAAACGACTCGCAAAATGCAAATTTTCTATATTCGTACATTATCAGCGATTATTATGAATGCAAAATTTTGACACGAAAATGAATAAGTTCTGCAAAAGAGGTGAAGCCAAGCCTTAAGTCCAGTTGTCTTTGCCCTTTCTGTATACAACCAGCCAAGTGTTCATTAACTCAGTCGTCGAGGGAAGGATGGACACAAAATCTCACCAGCCTGGCCTCTTCACCACAGAAGCGTGATGACTCAAGGGGACTCCCACATAAAATACTATACAGCTCATTCACGGTTACATCCAATACGATTTAAAAAAGAATAAGTTTTTTTCTAAAGACTGTGAATTACATAACATAATTTTTATGACCGCAATTTATTAAACTCAAGATTAATATTCATATACAATTTCAACTTGTAAATGCTTTTGCACACAGTAGTAAGTACTTTACTAACCCAATAATGAGATGATCTCAAAGTACGACGACTCCCCCCCTCCCACATTTAGTCTAATGGAAAATTTATTTCTCCACAAATTACATGGGGATATACTAATTTCAACCTAACACTTAAATAAAGGTTCAGTATTGACATCTACAACTGCTGAAAACACAATTACATACATGACCAGTGAATCAAAAACACATTTTAGATGAAATTAAAATCACTATGCATTCTATGCTGTAAAAATAAAATACTTAAAAGCTTACTGAAAAACTGTATGAAGTTAATAATTAAAACACATTGAAACTTAAGAAATTTAACATTTTCCTGGTTTATTATTTTTCAATTAGTATGAAGGGATCCACAGTAGTGTAGTGGTTAGACTACTCAACTCTCACCTAGGCAAACCGGGTCTGATTCCAACTGGTATCGCTCCTGGATTTTCGCCTGTGGGAATCATGCCAGACCATGCCGCTACTCTGCACGTTTTCTCGGGGATCTCCTGCTTCGTCCGCTCTTTCATTCCAGCGCTGCTCCATACTCACCTCATTTTACCCTCTATGGCTTTCAAGACCTCTATCTATGTTAGGGGCTACCCAAATCTTTCCACTCTACTCCACTTATAAACCACATTGTAAACAAATTTACTCATTGAAAAATTTGCTCATCACATATACTACTACTCAACAAAAACTACCGACCTCATATTTCTAATTTGGTAAAAATAACACAACCCATAATTTTTGGGAAATACAGTGTAAACAAAACATAGAAATTGAATTCTACATACTGTAGCTCCCACTCCACTCCATATACATACCTAGTATTTCAAATGCTGCCACCCAAAGTCTCAAATGATAGAAGAAAGTGGTGGAGTGTCCTTAATGAGGCATGCCACGAACTATAAAGCTCCCAACCCAAGAGTGTTATCACGCTGCACCAATAACCAAAGCCTGCTGGCTGCTGCCTTTCCAATATCACTCGTCACAACCATCTTGCAATCGCTCTCAACCCCTTTACCCTGGTCCAGGTGTATAATGAGCTCTGAAAATGACAGTACTTCAATGGACATTTCTGCAGCTGCCAATATCCACACCAGTCTGATTACTATCCCCTTAAGGGTGCCGCCTACTTCTACATGTTTAGTGCGTTTGAGGCAGGGAAGCGCAGGAGCGATAAGGATGACACTGACATGCACGGCTGATGCCCCTTAACTTTTACGTGCAAAGCGCTGAACTGGCATGCAGTGTTTCCGTTTCGCTGCATGTACCTACGGGACTTTTAAGCGGTGACCTTAATTTTATTGGTGGAAAGTGTATAGCAAGGTTCAATGCAGGTCCCTATAATAGTTTCACATGTTCCCGAACAGAATGTTATGAGCTACAGCAGTGTGAGAAAGCCATTTTTGGCTATGTTTTAAGGGCTCGGGAATAGTATTTATAATGTACAAGATGTGAGAGTACTATCGGTACCTTGTCTGAAGTGGTTTCTTTTCACAGATTGGTATTATGAGGACACGTTTACTAGCTGTGAAAAAAAAAAGTGGATTCCAAACACACTGCAACGTAATTAAAAGCCAGTAGGCGGTGGCCCTTAAGGCCAATGGCCATGAAAAAAATTTGTTGTTTTATAATTGTTCCATGTAATGTTCAACTTTTATATGTTTTCAACAATTATTTTTTCCTAGCACAAAAAATTTTGAATGCATAATTTTTCATAAATACAACTCAAAATCACTATTTCACTATTTTACTATTTCAGGACTGTACAAGTAATGAAAACTAACTTCTATACAGAAACGAGATAACTCACACTAAAAGAAAATGCCAAGCACTACTTCAATTGTCTATAAAAATTGTACAAGAAAATGTTTTTGCAATTTCAAAACATTGCTGAAAATGGGGAAATTCTTGTATATTATTGATTTGTAGCTGCTCCTGAATTTTTGCTAAAATTAATTAAGACAAGACCTCTCAGTGGTCCTCACTAAATTTCCTGCAAATAGATTGGTTTGTTTTATATCCAACTGGGTGTAAGACAAGGTTGTATAATGTCCCCATTATTATTTAACATATATTCGGAATACAATTTCAGGGAAGCATTAGAGGATGTGGAGAAGGGAATCCTGTTGAATTGGCAATGAATAAAACATTCGCTATGCAGATGATACTGTCATTTTTGCAGATAGCCTGGAAAGTTTACAACACCTTATGGATAGAGTGACACAGAGTAGTAATGAATATGGTCTTGATATTAATATAAATAAAACAAAACTAATGGTCATTAGCAAAAAATGTATCCCTACATGTCATATTGGTATAAATCAGACACCTGTTGAACATTTATACAAATTTACATATCTCGGTACCACCATACATGACCAGTGGGATTGCTCTGAGGAAGTGAAGTCTCGTATTGGAAAAAATAAGGCTGTTTTCAACAAAATGAGTAACCTTTTTAAAAGTCATGAGAGAACAATGGCCACAAAAATGAGACTTCTACGCTGTTATGCGTCCTCTGTTCTGTATTATGAAGTTGAAACTTGGACTCTGATGGAATCACTCAGGAAAAGATTGGAAGCCTTTGAGATGTGGTTATATCGGAGAATGTTAAGAGTGCCATGGACAGACCATGTTACAAATGTTGAAATTCATCAGAGGATGAAAAAGTGCAAAGTAATATTGACCATGGTGAAAACAAGCAAACTTCAGTATCTCAGCCATATCATGAGGAACGAAAGCAGATTTCAGCTACTGCAGTCTATTCTACAAGGAAAGGCACCCAGGAAGAGAAGTGCTGGTAGGAGAAGCATATCCTGGTTGAAAAACCTCAAAACATGAACCTCTAAAACATCTACAGAGTTATACCGAGCAGTGCTTAATAGAGATAGCACAGCTGAGATGGTTGCCAACATCCGGAACGGGTAGAAACTGCAAGAAGAAGAATTCTCCAGACATGGTTAAGCTTTGTTTGCATGAGGCAGAGAATCATCCCAAAAATTAAACCTTTAGAAGGGCTTCAGGAAAGTTGGAATTAATTAAAACTGGAATATACCATGACCAGGAAGAAATGTGGCTTCTGTAAGGTAGGCCTATAAATTATTGTGTCGTGAGCTAGTAACTTTGCACCCTCCTTCATTACTGCTGGATACTGCAAACAGTAAGAGACCTAGTTATCTATGCCATGAGACCTTCCTTTCATCACCAACTTATAACCAGACCAAAGAAAAATACCCTACACTGTAACCTTACTGTTGCATCCCAATTAATTGTGACCAACTGCTTTCTGAGAAATCATAAAAAATTCTGGTTAAAATAATTGAAAATTTATGTAAAACTGACTAAACAATTAGTTTGTTGCATTTTTTGGTTGCTGTGCATTGCATCTGTCTTGATGAGAACTATATTACAAGCAAGCTGCACATGTGTAAAAATATATACCCCAACACCCTAGGCCATCAGTGCTAGCCAATATCTTCAGAAACATTCTACCACACCCCCTCCCCCCTTCATTATTAGCATCTTGCCATTTTGATTTCACTTGTTTGTAGATATACTTCCTTCTCTCTTTGATATTACGACTTTGATTTGTGAACTGTTTATCGATTTCTCTTGGTTTGATTACTGTTTGTACAAGTCATGTTATGCTTAATTTTTTGGAATCCAATTTAACTATTTTGATCTGATTTTGGGAACAACTGTTGATGAACCATACAGTTTTCAGTATGCCCTGTTTTATAGACAGTAGCATTTTGAAGTGATTAATAATATTACATTTTTAAAATGTATGGTTTTTGAGATGGTGAGTGAGTGAAGAGATTTGGGCGGCTCTTAACAGCAAGGTCTTGAGACCAGATCAAGGTGATTGAGGTGAGTATGGAGCAGTGCTGGAATGAAAATATGGGGGAAACGGAAGATCCCTGAGATAACCGACAATTCCCACATGATAAAATCCAGGAGTGACCCGGCCAGGGATTGAAACTTGTTTGCTTTGGTGGGAGGTGAGCTGGCTAACCGCTCAGCCACCATGGTCCCTTTGAGACAGTGGAAAATAAATACTGTTACAAGACTTTAGAGGGGGATATCCGAGTTAGTAGGCGATGAAGGTTTTAATTAAAAAAAAATAAAAATATTAGTTTTTATTTATTTACACAGCTATTATTTACAATATTAAACTATCTAACTCTAATTATTACTCTTGTTCTCAATGAATGCAATACTTAAAGTCTAACTCAAATCTAATCAAAATCCTATTTAATATTTTTATATTGGTTACAGTAACTAATTCACACTCATTATTCACACATATTCAGAATGTTTATTCCCATCATTCCAAATGTCTTATACTCGCACATTGTTCCGTAGTCCGCCCGTTAGTCTCACTTTCTGCTGTATTGATTCTTGCAGTCGGCAAAGTTCACTCCCACTGGTAACTCTTGCAGCCACTTGATGCATTGCAGGCTCATTGCTTTGCTGTCTTCGCACACCTGCAACATACCACCCTCCAAAATCTAGACTGTCCACTATGAGCCCCGTCACGGCTTAAGTAGTCTCACCGACTCAATCTAGTAGATTCCCCATAACCCGAGATTCCCCGTAACCCTAGAAATTAAACCCGCTGAAGTTCAGGAGCTCATGAGTACAATAAGATTATCTCGCACACGCGATGGCTCACCTTTGTAAATTGTTGCCTGCTTCTCAAGTTACTAGCCTGGCCATTACACACCCCTCCGCTCACTCAAGCAGGATAAGGCAAGGGAAGTGATGCAAACCAATAATATATAATACTGCCCCTTCCTTGAGTCTGTTTGGCCTGAAGAGAGACTGCAGCATCCAAACCTTTGCAGAATGTCAGTTAGTCAATATGAGCAGCCTTCAGCTTCGCCCACGACCCTTGACAACATATCCAAAAAACTACATCATTGATGTTCTTCAGAATCCTGTAGGGGCCTTCCAAACTATTATGTAGCTTCGGGCAGTACCATTTTCGTCACTGTGAGTTGTACAGCCACACCAGTTGATCTTAAAATACCTATCCTGACATTCTCCTGTCATACCATATCTTCATCCTGTCACTATATCTTAAAGGCTCTTGCTGTGCATGAACAACCACAGGAAAATGTTCGAAACTTTCTGTAGATTCCACCACTGCTGTGTTAGCCTAGTGACCTGACATTAAGTAATGCATATCAATAAAAAATTTTTTTGCTACACACCCAGCAATATGCCTGAAGAAGCCAACTGCAATAACATCCCGCCCCTCCACAAGACACTCTTCCAGAGATAGGTGAGACAGCCGCATGTCTTGCTATAGCTGCTGCAATGACTTTCCTGGTCGTGGGGTGCGTAGCTCCAAGGCTGACTCCACTGTGGAGTACTTCAGACAATGTCATTCTGGCAGAGATTGTAGTATGCTCAGTACAGGGCCTCTTAGTACAGCAGTGATTTAATAAGCCTGCTGTTTGTCTGACCAGCAATTCAGAATGGTGACTATTTAAAACTGATCTTGGTAGTGCTGCCAAGAAGTCTGGCCATCGATAGGGGTGGGCTTAATTGCAACCCTCTTCCCCACTCCTGGATACGTAACACCAATGTCGTCGAAATACCGACTACCCTCCGAGGTAAATGTATTGTTTACGACTTGCACTGTTTCCCCACTTTTCTCGGCTGCTGGTGTCGTGATAGTAGAACTTCGCTGCTAAAGAAATTCCTGCCATTCCTCTGCCATGCTAGCTCATCTAAGGGAAGACCACACTGGCAATGTTGACCTGGTTGTGTTAGCTGTAACATTTTCAGGTGCACTCAGTACGAGTGTGAGAAACAGGAGGTTAGTACCATACCTTTTGAACCTAGCAAGAAGACGAGTCACCATGCAAACTGAGAGAAAAACCAGTAGATGAACTGTTAAACACAGGTCAAAAATACACTTCAGAGTTGAGTAATGGCAGGAAAAACAATCAAAAGAGAAAACGGTATTGAGAATAAATACATATTAGAAAAGGAAAGAGGTGATTTGGGAAAGATGTTATCATTCGTCTGAACTATAATTTGTACATGCCTTCAAGTCGAAAAAAAAAGTACAGCAATTGTTGAATTATCTTTACAATTGAAAAAACATTTCCTCCACCAAATACCTGCTCCTCTTTTGCATTACCAGTTTGAAAACCATAATAACAGCTAAGCTTGTAAGCTAGGCTTGACTCATGACGCATTTCCGCATCTTTGGCGCGCACTCTACAAACAACTTCATCCAATCTTGAGCGCAATGTTCAACCCTTTGGGAAGGTCAATTACTCCCAACATTACTTAAGAGGTGGGACACATGCATACTGGGTATGATGGTGCATTTCCAGAAGCGACTACATGATCCTAGCTTGTACTGTTCACCAAAAAACCATTGTGTCAATACCCCCCAACGAAGATTGTACTGCCTGACAGAGCGATTGCTCCCTCCAGCAAAGGTCACACTAGTTCTAAAACGAACCACTGGAGGGCATCAATCATTACACCAGCACCCTGCGGCCGAGATAAGTGATGGTAGTGCCGCCTCAGCACTTTAGAATTTTCAACCCCTGTAGCCGAGACTATCACCTCCTGCACAGCTCACCATTGAGCGCCTATACGAGATTAGTATAGAAAATCTGCCGTAACCAGAAATATACAGGCTCAGCACCTCCAACCACCAATGCTCCCCCCGGAGCCAGAGGCAGCCACCACCGGAACTTGATAGCTTCAGTCTCTGTATCTCCGCCGCTCTCGTATAGGGCCAAAGGTAGCCATCGGAGTGTGCGCTTGCTGGTACATCCATATAGATTCCACTGCTCTTCTTGGACTGGAATCTATACCAGTAAAGACATTGCCGACCAGAAGCCACTTCTGCCGCCGCCACCGCAGCAGAACCTCTGCTTCTACGAGACTAGACCCTCCAGAGGTTCCTGAAGACGCCGCTCTCACCTTACCACCCACTGGTATCGACCTCTGAACCCAAAAACAGGTTACAACGTCCCTTCAGGATCTCACATTGCCCAATGGACGGCGTTGGCATTGTTGACACAACCCGTATAGTAGTTGTTCTCCTTCTTGCTTCTTGTTCCTTCAGAACAAACACCAGTAAGTTAGGAAAGCGTTGTCAAATACTTAATTTTCTAACACTAACACCTATAACAGTTAGATTAATTGCCAGGTCACCTTCACCTGGATTGTTTAGGTTTAACTTCCGTGCCAAAGTAATCTAGAGTAGGAATTAGTACAGTGCCACGGTGTTTTATCATTACGTTAATATAACACGTGAATTATAGCTATTCTCTGAATACTGATTTACTTTGTGTAAAACACAGTAGTGTTCCTATGTAATTCAGCCCTCTAAAATGAAGCTGGCAACACAGCCAGGCACTTGGCCAGATACATACACATTATGTGGCCACCCGAGATCTGCTGCCCGGTAGACTTCGGTAGAGCCTTTACCACTAGAACTAGATCTAGTTCAGAGTCAGTAGCTGTTCTTCTTTACCTTCTCTGTTTACCTCCCTTCCAGGTGTGAGGCATGGCAGATGAGGGTACAACTGAAACTGCACAAAAGTAGAGCAGATGCTTGCAATTTCCTATTGTGTACTTCTGAGTAATCCCAGTTTTGCAACGAGAGTGGCACCCTGTGTTCCTTTAGCCTGGCCTTAAAGAGCAGTGGACAGAACGTGGATTGCTCAAGTTACTTTCTGACAGGAATACCCAGGTGTGGTATCCGAAGAAGTTCAGATTCAGAGTTAATTCCAGCTCCTTTCTGGCCCCATAAAGAGCGGTGGCGTTGTATGGAATAACATGAGTCATTGATTCGCCTGGTGGAGGAATTTCTAGTGGTAACTCAGTAGAAGTTGCACTTTGCACTTCCACCCAGCAGGGCAGAGTTCATAATGCCTGCCATATAGAGGGGCCTCCCCCTCCTTGTTGTCAACACCTTTATTCCCCCCTTTGATTAAACTTGAAGACCCTCCTCATCCCAAATTAGAAACCCTCTTCATGGGTGAAGAACCTCCTTTTGGCAACGCAAATCCCTGGTTATGTAGTCCCATTTACCCACCTACAGCTGTCAGCAGTCTACCACACAGTCAAAATACTTCACTGTCCATGAGTCATGTAGGCGACCCCCAGTCCTCGCCACGCCAGGGTAAGAGTATCCAGTCAACAGCACCACTACCTCAGAAGAGCAAGGAACTTCCACGTAATTGTGTAAACATGGGTCAGCCGACTCATAGGGCCGTGAAAGTGGTTTTGGATTTTGTGGCCCTGAGACAGGCCACCAGACCTGTTCTACACACTGGCAATGTGCCAGTCAAGCATTAGGGCACTCAACACCAGTTTTATCGACTGTGAGACTAGAGCCAGCAATCAGCTTCATAAAATATCTTGAAATACTGTTACCTCAGAGAAAGCTGAAAAACAAGTGTTTAATGGAGAAATATTTAGCAAGGGTATAAATTAAATGGGTCTACTTAACTGTGTCTTAAATCCCAACAACTTCTTTGCAGTATGAATTTTTAAATACCAGATATTCACAATAATTTGTTGGAAGAAATAAAAATTTCCCATTAATCCAACGCATTAACTAAATCACTTTCAGATCATGAATAATGCTCCTTAACATCGAGAAACACAATAATGTACTTTTAAGTTCTGAGATTCAAATTAAGAGATCATCCCCTGGAAATATATATGAAGTCATTTGAAATATTAAATGAGTATCATGTAGCACATAATGACTAGATAACAAGACCATTCCTTGGATGTTAAGTGTTCAAATTAGGAGTTGTACAGCAGGTGGGTTTTGACAAATTACAGATTGTCCCATGAGCTTGATAACTTTGCAAACACAGGGACTGACTGATGAAATTAGTCTTGATACAAGTAAGGACAGGAGCCACTGTATGTCTGAGATTAACCAATAACTAGTGCTTCAAATGATATTGTCCTGCACGTAGCCTCCCAAATCAGCAGTTACTGCATGCAGATCTTCCAGCTGAGCAAGGGGAGCGTCCCGCATTACTACTGATGGCGGCTCCTCAGGTAGGAGGAAGGTCTTGTTCCGGAGGAGGTGGGTGTGTGGGGTATGGTTATGTAACTGTCCCCGGTGCTCCAACCGGCAGCCGTCCTTCACAAGGCTAGAGCGGCACCGCAGCCTCTTGTAGTCGCGGCACAGCCAGTACTCCCGCCCGTTTGGGAAGCACTTCTGCAGGTTGTATATGAAGTCATGGTACACCAGCTGTGCTCTGCCTTGCTGGCTCAGCACGAGGTAGAAGGCTGCGGAGGAACAACACACTGCACATCAGGTACTGAGCAGCGTGCCCTCCTTCCTAAAAGTACATTTACCACCACTGGAATTTACAATGGGTTGCAGTCCACATCACAGTTTTATTTAATTACAAAATAGAAACAGAGACCACCACGAAAAGATTCAACAGATATGCAGATTAATGGTGTGTGTTTATGATAATATTGTGATGGAAAATTTCATGGTGCTTGTACATTCAAGTAGTTTCTCAAACGTTATTACACAATGGGAAGTGAAATAGCCGCAGTCCAGCATCAAATATCTTAATATCACAATTAGAAGTACTCAAATAACATCATTCTCAGTACTAAGTTCACAGAATGCAAATTACAGTAAATAAACACAATACATATACTTATGTACTGCCTGCAGCATTTTTCCCTGAAACAAATTTAAAAAGGAGAGGTGTAAAAAGGGGGGAGATAAGGTATTACATGGAGACAAAGGTTTTGGAAAGAAATACTGGACTGAAAATAAACCAGGTTTTTCATACCATAGACTGCTTTTCACTCCTTCCAACAAGTGCATGGCTTCGGCAAGGATGGTGTCGGCCAAGTGACGTTCATAGAAACAAAGCAGATATTTAGTATGGGAGGTAAAGTGTGAGAGTGGCTTTCAGACTCATACTGCAAATGGGATACCCGGCAAACAAGCAAGTCTACATTTTAAGTTTCTGTTGACGTTTATTTTTTTCATGCACAATTAACTTTTTAAACGGTAACCGCATTACAAAAAATAATTCCATGTTTACCATACTTATGTATGTTTCCTCTGAAGGTGAAATGTGCTATCAGATAAGTGCCCTTTTGTGTTTAAATCTCTCATCTATTTGTGTTACACTCATCTAACTGCCCTACCTGTCCGAAATGCAGCAGCGCACATATTGAGTAACAAAACTGCCTGACTCACATATACTGTCCTTCCCTATTTCCGAGACGTTGACTTTTTAAAAAATTGGGTTTATTTTGAATAAATACGGTATAGCTTATGCCACATTTAGTTTGGGACATATGAATAGCTTGTGCAACATATCTGTGCAGTGAAACACAAGTTTTTAAAACTGAATATGTAAAGATATTTTTTTCCTGGGAGGATATTCAGAATCTGGTGCATGGGTCTTACACGGGTAAGTATGGTATACAAACACACGTGCAAAGTATTTCCCACATACATGTTTTTCCAGTAGCTACATCAGAATGTTAAGTAAATGACCATTAATATCACAGAAGACTCACATACGTCTACCATATGGAGTGATCAATGTGTTCAGAATGGCCACCACTTTGTTACATTTTACATTAGCCAACATTTACTGGTTGCCAAAATAGTGGCACAACACACACAATTAACATTATCATGCCACCAGAAGAACTACAAGATAATTCTAAATGCACATTGTAGCACACTTTTGGAAGCTGATCCATTATGAAAAATATTATCACACCCTTCTTATCAACAGACGATTCAACCAGGTGAAATTTCTAATCAGAACTCTTTCGATATTTCAAATTCCAAATAAAGCAATGTGATTTGAAGAGATATATATATATATATATATATATCAATGTTTATTATTATTTATATTTTAACATTTATTTATTCTTTCTTTTGCAGCAAAAACTAAAATAAAAACAATACAGAAAAACCAAATATTTCAGTTCTGAAACCTCTAATTTGGAGTGAAAAGATTCTACAAAATAATCTAGCATCTGTTTATAAGGCAAAGGAAATATGTATCCACCAAATGTATTTCTATTCCCACATAATACACACAATCAATAGATGTTATAAAAAGAGCCATCATAATTAGGCAGCACAAAACTTTGAAATTGCAGGAAAAGGATGAAACTTGACACTAAATGTAACCAACATACGTGATGCATTCTCAGAAAAGGTACCTTAGAATGAAAAACTTTTTTCTGGTATTGGGCTGTATTTGTAGGCAATTCTATGAAGAATTCAATGAAACAAGTCAAACCCTTGTAGCGTTCACACTTTCATCATGTTCCGTTCATATCTCAAAAATGATAACCATTTTTGGACCTCCGAAAAAATGTATGTTTTCACCCTAAGGTACCTTTTCTGAGAACGTGTCACATATACAACATTTTATCTTCACTTTCAGCAAAAAATCACCATGGAAACAAATTAATTGTCTGTATTTTCAGGTGATCTTCACCAAATAATGCACACATTAGGCACACCAGAAAACTACAAAACTACAGCTCCTCACTAACATTAACACATACTGATATGCAACTTCTACAACATATCAGAGTATTCAGAAAAAAATACTGAAAATAATGTTAGCATATACATAATTATTAGGCAAGTACTCCAACTTCACTTTAGATCATGACTGAAAAGTATACCATTGAAACTAAAAAACTTGTTCAGAGATTTAAGAAGGAAAAGAGCTGAAGACTGCATTTGCATGTTACAACTGTGCTAATTGAAGACACAATTTTTTTTATGCAAGGAAACATTGCAAAAAAAAAAAAAAAAAAAGTGTAATCTAGAAAAAGTAGTAGGTTGGTTCTACTCATATCCTGATGAACATGTAAAATTATTAAGGACCTGTAAATATGTACATATTTGTCAAACTTGGGCTGAATTTTCAAATGAGCTAAAGCTGAGGCTCAGTTTTTTCATATTAACTCGATAATTTTTTTTGTTTTTTGAAATTACCACTCATGGTTCATAAATTTCAACACTTATGCATAAGAAACAAATCATAACGACAACTATATTAACACACATCAAATTAGCACAATGTTACCACTAAATAAAGCAGTAGCATTAGGTTCTGCCGAATTTAATATAAATTCAATTTTGACATACCATTATAAATCAGAAATATTGGAGGATTCACTTGAGCAATAATGCCATATTTACCCAAGTACCACAAACATGTTTTTTTTTTACATACAGATTTGAAAAGTAGGGATGCTGATCTTACTTGTAGATTAAGGTTTTGGTGAAAAATACGGGACTGTAAATAGTTGGGTTCATCATAGTACAGACTGTTTTTCTCTCCCTTCAACGAGTGCATGACTACGGCAGCAAGGATGGTGTCAAACATGTGATGTTAATAAATAGTTGGCAGATATTTATTACAGGAGGTGGAGCGTGAGCGTGGCTTTCACGCTGGTCATTCAAGCATGCAGCTTTCTCAGTGGGCGAGTAGTTCACCTTTGAAATTTTTGTTAACTTTGTTCATGTTTTCCAAAAACAAGTAACTATTCAAACGGAAACTACACTTTAAAAAATTATGGTATGTTTATCATATTTATGCATGGCTGAAGATGTGACGTGACATAAAATAAGTGGCCTTTTGTGTATAAATATCTCAACTGTTTGTGTCATGTCCAGGATGAAACCGTTCAGTGAAAGTTTCTGTCCATGTTCTCAATTGTCCAGCAGGTAGCAGAATTTATGGGTGGCAAAATGGTTTAAATCACAAATATAGGACCCACCTTATTTTAGATGCAAATCATTTTTTTTTAATGTGGATGTTTATTTTGAGTAAATTAAGTATAGGCAGTATAGCTCGTGCCACATTTACTTTTGTAACATATGTATAACTTGTGTAACACAGCTGTGCAGTGAAACACAAGTTCTTAGAACTGAATATGAAAATAATATATTCTTTCCCCAAGAGCATATTGAAAATGTGAGGTGAGGGTCAAAAATGAGAGTGGATGGAGAGAGTAGAGAATGGAGAGATTTTGGTAACTCTTAATATCGAACTATTGAGAGCTGATGAGGTCGAAGTAAGGTGAGTATGAAGCAGCGCCAGAATGCAAGGGGTGGGCAAAATGGGAGATCCCCGAGAAAACCAGCCGACCAGCAGCATCATCTGGCATGATTTCCATGAGCAAAATTCTAAGAGCGACCCCGCCAGGAATTGAATCTGGTTCGCCTAGGTGGGAAGCGGTTAGTCACTACTGCTGTCCCCGCGAGAGCAGGTGGTACAGGATAAATATAGTAGGTACATGGTGAATCCATACAATATCACGCAAAACCACTTTCGAAGTAAGGCCTGCTTCCACTACATACTGCTGCTATCAATACAATTACTACAAATAATCCCAGAAGATATCTTTGTGCACAGTTCCATGCTTTGTAAAGCACCAGTAATGTGATCAGCAGACTTACAAAACTGGCATACAGTGATATGTCAACAGACACAGTGTGTGGACAAGTATTGGTAGTAAAGTGTCTCATGTCACAACTAGAGTAGGCGACCACGGTGGTGTAGTGGTTAGATTATTCTCCTCCCCCCAAGGCAAACCAGATTGATTCCCAGTAGGGGTGCTCCTGGGTTGGCGGGATTTCATTGGGGCCTTATATTACCCCTGCTCTTCCATTCTGGCACTACTCCGTACTCACCTCACTTCACCCTCGTCGGCTCTCAAGACCTCAATGTTAACAGCTGCCCAAATCTCTCCACACCACACATTTGCAGTAGTGAACAAACACAAAGTTTTAACAAAAATCATGTAAATCTGCAATTGGGAATGACACCATAAACCACTGGATTACATTCTGGAAAACAAGGGTTTGATTCCCTGCTTGGCCATCCCGATTTTAGTTTTCCATGGTTTCCTCAAATCTTTCCAGGTGAATACTAGGATGTAGGATGGTTCCTATTACATTCTATCGGAAATACCTTACCCATCCCTGCTTGGCTGAGCAACTTTCACCATCTGTAACCTTGCTGTTGATAAGAAATTAGGTCCTACCTACATACTTGCTCTTCTAAGAGGTGCTGGCACACTATAGAAGGTAGTGTCCATCAAACATGACACACGCCAACCTCCCACGGTGCAGTTGGCTGGTGCGCCACTGATCTGGGGTGTGGGAGGCTTTGGGTTTGAATCCCAGGTACAGTATGGGTGTAAATTTTAGTTTCCCCGCTAAGCTTTCAAGCATAAAACTGGGGGACGTTAAAAAGCCATTTACAAAACAATACAAACATGAAACATAAGATGGCCGGCTATAGTGTGACAAGCTAGAAAATACAGGAAGTGCAATGAAGTTTAAATATTATATTCTGGATGTGAAAAGGCACACACAGTCACCAATTCAACCTTTACCTTGAATTTGTAACGTAGCTGAGATGCTTGCTTCAAATGGCGCAAAATTTCTGGGTACATTTTCTTTTCATAAATGCAAAACAGTATATCTCAAATACATTTTGGTACTACTAAATAAAAGTACACGTCATTTTTTATTAAATAGTTTTTATTATTGCTTTCTTTTAAAAATGAAGCATTTAGCTATTCACCATTATATACTACACAGGGCACAGATTTTCTTGGTTGCTCAAAGTCAGTCGATTTGCCATGCTCTCCCACTAGTTGGTGCCAGTAGCCTATCATGGCTGTACACTGTTGTCTAGTTCGCGGTGTTAAGTAGCCACAATATGTCGAGCAACATGCTTCTCAGGTGCGATCAACAAATTGTGAAATATTTCATTAAAATTAGGGCACTTTTTCAAGAGGCTCATTTTGCTGAATAAGTAGGTAAAAATCCTACATCTGTAGCTTTACCCATTCGTGTTTTACATTATTAAGGCATGTGCATGACAGTTGGCATTAACTCACAACTATTTTTCAGAATAGAGGATATTCTTCATTCATCCCTTGACCATATTTTGCAGGTACATCTAAATGTGCCCACCTTGCTTAGAAAGCAGGCGATAACAAAGCCTGACTTGTGCTTAGTCTACCCAAGATAATATGAAGCACAGTGCCTCATTCCACTCTGTTCTGTAACTTCAGTTCTGTGATGGGCTTTGAATATTTCTCATTGATTTTCAGTTGCCTGTGTAAAGTTATCGTTTAAATTACGGTGCTAAGTAAACATTGTACTGTCACCAGTAATTGCAAAAAGGAAGTGGTTCACTAGCAAGATTGCTCTATAATTGTTAGTGTGCAACAATTTTTGTGAAAATACAAATTTTAAACACAATTAATAGTTTGACAGTGAGGGCATGTGATGTCTGTGAACGTATGGTGTGATGGATATGCAAGAAAGGAGAGAGCATCATTGCATCTGCATCCATGCCAACTGTGCCAAAAAAAAGTCAGGAAACAAGGTACAGTTTTTGATGACTTTAACAAAGAATATCTTCGGAAAACAATGTTAGAATTTTATTTTACAAGGAGAGATATTCAGACAACAAAATTAATTAGGACAGATATGTGCAAGAAAATAGGTTGCAAGAAGGTTTCAACAAGTTCTGGAAAAAATCATTTTATTATTATTATTATTTAGGTGTTCGTGCTCATGTTGGTATTGGCGTTCGTGAAATGAGGATATGTACCACGAATTTGCTCCCACAATTTTAATGTTTTTTTCGTGGTGCATTGTGAGTAAAGTGTCCGAAACTCCAGTTCGTTTGGATTTGATGGGGTTCCATATGCCCCCCAGCTTAGACATATGTTTAATTTGCGGTAAGCCTTTCTTTGGCAAGCAAAAGTTTAATAAGTGTGCGAGACAGTGTGGGACCAGACTAAACTGTAGCTGTACTGGTGTAAGCAACAAAGCGGAATATACATGTGCGAAATGTCTGAACAGTATGGACAATATAAACATGTTTGGTTTTTCGCCAAAAAAAAGGCAATAGTGGTGACAGTAAACCTTCAACTGGGAAAACAAAAGACTTGGAATTAGTAGTATCGTTGGGTGATAACGACTCAATGTCATCTGAGCAAGAAACATCCATCAAAATAGCGGAAACTAATGTGCAAACCATGTTTGAAATGCTCCAACAAGATAGATAACTTGGTAACAGAGGTTAAGGACCTTAAAGAAGAGAACTCCTTGCTAAGAGCCATGATCGAAAGTCTTCAAACATGAAGAAATAATCATCTTTGCACATCTTGTCGGGCTTCCTTTGAAAAAATAAGGGAATTTAACCCTTCTCAAAATGAGAAACAGAATAAGTCCTATAGTGAAGTGGTGGACAAAAAGTTTGAGTCTATGTCTAAAGCAATAATCCATGAAAATAACAAGTTTCTTCAAGGTAAAGCACAGTTGGCAACACGAGCGAACAGCAGATCAATCACATTCAAAATAAATACCGCAAACTGCTCTTGAAGAGAGTTTCGTGCTAGTCAGCAGACGCGGCACAAAGACTTCCAAGGCTAGCAGCTCTTCAGCTACAAGGACTGCAGCTCCCAAGAAACAAATACATCTGGGTGTACATAACGTCAACATTAAAATAGTTCCAAAGATAGCCTGCCCCCACATGAAGGTTTTATTTGTATCCCATTTTGCGCCGGAAGTGTAGGATAATGACATAGTGTTTTATATTAATCAAGAAATAAAAGTTTTGAACTAAAAGGCGGCAAAATTGAAAACAAAATACAATTTATATTCCTACTTTTATGTAGCAGTAGCCAAAGAAGAGTTTGAGTGCATCTTTAATACAGTTTTCTGACCAGCAGGTTGTTTGGTCAGTCCATTTTACGGGAAACTACAGAATGAGCAACTTTTCAGTCCAGAACCTGATCCTACACCAGCAAATGACGTGCAACCTACTATAGCGGCTGAAGGCGCTGACATAAAAATTTCATAAGTCATATACCAGCATTCGGAAGTACCAGTAGTTAAGGTTTATGCCAATTAGGGATTCCAAATTATATTATCAAAATGTAAGGGGCCTTAGGACTAAATCCCATAAATTTTTGAAAAACATAAATAGTTCTAATTATTCAATAATCTGTTTAATGGAAAATTCATTCAATAATTCCAGTATAAATTCTCATTATTTTTAGGACCACAACACAATTTTAACAAACCTCAATAGAGGTGGTGGCGTTTTAAATATTGCGGTTAATCAATTACACTTTCCATACTTTGAACAAAAATTTGATCTTAATTACATCTTAATTATGACAAGATAGAATGTATTTGGGTTGAATATAGACAAATTTATTGCTGGTAAACATAATTGGTTTTGTGTATGCTGCTGCAGCCATTTTTGTTTTCTTAAGGTCTGCCATGCCAACAGCAAAACCAAACCTAGTTTCTGTAGTATGGTTTCCAAAAGTCGTTACACCAAAGACATTAATCTCTTACAAATTTTCAAAATAAAATTTTTATTGCTCAATTCAAAACTCGAAAAACTAACAAAATGGATTTTACGACATTTGAAAACAATATTAACATTGAGAAGAGAGGATGTTTTTGTGTGTTGGCTGCAGGTATTTTATAAGCATTCATTAGTCATCTTCCATAGAAAACAATACTTGCAAATGAAAGAATAAATTTCTACAAGAAGAATTCCTCTTCTGTAGCAATAATTTTTGTTCATTTGTGGCATGTGTGCAATGTTTGTAAACAGTGGTGTTGTGGAAGGCCATAAATTCATTTGTGCAAAGAGCAAATACTGTAATCCATATGTAAATTTGGTGGGTTGTAATAATCATGTGAAGTGTGGGAATATTTTTCTATATGTGCAAAAGACCCAAAATATGCAGTTTGTAAATATTGTTCTAGAATAATTTCACCTGGTTGCAAAAGCTATTTGACAATTGCTTTAAGAAAACATTTAAAGTTATATCCACATCAAATTATTTAATTGGTTGTGTTACCCAAATAATTATTATGTTTGCTAATGCATATTTTTTGGGGTACGGAACAAGATTCAGATTCAACGGGTGGATTCAAAGAACAATTTAGGATCTGGATTTTAGATTTGGATTCGAGAAAAAGTGGATTCGACCCATCCATATTTGTAAGTAAAACCCTCTTAAGAAGTTTTCCTGTTTATTAAGCTTTTGAAAGTTTGCACTTGGTTTATTATAAATACACACCTTCACCCTTTTAAGAAATTTTAAGAAATAGCCAAATCCCAATATCCAAAATTCAATATTAAAACTGATTGTAGCACAAACACAATTTGTTTTTACAGCACGCTGTCCTGTAGAGGCCATCCTCTGGAGAAGCTGCGCTCCATCTTCTCCCAGATTAACTCCTCCGGTGGCTCGTGTGTGTGTTCCATGCATCTCAGCATCACTTTCTTGCCAATGCTGATCATTCGTGCCCGGCACCGAAACTTTTTTGCCTCGGTACATTTCCAGAATATCCTTCCATTGGCACTGTAGTCCACGAGGAATGTGAAGTTATTGAACACTAACTGCTGAGTGCCTTTCCTGCTTAGAACAAACTGGGGTTCACCTGAAAAAACACACCATTACCATTCAGGCCACCCCACACACACAGACAGGAAATTTCATAAGATCTGAGAGATTTTCAGTTTGCTTGTTAACAGCTGCCAAACATACTTGAACAGACTATGCCAAACAAATTTCTTAAACCAGTCACAAATTTCTTCATTCCTGATGTGCTTAATAAATTATAATAGGAATCGACTGTTCAGATGTTTGTAAGTTGCCTGCTTTACGAATCCAATAGCAAGCTGTTCTGAATTAATACAATTAGCAGTAATAAAGTGCAAAAGAGAGCAAGTATCCACGTAGCATTTGTTAAACTAACATAATTCTAATGGTTTGCAGCCCATTTTAGGAAGTATGTTAAAAACTTTTAAAATCTAACCATTTACTTAAATCATTACAGTAGAGAATAGGTAACACTTTTTTTAGTACAAACTTCACCCCCACCTCAAAATATCTTGCCTAATTTTTTTGACTACTACCATATTAGCTATCCATCCCTTCAATAGTTTAACATCTACACCATTTATGTGAATACCCCAAAAATCCATTTTAATGATACAATATGCATGTATGACATATGTCAACATACAAGCATGTCTGTGCTTGTGTGAACATGCATACACAACACTGTATCCATCTACCAACCTAGGTAAAAGTGTTAATTTATATGTACATATATTGTAAGTCATTCAGCCAATAACTTTTCAAGAAATTAATTAAGTAGCAAGTTTCAAAGAAAAAATTTGGGATAGCTCGATGCAGATGTCAATACTTTGGTGGCATCTGAACATTATTTGAATATTAATATTCACTGATTAGCAGCACTTAGATTATTCCAGTAGTATATATGAAGCACTTACCAACGCCACGTCAATGAATGTGAGACTGTTCACTGTGCGAGCGCTCGTAATACAGTGGAACCTTGTTCTCATTATCCCCATTCTATTTATTCAGTTTTCCCGTATACAAGTATTATTTTTGGATGGTCCTGACAAATATCCTATACAAACAATGTTAAATAAACCAGCATGCTAGATCTCATAAAGCATTAATTTACAGCATCCATCTATCACATATTCTGTATGAAACCCAAAAATATATTTAGAACAATTGTTTTTTGATGATTTGTTTCCGATGTTTACGTTCTACCGTATTTCCTGTCGGTACATTCGCCAAACATTGTGTGCATCATTCGTTTTTTAAAGCTACGTGAATGCAAAAGCAAGGCTTGGTGCAGATCAGACGTGCGTCGCAGTCACTCCAAGCTGTCTTGTCTTGAAAGGTTGATTTGAAAGGTAACTAGTTGCAGTGTGGGTGCACTGCACGTGCAGCTGGTTGTGTAGCAACTCCTGCGAGAAGAAGTAGGATTTCTGTTAGAAGAGGACTACGAGTTTCGGCAACACCAGGTTCTGTGGTCTCTTATAAAGACAGATAACAGGTAAACCCCTTAGCCAGGTTAAATTAAGTGTGGTCAAGCGACTGTTTTCCCGTAGCTGTGTTTTCAGTAGAGGGGAGCAGTAGGAAAAACAGTTCGTGGAGACTATATATATATATATATATATATCTAATTAGGTTTTATTTAGTTTCCACCCTTAGAGAAGAAAGAAGAGTGTAGGTGTCAGGTCCTTCGGGGAACTCCCCTCCCCCCTCCTACGAGATGGTTGACCAACAGTCATAGAAGATGAAAAGGTTGCAAGAAGAGAAAAGAAGCAGAAATGAAGACCGCTGAGCTGAAGGCTCCCCCACCCTCTGCAGCAAGTAGTGCCACATAAATGCCTTAGGTTGGCCGCACATGCACCACATTATGTCCCAAACCAATGCTTGCAATGCTGAACTAAAACAAAAAATGCTGCAAGACGTCATTTGCAAACAGGCCCAAACCTTTTATGAGTCCAATGAAGAACATACAAATCCTCTCATCTCAGCCCTTGGGGACTATGATCAATGAGGCACAGCGCTATAAGCGACCTAAGTCGCTCCTGGCGCATAGGCCCCCTTAGCTCTACCATTCCTAATAGCATCTGTACAGCCTCCTAAGACTACTTTTGTTGACTGACCTGAGCAATCCTGAAGGGCCAGATTAGTCTAGGTTAACTGCTAATTAATTTGATTTTATTTTTAATATCATTTTTATGATACTTTCATTTCTAGGATAAATTGGTCAAGCTAGGCTAACCTCTCATTCCAGCCAGGTGTCTGTATACGTATGGCCCTGCGCTGCAGCCGATTCCAAGGCCGCCTCTGCATTCCTGCAGAGGTTTGTGGCGTCGTGCAGCTCTCTGCAGCAGTTGGCGAGAAATCTCCCTGTGTTTATATTAATTCTCTCCTCCTGCAAACGAAACTCGGTGTACTTGCAGCACATGGGCGTAGATATGCTTTGTTAAAACCAATGGCTAGAGATTGGCCGCTGCGAAGTAGCACAGCATTAGGTTTAGACACATGTCGCAGAGGACATATGTTAATATTAAGTCATTTAATTTAGGTTAGTAATTTAGAATTTGTTAATTTTTTTCCTTTCTCTTCACAGGCTCGTACCATCTTCTTCTGATCTAGTAAAAACCAGTAAATGTTGGCCCTGCTGACACTTACTGGCAGCTCACTCTCTTTTTCCTTTACTGTTTTAGATCTACTGGAGATCGGAGGGAAGAGGCACAATTGCACACTTCCCTAACAAGAGTGATGTGCAAGCATCTGGTTAAGCCACCAATCACTCTGGTTAAGCCAGAACCATTCCTGGACATTTCTCTACTAGTCTTTTTATCTCTACTAATAATAAAGAATGATGTCCAACCTTCTTTCTCCTGTAGCATTTCTATTTTATGCATGCAATAATTTTGAATTCTTTCCTGTTGGCTGGGTTTTTATAGTGTCTATGCCTGTTTTTCCCAGTCTATTCTCAGTTACAGTTTTAGCTATAAGTACACTTAGGGAGCTAGTCGTGGCCCTAATTGCTGGTCATAAAAACAATTGTCTCCAGGCCAGTCTTCCTTCCCAGCACCCGCTGCTTGGGAAGTAACCAGATTATAGGCCAGTCACGTAACATGCACGGGAGAACCGCAACAAAAAAATGCAGACAAGAAAACACTCACTGTAATTTGAGACACAAATGGAAAACGACGGAACGTTTCCTAATACCAGTAGGATGCGCAACAATCCTTCCCTCTTTTATTCCTTGGAGCAAGAGAGAGCAAGATAAGTACAGTTATGAGCATCTGTGCAAGACAGTGAGTATTCCTTTTTTTCTTGTTTAGCAGCAGGTAAGTAAAAGTGCGTTTAGATGCCATCTGGAACAGCCTTCACTACATCCCAGCTGTTGGGAAGGAAGGTCAAGTTCACGAGGAGGGGGATGACACATTGTCGTAGCGCACAGAATAGTGCCTTCTACAGAAGCCGAATGAGAAAAATTTGCTATTGAGGGGACAGTCTAGCTTTCCCACAAAGAAATTTTCTTTCTATTCCACTATCTCTCTAAGAGTGGTGGCCAAGAGGAATGTTGAGTGTGACCTGAGAAAACACACTTTTGTTTCAGACTGCTAGACAGCAAAAGCTGAGCAAAACACTATTCCTCTTTACAGCAATGGTAACCTGACAAGGAATGTGTTTGTCTCTGCACACGGATGTCAGGTTGATTGACTGTGACAGAGACTAGTACAGGAGGATATGCTCTTCCTCTTCAAGGTGGAGGGGGAAGGGGGTTTCGACCTTTTTCCTACCTTGCAGAATGGCAGTCGAGAGCAGTGCCGGTGGAATGTGGAAGCAAGACAGTGTCTGCATATACAGGTGGCTTCCACCTGATCAGACTACAATTTCCTACTTCCCTCTGTAGCTTGGACTATTGGATGAAAAGTGGAGTTCTCCTAGTCAGATCGTCTTTTATCTCTCCTCAGAGATGAGCTCTAATCGTAAAGGAAGTGCTATATTTTTTATGAGACAATATGCCTTTCAACTTAGCACCCTTCCATAGTTACTCCCACGTAACAGGTTTGAAGGTGATCTCTGTGAATTTCACTCAAACGAGCCAAACACTATTTTTTGACACACACTAGCTTTCGTCACTCTTCCCACACAAAATCCTGTGGAATTGATGGAAAGGAGGAGCCACACAGGTACATTGTCCTGTAAAAAGTTTATCGCCATGGTTTTCACTTGCCTCTCTTGAGCAGTCTC